>JAHRHZ010000021.1:28004552-28035333 GCA_024137785.1 Ginglymostoma cirratum | reverse complement strand
AGGTAGTAATCTGCCTTCCTGTTCTTGCCACCAAAGTGGATAACCTCACATTTGTCCACATTAAACTTCATCTGCCATGCATCTGCCCACTCACCTAGCCTGTCCAAGTCACCCTGTATTCTCATAACATCCTCCTCACATTTCACACTGCCACCCAGCTTTGTGTCATCAGCAAATTTGCTAATATTACTTTTAATGCCTTCATCTATATCATTAATGTATATTGTAAACAGCTGCGGTCCTAGCACCGAACCTCGCGGTACCCCACTGGTCACCGCCTGCCATTCCAAAAGGGACCCGTTTATCACTACTCTTTGCTCCCTGTCAGCCAGCCAATTTTCAATCCAAGTCAGTACTTTGCCCCCAATACCATGTGCCCTAATTTTGCTCACTAATCTCCTATGTGGAACTTTATCAAAGGCTTTCTGAAAGTCCAGGTACACTACATCCACTGGCTCTCCCTTGTCCATCTTCATAGTTACATCCTCAAAAAATTCCATAAGATTAGTCAAGCACGATTTCCCCTTCGTAAATCCATGCTGACTCAGACCTATCCTATTACTGCTATCCAAATGAGTCATAATTTCATCTTTTATAATTGACTCCAGCATCTTTCCCACCACTGACGTAAAGCTAACCAGTCTATAGTTCCCTGTTTTCTCTCTCCCTCCTTTCTTGAAAAGTAGGACAACATTAGCCACCCTCCAATCCTCAGGAACTGATCCTGAATCTATAGAACATTGGAAAATGATTACCAATGCATCCACGATTTCTAGAGCCACCTCCTTAAGTACCCTGGGATGCAGAACATCAGGTCCCGGGGACTTATCAGCCTTCAGACCTAACAGTCTGTTCAACACCATTTCCTGCCTAATATAAATTCCCTTCAGTTCATCCATTACCCTAGGTCCTTCAGCCACTACTACATCTGGGAGATTGTTTGTGTCTTCCTTAGTGAAGACAGATCCAAAGTACATATTCAACTCTTCTGCCATTTCCTTGTTCCCCATAATAAATTCACCTGTTTGTCTTCAAGGGCCCAATTTTAGTCTTAACCATTTTATTTCTTTTCACATACCTAAAAAAGCTTTTACTATCCTCCTTTATATTTTTGGCTAGTTTGCCTTCGTACCTCATTTTTTCTCCGCGTATCACCTTTTTACTTATTTTCTGTTGTTCTTTAAAAGTTTCGCCATCCTCCGGCTTCCCGCTCATCTTTGCTATGTTATACTTCTTCTTGTTTATCTTTATACAGTCCTTAACTTCCCTCGTCAGCCACGGCCACCCCTGCCTCCCCTTAGGATCTTTCTTCCTCTTTGGAATGAACTGATCCTGCACCTTCTGCATTATATCCAGAAATACCTGCCATGGTTGTTCCACTGCCATCCCTGCTAGGGTATTGCACCATTGAACTTTGGCCAGTTCCTCCCTCATAGCTCCATAGTTCCCTTTGTTCAACTGCAATACTGACACTTCCGATTCTCCCTTCTCCCTCTCAAATTGCAGATTAAAACTTATCATGTTATGGTCACTACATCCTAATGGCTCCTTTACTTCGAGGTCCCTGATTAAATCCGGTTCATTGCACAACACCAGATCCAAAATTGCCTTCTCCCTGGTAGGCTCCTGTACAAGCTGTTCTAAGAATCCATCTCGGAGGCATTCCACAAACTCCCTTTCTTGGGGTCCAGTACCATCCTGACTCTCCCAGTCTACCTGCATGTTCAAATCCCCCATAACAACTGTAGTAATACCTTTGTGACATTTATAACCTTTTGCATATTAATGAAATAACCTTTCAATCAATTACTCAATGCTTTGTTGTTGCGTAATAATGAAATAATCGTACAGGAAAAATTTTGTTTCGGCCCAAATGTCATTAGAATGTCAACATTAACCCATTCATAAATTCAAAACAATCAATGTCAAAATCTCCATTCACAGTCACATGCAACACCCGAGTAAAATACTTGTGTGTATCTGGTGAATATGTAGCCGTTGCCCACATATGGGTCTGGGATAGTGAGCAGGGAATATAACATGGGACCAGTAAGTGAAGTAGTTTAATGGTTTGAAATGATTCGAAATAAACAGGCATGGAATTCTGTCAGCCTCCTGTAATATGGAAAATAAAAATGGTAAACCCTGCTGCATTTCTGGACCAATGGACAAAAGTGTTAACTAAGTTGAGATTGAAGTGGAAATTGACAAGAAGGCATACAAGTACAGAAGATTTACTGCATATTGCAAACTATTGTATCCAGTTAGTTAACATTGTTTTTCCTGTGAAAGTTACAGCAAATGCAACTGAAAAGCAAATTCGTGGTCTGTAGTTTGTCATGTCAATCATGAAATCCTAGTAAATAATGCTTCCCTTCCTCCCACACAAAGTAGGTTGGTGGTCATTAGTTTGATAATAATCAACAGAAACAGCAAAGATGATTTCAATCTATCTGGTTGGTCACAGAGTTTAATACAGAATACAGTACTCAAAACAACTTATTTTCATCAATTGATCTTCTTCCTAAATATCTGGCTGATGCAGAGATTTATAATAACATTACTTTTAATCTATTCAAATTAATTCTCTTCTCTCCTAATCCAGCTACCTTCTTCTGAACTTCTTCAGATGGCCGTTTCCATCTCATTTGAGCAGTTTCTCAAGCTGTTCCACTACTTCAGTCCCTCTTTAAGCAGTCCTACTTTCCGATGCTTACAGTTCACTGTTTAGAACAATAAATATTGTTCAAAATTGTTATTCAATACTGTTCAATGAATATTATCAAAAAGCTTGCTGAAACCTTAAAATCAATTTCTGAGATGGAGGTGGGGAGCTGTCTTTTGGAACAGCTGGAATCCATGTGGTGCAGCTAAACCCATGGTGTTATTTGGAAGGGAGTCTCAGCATAGTGTATATGTTGGACAGGCTTTGGGAGTCAGGAGGTGAGCTATTCATTACAGGATTCTAATTCTTGGACTATCAGAAAAGCAGCAGTACTCATGTAGCTGGACTAGTTTAGTTTTTGGTGAATGATAACTCTCAAGATATTGTTAATGGGGCATTCAGCACTGGTAATGCTATTGAATGTTGAATGTCAAGGAGACTTCATTAAATATTCTCTAATTTTGTTGGAGATTATCTTGCCTGGCATGAATCTCACTTGCTGAATATTTTATTGGCAATTGTTTGGTGATAGCTGATTTTATTTAATGGATAGTCTTCATACTCATTTACTTCTTGCTTATATATAGGTTTACCTTTTCAATTGTAAAGAGTTAATTTCTTTGTAATGTAAATGGAAATGAGGTGATTTTGAAACATTTTCTATACTATCAATGTGGAACAAAGTGAGACAAAGGATTGGGTTCCTTCTTTTGAACATTATACGAATTCCATTGACATTCCCACTTCCAAAATCAAAATTTATCAGGATGTCAACATAACATTCTGAACACTGCTTTATGTTCAGTGACAGGCCCAGTTCATTCTTAAGCAAGAAAGAATGCAATGGAGAAACAAATACAGCTTTATAATCCTCACCTGCAAAACATTCTGATTATAGTCAACAGTCAATACATTGTAGCTTTGAAGAAAAGCTTTCATACGTCTACTTCCCTTTGTCTGCAGGTCAACACAGACCACTTCACAACTGTGGTAACAGTCAATGCCAACATACCAAGATACACAACAGCAAGTCACGTCACCAAGATTTCTTCAACAGCATCTTCCAAACTGTGACCTCCCCTGCCTAGGCACATAGGAACTTGTTTAAAAAAAAAAGTATAGACGCAATATTGTGTTTGCCAATATAATAATTGCTGCACTCCACATGTAATTTATTTTTAAATTTGTTGATGTGCTGATCATATCACCTGCAATTCCCCTCTAAGTCACTCGGCATCCTGATTTCAAAATGTATTGGCTTTTCTTCAATGTTAAAGGATCAAATTCTTAGAACTCCCTCTTTAACAGTATTGTAGTGTACGAACATCATACTGATTGTAGAGTTCAAGCAGGTGATGACTCACCATCACCTTCTCAAGGACCATTAAGAATGGACAATAAAGGTTAGCGTTGGATGCTCCCAGGCAGTCATCATTTGAAAGGCAGTCATCATTTTTCAAGCAAACATAGCAGTTAATCTCTGCACGTAGGCCTGATTTTTCAAGAAAATCTGACAAAACTCAAGAGAATCTACATTGAATGACCATATTTTCATTTGGGGACAAGTGGTATGAAAATATTATGTTGCCATCTTTTAGTTAGAGTTGGGATCCTGAGCGCGAATATTGAATGTGTTATTAATGACTTCATTACATGGGCGAGAACGTCAGAACAACAAAGTCCAGAACATCCTACAGTTCATCCTCTTGCCTTCAAAAATAATCCATTAGTGAAAATGTTTGTTTTGTTTTGGAAAGTCAAACTCTGCAGAGGAATGTGTTTTTTATTCCCTTTTCCTGAAGAGTAAGTGAGGGGGTTGTGTGTGTATGTCCGGGAATATTTCCAGGGATAAGCATTCATAATTCTACATCACTGACTGTGTATGTCAATCAATTACTTCATCCTCATTGAATAAGGTTTGTATTGATAATAAACCAGCAATTGTGTTTATTAGGAAACCTGGCTGAAGGTCTGTTTTGTGTAAAATGTGACATTGACAAGAAATTTAATTGGTCATCATGATAATTAGAAGAAGTATTTTTATTTTTTCTTTTGACCTGTGGAGTGTGGGACTACATTGAAAGCACTCCTCAAGACTTGGTCATAAAAATTGAGCCTTAACATCTTTTATATCCATCTGAATCAGGTTGATAAACCTTCAGTCAAACACTATTGTTCAAAGACGGCATTTTAATGCAGCACTCCCTGAATATTCCGCTGAAGCGTCAATTTAAATTACGTGCAGATGTCTTGGGATTTCAGACAGACGAAAGTTGAGCTAACGAGAATACAATAACATCCTTGCATTGTGATAGCATTAAAATCATCGTTTTCCTTTAATCATAAGAAAATCTTTGACATTAAATATAGATCTTTTAATGCAGCATGAATCAATTAGTCACTGGTAGTAACCAACACTGGTATTTCATACATTTATCAGAAGAGTTTGATAAGGGAAGCAAACAATGGGAACAGTTCTGGTCACCATGCTACCAGAAGGATGTAATGGCTCTGGAGAAGGTACAGAAAGTGTTTACCAGAATTTTGCCCAGTTTGGAGGATGTCAACTATGAGGAGAGATTGGACAAACTTGGTTTGTTTTCACTTGAATGTCAGAGACTGAGAGGCAGCCTAATAGCAGACTACAAAATTATGATAGGCATGGATAGTCAGAGTCTTTTTCTCAGGGTTGAAATGCCAATTACTAGGAGACATAGGTTAGGTAAAAGGCAGTATAGTTTAAAAGAGATGACCCACTGTGTGGGTCTCTCACATAAGTGCCTAGAATGCGCTGCCAGAGGAGGTGGTAGAAGCAAAATGAGCAACATTTAACTTGAGCGATACATGAATAGGCAGGGAATAGAGGGATTTGGACAGCATAGAGGCAAAAAGTTTTTAGTTAGAAAGGCGATATGTGCCAGCACAGGCTTGGTGGGCTGAAAGTCCTGTTCCTGTGCTGTAAAGTTCTTTGTTTTTTGTTCTATGAAGGGGTGAGAACGCGACACAGATATTGGAAAAGTGAGTTGTGAAGAGGACATATACACCCTACAAAAGGTCATGGATAGGTTGTGTGAGTTGGCAAAGGTCTGGCAAATGTAGAAAAGTGTGAAATTATTCCTTTTGGCAGAACAAATAGAAAAGAAACATTCTCTAAATGGTGAGAGGTTGAAGAATTCAGAGATGCAGAGAAAACTGCGTATCCTAGTACATGAATGACAGGTTAGTAAGCAGGTACAGTAGTATTCAGGAAAGCTAACAGAATGTTATGGTTTATTGAGAAGGGAATTGAATGTGAGAGGTTAATCTTCAATTATACAGAGCATCTGTGAGACCACATCTGGAGTACTGTGTATAGCACTGGTCACCACATTTATAGAAGGATATTAATGTGCTGGAAGCAGTTCAGAGAAGGTTTATTAATCTAATACCTGGAATGAGTGGATTGCCTTATGAGGAAGGGCTAGACAGGCTGGGTCCATATCCTCTGGGAGTTTGGAAGAGTCAGAGATGGCTTAACTAAATCCTGAAGAGGTGAATGTTGAAAGCATGTATCACCTTTTGGGAGAACCTAGAACTAGGGTCGCAGTTGAAAAATAAGGGGACGCTCATTTAAAACAGAGATGAGGAATTTTTCTCTCTCAGAGGGTTGAGTGTCTTTGGAATTGCCTTCCTCAAAAAACAATGGATGCAGAATTTTTTAAAGTTTTTTTTATAGCAGAGAAAGATAGCTTATTGATTAACAGGGATGGAAGATCATTGGGAATATGTAGGATTGTAGAGTTGAGGTTAAAGTCAGATGACCCTAATCTTAGACATTGTGGACAGGTTCAAGGGGCTGAGTGGCCTACTCTTGTTCCTTGTCCATATGTCCAGTTTGGACAGAAGTATAATTTACGTAATAACACAATTAACAACCATCTTCTCTTACCAGGATTAGTAAATAGTTGACTCTCCACTGTTTTAGCAATGCATTGGAGTTTGACAGCTTCCAGTGAATATTCCACATGCAGGACATCCGGCATGCTGCGCAAGGTGTCTCTTACCAGGTTTGCCACTTCTCGCACATTTATCAGTTTCAGAAGCTCGGAGTATACAGCTGGAAAAGAGCTCAGGAACACAGCCTGGTGAAAACAAAGGAAGTCTAGTCACCAACTGAACAAAGTCGACATTAAAACTTAACTTGAACCATTAGAAGTGCAGAAGCAGTTGCATCGTTCTGCTCACCACCTCCTCCCTCCCATGATCCAGCACCTTAAGCACTCCACCCAGGCAAACAGCAATTAATTGCTCTATGTTCAGTTTAGGATACTGCATTCGCAACTTGTGATGTAACCTCCTCCATACTTGGGAAATTGAGTACTGAATAGGTGATTGCTTTGCTGCATATTTCAGTTCAGACTGCATGATTGATCCTAAGCTTCCAATTGCTGGCTAATTTGATTCTTCATCTCACTCCCACTCTGACATCGCTGTCCTCTGCCTCCTATTGATCTAAGTTGGCAGAACAGCACTTCATTTTCAACTTCGATTATTTCCATCCTTCCAGACTCAACACTAAATTTAATAATTGCAGATCATGACTGCTGACCCTATATTCATTTGCAACTCCTCCAAACCCATCTTTTGTTTCTTTACTTGTCCTGTTACAACGTCTTTTTATCTTGTATCATCATTCTTTTTATAATTTAAGTGCTCCTGCCTTTCACCATATCATATTCCTTCGCTTTAGCACTTAGCTGCCTTCCTTTACCCCATTCTTCCTTTCCCAGCCCCGCCTTGGTTTAAATTGTTACAGCTTGAACTTCTTCTATGGTTTAAGGTCATGGGTCACGGTGGGTGGCAACCCAAATTCACTGTCTGGACAGTGGAGTTTTGCAGTTAATTAATCTTATTATGACTCATTCTGTGGGCATGTCAGCATTTTGCAATCAGCAAAATGGTATCCCACTGTATATGGAGGCCACCACCTCTATGGAGGCAGCCTGGTGAGACCATTGGAGCCAGAAACTCCATGCTGTAAAGACAAAAAGATATAGGAGCAAAAGTAAGCCATTCAGCCCATTGAGTCTGCTCCACAATTCAATGCAGTCACTGCTGATTTAATAAGCTGCAACTCCACATTCCTGCCTTTTCTCCTTAAAGCTTGATTAGCTTATTGATTAAAACACTGTCTATCTCAGCCTTGAATATACTTAATGACCCCTCCGCAGCCCGCTTTGGTAAGGAATTCCACAGATTCACTAGCCTCAGAGAAGAAATGCCTCGTTTCTGTCACAACTGTGCAACCCCTTATTCTGCGATTATGTCCTGTCATCCTAGAATCTCCCACAAGGGGAAAGAATCTTTCCTCTAAAGAGTGGGTTGTCAATAGAAAAGACCACACCTGTAGCCGAAACATGCGCCTGGGGTGGTTTCCTCTCTGCTTTTGAGGGGCCTAAAGGCTTCACCCTTGATAACTTTAATTTTAAACATAAGCCTCCATGTTGAGGGAGGAACAAGGGATATTCCATGTTGAGGCACACGGTTTTCTTGGTGAGGGTGCTGAATCTCAGGGTTGCTTGCCTACTCACTGAGCTGACAGCATCAGGCTGCCTGCATCACATTCTTACGCTGCTGATATAAGGAGGCTGCCTTCAAGAAAATTGCGTAGTTAGGCAGAGAAGTGCAGGCTATGGGATGCCACTCAATACTGACTTTAGTATTCCCAAAGCCTACAGGAAATTTCAACCCGATAACTCCCGATATTTATGGGATTTCTCAAGCTAATGCAAAATGAGTTTCAAATTTACGAATCTTTTCAATGCTAGATGAATAAAAGAAAAGAAAATGCAAGTCAAACTAGCAAATGTAAATTTCTGAATAGTTAGAAAATGAAAGCCCAATTGTTGGCATTTTCTTATGTGACTGCTCACAAACAAAAGGAGCATTCAAAATTTACAGATAGATGATTGAATCATTCATTTCGAGAATTAAGACCAACCATATCTTTTAATATAAAAGGACATGCATCTGGAATTTCAAAACAGAATAATGGATTGGAGGTGAAATAGGTCATTGAAAATTTTTTTTCTTTACTTGGGAATGTGGGTGTTGCTGGCTGGGCAGCCTTTATTGCTCATTCTTAGTTGCCTTTGAGAAGGTGACAGTGGGCTTCCTTCTTGAACTGCTTCAGTCTACGTATAGTGGCTAGACAGTTAGGAAGGGAATTCCAGGCTTTTGACTCAACAATACTGAGGGAACTTTTCCAAGTCAAGATGGCGTGCAGCTTGGAGGGAACTTTGAAGTGGTGGTGTTCTCATATAACTGCTGCCCTTGTTTTTTGAGATGGAAGTGATTGTGGGTTTGGGAGGTGCAGTCTAAGGAAGTAATCAAGCCAGCTGCTTTGTCCTGGATGGTGTCAAGTACCCCGAGTGTTGTTGGAGTTGCATTCATACAGGCAAGTGGGGGGTATTCTATCACACTCCTGACTTGTGACTTGTAGAAGGTGACCAGGCTTTGGGGAGTCAGGTGGTGAGTTGCTTGCTGCAGGATTCCAAGCATCTGACTTGTTCTTGGAGCTTTTGTATTTATAGGCTCATCAAGTTCAGTTCCTAGTCAATGGTAACCCCCAGGACTTTATAGTGGAGGATTTAGTGATGGTAACACCCACCGCTTGATGGGGTACCAGCTACTCTTGTCCAATAGAGTTTTGCAGCTCCACTGTGATGTACTGCTGGATGTGTGCTTAATGAGCTCTAGCTGGTATCTCATTGGGCATGATGGGAGGGGCTGCTGCCTAGCTCAATGTGACCAGCGACTTGGGGGAGCGAGGGGAAGGTTGCCCCTGAGCTAAGTTGTGGCTGGTGTCCTGCAGGCTTCATGGATGAGGGTCTGGCACCCTGTCGGAGAGGCAGCTGTGCCAGGTCTGGGTGCTGGTGGTGATGACAGCCTCTCAGGTGGTGGCTGCAGCATGACCAATGGTAAGCAGCAGCTTCAGTGGTGGATCTGGGCCTGGGAAGGGAGGGGAGGGCTCCCGGAAGCAGACAACAAGCAGTGGTGTGGCACAGAGACAGGCCACCCAAAGTTCAACAATCAACTCAGGTAACGTACAGCAGTTTACAGTGTCAAAACTCATCAGATGATGCTCAATGGAGATTTCTGGTTCTAATGACAATGTGATTAAAGCAAAATAGTGCTGAAACGAGCAACGTTAAACATGGACCGCCAGTATCGGAATGCCTTGCTTTTACAATTTTCATCTTTGTTTTCCAAAATGTCTCTGTGGCCCCATCTTTACCCTCTGAAATGCCCTCTAACCCTATAACCCTCCAAAACATCAGTGCTCTCCAGTTATATCCCTTTAATGGTTTTAATCATCTCACCACTGGTCAGCATCCCTCCTTGCCTAGGTCCAAACCTCTGGAATTCATCCTGTTAAAACATCCGTTCCCTTTCCTCATTTAAAAAGTTTCTAACAACATCTCTCTTTGACAAAATATTTGGTCACCTTGTGCTGATTATTTTATTCGGTTACACTCCTGTGAAGCACCCAGGGAAGTTTTCCTGGATGAAAAGCATGATATAAATACAAAGTCAGAAGTCACCCGACACCAAGTGATAGTGCAACGGGTTTATTTGAAATCACAAGCTTTTGGAGTGCTGCTCCTTTGTCAGTTGAAGTCACTTCACCAAGAAAGCTTGTGATTTCAAATAAACCTGTTAGACTACAACCTGGTCTCATGTGATTTCAGACCTTGTCCATCACAGTCCAACACCAGCACCTCCACATCATATAAATACAAGTTAAAGATGTCACGTTGGCTGACCTGTGTCTGTGTAATGATTGAGGAACCTTGGCTTTCAATAGACAGGAAGTAACGCACTGACTGGAATAATTCATAAATACTGCTTCGAAATTCTTCCTCATTCTGTCCACCAGTTGCCAGAGTGTATAGGCTTCGGGAATGAATTATATATTTAAATATATATTCCTGTGCCTATAATTGAAATTAGACAACTATTAATTATATAGCTGTGAAATTATTGTACATGTTGCATTTAAAAACTATTGAAACAACAGAAAACAAAAGGTTCACACAACAGCAATAATAAATTGATCCATGTCATTTTAGTACAAATCTAAAATTCATAACTTGTTGCTTTATGGACATGACTTATTGTCCAATGGCTGACACCTTTTTAAGGTATCTATTAATTATCTGTCATTATTCATAATTCGTATTCTAACAATTACTTGCTGAATAATTAATTAATAATAATTAATAACAGAGGTGTCCAAATCTTCATAAATGAAAATGTAATTCCTGGATTCACTCAATATCTTGGAATCATACAGTGGATCTGCTCAAGCTGGACTTTCTATAGGTTTAATTAAGGTGCGCGGAATCTTACCCAATGCATTGATGTTTAATAATGAGGGGGTTGGTTGGCTGGTTTGCAAATCAGAGAAATGCCAACACAGTGTGTGTTCAATTCCTGCACCAGCACAGATTAGCATGAAGGACTGTCTTTCTCAACCTCTCCCCACACCTGAGGCATAGCATTCCTCAGGTTAAACCACTACCAGTTGTCTTTCTCCCTTTTGAGAGAGCAGCCCAATCATCTGGTAAGAGGATATAGACTGCTCTCTCCCCTGCAAGGAAAGCAGCTGGATGCTACCTGCTGCGGAGAATGACTGCCTCACAGGCAGGACGTGCTGACAGTGGGCTAATTGCTGGAGAATCGAACCAGCATTTGAGAGTGGGAAGAACAACAACTCTCAGGAGCCGCTGACCAGCAGCTCCATCATTCCCAATAGTGCCAGTGCTTAGTAGTAGGTGTTGTCAGGTATGCAGGAGGTAGCTCAAAGAGGATCACGTCCACTTCAAGAGACTAAGTCCTGGAATTTCAGGATGAGGAGGAACCCCAAAGCCCAGAGAGGAGTGTGGAATAGCAGTGTCAGACAGTGAGTGCAGAAGGAAGTGGACAAGTTGGGAGATCACAATGTATCCCGAAAGTGTCCCCCCTACATCCCCCCTTTTCTCATGCAGGCCAATAAATACAGTCTTCCTACTCCTGTTTGACTGACTGCATGAAGTGTATCATAGCATGGGCAGCACATTATTCAGGTCAGTGTGCCTGTTAATAAGTCTAAATGACCCTGCCAGTTTCACTGCCTGCCTGCTGACTGTATTATGGGGATGTGCAGGAGGGGAGTAAGCTAGCCACCTGATGTATTTTATCGCCACCTTCCCTGTTCAAAAGTGTCAGATAGAGGTACATAAAATCCAGTCCCACATCTCTTCATCTTCAATAATCGGACATTTAAACTTGGAGACGCACTCAATATGAGGGGACACTAATGTTCATATTTCAATGCCATTATTTGAACAATGTTTCCCACACTTAAAAAAAAAACTTTAAACAAAATCACTGAAGACAACTGCAAACAAGACTCTTGCATCAAATGGTTTTCTAGTGATTACAATCACTAAATAGTGTTTGTTAGTCTGACATAAGCTAGTAATTATCTATATACTAGATTTGCTTAGGATGTCAGATCTTTCGTATTTGGATAGCATTCTCTAAGTGATATTTGGATAGGACTTTCACATTATAGAGCTCCCTATCATTGTAAAACCATGTTGATCAAATGAGAACGAGAAGGAAAGAAAATTGAAATTAAGAAAGAGAGACGAGACAGAGACAGAGACAGAAGGAGAAAGTTATAAACAATTCCTTATATTTCCATACCTCCAATGCCGATTCCAATCTGAGACTGCACATTATATAAGTTACTTTTCTGTGCCAGAGAAGCTGCTCAGTAATAAATATGATTGAGTATAATGTTAAAAATTCATTTGCACTTGAATGGATAATTGTGTGTTTCATGGGTGTCAACTGAGCAAGTGACATTCGTATCCTCAAATACCAGGGGCACAAAGCACGTACAGTAACAGTCAAAACAAGCAGCAACATTCTGATGTTTGCATTTAATCTGCAAACCACAGGTTGATTGAAACTTACACTTCAATTATATTGAGGATTGCTAGCACCATTAGTCTTAACACAATATCTAGATCTTTGATTTATAAGTTTTGCATCTTATCTATGAACCACAAGAGTTGCTATTTCACTTGTATGTGCTGCAAATAATTGCAATATTTATGAACTGCACTACATCCCTGGAGTCACTGCAGTAGTGAATTGAAAAGATTGAAACCCTGATGTATCTTTAATATGAACATTTATTAGTGCATACAAGACTTACCCTCAAAACATCCTGAATATGTTCCTGTCTCTCTGCTTCTATTGATCGATCAATGTATCGTTTCAGCACTTTTACAAGGTCCCTGTAACATTTAAAGCATCGTGGTGTTATATGAATGTTGATTTTAAAATGTATGCATTTTCCTCCTTAGTTCTTTTTGCTGGCGAAAAAGGGTAAACTACATCTCTACCACCAACTTTCAAAAACCAAATACTATAATGCTTTCAAAAGCAACTCCACTTTTTATGACCTTCATTTAGAAAAGCGTGGTCTCATTTTGGTGTCGATAAATTTAGCAATTGTCTACGTGAATTCATTTTCACTCAGCTTACAGAATTTCTACCTGTAGCATTCCAGCTACATGAGTTCTATGTTGATACTGACACAGCATTTTCATTGGGGAAAGTTAAACTGCTCTCATCTGAAATTTTTTAGACGCCTTTCAATGATCTACAATTATGTGGCGTGTTTTGAGAAAATCAAAATTCTTTTGTTGAAAACCTAACTGAGCAATCTGAATATGTACAACAGAGAAAGCGAGAAGTTTAATAGATAATAAAAAGATAAAGGAATATGGGATTGTACCCTTGTATGGCTGGTATGTGACAGTTTTTTTTATTCATTCACAGGATGAGGGCACCGGTAGTTAGGCCAGCATTTATTGCCCATCCCTAATTGCCCAAAGGGCAGTTAAGAGTCAACCACATTGCTGTGGGTCTGGAGTCACATGTAGGCCAGACCAAGTAAGGATGGCAGTTTCCTTCCTTAAGGGATATTAGTGAGCCAGATGAGTTTTTTCCTGATAATTGACAACGGAGTAATAGTCATCATTAGACTCTTAATTCCAGATTTCTTTTAAACTGAATTCAAATTCCACCATCTGCCATGATGGGATTCGAACCTAGTTCTCCAGAACATTACCTGGCTCTCTGGATTTACAGCCATCACCTCCCTATCATAGATAGTGCAGGTTAAAGTACGAAATCAGCCATTGATCTAATTGAGTGGCAAAGCAGGCTTGCAGGCCCACCCTTGCTCCACTTTCTTACGATCCTATAACTATTGCTGAGAGTTAGCTTAGAGGGTTTATTGAGACATACTGTGATATAGTTGAGAATTTCTGCTGATATCCCCAAAATGCTCTCAGCATGCATTTGCAAAGCACAGATGCACACTGCCCCCGCTAGTACTGCCAGTGGCATCATTCTAACCCATTCGCTCATGTTTATTGTGCTTATTTGAGTGTCGCCATTGTTTCTTTTGAACTGGCAGGACGTTTCAGTGTGAACGTGCAGAACTTTCCACATGTACAATGGAAACCTTTTGGGGATGTCAAGAGGCACAATGTATTAGTTATGCCAACACAACGGAGAAGAATCCATCAAATGGATTGTATAAACACAAAGGCCTACACCCGCCCCATTTACACCGCAGGAAATTCAGGTCAGTAGTGAAGCCAGTGAAGACCGTGCACGTATGAGGTTGCAATCACAACACTGTAGCGGTGTGCTACTAGCCATAAATTTGATCATCAGGCAAACAGACTGGTCTACTCATGTGATAAAGAAGTTTTAGAGCATTTTATGTTGACTTTGAAACTTCATTTGAACCTTATACACACACAATGCTGGTACCAAAACAATGTTAAAATGAAAGGCTCACAAGTATTTGGAAGACAAAAAAACATGATGTTACGAAACATCTCACAGAGGCATTTGACAGTACTTCCCACACACTGGTGGGTATATTGGATTCTTTGACTACTCAAATAGGGAATTCATTTTAAGGCATAATAAGTAAAAAGCCAGAAGAGAACATCTGACACTATTCTCCAAATACAAGAAACCCAGAGAAAATACAACACAATGAAAATGAGGAAGCAAAACCACTGGGCAGTACCTGTAAGCTAATGCTCCAGCAAAATGGCTTTCTATGTATGTATCCATGACTGGCTTAAAATGCTGAAACTTGATGTCCTGCAGCAAATTGATTATATGAACCTGCAATAGACAATTGCATGAGTGGCAAAAATATTCACACAAAGACATTCTAAATGGGGTACACTTCAGTCAATTAAATAGAAGTGAAATATTGTGGACGCAGGAAATTCAAAACAAAAACAAAGTACTGGAGAAACTCAACAAGGCTGTCAGCATCTGAGAAGGGAGAAACAGAGTTGTCATTTCAAGTCCAGTATGACTCTGTTTTTGGAAATTTGTTTGGACAAGTTGATTTCTACAGTTAAAATGTTAAACTGTTCAGAGGTCAGGAAATAGTGTCTCAGGAGAAAGGTTGATGAGCAGAAAGAATACAATGGGACAAAGGGAAGTGCAATGAATGCATTTATATATATATCATGCACAATTTATCTTTTTATGATAATCTTACACCCTCCAAACACAGACAAAATAATTCACATTTTTGTTAAAATCACTTGCAAATTAGATTTCAATTTAAAGCAAAGGAGTGTCATTTGTTAGAAGCATATAGAATATGGATTACTTGGCTCACAATTGCACATCACCTCACACAGTTGTTCTGAAGTGAAGTGAAATAACTAAAATACTCACCAATGAATCAAAAACCTTCAATCCATATTTTTGTGGATTTTCATCCAAAATTCCAAATAATGCATCCAACGTATCTTGCAGAAACTAGAAAAGGAATTTGAAGGAGAATTTAGAATCACAGGTCTTCCCAATAAGTCATGGGTCATCTTCCATATTCTGCTGGGGAAATACCAAACTACAACATGCTTTCTACCTTGACTATTTCTGCACCATCTATATCTTTGAATTTTGACAGGATGTCACATATTCTCTCTGTTTGGGCTCTCCACTTCAAAAAATCCAACAAGTCTCCTGAAAAAAGTAAAAAATGTTAAAAGTCAGAGTACAAAAGAGGTTAAACAACCAACAAACAAACATTATAATTATTTTAGTCCTGTGTAATTGTAGAAGTTAAAATTAAAATTTGGTTTCTACTTTCAAATCAAAAGTACTTAAGCGCGAGTAAACTAAGCACAGTGTTGCTTATATATAGATGTGCAACTGTTGAAAACAAGCTTTTGTCACAATAAATAAAGCAATGTGCTAGAAACACAATGTTCAGGCACAAGCTGTGGAGAAAGGAAACTGAAAGCTGACCTTGTGATCCTTTATCAGATTTAGAAGGTAGACATTAGCTACTTACTCGCAGATCCAATTAGTGCTGGAACAACAAGATTTTCTTGCTTTCAAAATTCAATGAGTGTTGTTAAAAATAAACCAAAATTGGAATGCATCAGCTGAATTTCTAATGGGCTTTGGGACCTCAACTTCAGGACCAAAATCAAGCTCAAAATCAAGCTGGCATCTTCCACCCTCAGCCATATATTAATTTTGTATACTGACCCTTGTGGGGTACACAACTGCAGCCAAATGGAAGAACCTAAAGCAAAATAAGCACATACACTCCATTTTCCTAACATTCTGAGTGAACTTAGTAGAGCACAGAAAAGACAAGATCCACACTGTCTTCCTTTCTGGCACTCCTGTGGGGCTGCTCAGGCTTCAGAACTTTCATCTTGGATCAGCATTTTCTCATTCACACCATAAAATAAGTAACGTGCAACATGAATTTCAGTGCTGGTGTGGGGCTAGATATGTAGGCGTACACCCGAAGAGTGGATCATATGAAATAACATGTTCCTTTGCCTGTTCACAACAGGCAGAGTACTGACTATATCAAACAAACTGTGCTTGCAAAACACAGGACTTACTGCCTAACATTAGATTCTGTGATTACATAGCACCAACTAAACAATTCTGATTATGTTAAATTAGTTTTTAGTATAATTCTTAAGATTATTCATCAGGCTTGCAGTTTAGCTCGCTTATGCTTGCTAGAGCCCATAGATATTTCATGCACGGCCCAGTCGTTTGCAAACAGAAAGAGTACGTTCACACATTACATCTTTTTCAATTAAACAAAAGCTTGGGGGAAACTGTCAGTCTCTGGCTAATTCCCTTAAGCAATGTTTTGATCAATCAGAGCCGACTTGTCCAGATTAAGTTTAAACAATAGTTTTGCAGCCACCTGCCAGTCCCTGGTGCATTCTCCATGGCAACACTTCTAATAGTCATGAGTCCACTGGCTATCCAATCACTACCCTGTTTCCATGCAGTACGAATGGTTGATTTCTCGGAGGTTTGACTTTCTTGCGCTCCTGTCCTGCTCGTCACCAATATAATTCTGCCCTATCAAGCAACTATTTGTATCATTGTTTCTTTGTCATCACTGTTAATAAACAGCATATCCTACTGTAGGAGTACCATCATCACAGGGTCTCTTTTGGTTTAGTAAGGTATTCCCCATCTTCTCACCCCCAACACGACTTTCATGAGAGAGTGTGGAATTTGCAGTAAACATAGAATTTAGAGATCTGCCAGTAATCAAGTCACAAATAAGAAAGTTAACGCAGTGTACAATTCATCACTGTCTGCAAATAAACATATTCTGTCATAATATGTGCAAATGGAAGGAGTTTTACTATTTTTTCATATACTTCATTTTGCGCCAGATGGCGGAGTCATTTAATTTGGCAAATGTTAATATCGAGCAATGTAAAGGCAGTTAAATCTGACAACCTGGATCTTTTAGAATTTTAGTACATTTTCTCCAATTGTACAAGTTCTGTTCTGTAAACCACTCAATGTAACTTGAAGACCCAACTTCTAGAATCATCGTTGTTTGCACTATCTGAACTCTTTTCAAAATGTCAGGAGACAGAAACTGAGCTACAAACACAGCCAAATGAAAGAACTTAAAGCAAAAAGTATATTCATTCCTTTTTCCTACCATTCTGAGTGAGTTTAGTCGAGCACAGAAAAGACGAGATCCAAAAAGTCTCCTTGGAAGCTTTGACTGGTTGACTGTTGCCATGGAGATTTCCTTTACAATACTGAAGTTTGAGGTAGCGAGCAGGGTCCTGAAAGCTGGTGTTTTCTTCACACTGCAAAATAGAAATTTGTCCATTTTATTAGCCTTTGCCAACTTGACATGTTATAACAGGAAATTTTGCACTATTGTCAAACTCTATCACAGCAGGTAATTAAAATCACCTGGAATGTGTATCTAGGACATGTTTGCATCGGTTAACAGAGGTGCAGATTTTTTTTGGAGATTTGTTATGTGAATTAGTTGGGAATCATAATTTCAGTGTGTCTAGATCAATGTGTGGCGTTCTTTATTTTGTAATCAGAACTTTGGCAACAGGTCAATGTCACTGATAATAGAACATCAAAGTCACCAAAGTAGAGTTCAAAAATTTTTGGAGCCAAACACATTCTTCTATTGCTTAAGGGAATTACACTCAAGGCCCTGTCGCAAACTCATTTTCATTGATTCATGGTCCCCATTATCAGCTTTTCTTTCTCCTGAGTATACTGTTACCTATCCCTTTGTCTCCTTAACTGTTACACTCTCTCTCGCTTTCTCTCAAAAAAGAGAAATAGCTGGAAAAACTCAGCAAGTCTGGCAGCATCTGTGGAGAGAAATTAGAGTCAATATTTCGGATCCAGTGACCCTTCTTGAGTACTGACTGTAGCTGGGAAATGGATGGTGTATATGTTGAAGATGGCATGGGGGAGGGGAGAGCAGTTACCAATAGGTGGAGAGGAAGCCCACAGAGAGAGAAAACAGCAGTTGGGCTGACAAAGGAATGTGTAAAAGTGAGCTGGGAAAAAAGAAACGGACCATTGCTGACCATTGAAAATGGTTGGGTGAAGAGACAGTAGCCCATATGAGACGAAGTCTGGTGTGTGGGGGTTGGGGTAAGGGCATGGAAGGAGGTTTTCAGGCCCTAAAATTATTGAACTAGACACTGAGTCCTGGAGGCTACAGGGTCCCTAAGCATAAAATGAGGTGTTGTTCTATCAGTTTATGCTGAACTTAGCTGCAGCAAGCCCGAAGCAGAGATGTTGACCAGGGAACACGGTGATTTGCTAAAGTGGAAACACTTCTAACAGACAGAATGTAGGTGTCCTGTAAAGCGATTGCCCAGTCTGGGCTTTGTCTCCCCAGTGCAGAAGAGATCACATTGTGAGCAGTGAGTATGGAAGGCTAGATTGAGTGATGTGCAAGAAAATCGTGGTTTCACCTGGAAGACGCATTCGGGACAGTGGATAGTGAGGAGGGAGGAAGGAAACGAGCAGCGGATTGCATGAGAAGGTGTTGTGGGGTGGCGGGGGTGGGGCGGGTTGGTGATGGGGAAATGCTGGGAGTGGATATGTACCAACCTTTTCTAAACTACAATCATCAGTTTAGAACAAGTGTCACTGGCCCCGAAACACTGACTCTGCTTTCTCTCCACAGATGCTGCCAGATCTGTTGAGTTTCTCCAGCTATTTCTGTTTTTTGTTAGGATTTCTGTTTTTTGTTGTTCCCTCACTCTGGGCTCCATCTCCACCTATCCACTCACTCTTTTCGTCCATTCCCTGTCTTCAGCATAAATACCATCTTTTCCTAGCTATCTTCAATTCTGAAGTGTCACTTGACTTGAAACGTTAACTTTGCTTTCTTTCCACAGATGCTGCCAGACCAGATTTTCTACAGCAATTTCTGTTTTTGTTACCAAAGTCATCACAATGCATAAGCCATAATCCTGACATTTATACTGGAATTGTGCCTGATTGTGCCCTCCAGCTCTGAACCTATTCCAGCTTGGAAAGTCAGTGGTCGTGCACCTAATTTATGTGGATTTGTGGATGCCCATAGCATTGAGTTCATCTTCAGACACTATTTAGTGAAGAGCATTGCCATGTGAGCAAAAAGGCTGATAAGGTTTCCCTCTCACTGACTGATGCCTTGCAAAACATCATAGGGCAAGCGTTAAGATTCTGTTCCAGCTAGTACAAATTCATTTTCCTCAATCCTTTTCTCTCATTAAGATAGTTGAGGTTGGCAGCATCCTGGCTGCTTCATGATATGCTATTATGCACAATCATATTTTCGCAATATGATACATACATGCAATATTATGTAGGGTGTCAAACCAGTGTCTCTTACATTATTATCACTTTTTATGCCCCTCTATCAATTTAACTCATAACGACATTTGTCAGTTTTGTTGCTCACTTGAACTATGCGCAGAACAACTTTATACATAATTAGCAAATCGCGATTCAAATTTTACTTCCTCCCCAAATTCAGTGGTCAGGAAATACTTCAAAATCATTGCATTGACATATCTACTTCACTTTCCTTATTATTTCCACTGTGTTGGTAAGCACAACAGAACCTTTGCAGCAAGATGGTTGGAACCACTGAATCATGGTTTGGCAGAGACAAGCACTTGGTCCATAAAGATTTACTGCAATTTTATTCCAGGTACAATTACACTATTTAATGATTCAATTATACTCAATGTGCAATTACCTTGTGGACTAAGAGTTCATGAATACCATCTGGCAAAGTTCTGCCATCTTCTTGCATCAGTGGAACAAAGGAGAACCCAAAAAGCTTTTTCTCTCCTTTTTCCTTTGCTGGAAATAAAAAAAAAAACAATTAAGAGGCTTTGGGAAGCTTTCCCATCTGAATTGATAAAAAGCAAAAATGTTGAATTAGAACTGGGTCTTAACAGTTCATTGAGAACAGCAAAAGCAAAGAACTATTCAGAGAGTCTATTAGGCCCTCAAATTGTGTTTAAGAAAACTCCAATGTTCTTTCTTTTTCTCTGAGATTCCCACTGGTGTTTGAAGTGCTAAATTAGTTTTGGTCTGCTGTGTTATTTTCCAGGGTTAAGATATAGTTTTCCTCCATGAAAAAGTGGTCTCCGCATTGCATTGATGACCTCGATTATACTAAAGGGTTGATGTTTTATCAAATTTAGTTTGTTGTTACAATTTTGGCAGCAGCAATTGCCACAGACAAAAAGAGAAAATGAGAACCCTCCCTTGTTCAGCAATTTAATTCCAGTCAA
This sequence comes from Ginglymostoma cirratum, assembly GCA_024137785.1. Taxonomy (NCBI): domain Eukaryota; kingdom Metazoa; phylum Chordata; class Chondrichthyes; order Orectolobiformes; family Ginglymostomatidae; genus Ginglymostoma; species Ginglymostoma cirratum. The sequence goes on along the minus strand of JAHRHZ010000021.1, from coordinate 28,014,459 downwards.
TACAGGACAGCAACCGAACTACTGTATCCTGATATAACCGTGGAAGAATTATTCATTTTGATGTAATGTTTCTCATGTAAAAAGCAACATGCTTCCTTGTAGACAATGTAACATGATGAAGCCCAATACATCCACAGCAGAAACAATTCCCAAATTTGTCGCAAACCAATATGTAATTTTAATTAAATGCATTAATGAGCCGTCTATATATAAACTGCCATCCATTTTGTTTACACTTGGCAGAGAGAGTGGCATTACCTATTTGTAACTGAAGCTGTTGCCAGCATCACTGTTAGTTTCAAGTCTGGTATCCTTTATGAAAATCAGCACATTCCTTTATCATGGGATGCGGCTTTAATTTAAATTTGGAGTGATTAAAAAATAAATCACATAATCCCAAAATAGAATTTGAATTTCTCTTCCGAGTGCCAAACAGATTACTCCTCCTTCCTAAAACATCATGTAAATGAGATGTAAACAGGGACTCACTGAATCATTATCCATTGTTTTCTCAATTCAAAACAAAATCTGTGTCAACACAGACAGAGAAGGAGCTGCACATAGATATAGATTAAAAAGTGACTACGTTTTTGCCTCCAATTTTTGAGCGACAGCCATCACCAGCCTGAATGACGTGGAGATTGAGAGGAAAACAGAACAAACATGAGCAAAATTAAATTTTGACTGCAGCTTTTCACATTAAAGGAGTGGGCCAAGGTAAAAGCAATTCAAATTGTTAAACATTTTTATTAAATTAATATGCAGTTTTCTATTTTACCAACAACCCGTGAGTAAACTGGGTGCTGAGAATTGCCCTCATGAATATCAGAGCAAATAGCTGCCACATCTGTTCACTGCTGGTTATGAAGTCCCTCCATATTGGTCATCATGCAACAGAATCTCAAGGCATGCTCCATGGGTGCCCATCACATGTACCCCACAACCAGGGACACTCTCATCTGGTATGTTCAAAACTCCAAGAACCCTTAAGGCACATCCGTGATCCTTGTACCAAGATGCTTCTGTACTTCAATGCTGCACCTCGGGGTACTATGCAGAGGTGCAGTAAGGACATTTTGTGCTCAGGGACACACACCCCGTTCACGGACTGGGCCAGGATGCATGTCCAGGCTGTTTGCTTGCCCTCTTAGTGCTCACTCATTCTGGGCCTACCTCATTGTTCATAAAATTCCTGCCTTCCCCTTCCTTGGTACGTGGATCGGGAATGTACCTTCACTCTCTGATGAGAGTGTCCGTGGTTGCGGGGGACATGAGATGGGCACCCATGAAGCATGCCTTGACACAAATTTTGTTTTGAATTGAGAACTTTGGGCATTGTATTCTCAGCCAGAAGTATCAGGCTCACTGTACTGCTGTAGTGCTGCGCACAGACCCAAAGCTTGAGATGAGTCAAATCAAGAGCGATAGCCTTTGGTGTGGGGATCCTGGCACAGCATGTCAAGGGTAGGCTCTGCCAGGGGCTTTGACACGGTCAGCCAGCCACTCAGGGTGGTCAGAGTCAGGATCCTCTCCACAGAGGAGTGAGGAGCCGAACGACGAGCAGCCCATCACCCCTCTCAACTCTTTGCATCCTGTTGTGGGGAGTTTTGTTCCTGGAATGGGAGAGAGGCAAATATTAAGCCAGATGAAAGTAGATGGCACTTTTGGTGCAGGTGGGGAGGTATCCTCAGCAAGTGATAGGTAAAGCAGAGGGCATGCAGACTTAGTGGTGTTGGGAGTGGGACAGAGTGTGAAACTGAGTGAAGGGCTGACCTGCGGGCAACCACACACCAGGCTGACAGAGTCTGGTGTCACGGCCTCCTCTGCTTGCCCTGGAGGATGATGATATGACAATTCTACATGATCTCATCCATTAGGAAGCACGATAACAATTTTCCCTTTGCTGCAATGTCGAGGACAAACATCAAGAACTGTGGAGGGCAACTCCAAACTAACAATGCTTATTTGGAAGCATGGTGCCAGGGATACCAGTCCATTCGGGGATCACCCAGCAGTGGCAAGTTGTTCCACGTATAGACAGTGGTAGAATTGGGCTAAAATCAGAAGAAAGGGGCGCCAGAGGGGCAGGGTACACAGGTAATGAAGCATATTTGGTAAGATGCAGTGAGAGACCACACTAAGCTATGCACAGAAAAAGCCTCCACGACACTCCACAAAACTGATACTTATCTAAAAAAAAGTGCTGCCCGATGTTACTGAATGTAGTTTAATTACTGTTTAAATGTGTATTATTAAGCTTGGAACATCAATCCATAACAGGAATACCACACACCCTTCCATCAGATATCAATCCTTTCCATGTTTTAGTAGACTGCACTGTTTTGACACAAACCGGAAAGGGGCCTATATGCTAAATGCTGTGTATTTGCGATACATCTGAGACGTAAGATAGTGAACAACATGTACAGGGATCTATAACAAATGCATTACTCGGTTTGAAATAATTCCTCAGCAGACTGGCAACATTAAATCTGGCAGCCTTTTTTTTCCATTTATGCTTGCTGTTCAGACAGGAATGCAGTATTAGCTTTGCATATATAAGGCAATGATGTAATGGTGCTTACTGGAACAGTGCCTGAATTCAAGGCGGATATGTGCACCCCTAAATTTATCCACTGGAATAGGAAGCTTCAGCGGCTCAGCCCACCTGGGGCTATTGTTGTGGTAAAGCACAAAGGAATGGTGTTCACTCATTGGAATTTCTCCAGACCCCAGTGAAATACAATCCTATGAAGAGAAGGAAAACAATTCTGAAGGTTAAAGAATTATGACGCTTTTATATTTCTGCACAAAGGAAATCAGAACAGGTTTATCTAATAAGCTACAGAATTCAGGCAACAGAAAGGTCATATTGATAGGAAACTGATAAGCATCTGATCTGGCAAAATTGAAACAAATATGTTCTCCTGGTAGTTTAATCAAATAGAACATATTACAACTATTTGTTGTTAACCTTTTTAAGTTAAGGAGCATTTTACTAAAGAGACTACATCTATCAGAAACGTACAAACTTTGTAGAGGATTAGTTCAGAAACAAACATAATTAAAAACAAATACAAGTTGGTGTAATAGCTTGAGCGAACGTAACCTCCGTTTGAGGCTTAATACAAAATAATGAATCTCAAGTCAACGCACTAAAAGTAAGGGAACACAACTGTGATGAAAGATGGTAGAATTCAATATTAAAATGGTGGCAAAAGGGTTAGTCATGAATCAAGGCCTCATGTTTCGCCAAAGCTGTCACTGAGGCAGAAATTGACTAAAATAGGCCAGGCAGAATTACTAACTGGCGATACAATACTGTCAATTTTGTCTGTGGTATACATGTGTCTGTGTACTAGAAGTCTACTTGCACAATGAAACAAACCCTGTCAACAACAGAAGTGAGCAATTAAATAACTAAAAGACTTGTATGAAAAGAAAGTATGGGAACAATAGCAATCCTCCAGACTGCAATCGATATAAAAATCAACAAAAGCATACAAAGAAAAGTTACAAAAGCAGCACAGAAGAAATATAAGAAAAAGCTGGAGAAGAGCAGCAAAAACAATGTTCAAAAGTTTTATAAACACAGTTAGAGAAAGACGATGAGTCTGATTAACATGGGTACCTGAATCAGAGGCAGGTTGACTATAATTGGGAATCAGGAAACAGAAAATTTACCAAATAGCTACTTCATATTATTCTTTTCAGAATAATGTGAAGATAAAATACCAAAGATACAAGGAAAACTAATGTAAATCAAGGGGCAAACTAGAACGAATATAGCAAAAACCATGTCAACGACAAAACTCGTTACTAAGGATGGACAAATCATCAGGATCTAATGATTTCCTATTGCCAATGGCACCCCACTACAAAGGGTGGTGGAGGTAAACTAGGAAATTATAGACTTACTCGTCTAATGTTATTCATAGAATTGTTAATTATGGACAATGTGATTGAGTATTAGGGATATAGGAATTGATTAGAAAGGCTGAGTCAAACCTCATGATCTTGGTTGAGTTTTTTGAGGACTTGACAAATGCGGTGAAATTGGTAGTGCCTGTGGATTTTATTAATATGACATTCCAAAAGGCAAAGTTGAATAAAAGCAACAATTAAACCAAAAGAAGGCAACCTATTGTATTGGACAGAGAATTAGTTAGGAGGCAGAGTACAAAGACAATGTTACATACACAGAAGCAGAATGTGGCTTGTGATGCCCCAAGATTTGGGCTGAGGCCACGACTTTTCACTATATACATAAGATACTTAGATAAAGGAAGATAGAGCTGTGCTTCTAATTATTGTTGATAACATTAAGATAGTTGATACAGTAAGTAATGTAGATGAGTACAAAATATTACAAAAAGATATTGATAGATTGAGTGAACAAGAAAAAATGTTCAATCTGCAAAACGCACTTCAGATTAATGAAAGTTATATAATTTTATAAACAGGATAAAAATCTAGGAACTGTGAGCGAACAGTGAGAGAGTGTGATTTTGGAGTCCAAGTGCAGGTATCTCAAACTTAGACGACAGCAACCGAAAACAACTTGACAGGTCAGTGGATTAGAGATAATAGGAACTGCAGATGCTGGAGAATCCGAGATAACAAGGTGTAGAGCTGGATGAACACAGCAGGCCAAGCAGCATCATAGGAGCAGGAAGGCTGACGTTTCGGGCCTTGGCCCTTGTTGGCTTTTGTTGTAAGAGGGCTGGTATCCAAAGGGTCAAAGATATATTGTAGTTGTGCAGAATTCTAGAACACTCCATTGAATCCTAGACATCACATCTCACGAATGGTATAAAAGCCTTGATGGAAATATAGCATAGATTCACCAGAAAGATACAGCAACTAAAATTGAATTTTAGAAATTGGCTGTACGGACGAGACTTATGTTGATTAAATGCAGAAGATTAAGGAATGGCATAATTGGGACGATTAAAATAATTAACGGTTTGGCAGAATACAGATGAGCTATTTCTGCAGATGAGAGAGTCCAGAACGAGGTGAATAACCTTGAAATTTAGCTGTTAAAAAGCATTTGGCCGTGATCAATATCTGAAACTCTTTCATAAACAGTGCGGAGGTTAGGGAAGCATAACATTTCAAAGACGAGAATGATAGATTTTTATTGAACAAGGATAGGCAGGATTGTGGAAACTAAATGGGGAGATGGAGGACAAAGGAACATAAAACATTGCAGGAGGAGCAGGACTTTTTAGTGAAAGGCAGCGTGGCTTTGTGCAGGGAAGGTCATGTCTCACAAACCTATTGAGCTTTTTGAGGAAGTGACAAAGATTATTGTGGGGGCAGGGCTGGAGATGTTGTCTACATGAAATTGAGAAAGGCCTTTAACAATGTCCCTCATGGCAGGCTGATACAGAAAATGCAGTCACATGGGATCTGTGATGAGCTGGTAAACTGGGTACAGAACTGGCTTGGTCATAGAAGAGAGAGGGTAGGGTGTTTTTGTGTCTGTAGATCTGTGACCAATGGTGTTCCACAGGGAACAGGGACCCCTGTTGTTTTTGATTTATATATATGATCTGGAGGAGAATGAAGGTGGTCTGATTAGCAAGCTTGCAGATGACTCAAATATTGGAGGGAGCTGCAGATAGTGAGGAGGGTTACCAGTGGATACAGCAAGATATCAATAGGCTAGAGACTTGGATGGAGAAATGGCAGATGCAATTTAATCCAGACAAATGCAAAGTGATGCATTTTGGAAGATCTAATGCAGGGTTGGGTGGGGGGGTAGCGGGAGGGCGCGGTACTGAACATACAGGAGATGGCAGAAGCATTAACATACAGAGGGATCTAGGCAAAAAGGCCCACAGTTCCCTGAAAGACACAACATGTGGACAAGATGGTCAAGAAAGCGTATGATATACCTGCCTTCATCAGTCAGTACACAGAGTATAAAAATTGGTAAATCATAGAAGTCTAGTTAGGCCACATTTGCAATATTGCTTACAGCTCAGGTTGCTACATTACTAGAAGGACATGGAGGCTTTGGAGAGGGTACAGAAAGGATTTACTAAGATGTTGCCTGGTTTGGTGGGTATTAGTTATGAGGAGAAATTGGACAAACTTGGTTTGTTTTCACTTGAATGTCGGAGGCTGAGAAGCGATCTGATAGAGGCTTACAAAATTGTGGGAGCCACGGATAGAACGGATATTCGAAGTCTTTTTTCCTAGGGTAGACCTGTCAATTACTTGAGGAAATAGGTTTAAGGTGAATGGGGGAAAATTTAAACAAGATGTGAGAGACAAGTTTTTGCTTTACACAGAGGGTGGTAAGTACCCAGAATACACTGCCAGAGGAGGTGGTAGAAACAGATGCAATAGCCATGTTTAAGAGATAGCTTGACAGGCACATAACAGGCAGAGAATAGACGGATACGGACCACATAGAAGCAAAGGGCTTTTCGTTTAGATAGGTGTTGTTCGTCAGCACAAGCTTGATGGACCCACGGGCCTCTTCCTGTGCTTTACTGTTCTTGGTTCTTTCTTCTTTATTCCTTCACTTAGTGGAAATGTCATCTCAACATCTACCCTTACAAGTCCCCTCAGAATTTTGTACGCTTCAATAAGATCACCCTTCATTTTTCTGAACTCTAATGAATAAATGTCTCACCTGTTTAGCCATTTTTAATATGTCAACCCTTTATTCATGAATCTCTTTTGAACTGCCTCTGTTGTCAGTATATCCTTTTTTTAAGGGACAAGGCAGGGTAGATGCAGGAAGGATGTTCCTGATGACAGGCATGTCCAGTACCACCATCAAAGCACATGGAGTAAATCAATTAGGGAGTGAGGTGAGAAGAGCTTTCTTCACCCAGAGAGTGGTGAGCCTGTGGAATTTGCCAGAACAGAAGGCAGCCGAGACCAAACATTGTATGATTTCGAGGAGGATTTGGGGTTAAAAGGATCAAAAAGTATGGGGGAAAAGTGAACTACTGAATTGGGCGATCAGCCATGAACATGATAAACAATGGAGCATGCTTGAAGCGTCGAATCGCCTACTCCTGCTCCGATTTTCTATGTTCCTATGTACAAATACAGGGCCCAAAACCGTACACGGCACTCCAGGTGCAACCTCAACAACATCTTGTACAGCTATAACAAGACTAACATATTTTTAAACTCCAACCCCCTAGAAACGAAGACCAAAGTTCCACTCGCCTTCCTAATTATTTGCAGCACCTGCATGCTAACGTTTAGTCTTTCACAGACAAAAACATCCAGATTCCTCGGTGTGGTACTTTATTGGAGTTTCTCTCCAATTAAATCATAGTCTGCCTTTTGATTCTTCCTACCATAGTGCATGGCCTCATATTTTCCCACATTAAACACTGTCTGAAGTTTTGCCCCTTGTTTGACCAATCTCTGTCCCTTGCAAACTTCTTATGTCCTGGTAAAGAGGAAATGTGTAGATCAGTCATGATCTAATTGAATGAACAGATGTAAGAGATTGAATGCCCTACTCCTTGTTCTTTGTGCTTGTTTCTTCCTTCCTTCCTCCATTCCTTTAGGAGGTAGCTGGATTCTTCTGTGAGACATGATAGAAAAATGATGGGCACAAAATGTAGCACAGCCTGTCTAATTGTCTTGATACATCATATTTTTCTACCTCAAAATGCACTCTGTTGAGATCGGGTATTACTGGCAAAATATCGCTCTTGAATTATTCAAAAATTTCAATGACGAATAAAAAAGCATCATTTACCTTTAGGATTTGTCCCTCACTATCTAAAACGTACATGGTAACATCTACATTCCTGGCCACACTCTTGCCTCCTTTCTCAAATTCTCCTCTCTCCAGTGTTACGTACAAGTCATTTCTGATATCACCTGGGTAAATGAAACAAAACATGCATTAGGAAATACACTTTATTAAGGAGTTAATTAAAACTTTGAAAAAAGTGCACTTTTTTTGAACATTGAATAACTTTTCCTTTATTTTTAACCTTGCACCAGGGTGTCTCAGAACCATGCATCAACAGGCAAGAGGCAAGTGGTCAGTCTGCTCCGAGGTTGTGGTTAGATGGGTCTAAATATTGCTGGGATAATCGTGCTTCCAACTTTTTCTTTCCTGGTGCTGGAAATCTTGCATTTAGTTTGACAGTTCATAATGAGGCAGGGATCAGAAACTCATTGGAGGTGGTAAAAACCAAAAATGTCACTCAAGATCAAGATGCCAATGTTAAAGCTGTCGCATTGCAAACATGGGAACCGAGAACTCTTTACTTACAAGACCAAAGCATAGCTTTGGTAAAACTTTATGGAAATAAAACAAATTATGAGTCTTGTACCTCCCAGCCCAGTATTGCTTAACAGTTGCAACATGTGCAGGTGACAGGGTAAGAAGTGGGAAGTTGGATAGATTGATAGATCTTTGAAAACTGGCATGGTCTTGGGAGCTGGATTATTTGTGTTATGTATATTGTATTACTTACTTGTTTCATGGTATATAACTTCAAGCATTAACCTAGGCAACAGCTCCAGAAGCAGCAGGAATCCTTCATACCCTTATAAAGAGAATGTTCTCTATGTCCCAATCAGTAGGATATTTCATTGTCTCAAATCATATACATTTCCAGTATTTACACATTTAATTGCACAATGCTCTCTCCATAGCTTTGTATCTCCTTCTGCTTCAACAGTCACCCAATTTTCCCTTAAATAAAGCCATCCTCTCAATTTCACTATTCCAGGGATTAAAAGACTGGCATGCTTCAACATGTGAGAGATTTCTCCTAACCCCTCTCCTCACTATCGGCCCCAGGGGAACGAAATTTCCTTCAGGAAGCACTATTTCATGACACACTTAAAAAAAACCTATAACTTCTTCAGTTACTTCAATATCTGTCTCTATCTTTCTCTGTTCCATTGAAAAGACTCACCATTTTTCAAGGTTTTCTTCATAACCATGGATTCACAATCAGTAGCGAATGGTCTCAAAAGCTTTAACGTACTTTATGCAATGGGGTGACCAAACTGCACGTAATATTTTAATAGTGGTGTAACCAACATTACTAATAACTACACAATTACAACTTCACTTTTGTAGTTTTATACTCCCACAAGTAAAATTTCATAGGCCTTGCGTTTGAATCCCTGGGTCTCTATTCATCTGAACCCTCAGTTTCTTCTCATTAATTGCACAACATCAGTTACTTACTCCACTTTAATTCCTTGAACAAAAAAAGTAGAATGCTTCTTTGCTATTAGCCTAAAAGCAAATCAATCTGGAAAGCAGTACTGAATGCATTGTAAAAAATAATCCCCAGTTTGGCTATCACTGTCCTCACTTGACAATTTTCTATTTGGATTCACTTGACTGCAGGAGTGGGGTCCCTGCTGATTTTTCGCACTTCCATGTAGCGCTGAAGTGCTTTGTAGAAACACTGTTGTTGTCTCCAATGAAATCATTAAGTCAGTACAAAGCTCCATACCTTCCGGCTCTCTATAGGCCATGATGTAGTTTATTTGTTCATTAAGCTTTGAGTGAACTTGCCTTCTGTGAATTTCATTCTCATTGTTATCATGCAAAATTATAAGGATAGCATTATCGAAGGGAGAAGTATTCTCACTGCACTCCCACATACAAAATATGTCCAAATGGTGTATTCATGGAAAACCACCTACACATTTGTTGTGGTAATGAGATCTTGCTGCCCTCTACTGGTAGAACTTGTTTTCTCCTTGAGAATGAATGTAAGCATCATCAGTTTTCTTCAGATAACAAGCATGGGGCTGGATGAACACAGCAGGTCAAGCAGCATCATAGGAGCAGGAAAACTTGACGTTTCGGGCCTAAACCCTTCATCAGAAATGGGGGAGGGGAAGAGGGTTCTGAAATAAATAGGGAGAGAGGGGGAGGCGGATAGAG
>JAHRHZ010000021.1:27968849-28004152 GCA_024137785.1 Ginglymostoma cirratum | reverse complement strand
GCCCCCTTGACCTGTCCGTCCTCCCTGGACTGACCTATCTCCTCCCTACCCCCCTACCCACACTCACCTTTACTGGCTCCATCCCCGCCTCTTTGACTTGTCTGCCTCCTCTCCACCTATCCTCTCCTCTATCCATCCTCTATCCGCCTCCCCCTCTCTCCCTATTTATTTCAGAACCTTCTTCCCCTCCCCCATTTCTGATGAAGGGTTTAGGCCCGAAACGTCAAGTTTTCCTGCTCCTATGATGCTGCTTGACCTGCTGTGTTCATCCAGCCCCATGCTTGTTATCTCGGATTCTCCAGCATGTGCAGTACCTTTTATCTCTGAATCAGTTTTCTTCAGATCAATTTAATTCCAAAATGGGTGTAGCATCTAAACGTTAAAAGACTATAGCAAGACATATCTTTTTTTACAAGAATTGCTTGCGTTCATTGAAGGAGACCTTCAGCCAGTCAGCAACTACTCTAGTGAAGAAGCCATTTATGAGTGCCTCCAAGAAAATCCTCCAGATTGACATCCAATCTGGATCAATCTGGCTGCCAATCAAGAACCACTGTAATCACTGTAACTTTGTGGTGATCCCACTGACTGCAATTCCATGCTAACGTGACAATTGGTCTGGTCACAAACGTAACTGATGCTCAATATCTGAAAGGTCAGATGGAGAAAATGTAATAACAGAAATCTGCCTTAGTGCAAAACAGATTTTGCTTTCTGAGATAAAAGGTACTGCAGATGCTGGAGAATCCGAGATAACAAGGTGTGGGGCTGGATGAACACAGCAGGCCAAGCAGCATCATAGGAGCAGGAAAGCTTGACGTTTCGGGCCTAGACCCTTCATCACAAATGGGGGAGGGGAAGAGGGTTCTGAAATAAATAGGGAGAGAGGGGGAGGCGGATAGAAGATGGATAGAGGAGAGGATAGGTGGAGAGGAGGCAGACAAGTCGAAGAGGCGGGGATGGAGCCAGTAAAGATGAGTGTAGGTGGGGGGGTAGGGAGGAGATAGGTCAGTCCAGGGAGAACGGACAGGTCAAGGGGGCGGGATGATGTTAGCAGATAGGAGATGGGGGTGGGGCTTGAGGTGGGAGGAGGGGATAGGTGAGAGGAAGGACAGGTTAGGCAGGCGGACATGAGCTGGGCTGGTTTTGGGATGTGGTTGGGGGAGGGGAGATTTTGAAGCTTGTGAAATCCACATTGATACCATTGGGCTGCAGGGTTCCAAGGCTGAATATGATTTGCTGTTCCTGCAGCCTTCGGGTGGCATCACTGTGGCATTGCAGGAGGCCAAGGATGGACATGTCGTCTGAGGAATGGGAGGAGGAGTTGAAATGGTTCGCGACTGGGAGGTGCAGTTGTTTGTTGCGAACTAAGCGCAGGTGTTCTGCAAAGCGGTCCCCAAGCCTCCGCTTGGTTTCCCAGATGTAGAGGCAGCCACAACGGGTACAGCGGATGCAGTATACCACATTGGCAGATGTGCAGGTGAACATTGGGGCCTGGGATTGGGGTGAGGGAGGAGGTATGGGGGCAGGTGTAGCATTTCCTGCGGTTGCAGGGAAAAGTGCCGGGTGTGGTGGGGCTGGAGGGGAGTGTGGAGCGGACAAGGGAATCGCGGAGGGAGTTGTCCCTCCGGAAGGCAGATAAGGGTGGGGAGGGAAAAATGTCTTTGGTGGTGGGGTCTGATTGCAGATGGCGGAAGTGTCGGAGGATGATGCGTTGGATCCGGAGGTTGGTGGGGTGGTACGTGAGGACGAGGGGGATTCTTTTTTGGTTATTATTGCGGGGACGGGGTGCGAGGGATGAGTTACGGGAAATGCGGGAGACACGGTCGAGGGCGTTCTTGACAACTGCAGGGGGGAAGTTGAGGTCCTTGAAGAATGAGGACATCTGAGATGTACGGGAGTGGAATGTCTCATCCTGGGAGCAGATGCGGCGGAGGCGAAGGAATTGGGAATAGGGGATGGCATTTTTGCAGGAAGATGGGTGGGAGGAGGTGTATTCCAGGTACCTGTGGGTTTTTCTTCTTTTTTAAGACATCGGTTTCTCGGTGGTTACCCGAGATGGAGACAGAGGGGTCCAGGAAGGAGAGAGAGAAGTGTTGGAGATGGTCCAGGTGAACACCCGCCTCTTCGACTTGTCTGCCTCCTCTCCACCTATCCATCTTCTATCCACCTCCCCCTCTCTCCCTATTTATTTCAGAACCCTCTTCCCCTCCCCCATTTCTGATGAAGGGTCTCGGCCTGAAACATCAAGATTTTGCTCTCTATTTGTTTTCAGAAGCATCTAATTGGGGAAGATAATGCATTGTAAGTTTTCACCCAGCTTCAATGCTGAATACGCATGATGCAAGTTGGAGCTATTTCTAAATTCCAACCACTGCTGGGTGTAATTCGCCTGCTTGGAAGATTTACCCAGAGCCAACCATTTATACTGTATATAGTCAGAGAGTCATACAGCATGGAAACAGACTCTTCAGTCCAACTAGTCCATACCGAACATAATCCCAAACTAAACTAGTCCCACCTCCCTGCACCTGGTCCATATTCCTCCAAACCTTTGCTATTCATGTACTTTTGAACATGGTAATTGTACTCGAACCCCTCAATTTCTCAAAGTCCATTTCACATGCGCACCATGCAGTGTAAAGAATTGGCCTCTTATGTCTTTTCTAAATCTCTCTCCTCTCACCGTAAAAACGTGTCCCCTATTCTTGAAATCCCCCATTCTAGGGGGACAACGACCATTAACTGTACCTAACCCTCTCATAACACTTCCATCAGGTCACCTCTCAACCTCCTACACTCTGATGAAAAAAGTCCTAGCCTATTCAGCCTTTCTTTATTGCGCAAACCTTCCATACCCAAGAACATCCCAATAAATCTCTTCCAAACCCTCTCCAGCTAGACAATATCCTTTCAATAACTGGGCGACCAAATCTGGACACAATTTTCCAGAAGAGCCCTCACCAATGTCCTGTACAATCTCAACATGACTTCCCAACTCCTATACTCAAAGGACTGAGCAATGAAGACAAGCATGTCAAGTGCCTTTTTAACCACCCTGTCTATATGTGATGTAAACTTCAAAGAAATACGTACCTGCACCCCTAGGCCCCACTGTTCTACACTTACCATTAATTGTATAAACCCTACCCTTGTTTGTTGTACCAAAATGTAATATCTCACAATTATCCAGATTGAACTCCATCTACCATTTTTCAGCCCAATGACCCATTTGATCAAGATCCCTTTGTAATCTTAGAAAACCTTCTTCACTGTCTACAATGCCACCAATTTTGGTGTCCTCCACAAACTTACTAACCATGCCTTCTATATTCTCATTTGAATTGTTTATATAAATGACAAACAAAAGAGGACCCAGAAACAATCCCTGTGGAACACTGCTGGTCACAGGCCGTCAGTCCAAAAGGGAACCCTCCACCATTACTGTTTCCTGCTGTTAAACCAACTATGTATCCAATTTGGAAGCTCACCCTGAATCCCATGTGAACTAATTTTACTAATTAGCCTACCATGCAAAATCAAATAAACAACATCTACCGCTCTGCCCTCAACAATCTTTTTTATAACTTCCACAAAAACTCAACCAAGTTGGTGAGACAAGATTTTTCTCACACACAATCATGCTGACTATCCCTAATCAATTTTTGCCTTTCTAAATGTCCATAAATCCTATATTTTATAATCACCTCCAACAAATTACCCACAACCGAAGACAGACTCACAGGTCTATAATTCCCCGGTTTCTCCTTACAACCTTTTTTAAATAAAGGTACAACATTAGCCACCCTTCAGTCATAAGGCACCTCACCTGTAGTTATAGATAATGCAAATATTTCTGCAAGGGGGTCTCGTAATATCCTCCCTTACTCCTCAGAATGTTCTGGAACATATTAGGTCAAGTCCCAGAGATTTATCCACCTTTATATTCTCTAAGACCTCCTGGACTTCCTCTTCTATAATGTGAACTGTTTTTGAAATATCAAAGTTTATTTCTCTGCATTCTCTAGACTCCATTTCTTTCTCCACAGCAAACACTGATGCAAAATATTCATATAGTAGCTCTCCCATCTCCTGGGGTTCAACACAAAGGCGACCACCTTGATCTTTAAGAGGCCTAAACCTCTCCCTAGTTATCCTCTTGTCCTTAATGTATTTATAGCATCTCTTTGGATTATCCTTAACCTTATCTACCAATGCCATCTCATATCCGCTCTTTGTGTTCCTGATTTCTCTCTTCAGAGTGCCCATTGAGGTACCTTCTAAAGAGGTAATCAATTTAATAAATTAAATGGTGGCCATACATCTGGGGTCAGTGGATGTGGTTGGGGGTGGATGTTGAAGGGAAGCAAATCCATCAGCAGGACGGCTGCTGAGTGCAGCTGTAGGCCTGCGACTCATGCAAGAAGTTGAGTGTAATTTTGTGATCTTCTCAGGCCAGCCTCAAGGGAGTTGCCTTCTCCTGGGTTTGGCTCTCAGTGCATGAACCATTTGCCATTGGAAAGATCCTGGCAAAGATGCAATCAGTCCACAAATGAGGAAATAATTATGCAGATTGGCTACCTATCACTGCCACACTAGAGCTCTGATCATGACCAACCTTTGGGAAAATGACCCAAACATGAGAACCTATTGGACCACTGACAATGCTTGCATCTCCTGTCCTACCTTCAAGCCCTCCCCACAGGAACACGAAGGTCTATTTCAAACGTCCTCAGAACAAAATGAAACATTTGACTTCCTTTTACCCCTAAATGGATGTGGAAATGTTTACACAATCCTGAAAAGATTAAGAACATTGAATACCTCCGCCACCTTTTTAGTCTACTATTCTTACTGCAGGAAGTACTAACCACAAGACTAGTTTTCTAATCTCAGTTTAAAACTAGAAAATGCAAATTTTACTGCAATATGGTGAGGTGCATAAAGCCTTTCACAACAGTAGCATTATTTAAAAGACGAGGTAGAAAATATGAATTACTATTGAAAAAGAGGTGGATTGTCACTTTCAGCTGACATGCAAGACCAACAGTCTATTTACCTGAACAGAGAGATGTACAAAATCCCATGGCATTAGTCAAACAAGGGCAGTGAGTTCTCTCAGTCTGCAGAATTTGAAAGCAAGTCAACTGGGATTAAAGAAGGTTCTGTTTGAGTGTTTCATACTTCTTTCTGAATTCTTGGTTCATCTATTCCTTCACATGATTTTGCAATTTTATCTTATATAGTTACTAATCTATACCATTTTAAAGATTCATTTCCTATGACTAAATTCTAAATAAGTTAATTTGGGTTAACTTATTTTCAAAAGTCTCGCTAATTTTCCAATTATAGTCATGTTTTATATATCCTCATTTTTTATATATTACATAGATGTGACCTGAGCTTTCCCTCTACTTATTTGCATGTTTTGGCTATTGTTCCAGACCTGAGTCCATCACTGACGTAAAGATCGTAAAAACTGCAGATGCTGGAGTCAGAGATAACAGTGTGGAGCTGGAGGAACACAGCAGACCAGGCAGCATCAGAAGAGCAGGAAAGTTGACATAGGTTATCCTCATCTCTCCCTCTCATTCCCGCCTCCTTCACCAAAGGCAACCGGTCCATCTTCTCTCCCACTCATCCACTCCTCCCACCTCACTGACCAATCCCCACCACTGCCTACCTGCACTCACCTATCACCATCCCACCTACCTTCCCCAGCCCCATCCTCCTCTCTCTGTTTATGTCGGAGCCCCCTTCCCCCTCCCCCATTTCTGAAGAAGGGTCCCGACCCGAAACATTAACTTTCCTGCTCTTCTGGTGCTGCCTTCCCTGCTGTGTTCCTCCAGCTCCACAGTGTTATCTCCATCACTCAATTCTTGTCTTTCTTCTTTTCCGTTTAGTCTTTCTAGGCATTTTTCTCTTGCTCTTTTTTGTATCCTTTCACTCCTTCACTCTTTGGTACTCAACCCTCCCAATTCCCTGACCCTACCCTTTTGTACACCTTAACTTTCCTGCTCTTGCCTATAGCTTCCATCTCTTGGCATCTTTTGATGTGCTCTTCTGGCATTTAGCACTGGCTCATTAGAAGCAGCAACTCTAAATGCTCCATCATACTCTCTTCTTCTTCTCTCCCAGTGTATTCACTGGCAGTCAATCTTGCCAATCTTCTTCCTGTTCAACTCATCCCTCGTATTGAGTCTCTTAACTGCTGTTTGAAATGGCATAGCAAGCCACTTAGTTGTATCAATTTGCTAAAAGAAACAAAACCCAGCATTGACCTAGGCATTGGAAAAGGCAATAGTAAACTCAATTCTGTCAATCCTGCAAGGTCTTTCTCACTAACACTTGGGGGCTAGTGCCAAAATTGGGTGGACTTTCTCACAGGCTAGTCAAGCAATATCCTGACACCGCAGTGTATAACTACATCCCAGACAACAGCGTCATCATCCCTGGGTATGTCCTATCCCACTCATAGGACAGATTCAATTTAATCCAGTCAATTATCACCCATCAGACTACCGAAACGTCAAGTTTTCCTGCTCCTATGATGCTGCTTGACCTGCTGTGTTCATCCAGCCCCATGCTTGTTATCTCGGATTCTCCAGCATCTGCAGTACCTTTTTATCTCAGACTACTCTTGAATGTCAACCAAGAAATGGTGAAATGAGTCATCAACAGTGGTATCAAGCAGCCTAGCAATAGCACGTGTACTGATGTTCAGTTTGGGTTCTGCCAGAGCCACTCACCATCAATTCAAATAAGGTCAACCCAAGAGATGAACTGCAGTGTAGAGTGGAGAGTGATTGCCCTTAACATCAAGGCAGCATTTGACCAAGCGTAACATCAAGAAGCCCTATGAAAACTGGAATTAATAGAAATCAGGGGGAATTGGAGTCATACCTGACACAATCAAAGATGGTTATGGTTGTTAGCAGTCAGTCATCTCAGATCCAAGTCATCCCTGCAGCAGTACCTCAGAGTAATGTCCTAGACCCAAAAATCTTCGCTGTTTCACCAAAGGCCTTCCCTCCATCACAAGGTCAAAAGTGGGGAAGTTAACTTATGATCACACTACTTTCAGCATTTATGCAACATTTAAGCAATGCTTATATCCAAAGAAATCCATGCCCAACTGCAGCAAGACCCAGACAATATCCAGTTTTAGGCTGACTAGTGGCAACTAACAACTGCCACAAAGTGTCAGGCAATGACTATGTCCAATAGGAGAAACTAACCATTGGCCTTTGATATTCAATGACATTACCCACACTACCTAATCCTGGGGGTTACTATTGACCAAAAACTGACGTGGATTCACTATATAAATATAGTAGTTGCAAGAGCAGATCGGAAGCTCAGAATCTTATAGTGAGCAACTTACTGCATGACTCTCCAAACAACATTCCCTCTCAGCTGCACATGTGCATGCAGCCACTCTCGATGCTCCATGCACCGCAACTGGCATTGGTACGCCAATCATGGCAATGACTTCTGGCCCCACAAGTCGCTGCCACGCACAGGCCTCAAAGGCTCTTGCAGCTGGTAAGAAAATTAGAAGGAACATTGTGTCTGAGGACTGCACAACATCTACCAGGCACAAATCAGAATGGTAATGGAATATTCACCACTTGCCTGCAGCTCCTACACTCAAGAATCTTGACAACATCAAGGGCAAAGTAGTGTTTAATTGGCACCACATTCACAAACATTTACTCTCTCCACAACTGATGCACAGTAATGGCAATATGTTCCACCTTCAACTTGAGCTGCAGAAATTCACCACAGCTACTGAGACAGCACCTTACGAACCTATTACCATCTAGAAGGTGCAGAGCAGCAGATCCTTGGGAAAACTGCCACATGCAAGTTCCTCTCCAGGTTGCCTCTCACCTTTACATGGAACTACTGTGGCTGGGTTAAGTCTTGGAACTATCTTCATTACAGCAATGTGGTATAGCAAAACTGCAGTGATTCAATAGGCACCATCTTCTCAAAGGTAAATAGGGATGTACAATAAAGTTAACCCAGCCAGTGAAGCCCACAGCCCATGAATAAGGGCGGCACGGTAGCTCAGTGGTTAGTACTGCTGCCTCACAGCACCTGAGACCTGGGTTTGACTCCACCCTCAGGCGACTGTCTGTGTGGAGTTTGCACATTTTCCCCGTGTCTGCGTGGGTTTCTGCCAGGTGCTCCAGTTTCCTCCCACAGTCCAAAGATGTGTGGTTTAGGTGAACTGGCCATGCTAAACTGTCCGTAGTGTCCAGGGTGTGTAGGTTAGGTGGATAAGCTAAAGGAAATGTAGGGTTAAAGGGAAAGGGCGGGGGAATGGTCTTCGGAGGGGCAGTGTGGACTTGTTGGGCCAAATGACCTGTTTCCACACTGTAGGGGTTCTATGATATGAAGGGCCATGCCTTAACTAGGGAGCTCAACTAGTGTGAGAGGAGACTTTGCCCGAGTGAGGTTAATTCTGGCAAAGGGGGAAAAGAGGTCCTTCACATAAGGTTTACCACAAGAAATAAAGTCTTTAAAGCAAGACATGTGTAGAAGAGGATAGAAGACACTGATTGAGAGGATTATCTTTAATGAGACTGGCAGCAGATTGGTGACAAGTAGTGTCATGAACCACAACATGATGCAAGTGAAGGGAAGGCAGCTGATCGTTGAATAGAATTGGCAAATATTTCTAGTCTTTGAAGTACAGTCTTCAGTTTGTATTTATATCTTTAGTTATTTTCTCTCCCTGCCTTCTTAAAAATATCTTAAGTATAAAACTGATTCTGCTGTTTGAAAAATATAATTACAATAAAATGTAAAGAGTGGAGCTTCTCGTGTAATTAATACATTAAATAAAATATAATATTGATGGCAGGATAGGTGATATGTTCCTACAGATGCATGTGGGAGCTGATGGACACTTATGTAGAATTATTTGCCACAGAGGGCTTTATAAGCTGCATCTTTAAGTATATTCAAGGCTGACATAGATGGGATATTAATCAATAAGGGAATCAAGCATTATAGGGAACAGACAAGAAAGTGGAGCTGAGGACTATGTTAGAACCCTCACTGATTTTTCATGACTTTTAAATTTTTATTCTTTTATCAATTTTGGTTCGGAGTTGTGAACTGAGAACTGTGAGCTATAAACGCCTTGTGGACTTCAGGGCAGCTTGTGATAAAAGGAAAACTACAGACCAAACAAACTTTGCTAGTTGGCGAGGCCAGGCCTGGAGGTTAATTGTCGACTAATTCTTGATTAAAGCTGTTCCAACAGATACAATGAACCCGGGAAGAGAACTGCGTTCAAACAGCTAGCAGAAGTTGGCTGTTAATGAGATCCGCACCTAGAATTGGTTCTGGCAATTCTAGAAGAGAACCTATGTTCAAGTGGATATCAGTCATTGAATGATAATTGAGGCCATGGAAAGAGATGATCAGTTAATCAGGGTGGAACCAGAAATTAAGTTTTTTTTTAAACTTTATTTTCTGGGAGACAAACTCGGCTGCTGACAAGACAGCATGAAGATTTGAAAACTCTTTGCCTAATCTGCTAGACGAGCTTCCAGAAGCCCAGACAGTAGAAAGCTGAGGAAGCAATATTGTTGCCTTTGCCTGGCTGAGCTCAGAAAATGACCCTGATCAATGTTACAGAAAAGCAAATCAATGAGTCCACACCTATACCTCTTAAAAAAAAAAAAATACTGTGAAAGCCATTTCAGTAATCTGGAAAGATTTGTTATTTTCATTTATTTATCCCTTAACTGTATTTGTTTGTCTAGGGGTTGAAAATAAATGTTATGGGTTAAAGCATAAACAAAAGCAGTGTCTGGAATTAATTAATCATCAAGTCCAAGATTGATTATTTGAAAATCTGGTTCGGAACCACTGACATAATTATTGGTGGTCTTCAACTGTTTAATTTTACTGGTTGAGAGTGCAGAGGTAGAGAAGCCGACTTGGATCAGCTGTGAGGCTACTTATCATGACAATCAGATCAGATCAGCCAGAACTTCCTTGATTGGCAGAGCTGACCAGATGTGCTGAATGGCATACTTCAGCTTGTAGGTTTTATGGAATGAATATAAAAACAATTTGCAGCATGCTTGTCTGACATTCAATACTGGATAAGCAGAAACTTCCTCTGCATTAAATATGAGGAAAATCAGTGTCTTTGGCCCTTGCTACCAACTCAACCCTCTCCCTGGCAACAGACAGGAATTATGCCAATCTTTCCAAAACCTTGGAATCACATAATACCAAGAAGAGCTTGACCTCATCCTTGCCATGTCTGAGACCACCGACTTCCACTCCTCAACATGAACTGACTATGTCCTCATCTGCTGCTGAAACCTTCAATCATACCTTTAGAACCCTGAGATTTGACAATTCCAATGCCCTTTCGGCTCATCTCAAGTATTCTACCCTCATAAATGAGATTGTCAAAAACTCTGCACGTGATGTCAAGCAAGTCCTGTTCCCCTTGGCAGATAGAGTATAACGGGAGAAATGTGGCGTTGTTCAATTTAGAGGGAAACACAAGAAGAGTATTATTTAAATTGAGAAAAACTGCAGAAAGCTGCAACAAAAAACGTACTTGGGAGTATTTGCACATGAAATACAGAAAGCTAGCGTACGGGTGCAGCGAGTAATCAAGAAGGCTAATGGGATGTTGGCCCTTGTTTTGAGAGGGTTGAAGTACAAGAGTAGGGAAGTCTTAAGCGAGGTGCTAGTGAGGCCAGATCTGGAGCATCATAAGTAGTTTTGGTCCCCCAATTTAAAGATAGATATTAGAAGCAGGTTCACTTGGATGATTTGTGATATGGAGGGGATATTTTTTAGTGAGCAAAAGTTAAACGGGTTGGGACTCTAGTAATTGGAGTTTAGAAGAATGAGAAGTGCTCTCATAGAAATGTATAGGATTCTTAAGGGACTTGGACAGAGTAAATGCTGAAAGGATGTTTCCCCTCATGGGAGAGTCTAGGACCAGAGGGCTTAGTCTCAGAATAAGGGGTACCAATTTAAAACTAAGATGCAGAGGAATTTCTTCTCTCAGAGGGTTGAGTGTCTTTTGAACTCCTTGCCACGGAGAACTGTGGGGACAGAGTTGTGTACATTTAAGGCTGAAATAGATAAATTTTTGCTCAGTCGAGGGAATCAAAGATTACATGGAAAACACAACAAAATAGATATGAGGTATGTCAAATCAGCCATGATCCTATTGAATGGTGGGGCAGGCTCAAGGAACCGATTGGACTAATCCTGTTCCTATTTCTTATGGACTTGTAACACTGCCGTGTATTGGAATGTCTGATTTAATTACAGGTGCCAAATAAATATGTTATTATTATTGGTTTCTCTGATGGAAGGGATAAGCAGAAAGAACCAAATAAAGTCTAGTACTTTTATCAAGTGAGTGCTACAGTATTTGTGAAGTAAGATGACAAAAATACACGAGGCTATTAAATGCAACAAAATATGAGGAAACAAATAAAGGAAATATTACCTAATATAAATAGCACATGTTGTCACTCAATAAATTAAAAATTTATTCCCTTAAAATGTGTGTCATTCACAAGCTACTGACAAATCTAGCACATTGATGGATAATGAGACTGGAAGTAACTAACAAGATTTTATTATTTAAATTACAAGCCAGATATAAAACGAAAGCCATATTGCAGATGTATTGGAAGCAGCAGGTCTGTATCTGTAATGAGTACAAATTTTATGATGTCAATAGACTAGGGTCTGTCAACACTGGACGCTCATTAAAGATATTGATGCCAAATATGCTGCACTAAAATAAAACATTTTTGTTTAGGTTGTAGATTATTATTGGTTTATTTAATTCTGTAATATTACACAAAAGATACAAAGTCAACTTTGCATTATAAAAAGTTCCAATTCTTTTTAGTTTACAAGAAAACTGTAAAGAAATAACATGTATTATTAATATTACTTGGTATTAGTAGTAACACAACAAATACTACTATTTGGCATTTTAATTGCCCACTACTAACAGTTCTATCTTCAGCTGCCTGATCCCTGATCTGGACTTCTGTCCCTAAACCTTTCCATCTTTTTGTTCTGCTTTCAAAGCCTACTGCTTCTTGTGGTGATCTGTTCTTATGTCTTCATATGACTTACATCTCGATATGATTTATTGTGATCAAACAAAATTTGCCTGCGACATTTTACTACTTAAAAGGCACTATCAGAAAGTTCTCCTAAAATCAGATGCAACGTACTATTTTCTCTCTTCCAAAGACAATATCATCCCATGAAGACACATAATAGGCAAATGAAAACAGTTTGATAAGGGGGAGGGGGGCGGGGGGGGGGGGGGGGGGGTGGGAGTGGTGATAGATGCCCATGGGGACAATGCAGAACAAGAAAGCCATGAATATCTGAAATTATATCCGTAACAGAAACCCCATTAAAACTGTCACAGCTGCTTCAGTTAATGCAACAGTGATTTCCTGATTTAAATGCAACATCTCCATTCCAATAACTAAAGAAAAAGACTGCAGACCAATGGGCTGATTGGCCCTTGATTTCCCTTCCTCCCATGGCCAACAGGGATAAATGGTACACATAAAACTAAAGTCATTAAAGAATGACACAGCTAAAAACAGGATTAACTATTTTTTATTGCAGAAACTACCACCTTTGGTCCCCTATAGATTGATAGCATGAGACAGATGGAGGAACTATTACATGTTTTGAGGAAAATTAGGTCATCAGCAGATAATCATTTTCATGTAAGTGTTTTCCAATTAATCTTTTACTCAAAGAAATCATTTAGGTTAAACTTAGTTATCTATTTTCTGCAGTTGTCACGTGAATCAGTACAACAATTGAGGTAAGAGGCCAATGCTGAGCCAATAGAAATGTCAATTCTTAGAACATTGGCAGGCTATCCCAAACTATGTAACTATCAATAACTTACTTTGAAAGGTCAGCGTCGTTACTGTTGTTCTGTACACAACAGCAAATCTGTACTTAAGGGTACAACATCTCCACAAATGTTGTATTCCTCAATAGTCAACTCAAGTGCCAACGCGAGTAATATATTCGACAACAACCTCCATTTATATAACAACGTCAAAAACTTTCCAAAGATAGTTCACAGATGTATATCATAGAAAAATGGATGGAAAAGAGACATTTGGAGGGATAGTCAAAGGTTTAACAAAGGGATGAAATCTAAGAAAAGAGAGAGTTGGGGAAATAGAAATTTGTGGAGGAATTTTCAGCAAGTGCGGCCACTAATGGTGCAATGGAATGAGCAACATATCCAGATTCAAAATGATGTAGAATTTGGGCAATGAAGATATGGTTTACAAACAGGGAGGGACAAGGATCATGAAATGATCTAAACATGAAAAAGGGAACAACAGTTTCATTTGTGTAATGCCTTCAACACAGTAAAATGTCACAAAGAATTTTTGAGTACAGTTCCCAAACAAAAATGGATGGAATATTTGAGATAACAAGGTGTAGAGCTGGATGAACACAGCAGGCCAAGCAGCATCACAGGAGCAGGAGAGCTTGACGTTTCGGGCCTAGACCCTTCATATATTTAACGTAGAGCCATTTCAGGAAGGATTCATGCACTTGGTCAAAGGTATAAGTTTCAAGAAGCATTATAAAGGAATAAACGGAGGATGAAGATGAACTGGAGAGGCAGAGAGGATTAAGACCCCTTGAACCTACATTACTATTCCATAAGTTTCCGGCTGATCTTTGAACTTAATACCACTTTTCTGATTCATCCCCACATGTCTTAATTCCTTAGGCTCTAAAGATCTTTAACTCAGCCCTGAATATAATTATCAATTGAGCAATCTGAATTAATTGACCTCTTATCCTGCAGACTATGCTCCAGAGTTCCAAAACACCAGTCAGAGAAACCAATTCTTAGCACTTACTTTTTCAGGCTTTCATGGGATCTTCTAAGTATCAGTGAGGTCACCATCACTTCTGATTCTTCTGAACTCCAGACAAAATAAACCCAATGACTTAATTCGCTCATCACAGGGCAACCCTCTCATCGCATTCCAATGAACCTTTGCTGCTTCATCTCTTGTCCAATTATGTCCCTGTGTATGTTCGGGGAGCAAAGTGGTATGCGGTATTCCAGAAGTAGCCTCACCAAAACATGGATAGCAAAAATGGTTGGCACTGAACTCAACTGCACCAGAATAAAGTCTGCAAAGACAGAACCTTTTTCCCTATTGAATTAAACTTTTGTTTGCTTCAGAGCTAAAGCCAAAGCAAAACTAATGGCTTAATATGTTCACGCTACCTGTCATAAAGTCAAAAGTATAAACATCTTCTCCATTAGAACCACTGGAATCTGCCAGGCACTTGACTACAGTCACATCTCTTCTTGGAACTGATGCAATTAGGTCATTGTTCCAGAATGACTTTCTGACCTTTTAAGAAAATCTCATAGCACAAACTCCTATCATTGGCCTCTCTTTTTAAAACAATGCAAATTCCAAAAAATATCATGGCCAAAGTACGTTTTAAGATCACCAACATTTTGACAGGTCTGGTTCAATCTCGGGCAGTGTGCCAGGAGTGGGCTAGAATGGAGAATACAGAACGGAGTTTGTGGCATGGACAAAAGAAAATAGTATCAGTCCTTCTGATATTTAGCTGGAAGAAATTTTCAACCTGAGGAACTGTGGAACTGAGAGCAATGTAGCTCAACAAGGGTTTGCAGAACATTCAATAGGACAGCATATAGACAGGAAATGTTCAGCTATGCTCAGGCCTATGGATGCTAGAAAATGAAATGTCGGAGTACTGCAGTACCTGAAAAATGATGTGACAAAAGATTTGCAATCAGTTCTGACTTCACACTGTTCTTGCTCCGACCTGAAAGTGGCACTAACTGAGCAAACCTAACAGAAGGTATTTTGCTTGTGATTTTTTTTAAAAGCTCATTATCATAGGAGTCCTGCATTTTGGACCAAGTGTTAAACCAACACAAGACTTCAATTAACAAAATAGAAATTAATGGAGAAACACAGCAGGTCTGGAAGCACCTGTGGAAGGAAAGCAGAGTTAACCTTTTGGGTCCAGAGACCCTTCTTCAGAACTCAGTTGCTGCCAGACCGGCTGAATTTCTCCATCAATTTGTTTTTTGCTTCAGATTTCCAGCATCCACAGTTCTTTGTTTGGTGCAAGAATTTAATACATTATCCAGTAAAAGCACCCCAGAGTTCTTCTAATATTTTCACTTAACACCTCTACATCAAGGCATTCATTGTGGTGCTTTGGTTTGTACTGAACACATAATAAAATGCCATATACATAGAAGTTTTCTACCATTCTCCTACTTGATGAAATTTAAAATAAAAAGGCAATTTTATTCTGCAGAATCAAAAGATAGATTCATTTTGAGGCACTACTCAAGTTCATGAGCCAGTGAAATAAGTTAATTTTAGTTTGCATTAGCCCTTACAGCACCTGTATTATTATTCAAAGCGCAGTTACAATTAAAGCTCTTCTATAAAACTTCCTTGGAGAAAGGAAATTCCAGTCAGTAACTTTACCAGATATAAAGGCCAAGTTAGAAATAATGTCATAGCCAATTATGAGTCAACACTTACGCCAGTAACATAACATTACACAGAGGTAATGAGATTGGAATAGGCATCCTGTGACCAAAGTGCATGTTTTTGTGAATTTATAAATGTAGAATGCAAATTTTAAGGTTTCCTAATCGTTGATTTTACTCATTTAATTTGGTGCATTTAGAATGACTGACATTTGAAGGCAAAATAAATCACAAACTGTGAAGCTTACAAGACTTTACTGAATTAACATCATGTCATTAAAATATGAAGTGAAAAGGATGTTTTGAAAGGGACCTAGCATATAAAACACAACTTCTGAGCAGCTTTCCTCAATTCTAAATTGTCAAATCTCATTGCCTTGAACCCTAACTAGCTCAATTCCATTCTATCTGCCCCAAAAGGCACCAGAGCAGAGATAAGCCTGAAGTCTCACTCTTTCCAACACACATGCACAGTGGCAGCAGTGTACCATTTACAAGACACATTGCAGCAACTCACTAAGGCTATTTTAATGGTGTCTTTCAAAGTAGCACCCCAAGTACCTGGAAGGGTGGGCAGTATGAGAGGACCAAATCTTTCAATTTCCCTTTCAAGTTACATACCAACCTGACTAAGAAATATATCACTGTCACTGGTTCCACAGCCTTGAACTTCCTTCCCAGCCATACTGTGGGTGTTCATATACCACAAGGACTGCAGGAATTCAAGGAGGTAGCAAATCACCACATTTTCACAGGCAATTAGGGATGGGCCATAAATGCTGACCTTGCCACCGATGCCCATAGTTTACAAACAGGCACTACAAAAGAAAATCATAACTTCCTGAAAGCAATATATTCTTCAAAAGAAAACATATGAAGAAAAGACACAGTCTATCTATACAGCACCCTTTCAATCCTGGATTGCTCCCAGATGCTTCACAGCCTATGAATTAATTTTGGAAGTATGGTTACTGCTGTAATATGGGAAACACATCAACACATCATCACATCGTCCATTGTGTACACAGCAATGTTCCCAAAACATTGGTGAAATTTTTTTTTGTTTTAAAGAGGACATTGGTTGAAGGATAAATATTTGCCAGGATACCTGCTGTTCTGTAAAGAGCACCATGTAATCTTTAATATCCACCTGAAAGGGCAGATCTGAAAAATGGGGAATTTACATTTACAGCTTCCCTCTGTAATGTACTGAAGCGTCAATGCTGAGAATGTGCTGAAGGATCAAAAGGCATAACTTTCCAACTATCACTGAATAGTATTAAAATGCTAGCTTTTCAATGCCTTACTGTATACATGGTACAAATAATTAAAAACTTTAAACCAAGTATGAACACTAAAAAGGTAATACTTCAGATAAACAATTTTGTATTATCTTTGTCATAGTTTGTGTAGCACAAAATACTCCAGAACAAAGCATATTGTTTTAAAATGCAGATAAATTACCTCAAAGACCTTGTGATTGACAAAAGCCAATTTGTGGAGACAGAAAATGAAGTGCAACAATTCCCAGAATTGATCTATAACAACTTCATTGCTGTTCAACCTACCTGGCATTATAATATCTGAAAAGCCCAATTTTCTGGTGATAGCCACACCTCTTGTGAACAATACCGGGTACTCTCTCCGGATCTGATCAATATCTCCATGTAGCAGCTGTAGTGCAACTGACAAACCTTTAAAAAAGAACAGATATATAACATTGAAATATTCCAGCGGTTGATTTACTCCTTGGAGGAAAATCTTCTACAATAAAACAGTTCAGTGAGAAAAGCACTCTGGAACCTAATGGGCTCACAATGATTTGAGAAAAACAAATGGTTCTACCTGGATTATGTTTCACTTAAGATTGTTCTGCATTGGAAATTGGCAGGAATGGTACATTTAAATTGTACACTTCAATCGGGTACTTATCACATTCCAACATACCCACATGTTGTGTACTGCTTCTCTTGTTCCTGATTATGAGGTTAATGACAATTCTTGAGTTTAACTCCTGTTTACGAAACTTAATTTCTGCATTTGATTTTGCTATAAATTATTTACAGTCTCAATTACATTCAAATGGCACCATAATAACCACATTTTTATCTAATCCAATCAAATGTCAACAGTGCTTCTGAAGCGCATTACTGTTGATTAAATAAAAATGAGCTCATTAGAAGAGAAAGGACCACGCCAGACTAAGATCTACAAGATTTCCCATTAATGGCCATCCTGCACTGCAATCTCACAGCACCATTAACTAATACTGCAGAAGCACAATGCAATACTCCATCTTACAATGAGCCAATTAACATTTTCCAATTTCTTAAATCTATTCAAAATAACGATGTAATGGCACATTGGGTAATGAGCTAGCAATCTGCCCTTTGCTGTCCAAGATTTGGTTTAGGTTCTAAGTGCCTCATAGAATCATACAGCACAGAAACAGATCCTTTGCTCCAACCAGTCCTGGCTGAACATAATCCCAAACTAAACTATACACCAGTCTGCTCCTGGCCCATATCCCTCCAAACCTTTCCTATTCATGTACTTATCCAAATGTCTTTTAAATGTTGCAACTGTGCCCACATCCACCACTTCCTCAGGAATTTCATTCCATACACGAAACACATTCAAAAAAAAGTTGCTCCTCATGTCTTTTATAAATCTCTCTCTTCTCACCTTGAAAATATGACCCTGGGTCTTGAATTCCCCCATCCTAGGGAAAAGACACCTACCATTAACCCAATTTATACCCCTCATAATTTGATGAACTTCTATTAGGTCACCTCTCAACCTCCTAAACTGCAGTGAAAATGTGAAATGGTTTTGCATTTAAACAGTTTGCATGACATGCAAGTCCACTGTGCAAAACTGACATTGTCCAATCAACATACACTTATTCAAGAAATTTAAAGACTTTGCCCAAAAAAAATCCATTGAATCAAAGAGTAGTTGAAAGTTGAAATATAACCATAAATAAATAAATAAAAGAAAAACTGAAACAGAAACAAGTACAATACTGTAACAGTTAAATTCTGCAGTGATCCATATGTAACTTCAAATTGTGCAACAACTACCAGGTAAACAATTCTAACACAAAGTTGGAGCGTTCTGTTTAACCTAAAAGGAGAAGGAGGGAGACGCAAGTTTGAACAATAACTGATAAATTTGCAGAATTCTAACCCATAAAATTCAGGTACCTGTTCCACTAGAAAAAAGATAAAGCAGTCACTAAAATGGGTATATACATATTTTGACCTGACAATACAATATTAAAGCATACTATAAAATGAGATTAAGCTAAAAACTTAGAATAGATTATTGCAACACAGATCCAAACATCATACAATACTCATTTCACAATAGTGGACTCAGGCCACTACAACAGTGCATACACAAATTTCAATTGGAATGAGTCTGAATATTTATATCAGCTAATTTGAATTTAATTAAGCTAGTTTTCAACTCTGAATTATGAAGTTTTGTACTTTACTTCAAGTACACAATTTATATTGTAAGCCTTTAAAAAGTACAAACAATTGGTAAAACATTGTTTCATTTTTCATTTATCCAACATTTTAGTTTGTGTAAAGTTTGGAGAGTCTATTTAAAATATAGTGAAATTCACAAATGGATCAGGGACACATATTTATTCCCAAGAGCCCTTTTACTGTAACTAGTTGATAAACACTGAGAATAATTAAAAGGAACATTCTATTAATGCAGGAAGAAAACAACAGAAAATCTCCTCACCCTGTGCGTCTTCACTAATGTTTTATCACTTGGATCGCCAGCCTTCACACATAATGTTATACAGTGTTTGTGACAATTTTCTCCCTTCCATTTTTCACCTTAAGGCACTGACCCTTCGCTGGTACACGAAGATATATTACCTAAATCACCATTGTCAAATATTTAGCAATGCTGGAGTGCTATTCTGGATTTCAAATGGAGATCCCAAATTCTCAATCTCCATCCAAAGAGCACCAGCCATACGTTTCTGCAAATAGCAGACGGGAGTAGGTGAATAAGTAAATCTAAGTGCAAACTTCTACAATTCTTGCTGGAATATGTTGTGCATCCATTTCACCTATTTAAACCAGGCCTCATGGAAATCCAATTCACTTCTTAGTAGGTTGTCTGTAACATTAAATCTTTAGAAATGTAATGGTACTTTGAGATTTGCCATATCGGGCAAATATATATGGATCAAAGATTACTATTACAGTTTTAGATCAAGAGTTTTGACTGATATTTTCAATTAGCTTTAAGAGCTATTATCAGTCATGTCACTTCTAAACTCCAACTTGGGCATTTTGGTTGGAGCTTTACTATTGTGTTGGCAAGAAGTGGTAGCAGGTAAGATTACCCCGATTCAAAGCAGTTTACTTCCAAGAACATGTATGCTCTGGCAAAGGAAAACCTAGTATGGTACATCAGAGATGAGCAACTTCAAGAGGCAGGGACAGATTTGCACTGATTACCAGAAGGTAATCTCCAGATGATCTCCATTTCAGCAACAGCATTGTCTGCAGCTGTCAAATTTACTTAGTGCAGGACTTTGATGTCAGAGGCTCATTCTAAGCTGTCACAGGGCTATCAGCATCAAACCCTGTGCCTGCAGAAATCTACCACTGAGGTAAATAATTTTGCCACATTCTCTGGGATAACAGAATGAAAGGCATAATCCCCCCCAAGATGATAAGATTCCCAAAAGCACAGATGCCAGAAGTTGCATTCATCTGGCCTCTCAGGCTCTCTCACCTCATTCCATGATTTTAACAACCTAAGAATTCCACTCCAGTATTTATACCAATCACCTGTGAACAGCAGCACAAATACAGTGGGGATACTTTAGCAACTATCGGCATTTTGAAGCAAAACTTCAAGAACCAGGTGGGATCAGAAAGCTTCTACAACGCAACTGTCTGTGCAGTCACTTACACGAAAACCAACACTAAAAGCAATAATATTGTGAGAACTCAAACATCTCCAACTTCCCAGACAAGTAACATCTCATCAATGTGCAAAAGCAAAGAATGGCAGATGCTGGAAATCTGTAGTTAAATAGAAAATACTGCTTTAATACCTTTAACAGAAGCTGTGGACAAAGAGGCAAAGAAAAAATTCAGAGAAAAATGTCAGGGACCTGATACATTACCTCGGTTTGTGTCTCAATGAATGCTATCAGATCAGCTTAGAATTTTCTGTATTTTTTGCTTTCATTACACAATTTTCAGACTTAAACATTTATTAGGTCTTCATTCCTTAGAGTCGAGAAGAGTGAAAGATGATCTTATTGAAATATACAAAGATGCTAAGGTGGGCTTGACAGGGTAGATGTTGAGAAGATGTTTCTGCTGGTGCGGGAAATCTCAAACTAGGGAACATAGTTACAGAATGAGGGAACACTCATTTATAACAGATGCAAAGAAATTTAGTCTCCCAGAGGGTAGTGAAAGTCTGGAATTCTTTATCGCAGGGGGTCGTGGTGGCTAGATTACAGGTAGTATTTAAAAGAGGAGGTGGATAGATATTTAAATTATAAACGAGTTGATAGTTGTGCTGAGCTGGAATGAAAGAGTAATTGAGGCCTGGGGCAGATCAGCAGTGGCCTTATTGAATAGTGGGCAGGCTTGGTGAGCCATGGTTTATTACCTACTCCTAAAGCTTTATGTTCTTATTGCTGTTCTTTTAATAGTTACTTGATTACTATCTTGGAAGTTCCCATCTGGTCAATATCTTGGAATTCCCTGTTTTGCACCATTTCAGGTGTCTCATATTAATTTGGACAGTGGTGGTTCCAACAGAAAGCCCATCACCATCTTCTCAGGTAACTAAGGTTCGATAATAAATGCAGATGATCCAAGATGATCCTCAAATTGAGAACAAATATTCAAAAATACCGGTTTACAAACTCTATATTTTACATTTGAAGCAGCTCAAGCATGTAGCGCCAGAGGGCTTAGGCAGTCAGAACAGTCAGGAGCCAGCACATATTCTCCAATAAACAGAACAGGAAAGTATAAAGAATAAATTACTTATATGGCAGTTCAGCCAACATCAATTTTGCATTTTAGTCTATTCAGCTTTTGTTACATATTTTACAGGAACCTTGCAATTTTGCTTAAGTAATTAAAGCTATTAGTGCTACTCTAGTTTACATCCATGACACAAATACCCAGTCTTTCTATAACACTAGGTTGTTGTGTTAGTGAAGATATAACACTGCTGAAGCATGAAAATTAGAGAGGTGCAAATGATTTTCTGCTGTAATTAACAGCTGGTATCTCAGAAGACAGTCCCAGATGTGCAAAAATAGCACAGCACAATATAAAGCAGTATATATTCATGGGAATAAAACTTAAAATGCTTTAGTAACAACTTTACATGCAGGGTCCTACAACAACAGAAGCACAAGAGGGCACTAAAAATACATCCTAGCCCTGCCAAGACTGTTGTACATACACTATCAGCACTTCCCAGGATAAATGGAGTAGTACAGCTACGAATTCAAATCGTTACTTCATCCTGCAAACCAGTATTTCAAAATAGCATTCAAGGTACATGGAGCTCAGATAGTCTTGGATACAACATAAAAGCGCAAGATAAATTATACAAATATTTAGTTTCACATCTCTTTGAGTTTCCTACATGCTAACAGAAAATGCTACTTCATAAACTCACAATTACTCCAAAAACTGCTGGAAACAGCATCTAATGAGTATTGGGGGAGGACAAGGCAATGTGGCTAAGTGGGTGCCCTTTTCAGATGGCCAAAATTAAAATCTTTAGAGCGCACTCCTTCTCTGCTGCAACATGTTTTAGCTCAAGCATTCTGTGCAGCAGAGAAGACAGAAGTATTTTAAAACCACGGAAGGTTTTGATACAGGGTGTGAAGGGTAAGACTCTGATTTTGACCAGGTTTCATTAACTTCAAATGATCTCTAAAAAGTGATCAGAGATTTTGAAGAAATTTGTGTTTGTGGAGAGGTTTTGGAGCATGGAAATCATTGTCATAGGAAATAATTCAGACAATTGCAATATTGAACAGAAAAGCAGATAAACATTTAAAATAGAGGAAAATACAGAGCTATGGAGTGACAATAGAGGGATTAGGTTTCGGTTGGCCCAGTTAAGAATCAACACAAATTCAATGTGACTCTTTCTGTGCTGTGAATTTTTATTTGGCCACAAAGATGCTCAAAATAGAGTAGTTAATGCTTTCATTTCTCATTACATTTGTTTATTTTTTTCAAACAACAAAACATTCCAAAGAGCTTTGCAGAGGAAAAACAGCAGAGGCCATCAAGCATGGAAAATTAGGAATGCAATGAATACAAGAAAGACTTCAATTTATATAGCACTTTCTACAATCAACAGTTATTGCAAAACACTTTGCAGCCAATTAAGTACGTTCTGAAGTTGAAAGAATAGAAAGCCTGAAAGCATCCAGTGCTCAATGCTCCAATATTCCCTAAGTAATCCAGTTATGGAAAAACAAATTGTTGATGCAGATATTAAATCAAGAAGTCTAACAAGTAGTATTCATTTGTAAGAATAACAAGGAAGCCTGGACCCTCAGAATATACGGCAAAAAGCAAATTAACTTGAACAAATATGACTGAGAATTTGCTGTAAAATGCTTTGTAGCCATTAGTTTCTGTCAGATCTCCACAACTAATCCAGAGTCTATACACATATCAAATTCTGGTCAGCATGTTCACTGTTTCTGGATTGCTCAAAATTTCAATTCAAATTAGTGGAAATTAGGGGGACAAATGCATTTGCCTCAGGTCTTGAGAATGTCACATACTGTCTGCTCATGCATTATCCAATACATACTTGTATGGATATAACTGGAGTCTTGAAGTTTGTTCCAAATCACAGGGTCTCCTTGTGTTTCTTGATCATGTATGATGCCAAGTAAACCAAATGTTCAATGTTTTCTCTTCCAGGAAACAATGGAGTGGCCTCGGTTGGAAGGCGGATTCCATGTGGACCACCAACAGAAAACAGCTGAGGACAGCAGCAATTGGTCCCTCACCATATGGCAAATCATAAATAAATAACTCTACATACTAGATTTATGATAAATCAAAGAAAAAAATAATAATATTGAAATGCAAAGCCTAATTGAAGTTTTTAAATTTTGTCTGAATGTAGCGAAACCAATGATGGGAAAGAAACACTTGAAAAATGTTTTTGTTCTTTTTTTCTACAAGGATATAGGAATGTTGCCAAGCTTGACACATAGCCAGAAAATTAAAAGAGCAGACTGAAAATATTTGAAAAAAAATTTGACCTGATATCAAGACCACAGCATGGTGTTTGTTTTAGGTAATTTTTATTGATAGGCCTTTTAAAATGTAAAGGTGACATTACTTGTGAGACATGTGGGGACAGAAATATAGCACAGGCTCTTATATGCTGGGTTTCCACCCTATGTACTTTGCATCTTATTTCACATGCCAGTCATAGAAACAGGAATACCTCACTATAGAGAGGAAATATCTGCCATTTTCAGGAGTATAAAATGAGATAAACTGTGTCTCTTTCCTCCAGCATTGAGTTTAATTAGATCTTAAGCACTGTGCTTGGCATGCCCTTTTCAGGTAAACTAAATTGAATTTGCAAAGAAAACAATTTTGATTTCATATCAACTGTATAACATGTATTTCTCTACAGCAATCTTCACATCCTTAAAGATAGAGCTTCAAGAATGCAAGCAAAACAGAAATTAATGAGAAACAGGAGCACAAAAAACCACTATAGATTTGGGGTTGTAATTAGACTTGTAATAGTAGGACAGTATATGGCAAAGTGGAGGTACTTAGGGAGCTAACTAAAAAGGAACTACATAAATTACAGAAATAGTAGCTGCAAATGAAAATGCTGAAAACATTAAGGACAAGAAGCAACATGTTCTACAGAGCGTGGAGTCTACGCAGGGATGCATGACTAGAGAGAATCATGGAGATTGAACGGGGTGGGATCATAATGGGGTTTAAAAGCAAAAGCATAAAAGTCAAGGCGGAGGGGTCAGTACAGCTAGGTTAAGAATAGATATCTGAAGACTGTAATGTGAGAGAAAATGTGAATGAGTTGTCATTACAGAAGGCGATGAAAAAGGCAACTCATAATTTCATCAGACATTGTAAATCCTGCAATAAGTGTAAATTAGATTTTGAGGAACTATGAAAAATGCAAGTTTGGAGGCAAATGACACTGAATTAAAACAAATGTAAATGCACCCATCTTTTTGAGCAAAACTGAACTTCATTTTGTGAGAATTCAGTCTTACTCAATAGGGTGACGTGAACATTCCTAAATGTTTTAAGAGTCAAATCAAAACTGTAATCCCACTTAAACCTGTAGAAGTTTTTTTTAAAAGCTTGAGAAAAAAATTTGTTTTCAACCCATCTTGAGGTTTGCAAAAGGACTAAGTTGTGTTGAAATGTACTGCCATTATAACTGGGACAAACTATTGCTCATCTATTTCATGAATATCAATATCACATCGAGTAACAACATTCAACAAATTTGACAGTTATCTCCACGCTTCTAATGCTCACTTTGTTATGGCCCCAGCTGATGGCAATGAGGACAATCAGATTTTAGAGAGAAACCTTGCGTGATAAGCCACGAGTTTTATTTTCTAACGAAAACTGAAAGTGCTAGCTAAACTCAGCAGGTCTGGCATGGTCTGTGGTGAGAAGCTGAGCTAACATTTCTAAGCTGGTTACTCTTCATCAGAACCTGAGCTTTTCTGATGAAAACGTCACTGGACTCTAAATATTAATTCTGCTTTTTCCCCTACAGATGCTGCCAGACCTGCTGAGTTTCACCAGCAATTTCTGCTTTTGTTTCAGATTTCCAGCATCCACATTTCTTTATTTTCATTTTATTTTGTAATATGGTTACCCTGGTGGTCAGTCACTAAACATATTCACAAGAGGCTGCCAATGTAATATTGACAAAAGAACAATGTTTATAAAACACAAAATAGGAAAACAGTTACATATATGTATAACAATTTGGAAAGATGTCACCATAAACAAAAAGGATTCAATCCATTTTCCCAACAATACCCTTTATACACACCGCCATTCCAGGGAAGTATCATTCTTATCTTCACTGTTAACTTTCTTATTCAAATTATGAATAAGAATTATTCTGTAGTTCATTTTGGTGAATTTCTGCACCTTCCCTAGATATGATTGTTACTGTAACCTCTTCCAAAGACACAGACATGGCACAGGCTAACTCATCGAATTATCCTCACTCAGCTCCAAGGAAAGCTCTTTCCCAGGCCTCTTTTACTTGGACTGCTGAAACAGCGTAAGACTTATTTTTACCTGTGATGGCCTGCAGACTGCTGAAACTTTAGATGCCCTTTGGCTGGTGTGGACTCTTCTTCTTCTGACTTGAATCTGCTTCTTGAAAGCTCAACTTAATCAACACTTCAGCAATTATCTCTCCCAATAGCTTGTCTGGACAGTTACTTTAAATCACATGATTTCTTAGAAATGCTGTTTTGGAAAAAGGTTTCTGACACTTAAAAAGAAAATCACCTTCACAGAACTAAAAAGCAAAACCCCATTTACCTTGACATTAGAGCCCAAATAATAATAAATGTTATAAATCTTCATCATAATTTCATTTCTTAATAATGTGGACACTATTTCATTTGCCTTTGGCATTAAATAATTTATTTACATTAATTGAATAAACCAAGGAAAGTATTCACTCTGAAGTATCATTTCAGATTTGGATCGAAGAGAAGTAAAAGCATTGTTCAGCTTAAGTAGTAAAAAATGATTGTGGTAGTTATCTCACGATCTAATAATGAGTGGGCTGGATTGAGTAGACAGACAGATGTTCCTGCTCGTAAAAGAAACAAGAATGAGAAGGCATAAATTTTAAATTACGTGCAAAAGGCACAAAGGTGAAGTGAGAAAAGAACATTTTTTCATCCAGCAAGTGTATGGAAAGCACTGCCAGGGAATTTGGTGGGGGCATGTTCATATGATGCACTCAAGAGGGTAATGGATGGTCATTTGGAAACAAACAGTGTGCAAGGACTTTGGGAGAAAGCAAGAGATTGGCGCTTGGTAATGATCCTCGTTTAAAGGGCCAGTGCAGGTGTGACAGGCTGAATGGCCTCCTTCTGTGCGATAACAATTCTGTGATTTCATGACACACGATGTGATTATGTACTGTGATGCTAAATTAGCGCTCTGGAAGTTACAAAATTAGTGGCATGAATTGCAAGGAATGGATTATCTTAGACAACTTATAACAATTACAACAAATCTGATTAACTGCAGGGAGGCAAACAATGGCATGGATCTGTATTAAAGTAAATTGAGAGCTATGGTTTCCCAAACTTCACAGTAATGGTAAGTGAGCAGAAAACAGGGAGCTCACCAGTTGAGCCAAACATGTTCATTATTAACAAGTTGAGCATTAAAAAGGTTTGTAATAGTTACCATTCAAGGCAAGTTAAGCAATTCTGTTCTTTCATATCGTAGTCAACAGAAAAAGTACAATCATTAAAAGTATTATCTTTAAAAAGTACTTCATTAACTCACTGAATTAAGCTGCAAGACACGTAAGATTTTTTTTGCATTGACACAAACCAGTCCACACTTGTTATGTGCAACAACCGGACTCAGGATTTCAAGATTTCCAAAAGGCTTTCAGGAAAGTATTGCACATTAGGCTACTTATGATAACAGCCCATCATGTGGAGGTAGTATACTAACGTGGTTGGAGGATAAAGGTATAATTTTCAAGAAGTCAACTTGTAACTGGCAGTGCCACAGGGATTACTGCTGGGGCCAAATTTATTTACTGTAAATATTGATCATTTGGGTAAAGAGAGTGAAGATAGTATCACCAAGTTTGCGGATGACTCAAAAATAGATGAGAAGGAATATAGACAGAGGAATATAGACAAGTCAAATGAGTGCGCAGAAACTTGGCAGATAGAATATAACATGAGAAAATGTGAAGTTATGCACTTTGGCAGGACAAATACAAATGTTAAATATTGATTTATTTTGTATTAATTTGTGGAATGTGGGCATGGCTGGCTAACCAGCCTTTCTTGCCCAGCCCTAGTTGCCCTTGAGAAGGTGGCGGTGAGCTGCCTTCTTGAAGTCCTCCTGTTGCAGGTTGACCCACAATGCTATTAGGGTGGGAATTCCAGGATTTTGACCCAGCGACAGTGAAAGAACGGCGATATATTTCCAAGTCAGGGTGGTGAGTAGCTTGGAGGTGGTGGTGTTCCCATGTATCTGCTGCCCTTGGCCTTCTAGATGGAAGTGGTCGTGGGTTTGGAAGGTGCTGTCTGAGGATCTTTGATGAATTTCTGCAGTGCATCTTGTAGATAGTACACACTGCTGCTACTGAGCATCGGTGGTGGAGGGAGTGGATGCTTGTGGATGTGGTGCCAATCAAGCAGGCTGCTCTGTCCTGGATGGTGTCCAGTTTCTTGAGTGTTGTTGGGTCTGCACTCATCCAGGCAAGTGGGGAGTATACCATCACACTCCTGACTTGTGCCTTGTAGATAGTGGATAGGCTTTGAGGACTCAGGAGGTGAGTTACTTGCCACAGTATTCCTAGCCTCTGACCTGCTCTTGTAGCCCTGTGTTTACGTGGTGAGTCCAGTTGAGTTTCTGGTCAAAGATAACCCCCAGGATGTTGATAGTGGAGGATTCAGTGATGGTAATACCATTGAATGTCAAAGGGTGGTGGTTAGATTGTCTCTTATTGGTGATGGTCATAGCTTGGCATTTGTGTGGCACGAATGGCACTTGCCACTTGTCAGCCCAAGCCTGGATATTGTCCAGATCTTGTTGTAGGTGACCATGGACTGCTTCAGTATCTGAAGAGTCACGAATGGTGCTGAACATTGCGCAATCATTGGCGAACATCCCCACTTCTGATCTTTAGATGGAAGGAAGGCCATTGATGAAGCAGCTGAAGATGGCTGGGCCGAGGACACTACCCTGAGGAACTCCTGCAGAGGTGCCCTGGAGCTGAGATGATTGACCTCCCACAACCACGACCATCTTCCATTGTGTCAGGTATGACTCCAACCACGGGAAAGTTTGCCCCCTGATACCCACTGATTCCAGTTTTTCTAGGGCTCCTTGATGCCACACTCCGTGAAATGCAGCCTTGATATCAAGGACTGTCACTCTCACCTCACCTCTGGAATTCAGCTCTTTTGTCCATGTTTGAACCAAGGCTGTAATGAGGTCAGGAGCTGAGTGAACCCAACCTGGGCATCACTGAGCAAGTTATTGCTGAGCAGGTGCTGCTTGATAACACTATTGATGACACCTTTCATCACTTGATGGTCCAGAGTAGACTGATGGGGAGGTAATTGGCTGGCTTGGATTGGTCCTGCTTTTTATGTACAGAACCTACCTGGGCGATATCCCACATTGCCGGGTAGATACCAGTGTTGTAACTGTACTGGAACAGCTTGACTAGAGGAGCAGGAAGTTTTGGAGCACAAGTCTTCAGTATTATTGCTGGATTGTTGTCATGGCTGGTAGCCTTAGCAGTATCCAGTGTGTCCAACCATTTCTTGATATCACGTGGAGTGAATCGAATTGGCTAAGGACTGGTATCTGTAATGCCAGGGACCACTGGATGAGGCAGAGATGGATCATCCACGCGGCACTTCTGGCTGAAGATTGCTGCGAATGCTTCAGCCTTATCTTTTGCACTGATGTGCTGGGCTCTTCCATCATTGAGGATGGGGATATTTGTGGAGCCTCCTCCTCTGGAGGATTGTTCAATTGTCCACCACCATTCACGACTGGATGTGACAGGACTGCAGAGCTTAGATCTGATCCATTGGTTGTGGGATCACTTAGCTCTGTCTATCACTTGCTGCTTTTGCTGTTTGGTGGCTTCACCAGGTTGATACCTCATCCTCAGGCCTCGTGCAGTTCCTGGCATGACCTCCTGCACTCTTCATTGAACCAGGGTTGATCCGCTGGCTTAATGGTAATGGTTGAGCGGAGGATATGCCGGGATATGAGGTTACAGATTGTGCTGAAGTATAATTCTGCTGCTGTTGATGGCCAACAGCGCCTCATGGGTGCCCAGTCTTGAGTTGCTAGATCTGTGCAAAGTCTGTCCCATTTAGCATGGTGATAGTGCCACACAACATGATGGAAATTATTCTCGACGTGAAGGCGGGACTTCGTCTCCACAAGGACTGTGCGATGGTCACTCTTTCCGATACTGTCATGGACAGGTGCAACCACAGCTGGTAGATTCGTAAGGATGGAGTCAAGTATGCTTTTCCCTCTTGTTGGTTCCCTCACCACCTACCGCATACCCATTCTAGCAGCTATGTCCTTTCGGACCTGACCAGCTCGATCAGTAGTACTGCTGCCGAGCCACTCTTGATGGTAGACACTGAAATCCCCCACCCAGAGTACATTTTGTACCCTTGCCATCCTCAGTGTTTCCTCTAAGTGTTGTTCAACATTGAGGAGTACTGATTCATCAGCTGAGGGAGAATGGTATGTGGTAATCAGCAGGAGGTTTCCTTGCCCATGTTTAATCTGAAGCCATGAAACTTCATTGGGTCCACGGTCAATGTTGAGGACTCCTACAGCAACACCTTCCTGACTGTAAACCACTGTGCCACCACCTCTGCTGTCCTGCCATCGGGACAGGATATATCCAGGGATACTGATGGTGGTGTCTGGGATATTGTCTGTATGATTCTGTGAGTATGTTTGGGTCAGGCAATAACCCAGTCTGTGAGACAGCTCTCAATTTTTTGCACTAATGCCCAGATGTTAGTGAGGAAGACTTTGCAGGGTCGACAGAGCTGTTTCTGCCGTTATCTTTTCCAGTGCCTAGGTTGTTGCCAGGTGATCCGTCCAGTTTCAGTTCTTTGAGACTTTGCAGCGATTAGTACAACTGAGTGGCTTGCTAGGCCATTTCAGAGGGTAAATGAGAGTGAACCACATTGCTGTGGGTCTGGAGTTACATGTAGGCCAGATCAGGTGAGGGTAGCAGATTTCCTTCCCTGAAGGACATTAGTGAACCAGATGGGTCTTTCCAACAATCGGCAATGAGTTCATGGTGATCAGTAGATTCTTAATGCCAGACTTTTTTTTAAAATTATTGAATTCAAATTTTACCATCTGCCGTGGTGGGATTCGAATCTGCTTATGATTCTTCAATCTATTCCTACATGATAGGTCCTTCTCATTTGCTCACTCTATATATGTGGAGGATAGTAATAGACTTCGGGAGCATATGGAATGATGAGAATGTGAAGGTACATGGCAGAGGTCATTAACATTCCCTCTAAGCTGCACAGAGCCACTCTGATGTTCCATGCACAGCAATCAGTCAGGCACTGACTTTCAGTTCTGGACATCACTAACACTCATGAGCCTCAAACGTGCACTCAACCGGTAAGGAAATTAGAGGAAACGTAAGAAACGATACAAATAAGTGTTGTAATTCTAAAAGAAATGTAGGAACGCACACAAGTCTTAGAAGATGACATGACAAGTTGAGAAGGCTGTCAAAAAGGTACATGGGATCTTGGTCTCATAACTGGAGACACTGACTTAAAAGCAAGGAAGCTGTGCTAAAACTTTACAAAACACAGGTTGGACTCCCAGCCAACGTACAGTCCATTCCTGGACACCACAGTTCAGGGAGGATGACAAGGTTTCAGACAGCATGCAGTCAAGATTCACTGGAAGATTTCAGTTATATGTCAAGTCTAGAGCAAATGGAGTTATTCTCCTCAGAGCAAAGAAAATGAAGAGACTTGATACATTCAAGTTTCAAATTCTTGAAGAGTTTGGATAGAGTAAATACAGAGGAACTGTTTTTGGTGGTAGAAGCATCCAGTCTCAAAGGACATTTTTTAAGGCAATTAAGAAAGAAAAAAAAAAGCTTGTGAATTGATTTAATTACAGTGGGTCATGATCTGGGAAGCACTCCCTGAAAGGATTGTGGAAGGGGATTCAAA
This sequence comes from Ginglymostoma cirratum, assembly GCA_024137785.1. Classification (NCBI taxonomy): domain Eukaryota; kingdom Metazoa; phylum Chordata; class Chondrichthyes; order Orectolobiformes; family Ginglymostomatidae; genus Ginglymostoma; species Ginglymostoma cirratum. Next base: position 27,972,542 of record JAHRHZ010000021.1, on the reverse strand, counting down.
AACAATTTTCAACAGAGAATTGGATAAATACTTGAAACAAAAGATGCTGGGCTATGGGAAAAGTATTCAAGGGAAAACATGTTCTAACAGCTATGGTCTCCTCTGTGCTTTATCATGCCAGGAAAAAAAAGGTTCAGTTTAAAATTATAAACATTGAACCCAGCACTGATGATATAAGCTTTATATATAAACTTTATATAAACATTGCAAAAACCTGAAATAGGCAAACTGGAAACAATATGTGCAGAAGATTTCAAAGTAGTTTTAGTTCTGCTTGTATAAAAGTTAGACAGCATAGTAGGAACCATTGTTCAAGAACTCCCCTCAAGAACAACAAGACCCAATAAAAAAATCACACGGAGGTTCATCAGTATAAAGCTTACATCATCAGTGCTGGGTTCTTTGTTTCAAGTTATTCAAAACAATGTTATGTCCTTTCCAAAAGGAATGAAGCAGAGACATTATACTTGCAGAGTGCACAACACTGTTTGAGTGGATTCTGTCCCTTTTGAGAACAAATGAAAGCTTTCTAAATTGTTACCATGGAACCCATTGTGTGATCTGTTTCTGGCGCCTTATACTGTCAATAATAAATACACCATGTTACCATTTCATGGATGTTAAACCCAAACTCCAACTAAATCATTTGTTCTTAGTTACTGACCTCTAACAGATACCCAAATGTGCCAATTGCTAGATACTGAATTTGTGGCAAGAAAGCAGAGCAGTATTTAGTCCAGCCTTTAGTTTTAAATTACACACTAGAACAAACTCCCACTAGATCAAACTCCCAGTCATATTCATTACTATATGCCAGTTTTCCCTTCATTCCTCCTTCCCACCTCATGATAACCTTGTCTGTTCTTCAAAACAAAATGACTCCTTTTAACAAGTAAATACATGTGGTTTGCTCATATTAGTGAAATGTTCCAGAGAAGTGTCTTTGATATTGTTTTTAATTCAATTTTATGTTCAAGAACATTCCTCATTGATTTTTTTTAATGAAGTAACCACTGGCAGCATTAAGTATAGTACAGCCAACAGAAAAGACCCCTCTGCTCTGCACATATGTGGGCCTCTTCCATAACATGAGGGGACCATCTCTTTCTATACTGGTTGTTGTTGGGGAGTTGGGGGAAGACAGTGAAGGGCTTCTGTCTCTATTATAAATTTAGCACAAGTTTGTGGGGTGGACCTGTATAAACTGTAGGTAGGTTGAGACTGTCCTAAACCAATTCATGTAAATATCTGACAGGGAATCTTCCACAACAGCAGTCTTGCTCTGAATTCAATAACAACTGCTTATTATTCATTCTTGCGTTTGTGGGTTTCCCCATCCTCAATGCACCTTGAAAAACAGTGAGGAGCTGCATTCTAGTACTGCTGCAGTCCAATGTAGTTACACCCAAAGGGCCAATACAGAGAGGGCATTCCAGAATATTCCAGCAGTAAAGGATGATACAGTTCTGTATCAGGGTGGTATGCAAACTGGACAGCAACTTGCAAATGGTACTGTTACCATATTTCTGCTACCCTTATCCTTCCAGATGGCAGATAATGTAAGTCTGGAAGTGACATCATGGTAATTCCACCCAAGGGATTAACGGATGTAAACACTATTAAAAAAGTTATTGCAAAGGAATTTACATAGGTATGTACTTGTAACAAATACTCAATGCACTTTGCTGGGGCAATATTACAGAATTATTGATTGCTAACATTTTGTTCTAGAATTAAGTTTGAAAGTCTGTTATATGCCTTCATGTGAGAACACTGTGGCCGTAATTACAGAATAAAATGCTTTTGTCTCTTATAATTTCTAAAGGTTTTTTTTCTAAAATGAGGATCCTAAAACTCTTAGATCTGCTTGTGTAATGGAAGTTTAATAGCAATGCTCCAATGCCATGGCAATTCTAAATGCCATATGATATATTCTTAATCTATACAAAGGAAACATCCTTATTGTGTGACCCAAAAGTATGAAAAATTTTCACTCACCAGCATTTGAACTTGTCAAATTGTATCGTGCATTTAACTTCTTGATAATATTTTCATGTATTTGGTACCATTCACTTTCAGTATTGCACCTAGAACAAAATGGAATGTATAATTTCAAAAAGGAATTGAAAATGTGTATAAATATTTTAAAAGTTATTCATAAAAATACTTGCTCAGGCCATGATTGCGGCTGAGAGCGCACCAGATGATGTCCTAGGGTCAATAACGTGCACTGCAATAATACAGCGGAAAAGTGTAAAAGCTTTATTGGCAGAGTTCCATCCAAAGTATCACTCACCCCAGGCTTCTGGGGGAGAAGAAAACAATCTTGTCTCTCTCTTGGGCCATATGTAGTGGGGAGCTGTCTGAGCTCCCCTACTCTTTCAGTTTCAAATCATTCAATTAGCTGGCTAAGCAACAATTTATGTTTTAATTCTTGGACACAATTGGATAAGTTGTCATTTCCATTGGGAATGTGTCCATCCCCCACTAAAACCCGAGTTGGAGATTAGTGGAACATCTAAGGAATTTCAGAAACACTTTGCGTAAATGCAACAGAATACTCAGAAAGCCTCTGTACCTATAAATTACCAACTGGTTTAAAAAGTGTAGCGTTTTAATTTTTGTTCAAACCTGATGAAGCATAAACAATCAAAATGAAGGTCTCCTCATAATGTGCTTCAATGAGACATTTGGCAAATTAACTAAAGCAGTTCTACAGAATCTCCTACAAATGATTTACATTGTAAATAACCACATTGCTTACTTCACATTGCCACTGAAAATAAATTACTTTGCTTCTAATTTTGTTACCTATGATTAAGTAGCCTGAATATTCATGAATTTTGTTAGTTTCCACCGACTCCACTTAAAAAATAAAAATAATAATCTTAAGTGTACTGGAGAACTCACTAAACAATATTGTTCAATCTGAACTCTTGGATGCAGATCACAACTTTAATTGAAAAAATAAATTCAACATTGCCTGCCAGACCGTCAACCTATTTAAATAATGCCCATCATTTATAATTTATTTAGAAATTTTATTTAGTTTGTAAATTATGCATGACCTTTTTGTTTATGTAAGAATGCTAAATGATAGTTCAAAAAGTTGCAAAATGCATTTCCCTCTTCCATTCCCTTCAAACTCTTTCTTTCTTGTTCAGTGGTGTTTATCCACTGCACAACAGCCTAAAGGGGTTATTAAGGTCACAACAGTCCACAAAGCACTGAGCTTCAGTTCTCTCTAACAGCAAGTTGTGTCTGTTCTTGCAGTAACAGCTGAACACATTGCACAAGAAAAAAAAGACCGACATTAACTAGTCCAGATAATCACAACCATCACTGTCCTCTTCACTTGATCATAAAAGATAAATGTTCTACTCTGTTCTTAAAGGAACATTACATCTTCAGTGTGGCTTGGGGATTTAACAAAGAAAGGCATGCACACATACACATTGTCTTTTAGCAAGTTTTCAGAACATTGAATTAATGCTCCACTCCAATTTTATTTTGTGTTAAATGCAGATCTAGCATATGAAAGACAAACGTATCAAAAGTGGAATTGTATCGGAGATAAAAGGTACTGCAGATGCTGGAGAATCCGAGATAACAAGGTGTGGAGCTGGATGAACACAGCAGGCCAAGCAGCATCTTAGGAGCAGGAAAGCTTGACGTTTCGGGCTTAGACCCTTC
>JAHRHZ010000021.1:27850475-27968449 GCA_024137785.1 Ginglymostoma cirratum | reverse complement strand
GAAGGGTCTAAGCCCGAAACGTCAAGCTTTCCTGCTCCTAAGATGCTGCTTGGCCTGCTGTGTTCATCCAGCTCCACACCTTGTTATCTCAAAAGTGGAATTGGTTGTTTTCATCAGGTGTCTTGCTCAAACGGGGATGAGATGTCTGAGCAGAAGTTTCAGGGCAAGGCCCACCATATCCTCCTCCAATCAGGCAGTGCTGGTCTTCCTCTGAAATCAAATGTCCTGCCCAGCCAGCCAATCAAATCAGTAACCAGCAACTCTTCCACTTGGCAGCACCATAGAGAAGATGTCGCTGCTGCCGGAATGTCAACCAATATTGCAAGGACCAAGGTGTCAGCTAAGTGCTTTATTTGGAGGCAGCAGCATTTTTGGGTTGGGGTTGGGGACAGTGGGATTGGAAGCAAGGACAGTGTAGCCAATCCCTGCCCACCATCCAATTACTTGACTGTGCATCCACCCTGCTCCCAACTGGCAGGTAGTTTGCATGAGTTTGCTAGTCCACCTTGAGCAGAGATAATTGCAGCCGGAAGGCCTCAATTGACTTGGGGCAGGAAGGCTGAGCCTGGGCCTTCCAAACTAGAACTTAATTCAGGATGTCAGCAGCTTTCTGGTGCACTATCGTCCCCCCAAATTAAGGTGCAATCTCTCCTCTGGAACTGAAAGATTCTACCTTAAGTATTGGAAATACATTGTAGTGAAGAGAAATTGACCAGTTAAATGTTTAGGCTGTCTTTAATCTTTTAACAGACATTGAAACATACCAACAGATGAAAATAGCAAGTAGAGTAGACCCTTCAGCCCTTCAAGCCTGTTCTGCCATTCAATAAAATCATGGCTGATCATCCACCTCAGTATTCTGTTCCTGCTTTCACCCTTTAATCCCTTTAACTCAAAGAGGTGTGAACTCATAGAGGTCTATAAATTCACAAGGAGCATGGATAGGCTAAATAGACAAGGTCTTTTGTCCCCGGGGTGGGGAGTCCAAAACTAGAGGACATAGGTTTCAGGTGAGAGGGGAAAGATTTGAGAGGGACCTAAGGGGCAACTTTTTCCACACAGAGGATGGTGCATGTAAGGAATGAGCTGCCACAGGAAGCGGTGGAGGACGGTACAATTACAACATTTAAAAGGCATCTGGATGGGTATATGAATAGGAAGGGTTGAGGGGGATATGGGCCAAATGTTGGAAAATGGTACTAGATTTATTTAGGATATCTGGTTGGAATGGACAAGTTGGATTGAAGGGTCTGTTTTTGTGCTGTACACCTCTATGAATCTATGACTCTATAACTACATACATGAATCTACTTGAAAACATTCAATCTTTTGGCCTTAATCACTTTCTGTGCCAGAGAATGCTACAGGCTCACCACACTCTGGGTGAAGAAATTTCTCCTCATCTCAGTCCTAAACGCCTACCCACTGACCTTAAAATATGCCCTCTGATTCTGAACCTAATGTGTTGGAAACCTCCAGTACTTTAAAAACACATTAACAGTGCCTGCCTTTATTTCTTTGCATGGTCTCAGAAAATAATAGAATATAAAAAAACTTGAAAACATAAAATGACAGAAATATTAAGTTATGTCATTCGTCACATTGTGCCAAAACTTAGTGGGAATTTTGTGTCACTCTAAGTTTGTCCTCATTGCTCAGTTTACCATTGCTTCCAAAATAATTTCTAATTTACTGAACTTGACCATTATTCCATCACAGCTACATAGACCAGAGAATAATTGTGTGGCTGCTTAAGACTGATATGATATATCACTTTCATTTAACCATCAGTCTAGGTTGGTAGCCACAGCCATCAGAGAAATAGCTTGGTTTGTTCTTTCTAAATTGTGACAGCTTCTTCTTGGTGGTTTTGCCATCATGGCTCACATTGACCCCATGAGATGTTCTGTGAAATGCCTGAAGTTGCAGTTAACCTTCTGTGGGGTTTTTCCAGAGGGAAAAGCCAGAAAAGAAAAAGTAGTGATACTTAGAAATGAATATACTGGAGATCTACTTTGAAGTGCACAAGCCGAATTAGAGCAATATGTATCATTTGCAGATTTTACTGAACTTTCCTTCTGTGTTATTCATGGCAATGGCCGGGATGACAATTTCTGCTACTTTGCTTATTATCAGTCAAGCCAAAACATCAGCCAAAGAGCTGTGAGGACCTGTCATTAATAGGAGTCGCCATCTGCAGGGCATCTGATTTCACTAATTATATTTCCGTTACACAGATCCATAAATTTCCACACTCTCTTCATACTTGTTAAGGGACAGGGTTCTTTTTGATAGGACCAATGCTCTAATAGGGGCTTCACTTGAGTATCCTGCCACTGTCATCAACAAATGTCACTGCTTGTAACTGCCTGCAAGGCTGAAGCTTAGATCTTACATGCGCGCTCCGAGCATCAGGAAAGACTTTTGAAGAGTTCACCCATTGTTATGGACCAGATCAAAGCCCCTCAAAATATATTAAGAAGATAGCCTAGATTCTAACGTTCCCTATTTTAAAGGTAAGTGCCAGGCGTTGCATTCTGGATGTAACTCGATTGGTCAAACTATCATCCTTGAAGCAAAACACACTTTATTCATACACTACAGCTAAAATACAAGAAAAGAAAGAAGAAATTGGAATAATTAACTGTATTGGAAAACTTAGCAGAATAATAGGTTATTTAATGACTGAACAGTAACTGTTCCAATGTAGTAACATCCCATAAACTCACCCCTGGCAGAGGCAAACTCAGTAAAATAGATAGTGTCTTGGGTATTTCTCCAGTCCAGGAGGACAAACATCAAGAGAAAACTCAAACAGTAGCAGGGAGAAATGTGCTGCAACTTCCAAACCCAAATGACCAGCAAAGACTGTATTAAGGTGGTCAATTGTGAGGTGATAAATAATACTATAAGTCACAATTGTTTTTGAAAGCAGCATGAGACAGGAATCTTCGTAGCAGCAGTATGTGTTTACATCACAACCTGAAATCCAAGCACTGTTATGATGAGATTGTCAATTCCAAAGTTGTGCAAAGCTCTGACAGCTGTGCAAGATCTTTTTCAAAGAATAATAACTTAAAATGGGCAAATACTTTTTCTTTAAAGAACAAAACATAATTTTTTAAAGTAAATATCTTAGAATCCCTACAGTGTGGAAACAGACCCTTCGGCCCAACAAGTCCACACCAACTCTCAGAGCATCCCACCCGGAAGCATCCCCCTATAAACCTACCTAATCTACACATCCATGGACACTATGGGCAATTTAGCATGGCCAATCCATCTAGCCTGCACATCTTTGGACTGTGGGAGGAAGCTGGAGCACCTGGAGGAAACCCACGCAGACACGGGGAGAATATGCAAACTCTGCAGATAGTCACCAGAGGGTGGGATTGAACCCAGGCCCCTGGCCTGTGAAGCAGCAGTGCTAACCACTGAGCCTCCATGCCACTCTTCTGTCTACACATACACCCATACTTACTTCGCCCTGTTGGAGGAGAGCAGAGAATAGGTTAAGTGAATTTCTTCGTGTGAGGTGAAGGTGCTAAAGTGGCTGCTGTTTGAAACATAGGAACTTTTTTTAACATTCACATGGAGGTGTCAAATTTATTAGCTTTGTGTTTTGAAAAACATGCATCTTATGCAACAGACTTGGATTAATTTTTATCTTCGGCTTCTGCCTGGAGTAATCAAACAAATTTCATCTTGAAATACCCTAGCATTCCTCTTCAACATGTGATAACTTACAAGTCAACTCCTTTCCAACTTAAGCCTTTCTTCACAAAAAAAACTGTTACAATTGCTTCACTGTATCTTACTTATTTCTGAATTGAAGCTTGAACAATGGCTACCTTTTTTGCCCACGGTCAATTCATTTAGCAGTACCAGTTGCCCAATTGTGAGAAATTAATGTGATCTCTCCATGCTACCTGAGTCACCCATCAAGGAGCAGTCATCCTTTCAGTCAACTGCACCACAATCTGAACTTAAAGTGGTTCTGGACTCCAATATTTAGGCTATTTCTTAAGGTTTTCCGGCAATACTTCTGTGCAAGAGCAGGATATGCAGGAGCTGGAGATTTATATTTTACAGTATGTCACAACATTAAAAAGAAAATTTATTTTCTTCAAAGTTAATTGAAGATTATTTCATGAGTTACGGCTCACTTACCTCCTAATGCAAAACCTCCATTGTAGCAGGGATTCCTAGCTTGCAATCATATTGTATAGTCGATTGGTAGGTTGGCACATGACTGCATTGTGAACAAGGTTCTTATTCATCATTGCCTGTCCATGTCAAATGCCAGATCAGTTTTCCGATAAATTTTGGCACAAATATAACAGAAAAATGGAGAGTGCACTTATCTGATTAATAGTGGAGGCCTCAAATGTTGGCCATTCTGGCAACTTCTGGCCTAACTACTGATTTTTGATTTTGTGGCATTTCACATTTTTGTTCTGCTTTAGAAAACGGTTGAAGGAAATACTGCTGTGCATTGAAGCATGCTTCTCCAAAAATGTGCTCTACTAAAACCAAGCACGTAACAAGCCACAGTTCAATCTCAAAATTAATGCTGCAAGAAATCAGTGTACTTGCAGTCTTATACATTAAAACTACTAACCAAACTTCTACTTGCTGAACAGCTTCAGCAAGGGTATTTGAGGCACAGATTATTCTATTTTTTGTGAAGCAACTCACAGGAAGGCACACAAAATACTCCTTGATAACTCAGCCTACTTCACTAGACTTCCTAATGTTCCAGCACAGTTAAATTTCATGATATGAGTAATAACCTTTGCCTTTGATGACCACTGGTGTGTGAAAATGTTCACCAAAACTTGACAGGTTGCTTCTTTGGAAATACTGATATAAAATTTCCTAATGTCGTGAGGAGATCATGAGGAGATCTCATGTCATGAACTCCATGTTGAGCAAAAAGTACTGAAGAGAGAAATTTTACTGTACATGTAGACTTTAAGCATGTGGTCCTCTTTAGAGTCCCTGGTATCCCTTTCAGTTTGCAGCAAGTCTGCAATGCTTAGGACTGCACAACCAAATGGTCGACGGTACTGTGCGTTGCAAGTATTTTTCTTCTCTCCCGCAGCCATTCGACCTATAGTGCCACACCAGATAAACATACGTAAATTTTCAATTAATTGGCATGGAACATAAACAGTTTAAAATTATTAAATGTCCTTTGATTACAAAGAAAATTAACTTTACCCAGTCTTATAATGTGAACAATAATATATATATCCTTCCTGAGGTCACTGCTGCCCAAATCCTGAAAAAGACACTTAGAATCAGAGCGGATTGTAACACCATTTTACAAGGTTTTGCTGAAATGCTATCTAGCTTTGGAGCTTCAGTTTTATACTGATGGTTTAAACAAAATCTATATCAAATTAATCTTTTAGCTGAATTGAGTAGTGCAATTCCTGATGGTCTCCTATGTTCCTCAATAGAACCTTGAAATGGAAGCATTGAAAATCATCTTAAGTGAATGAAACTGATTTTTTTTTTACTCAGTCACTTTGCTTTCCTTGAGCCACAAATTATTTGCAGCTGACATAGCAGATCTACTTCCAGGACGACAATAACACTTTTATAATCCATTACAGGAGTCAAATTTATGATTTAAAGAAGTGAAATTGATCGCATAGATATCTCATTTAATTTAAAAGGGAGAAGCATCATTGCAGCTGTTATATTTCATATCAGAATAAGTGGAAACCTGTGCTATCAATTGTGTGAATGGACCAGGAAAGGATTTTCAAAGTCTAACTTCTCTCCCTCCTTATAGTGATAGAAAGACCATGAGACATGGGAGCAGAAGTAGGCCATTTATTCCACTGAATCTAGAATTTAGGAAGAGGATGGAAAGGAAAGCAGGGTTGTGGTAAGGGTGAAGAGGGGGCAGCAAGAGCCAGGTTGTGTTGGACATGGACAAGAAGTTCAACGAGGAAGAACAAAAGGTGAAGGCAAGGATAAGAGAAAGGGAAAAGAGGACTGTGTAAGGGATAACTAAAAGGGAACAGCAAAAGCAAAAAGGAGATAAAAGAAAAGGGTGGTGGATCTGGTAAGAAACCAAAGGAATGACAGATGTGGGCAGAGAGGCGAATGAGACGTGAAGGAGCAGCATTTTGGAACAGACCTTGTGTGAATTTTTTAGGTGTGATACAGCCACATCATTTGTTTTGTGCTTGTATGATTTCTACTCCAATTTTCTTCATTTGGATTAGCCAATCCAAGCAGTCAGGGGTAAGAAATAACATTCCAAAATTTTAAGCAGTTGACAGGTCAGCAACGTAAGTGCACTAACATATGAGATTTGTGACTTTCAGGCCAGCCTACTGGAGGTAGTGGAGCTTTTATGGGCCCACAGAGATCTTTAAAGTCCTAAATTACTGTGATCATCAAGACAGATGGTGAGCACAGACTGGGGAAAGTTGTGTTCAGCTAGTGACATGTAATGGAAAACATTGTTATTTGAAGCCTCCTCAAATATTTGAGGAAATGGAACAAGAATTTCACCTGAGTTTTTTCCCTGAATTTGGCACAAGAATGATCTGCCGCTGGTAATAGAATTACTTGGGACAGAGGGAAGGCTACATTATCCTAAAGATGCAGTTACAGAGCTGAGAATTCTCTTGTGAGTCATAACATAAAATGACATGATTGAAATAAAATCTCTTCACCAAGTAATAAAAAGATATGTATTTATTTGTTAATCCAAACAAAGTAGTAACAGAAATTGTATCAATAGTTCAAAAAGTTAAATTATAAACAATCACAATGCAGCATATAAAATTAAAAATGTGCTATTTAAATTTACCTTTCCTTCATGAACATACCCAACATACAGAAGATTTTTTCAGAGGTCTCCTTTTTGACAACTGTGCTTTCAATGATAACTAATTATTTTAGAACATGTGCATGTCTCTGCTCAGCATAAATCATTGGTTATAACAATGGGTAGGCTGGTTCCCGTTTTAAGGTAAATAATATTGTCTTCTGAAATAGCTGATTATCTTATGTTCTTTTTTAAAAACCTGATATAAGAAGAGAAGATAATCCTGTACACAAATGAGGAAATGCAGTGCTGTCGAGGCAATGACATTAGACAAGCTATTAGGAGGTCCTAATATTCTTGGACATGGTTGAAGTCCCACGACAGGTGGACTTTAAATTCAATCAATTTTTTTAATATAGAATTTAAAGCTAGTCTCAGTAATAGCGATGATGAAACCATTGCTGTTTATTGTAAAATCTATGTGGCTTACTAATGCCCTGTGGGGAAGAAAATCTGCCATCCTTAGCTGGTATGGCTGGCACCAGATTTCAGACTGACAACAGTGGCTTGACCCTTAACTGCCGTCTGAATTGGTAGAGTAAGCCACATCAATTGAAGGGAAATTAGAGGTGGACAACAAATATTGACTGACCAGTGACACCCACAGCCCATGGAAGAAAACTAACGTGAATTCGCCAAAACTACTTAACATCCGTTGCCAGTGAGCTTGATTTAACCTTTTTGAATTCACTTCCCCAAAAAGATGTGTTAAAATCACCAGCATAAAAATTAGTTTTCCTCTTAAACGGAGGACACCATGGGTCACGTTACAGGTTTTCCACTTGAGCAGATGATTAGGTTTCAAAACAAATATAGCTTCAAGATCTACAGAAGAGGAATATAAAGTGATTTCTGCAATTTATCAAAAACATTGTACCAATAGCATTTATGTTAACTGATCAAACAAGCCAAAGTTAAACTACATGAATGTTTGTTCTGCTAGTTGCTTATCAGTAACATTAAGAGTTAACTGTAAACGTTATACTTACAACAAAGAGAGTGCATTGCCTTTCCATCCTCTCCGGAAATTTTGGCAATCCATTCTTATTCAATTTTACAAAGAATCTTTCACTGCAAGAAAATCAAGATAGCAATGAGGATTCATTATCTTTTGATGCAGTATCTACAATTTTAGGCCTTACAATTTGGAATCATCGTGCCAGTTAGCCAACTGGAGGCAATCCACAATATTATACAAACCCAGTAAATAATTTCTCTGGGTTCAATATATTTAGCCCTGCTCAACGATTACATTTTATTATGATTATTATTTTAAAGGCCTCAAGTGCTTAAAATTCTCTTCTAGATTATATAATTTCTTGCCATGCAGGCAAGGAAAGGGTGACCACATCCAACAGTATGCTTGCACACAATCATTGAATGACCAAATGACTTTCAGTCCATTACAGCTGAAGAGCAATTCAATTAGTCCCACTGCCCTGCCCTTTCCTCCTCCATTCCCCTGAAGTTGCTTTCTTCCCTCCAATTCCTTTTTGAAGTTTATAATTGATTCATATCTCAACATCCCTTCGGGCAATGCAGTTCAGATCATAACAATTTGCTCTTATAAAGGATATGCTTTCTAATGCAGTCTTTGGCTCTTTAGCCAATCACCCAAATGTGGGTCCTCCAATTTTCAACCCTTCCAACATTGGATCCAGTTTCTCTTTGTGTACTGCTTAAAAACTGCTCATGACTTGAGTACCTTTGTCAAAGCTCCTCAACTTTGTGCTGAGGATTATAATGCTGGTTTCTCCCATCCCACATTCTGGTCACTATTCTAGTAGACCTTGAAACAAAAATGTTCTTTGCATGAAGGAATGTCATATGTGTAAGAATGGCATGAGTTTATAAAATGAAGTACAATAAATTTTACAAAATGGAATAAAAACTAAAATAAAAACTAAAAAAAACTCTCAGTAAGCAAATAATTTTGCTGTACTCGAGAGGTTCAATAGAATTGTGAGTACAATGTAGTGTGTTAATGGCACCTCAAATAAATAGGATGAATAGAATATTCATTCCCTCCAGCCTGCCCCATCATCGTAAATGATTTAGTTAATCTACCACAGGCCTCAATTCCTCTTTCCCGCCAGGTCCTCATCACTATGAATTCCTCGATATTTCAAAAATGTATCTACCTCCACTTTAAATACTTTTAGTGATCTAACCTCCACAACTCTCTGCGGTAGAGAATTCTTGACATTCACTACACTGAGAAGAAATCCCTTTGTTCCTCAGTTTAAATGAATATCCTCTTATTCAATAATTGTGTTCCCTAGTTTGAGATTCTCCCACCAACAGAAACATCTCCTCATCATCTGCCCTGTTAAGTCCCCTCAGGATCTGGTATGCTTCAATAAAATCACACCTCGTTCTTCTAAACTCTAATGAATAAAAGTCTGTTTAGCCATTCTTGCTAATTCAACCACTTCAGCATTCAGCAGTGAAGACGTGTTGTCAAAACAAGGGGGTTAAAACCTTTGTCAAATACGGTGGTGCTCAATTAAATGCAGAGTATGTTCCTTGACACTAATTAATGCAAGGTGGCTGATCTATATGCAAGCAATTTAAAATATACGTTTGTTTCTCAGGGAATTGAAAGCATTTTAACTTGTTTTGACACCTTCGAATATTGGTTTGAAGATGGGTGTTTTGGAAAGGAAAGATTAGACTCATTTTAAAAGAAACCCTGATAAATCGTCAAAATGTTCCATCAATTTAAGTTAGAATAATGGAATTTCTGGAAAATTGAAATGAAAACATAAAATAATGGAACCATCAATCCATTAACATTTAAAATGAGAAAGAATAATGTGTCAGGTCTCCTGATGAAGATGAACCATCTTTTTCACTTTCAGGAAGATGATAAACCTAAAGGAGTAGTTCCTGCATCTAGTTTTTATTTTAGTTTCACTCATTAAAATTCCTATTTCTAAACTGTAACATATAAATGCCACAATTTTTTTGCAAATTCCACTAAACTGGTTCAGAAATTAAAATAAAATGCTCTGTAAAAGGTAAAAAGACAAGGCCAGGCATTTTCCCCAAAGAGGAGAGAAAATCAAAAGTATTTTCAACCAGTCTTTTGTGCCTCCCAATAGGCAGGGAAAAGCAGTTCTATGAATTGGCCATCTGCTCACTTTGGTTGGTGAATAGCTTCTGTGGACCCAAAGGAGAAAATTAAAAGTTCAGATTAATGCATGGAAAAACAAAGATTTAACTTGATAACTGGAAAAAATCTTTCAAAACAAAAAAACCAGACATATTGCTAACACAGCCCAGGACACAATAGTTTGGCATTTCCTGCATGGATCCAGCAAGATGCACAAGTAATTTGTGACCAGATTGCATATGTGGAATATATGATTGCAAAATTTTTGGCAAGTAAGTTATACTCATTGTTTTAGTATTCTATGATTTATTGATTCTTCCACCCAGCTGTGCAAGGATACAAGATATTTCTGCTTTTCTTTTTCTATTCCTTCCTTTTTTTAAGAAAAGGAACAGAATTTCTTATTGAGGATTGCCCTGATTTTTTCTGCATCATTAAATAGATGTTTATGGTATCAGTATCAGTCTCACAAAGATTAAAAATCTAGCACAATTGCCTGCTCTTAAGAACTGCATGACTAACGTACAGGAATAACGGTGACTGAAATGAAACTTTAACTTCCATATTTAAAGAAATGAAATAGGAGTTTACTAATTTCCTCTAGTGCTGATCGTTTATACTAATTTATGTTTGTTGCACATATCAGCAGTCTAATGACATTGGCCAATGGAGAAATTGCCTGGTCAACAAATTACTCCAGAAGCTGCAAAGAAAAAAAATTATAAAACAAGTATTTGTTTTAATTCTTTTAATTTACTTGACTAGGTACATAAAATTTGTTCTGCACATTCAACAAATACTGCAAAGTAAACCTCGCCATAAAATGCTTTATAAAGAAGCAATGGACTTAAGAAAAGGTACGGAACTGTATCTCAGGAGTTCCAGAATAAGCTATTCATGCAATTATAAAATGAATGATATCCAGTTACAATATTCATTCATATCAATTTGCAGCAATTGAAGAGTCCAATTCCAAAGTCTTTCAGTAAAATAAAAGTCATTGCCTGATTTCTTCTTAAATCCCCCAATCCAAGGAATTGATGATATCATCAGATCCATTAAATTTACTTTTATTAATCAGTTCAAAACAGTTGGTTCACAAAATTCCTAAATTTGACCACTGTTTTAAGTTAATAGCCATAATAACAAACTTTTAATAAAAACACTTAATTTTTTACGAGCTATAAAAATTTGAACAAATACCAGGCATTGTACATAATAACTGCCTTTTTTTTTTGAAAGTGTCATGCCCAGGAAGATATCACATTCGCAACCGTAATCAGACTGACAAGCTGATGTAAAGTTTTGAACTGAATCACAATGGCTGGCAATCACCCCTTGGAAAGGGACGTGACAAAACAACACTCCTTTGTCAAACTTACAACCTGTCATTATCAAAGCTAACCCCAAAATACAGTCAATGGATTTTGATGGTATGTAGTTTGCAGTGCAACAAAGAAAACCTAACAAGATCAGTTATCTAAAATTGTTCCAAAGGGTCACTGGACTTGAAACATTAACTTTGGTTTCTCCCCACATATGCTGACAGACCAATTTCTGTTTTTGTTTCAGATTTCCAGCATCTGCAGGTCTTTGTTTTAGTTACCTATAAATTATGTGTGAAAGACCATATTTTCGTTCCATTGAATATCAACAGCAATTGATCATGTGGCTAAAACTGGGTCTGTGAAATCCTTTGGTGTCAAAAGCTCTAGAAGAGACGTGGAGGTAGTTTATAGAATAATACCAACGAGACAACAGCTGCAGAGAAAGGCTGTGCTACCTTTGCCTTTCAAGAACAAAGAGACATAAAAGTCTTTTTAAGAGGCCTTCCAGCCCCAATTCTGAAGCTATAACTCCATTTGTAAAGAAATTAGACCTTACAAGATAACATCATGACTGCCTGCTCAGCTGAGTGGTTGAACAGACTTCTCTTCAAAGGAACTCTGTAGTTCATTTGGATATCCAACCTGGCTATCTGAAGTACAATTCCGAACGACAGAAGAAAATACTGTATAATAACCGAAAGAACCACGGACGCTGTTAATCAGACACAAAAACAGAAGTTGCTGGAAAAGTTCAGCAGGTCTGGCAGCATCGTGAAAAGAAATAAGAGTTAAGTTTCAGGTCCAGTGACCGTTCCTCAAAACTGGGGAAGAGCCACCAGACGCGAAACATGCAACCTGATTTCTTTTCACAGGTGCTGCCATACCTGCTGAGCTTTTCCAGCAATTTCTGTTTCTGTTAGAGAAAATATTGTCTTCTTTGATACTGAAGAGGCACAGAGGCTCAATGGTTAGCACTACTGCCTCACACCGCCAGGGACCTTGGGTGACTGCCTGGGTGGCGATTGTATATTCTCCCTGTGTCTGTATGGGTTTTCTCCTGCAGTCCCAAGGTATGCAGATTAGGTGGACTGGCTATGCTAAATTGTCCTGTAATGTCGAGGAATGTGCAGTCTCGGTGGATGACCCGTGTGAAATATGGGATTAAGGGGATAGGTCTGGGTGGTATGCTCTTCGTAGAGTCCGTGTAGACTTGATAGACTAAGGTGACACTTTCTGCAGTGTAGGGAAGCCATCCTTTGATATGTTAACTATTACTTTGGTTTAACATTTGTAGAAATGTACTACCTTCATGAACTGCACCTTGAACAGCTCGAACAGTTCATCCACTTCGTCAACACCTTCCACCCCAACCTTAAGTTCACCTGGACCATCTCTGATATCTCTCTCTCCTTCCTGGACCTCTCTGTTTCCATCTCTGGCAACCACCTGGAAACCGATATCCATTTCAAGCCCACTGACTCCCACAGCTACCTAGAATACACCTCCTCCCACCCACCTTCCTGCAAAAATGCCATCCCCTATTACCAATTCCTTCGCCTCCGCCGCATCTGCTCCCAGGATGAGGCATTCCACTCCCAAACATCTCAGAGGTCCTCATTTTTCAAGGACCACAATTTCACCCCCTCGGTGGTCGAGAACGCCCTTGACCGTGTCTCCCGCATTTCCCGCAACTCATCCCTCATACACCCTCTCCGCAATAACAACCAAAACAGAATCCCCCTCGTCCTCACGTACCACCCCATCAACCTCCAGATCCAATGCATCATCCTCCGACACTTCCGCCATCTGCAATCTGACCTCACCACCAAAGACATTTTTCCCTCCCCACCCTTGTCTGCTTTCCAGAGGGACCACTCTCTCCGTGACTTTCTTGTCCACTCCACACTCCCTTCCAGCCCGACCACACCCGGCACTTTTCCCTCCAACCACAGGAAGTGCTACACCTGCCCCCACACCTCCTCCCTCACCCCCATCCCAGGCCCCAAGAAGACCTTCCACATCAAGCAGATGTTCACCTGCACATCTGCTAATGTGGTATACTGTATCTGCTGTTCCCGTGTGGCCTCCTCTACATTGGGGAAACAAAGCAGAGGCTTGGGGACCGCTTTGTGGAACACCTACGCTCGGTTTGCACTAAACAACTCCCCCTCCCATTCCTCAGATGACATGTCCATCCTGGGCCTCCTGCAGTGCCACAACGATGCCACCCGAAGGTTGCAGGAACAGCAACTCATATTCCGCTTGGGAAACCTGCAGCCCAATGGTATCAATGTGGACTTCACAAGCTTCAAAATCTCCCCTCCCCTGACCGCATCCCAAAATCAGCCCAGCTTGTCCCTGCCTCCCTAACCTGTCTTTCCTCCCACCTATCCCCTCCTCCCACCTCAAGCCCCACCCCCATATCCAAACTACTAACCTCATCCTGCCCCCGGATCTGTCTGTCCTCCCTCGACTGACCTATCCCCACCCTAACTCCCCACCTACACTCACCTTTACTGGCTCCATCCCCACCTCTTTGACCGGTCTGTCTCCTCTCCACCTATCTTCTCCTCTATCCATCTTCTATCCACCTCCCCCTCTCTCCCTATTTATTTCAGAACCCCCTTCCCCTCGCCCATTTCTGAAGAAGGGTCTGGGCCCGAAAAGTCGGCTTTCCTGCTCCTCTGATGCTGCTTGGTCTGCTGTGTTCATCCAGCTCTACACCTTGTTATCTCTGTACTTTGAATGTGTGGTTTGAGACTGATAGCATTAGATCTACAGAGGTAAGTGCACAAATAAATAATTCTCTTCATTTAATCTCCTGCTTCATTTAACTACTGTTGATATTTTAAATTGCAAATACATCAATAGGGTTTAAAAATTCAAACATTTACCTTTTCAAAAATAAATCACATGATTACAGACAAGAGGGAATTGGCCGTTCAAGTTCCTTCTCCTCTCCTGTCCATAACTTAAATAAATACAAAGGTTCATATTGCAGGAGTTTAAAAATTGCTAACAAATATTTTAAACTTAACTAACTGGTCCGTTATTCTTCTCCCAACTGGGTTGGGGCTATTCATCCGAGTTGGTCAGAGGGTGGGTCAAGATCAGTCCGGAGGGTCAGCTCAATTAACGTCAAGGTGGCGGGATGGGGGTTTATCAGGCACTATTACTGTGATGGGAAAGTTGGCAATGTCTGGAATTCAGAGGAGATAGTAACTCTGAATGAGAGAAACTCAACGTATCGGGGAAGGAGACAATAGCA
Source organism: Ginglymostoma cirratum (assembly GCA_024137785.1). Taxonomy (NCBI): domain Eukaryota; kingdom Metazoa; phylum Chordata; class Chondrichthyes; order Orectolobiformes; family Ginglymostomatidae; genus Ginglymostoma; species Ginglymostoma cirratum. The sequence continues at coordinate 27,953,885 of JAHRHZ010000021.1, read as the reverse complement.
GGTTAGAGGATGTGGATTAGTGCGAGGAAGGGGTGGCCATCAATGGTCACAACCACTCTGGTTTCAAAAGGAGATCAATGCAACAAGACGGTTGGCATGACTAACTTATAGGGCCAGGGTTAATGTTGGGAAATGAAGACATAAATGAAAAAGAGACTGGTTGGAACACATGGAAGCTTAGTCCTAATGGGGTTAATCAGGATTGCAAAGAAGAAAGGTGCAATACTGTTTGCGAATACTGGGGAGGGTGGGTGGCTGCCTTGGTTACCAGACTGAGCCCACAATACTCTGTGCCAAAAGTGAGCTGATTTTCTTCCATAATCATGCAAATTGTAAATGTGCAATTTATTTGTAGCAGGTTGGATAAGTGTGTTTTTTTCTTGTCTGTGGACATCTTATCTTCTTGTGAGTGAAGACAGGCCCTTCAAGAGGCAATTATATTTGTCATATACTTACGCAGTGTATTTGAAAGTGTCCAACAATATGAGATACAAATCTTGTCACAAAACAATGCTGATCAAGTCACTGATCACCAAAACCATCTCTGTGAAGCAGAATAAATTACAGATGTTCTTAAAAGTGGTATCCGTGGACCACAATTCAAAGAAAATCCAAGACGTCTTCAGATGCTCAAGAGCACGGAGCTGATTTCCTCTCACCTTAAAACGCAAGTATTATCCTTATGCTCTAATGTGAAATGTTGCCTTTTTGGGTAATGTCAGGGGAAGGAGGTGTCAGCAATCCTAACACAGTCTCAATGTCCCACTGCATTTGTGTGATTTGGCTTGTGTTGCATTCACCAGAACAAGTATTCCATGGCTCTCCTTGTCTCTATCTGTGTGGAGGACTCTACTCAACCTGCATTTGTGCGTAATGCAAATGCTGACTGCTCATATTACCAAGGACCTCTTCTGTTTCTGATTCTCCACACAGGCATGATTCAGAAAATCTGTTTCTCTCCCCGCAGATGCTGCCAGACCTGCTGAGCTTCTTCAGCAGTTTGTTTCATTGGAATTTTGACCAATGTATCCAGACACCGCAGGGATTATCACCACTTTTCCCACATTGCTACAATAATTCATTGACTGTAAATTTGTTGTTGCTCAAAAGCCAAGCAGCCCCTGTTTGTTCCCAGAGAAAATGCTGTTCCTGTTCGGTTTACTTTTTCTTCACTGCTGCTGTGACTGAATAAAGGTGAATGTTAACAAACATTTGAAGTCTTTCCAGTAAGTGAAGTTCCTACATTGAACAATGAGATGTTGTTAGGCCACAGTGGGCATCAGGGAAAGAGTGGCAATCCTTCAAACAGGGCTCTGAGATAAGATGGCATGAAGGATGGGGAATCTGCGAGGCTTGGTTCTTGAATAGCAATACATTAACAAACATGCATTTGTATTTGCAATGAAGTGTCAGTCATGCCCCCTATTTACCCTCAGAATAAGTTGTTTTTGGTTCCTGTCCTACGACATGCTCTGCAAAGGGCAGTTCTTACCTGCCATTGCTTGACCTGGTAAAGGACTGAGCACTAAATATTGGCACTGGGAGTCCTGGGAGGTCCCGACAGTGGTAGCTCCTTCAGGCTGCCAAGAGGGATGAAAACATGAGGGGAGTGGCAGAGAGGCATGGCATATAGCTAAAGAGTTGAGTAGAGACTCGTGTGAGAAACTGTGCCAGGGCTCAAAGACAGAAGCCTTTCATGAAACTCAACAAAACTGATACTTGGCCAATTTCTGGGAAATTTTTGCCTATCATAACCTCTTGAACAACTTTATTAAATCAAATCATTTTTGAATAATTAACCACATAAAATTACTAAACTGAAGAATCACAGATCTCTCTATAACCCTTCTCTGTGCACAGATCTGCAGCCTTTTGCTCTAGCGAATGAGGCTCAGACCAATGACAATGTAACTGTGACCTCACTCCAGGTGCCCCTTCCTCACAAGGTGACCGGTGGGGGGCGGGAAGAGGTATTTACCCAGCTATAGTAGGGACCACTTACAGGTACCACATGACTCTTCTCTCAGGACAGTCCAGAGGTAGCCAGGCCTCCACCTCCACCTCCACCAATCCTGCCACTCTGAAACATCTGGGAGATCAAACCCACGAAATTCAACCTGCATTAATAAAGGACACACTCACTTGTCTCTAGACACAAGAGTCCACTGGAATCTCCTGACCAAAACCCTAAGGTCAAAAGGCTCCATTGAAGAGTAGATTCCCACTATCCTTGCTGAAGAGTCCAGACTGCACCCGGAGAGAGTGGGATGTAAAGAAAAATGCCCACCTGAGGGCACATGGGTGGCACGGGTGACAGTTAATTGTAAATATGTGTTCTCACATTTGTACATGTATATCCGCATTCAATCATCAGCTGTGAGAGTGAGGGTTGTTTTAGTTGCAACTACAAGACTGAAGATAGAGGTTGGTCATCCTTCACCCCAGACAGTGTGACCCCATCTGAGCAATAGTTAATCCTTTTCACAGCACAAATACTGGCATGAAGCTCTGTCATGATTGAAGGAGGGAGCATTCCATCCACATGTAACCTTAACTTTCATTAAAAAGCATGAACTCAAACATTGTTTGCGAAATGTTAGCTGCTCTTGCAGTTGGATTTTATAGCGTCGGTTTGCCCTTCACCTGTTTGGAGCAGAGATTCCAAGGATCAAGTTGCATCCTCTGCCCTGGACATGACCTGCATGGAAACCTGATGTGGAGGAGCAGCCTATGGCCCTCAGGGATCTTAACGGGAGAAAGTGTTGCATTGCAGAAATCTGGACAGCATGACATGGTGTTTTACCTCCATATCTGGACTGACTATAGCCCCTCTTTCATGTGCATGGCACTCCATGGAAGGCAAGTGACTGTGGGTCTCTTTCATTTTCACCATATCATTAGGCAGCTATGGCTGGAAGTTCCAGAGGAGGAGTAGGTGCCACATCAGTTGAAGGTTGATGCTGGTCCTTGGTGTGCAGACATAGCAGGCCCTCATCCATTTGGTTTCCACAAAACCCACAGGAATGACCACAGCTTTTGTGACAGGATCCAATAGATCAATGCTATTTAGGTCCATATATTGCATTTTGTGATAACAGATGTCTTTCACCTGTACTGTGAGTGTGTCTGTTTAATGGTATTGCCCTTTGTCCATACTGGACTTGAAACATTAACTATTTTTCTCCCCACAGATGCAATCAGACCAGCTGAGGTTCACTAGCACTTTGTTTTTATTTCAGATTTCCAGCATTCACAGTATTTTGCTTCCAGTATTCTTTGAATTTGCCTCACCCTCACAATTATTATCCTTTCTGCTTTCAGCAATGTTGCCTCCAAACCTCTCAAATGATTTCCCAGAAACTCCAACACTATGCCGGTCCCTGTATAAACCACCTTGACTTTCAGACAGCAGACCCCCAGGACTGACCGTGGCTCACTGTTCCTTATGACTGACTTGGACAGACAGCCCCAACTAATGAATTTACAGACCCACTTACTGCATCTTCCAGATGCAGCTTCCCAAACTGACTTACTAGAAATCCACAGACTGGATGAAGTGGATGTGCTGAAATGACCATCACCCACACCCCAGACTTCTTGGACATCTTGACTCTGGACAACCCACTCACCCTGTCCAAGCACCTGGACTAATATCAGAAGCCATCCTTGACTTACTGTTCCAAGTACCTGGGCTAACTGAAGGCTCTCTCCTTTGACCAAGCTGAGGGCTATCTTAGGCTTTGAGACATGGCCATTGTGTTGGAGTACATGCATTATGTTTGCTGCATAAGATGCAAGCACCTGCTGCAGGTGCAAACCTGATATAGCACAATGCCATACAGCAACACAAACATCTCCTCGAGTGATCATAGCATAACTAGCTGTCTGGTACTGCATCTGTGTCAAACAGTGAGGCAAGAGAAAAACACTGAGTTATGCAATTCTTAGTTCTGAAGTGCTTAAACGCAAGGCAAGACAGAAATACTGGGAGCATCAAAGTTAGTGCAAAGTGAGTAGGCGCTAAGAGAGCAAGTGAGGGACCCCGAGATGAACCTTAGGCGAATCCTCGGCATGGGTAATTGTCCATGATGTACCATAATATGGTACAACTGATCTATGTTTAATTCCAACCTCTCTCAACAGCAGGTTTTGGCAGTCCCTGGCTGTGGAGCATACCCTCAGATATTAGGGTCTGCTGGCCGAGGTGGATGCCCAGAGGAGTAAGCAGTGAGCTGGACGTGCCACGTAGCTGCTCTGATTTTCATTTTAGGAATTTAGTCGCCATTTAGTTCAGCTGACAGATGGTGAATAATAAATCCATATCAATGAGGTTGTAATTGCATGCAAATTGATGCAAATAGAACATAGAACATAGAACATTACGGCGCAGCACAGGCCCTTCGGCCCTCGATGTTGCGCCAACCTGTGAAACCAATCTGAAGCCTATCTAACCTACACCACTCCATTATCATCCATATGTTTATCCAATGACCATTTAAAAATAGGCTTCTCACCACTCACTGGTGAGATCCTTGCTATGCCATTCAAACTTTAGTTGCAGAGCCAGGCTTTGTTTCCTCAATAAAGCACCATACTTCTTTAGATCATGCCATATTTTAAAACTGACCCATGACTGCCAATGTCATTCAGGGGCTGGGCAGATTCCAAACTTTGCACAAAACTGGAAGCAAGGAGAAGTGAAAGGAGGACAACACAATTATCCAAGGAGAAATTCACACCTCTGCCCTGTTCAGAATAGACCATCTAGGGAAGGCATTGGATCAAGGTCAAACAAGCCATTTTCCCTTTCTGTCTTTTTTGGTAAATTATGACACGCGCGTATTTCAATGTACTTACAGCTGCGGTACATATACTTAGTTCAAGTGAGGCCTACATTTCCAAGAACCATGCACTGTGTGCTCAGGAACCACGTGATAGAGATACTTCAATCCAGATTGCATGTTTCAACACCTCAAAGGGACAGGAAAGGGATTTTCTTGCCTGAATACGGAAACATAATCTTGCTGCATATCGAATTTAACTTGCATAAAAAGGATGCAGATACAGAATGTATGAGTTTTCAGAAATTTTTGCACAGTGATGAGAAGCTGGCTACAGGCTTTGAACTACAACCTATGGGATGAAATATTGAAAACTGACTGAAGGACACAAAATAAAGTTGGATGGCTTAAGTTGCAAAAGGGTTGAAAAATGGTGCACTGTAGGGGTCAGTGTTGGATTCACAAAACTTGGACAAAGGAACCATGTCTTGAAATGTGATGTGTCATAGAAGTTGGGGTTAGACAGAGATTACGGTCTTAAGGAAAACTAACAATTTCTGAAAGAGAAACAGTATAAATCAGTTATCTGATGTCATTCAATGTAGATACTTGTGAAGTTATGTATTATAAAAGGAATACAGAGAATGGGAATATACTTTCCAGGAAAGACTAAAAACCATTTCATAAAATTGTGATGAATTTTCATACAATGAACTGAGGCTACTTGCTCAAGGAATCCCTCATTTAAAATTGTTATTACAAGTGAAGAACATTAATGTAACAAATTTCTTTACAGAGTGTCGGTGGAGCACAGATTAGTTAAGGGAGAAAAACGCCTGGTTAGTTTTCCAGAAATTTGGATAAATATTTGAAACAGAAGAAAATACAAAACTATAGGAAGAAATTTGACTGAGAAATCAGTTTTGGATTGTGCTCAGATATCAAGAAGGCATGTAAAATGTCATTGCCACTGTCTTAACTTCATGAGAGGGCATGGCGTGCCTTGAAGCTACTCAGAGCATATGGAAGGTTGCTGCTGTGTCACCATGTGGTGAGGGATGATAAACATATGGCACCCCTACAGAACACTACAAGCTTTCTTTCAGGTCTATTTTTAGTGGCATGTCGGTGTTTTCCAAGTTCCTAGCGTCCTTGCTGGGAATGCATGAAGGGCAGTACTTAGCTTCATACACATCGAGAAGATTAGTTGGGAGGTTTTGTTCTTCTGGAGGTACAGTGGCCAAGAATATTTGAAATTAGAAAGGTTCGAGGTGGAAAGGCGAAATAATTTATTTGTTAACTGTGTCTCAGAATCTGCCTATTGAAGGCTACTGTATCACAAACTGAGACGAGCCGAAAAACTGGTGGAAGAATGAAGTAGAATATTTAACTTTATCGAGTGGAATTTTCTCGGCTGTGAAATGAGCAAGCAAATAAGCCAAGGAAAAGCAACTTGGGAAAGAGACATGCAGATGTTTTTGTAATGAGTTGTGATTTCAGCACTAGTGCAAGAACAGCTAGGTATTTGAAATGTATCTTTGTCTATTCAATGAAGATTCCATGACTTTGGATAAATACAGGACTATTGGAAGAAATTTGTCAGATCAGTTTTGGATTGTGCTCAGATATCGAGCAGGCATATAAATTATCATTGGCATGATTTTAACTTGGTGAAAGGGCATGGTCATGCCTTGAAACTCCCTTAACCTCTCTGTACTCCACGAACATTGTGTAAAGAAGTTTGTTTTATTAATGTTCTTCACTTCATTTCAGGAGTCCTCCAACTTATACCTAAGAGTCAAACTCTTGGAAAATGTGGAGGAGGAAAGAGGCTTATAGCATAAAGCACAATGTGAAGATTTAGGTGTGATATGTCCCCATATTTTGGTAGAATCAAATACTATTGATCTTTGTAGAAACAGTTCTCAAACAGTTAAACCGAATACCTTAGAACAGAGGCAGGGAAGGAAATGTTCTTGGAAACTATACTTATTAGATAGCTCAAAGTCTGACAGAAACTTTCAAAGACACAACATCAAGGCCCATAGTCCTTAGACAGTTGAATCAAATTGCTACTCATATCTCACCTTATTAAGTAAAATTCAGATCAAGTGGCGCTTTCTCCGGACCTTCATTTTAGAGAAAGAAAACATGCATTTCCTGTTTGCTTCACTTGTTTTCCTCAAATTCTTCAAGTTAATCCATGAACCTAGTGACACATTTTGAAGGAAATTATCATGGAAAAATGCTTATGTGGCATAGGCTAATCCTTTGATAATGAAGATAAGGTGGTAATCTGCTCCTAGACCACCAAATCCAAATTACAGCTGGAATGGAGAAAAGGAAATGCTTCAAGGGCAGAAAGGTCAGAAATATTTCTAGACATATAAACGAAGATTCCATTTGTCTAGGTACATGGTATACTTGCATGTCATGCATGGAGATAGAGGTGAAGAGAAAGGAGGCATGGTAACATCATGGCCTTCAAAGTATACATCATTTTACTTTCAAATTCTCCAGAAATGTAAATGTATCAAAAGTCACTCTTTGGTATTCAATGTTAGTTATGAGAGGATATGATTTGAGAGACATTAATTTAACATTTACGGTTGCTTTTTGGTTTGATTTTGTTTGCTGTTTTTGTATTTTACAATATAATTCTGCATCTTATTTATTTTCTGATTTTCTCTTCCCATCTCTTACAATTTGAGGGTGTTTCACTAGCATTTGCAGAATTTTCAGCGGTAGGATCAGCATTTCTTCAGGATTTCTATCATCAATAGTCACAAGCAAGGTGCCAGGAGACTGGAGGTTGGCTAATGTGGTGCCATTATTTAAGAAAGGTAGTAAGGAAAAGCCAGGGAACTATGAACCGGTGAGCCTGACATCAGTGGTGGGCAAGTTGTTGGAGACAATCCTGAGGGACAAGATTTACATGTATTTGGAAAGGCAGGCACTGATTAGAGATAGTCGAGTGGGAAATGGTGTCTCACTAACTTGAGTTTTTTTGAAAACGTGATGAAGATTGATGAAGGCAGTGTGGTAGACGTTGTCAAACACATTACTGAAGTCCATATAGACAATATTCTGCATTGAAGACTGATTAACAAGGTTACTCACATAGAATACAGGGAGAGCTAACCATTTGGATACAAAATTAGCTTGAAGGTAGGATACAGAGAATGGTGGTGGAGGGCTGCTTTTCGGACTGGAGGACTGTGACCAGCAATATTCCACAAGGATTGTTGCTGGGTCCACTGCATTTTGTCATTTATATAAATGATTTGGATGCAAATAAGAGGCATGGTGAGTAAATTTGCAGATGACACCAAAACTGCTAGTATAGTGGACAGAGTCAAAAAGTTACCTCAGAGTACAATGAGGCCTTGATCAGATGGGCAAATAGGGTGAAGAGCGGCAGATGGAGTTTAATTTAGATAAACATGAGGTGCTGTATTTTGGTAAGGCAAATCAGGACAGGGTTTGTACACTTAACAGTATGGTCCTGGGGAGTGTTGCTGAACCAAGAGACCTTGAGGTGCAGGTCCATAGTTCCTTGAAAGTGGACCTGCAGGTAGATATGATAGTGAAGGCAGCGTCTGGTATGCTTGCCTTGATTGGTCAGTGCATTGAGTTTAGGAGTTGGGAGGTCGTGTTGCGACTGTACACAACATTGGTTAGGCCACTTTTGGAATACTGCATTCAGTTCTGGTCTCCCTGCTTTAGGAAAGATGTTGTTAATCTTGTAAACCTTTTCTGACTCCTTCCAAGGATGTTGCCAGGGTTGGAGGGTTTGAGCTGTAGAGAGAGACTGAATAGGCTGTAGCTATTTTTCCTGGAGCATCAAAGACTGTGGGGTGACCTTATAGAAGTTTATAAAGTTATGAAGGCATGGATAGGTTAAATAGTCAAGGTCTTTTTCCTAGGGTAGGGGAGGCCAAAATTAGAGGTCTTTGGTTTAAGGTGAGAGGGGAAAGATTTAAAAGAGACCTAATGGGGTAACTTTTTCCATGCAGAGGGTGATGCGTATAGGGAATGAGCTGCCAGAGGAGGTGATGGACGCTGGTACAACTGCAACTTTTAAAAGGCATTTACATGAACAGGAAAGGTTCAAAGGGATAAAAGGTACTGCAGATGCTGGAGAATCCGAGATAACAAGGTGTGGGGCTGGATGAACACAGCAGGCCAAGCAGCATCATAGGAGCAGGAAAACTTGACGTTTTGGGCCTAGACCCTTCATTAGAAATGGGGGAGGGGAAGAGGGTTCTGAAATAAATAGGGAGAGAGGGGGAGGCGGATAGAGGATGGATAGAGGAGAGGATAGGTGGAGAGGAGGCAGACAGGTCGAAGAGGCGGGGATGGAGCCAGTAAAGGTGAGTGTAGGTGGGGGGAGTAGGGAGGAGATAGGTCAGTCCAGGGAGGACGGACAGGTCAAGGGGGCGGGATGATGTTAGTAGATAGGAGATGGGGGTGGGGCTTGAGGTGGGAGGAGGGGATAGGTGAGAGGAAAAACAGGTTAGGGAGGTGGAGGTGAGCTGGGCTGGTTTTGGGATGCGGTTGGGGGAGGGGAGATTTTGAAGCTTGTGAAATCCACATTGATACCATTGGGCTGCAGGGTTCCCAGGCTGAATATGATTTGCTGTTCCTGCTGCCTTCGGGTGGCATCACTGTGGCATTGCAGGTGGCCCAGGATGGACATGTTGTCTGAGGAACGGGAGGGGGAGTTGAAATGGTTCGCGACTGGGAGGTGCAGTTGTTTGTTGCGAACTGAGCACAGGTGTTCTGCAAAGCGGTCCCCAAGCCTCCGCTTGGTTTCCCCGATGTAGAGGAAGCCACAACGGGTACAGCGGATGCAGTATACCACATTGGCAGATGTGCAGGTGAACATCTGCCTGATGTGGAAAGTCTTCTTGGGGCTTGGGATTGGGGTGAGGGAGGAGATGTGGGGGCAGGTGTAGCACTTCCTGCGGTTGCAGGGAAAAGTGCCAGGTGTGGCGGGGCTGGAGGGGAGTGTGGAGCGGACCTGCACATCTGCTAATGTGGTATACTGCATCCGCTGTACCCGTTGTGGCTTCCTCTACATCGGGGAAACCAAGTGGACGCTTGGGGACCGCTTTGCAGAACACCTGCGCTCAGTTCGCAACAAACAACTGCACCTCCCAGTCGCGAACCATTTCAACTCCCCCTCCCGTTCCTCAGACAACATGTCCATCCTGGGCCTCCTGCAATGCCACAGTGATGCCACCCAAAGGCTGCAGGAAGAGCAAATCATATTCAGCCTGGGAACCCTGCAGCCCAATGGCATCAATGTGGATTTCACAAGCTTCAAAATCTTCGCTCCCCCAACCGCATCCCAAAACCAGCCCAGCTCATCTCCACCTCCCTAACCTGTTTTTCCTCTCACCTATCCCCTCCTCCCACCTCAAGCCCCACCCCCATCTCCTATCTACTAACATCATCCCGCCCCCTTGATCTGTCCATCCTCCCTGGACTGACCTATCTCCTCCCTTCCCCCCCCACCTACACTCACCTTTACTGGCTCCATCCCCGCCTCTTCGACCTGTCTGCCTCCTCTCCACCTATCCTCTCCTCTATCCACCTCCCCCTCTCTCCCTATTTATTTCAGAACCCTCTTCCCCTCCCCCATTTCTGATGAAGAGTCTGGGCCCGAAACGTCAAGCTTTCCTGCTCCTATGATGCTGCTTGGTCTGCAAGGTTTAAAGGGATATGGGCGAAAAGGCTGGCAAATCAGACTAGGTCAATTTAGGCCAACTGGTCAGCTTGGACGAGTTGGACTGAAGGGTCTGTTTCCGTGCTGTACATTGCTATGACTCTAAATATGCTTGCCACTAGATCAAACAGAGAAGTTCCACAGCGCTGATGACAGCGATCTCTGGCTGTACCTGAAGCCAGTTGCAGTGCAGTGAACACAAACATGTCTCAGACCTAACAAAGAAAGTCTGACATGTCAGAGGGGATGCTTTATTCCTTTGATAATGCAAATCATGTATCATGTCTCCTTGTGAAACACTTCAATGAGCACATTCTAAAAACACATACACTCTCTACTTACAGCATTTGTTGTATTTAAAATTAACAAGTAACAACTATGAATCCTGATGAAGCACAAATTGCCCCAAAAGACATCTTATTTCTCTAATCAATACATAATGTTCTCCTTAATCTCAGTGCACAAAGGAAACTAGCATGGGCTCTTGGACATTTTGGCCAGAACGAACTAAATTTATATATTTTATCAGCAGGTTCTTTGTACAACATGCATCCTTTAGATGCTAGAAGCTAAGGTGCAGATATGCAGTTATGCAGTTACAGAAGTTGAGACATGACAAAGGGTGTAATGCTCTTAAATGATATTAAAGTGGTTGCATTTGTGCTTTACTGATTTGATAGAGATATCGCACACAAATGTGTGTGAAGTTAACTAGCAGTAAATGTGGATGCAATTGATAGGGAAGGAAATGTAATATATTTGATGGCAAGATATTCAGGTCAAATCTGGAGTTTAAACTAAAGTTTAAAAAATGCCATGTTAAGACGACAAGAAGTTAAAGCACCACTGATGAAAGTGGATGAGGGTCCCCAGTAGATTCCATTACAAAATATAGACACTAGAATTTATTACTAGTCAGCCACAGAGGGTGAACAATCCATCAACCTTGAACAGAAAAAAAACAGCAAATGACGATACAAGAGAAAACATGCAGCAGTCATGGAAACAAATGATCAAAAGCAAATATAATTAGAACATTGAAGCAAAAACAGTGTGTTTGAGAGAAAGAATGAGAAGAGAGAATGAGGAGAGAGAGAGAGATCTCCCTTTCTCTGGGCACTGTCTCTGTGTATCTCACCCTTTTTCTTTCTTTCTCTTCCCCGACCCCAACCACTTCTTTAGTTTTGAAGAAGGTTCCCTGAACTTGATCCATTAACTCTGTTTCCTCTCCACAGATGCTGCTCGACCTGCTGTGTTTCTCTGATATACTGGTTTTGTTTTAGACTTCCAACATTTTCAGCACAGAGCAATATTTAATTACTGAAATAAATGCAATGTTGTCATAAAAATAAACTTTTTAAAAAATGGTGCCATATTCAGGACTCAAATTGACATTGAATAATTGCAGTTGAATACAGTTTACATGAGACAAATATTTCCTCATGAAGGAAATGTATGTTCTTGTTCTAGAACTAAAATGGTGTAAACTATAATTATTGGAAGTGAATTACTGGGCAAATCTGAAAGCTACTAACAACAATGCTCTGACTCATATTCCAAAACTGAAGTTAACAGGATAATTAGAATTCTCTAGCGCACGCAATAGAAAATAACAGAAGACTGGAACTGTCAAAAATATCACTATTGGCCTCAATTTTCAATTCATTCATTAATTGATACAAAGAACAGAATTCTCCCAACTCTTGAACAAGTGGGCAATAACAAGTTAACCGGGAAAATGTGGTAAGACTGAAAAAATGAGATTCTTGATGCCAAGATTTAAAAAAAAGTCTGAAATTGCACCCAAGGGTTGCAAAGTAAGACAAGGATCTCACTAGGGAGGGGTAAGATGTCATTTATATGCATTAAAATCTCATCAATTATTCTCTCATGTGGCAGGGAGAAACTAGACAGTAGCAATTCCAGACATGAAAGTCAGAGCAGTTATCTGGGTGGCTCCTCTGGCCCTCCAGCATTCCCCAACAACCCAGTGCATGCTCCATGGGTAGTGACAGCAAGTAGCCCCGCCCAGTCCATGGAGTTTGGCACAGGTCATGCACCAGCGTCAACACATCATCATGGCACATCCCTGCCTGGCTCACTTAGAATAGACTCCACAACAATGCTGCACTTTCCAACGTAAGGTTAGTGCCATGTTGCTTTGCATGTAGAATCAGGCACCCATCTTGTGGATTGGAACAGATTACATTTCAGGGGTTTTTGCTTGCTTTTTAGTGTTATTACGACTTAACTGGGAAGAGCGTGCCCTCTGTTCCCCAGACTGTTTCAGTGTGTATAGATGTATAAAATATCAACAAGCCCACCAGAATGATCGTTTGCTTGACTGACTGCTACTCAGCATAAAAAACAATTCACACCAGGTTTCTTGAGGAAAAGAAAAACAAAGTATTTTTGTAAAAAAAACTATTTTATCAGAAACCATGAAAAGACTGTATTTCTAATTTAGGTAACTTAAACTAAACCCCTTTCCACACCCTAAACACACAGATACCGAATGACAACTAAGACCGATAAAAGACAAGTGGTTAAACCCCGCATACTACAGGTGTAAAAGGAATATTGACAGTGTGAATAGAATTCCAAAGATCTAAAGACCAGACTACAAGGTGGAAAGTTATTTTCTTGGCTGTCCATTTTATTTTTGCAATGATAATACACTGGTGTCCGTAGGGTAATAGCCATCCACCAGTTCGATGGCTGATCAGGTCAACATATATTCTTGCATGAGGTCTTTCTTTTAAGTTTTTTTTGGATTTTGTAAATTTCCTACATTAGCAGGGAGACAAAGTATGGGAAGACTTTTGCATTCTGCCTGCAAGCTCTCAATATTTTCCACTCTCTGTTGCACTTGGCATTTACAACTTTTTAATACTCTGAAACTCAATTAATCACAGGGCTGTTCTCAGGGCGAATTTTTTAATTGGAAACATTCTCAGTGCCATTCAGTCTCAAATTTTCCCTCTTCTTCCAAAATGCAACATTGTATTGCACAGCTCAACAAGATGCAACACTTGATCGTCAACTTGCAAAAAGCTTCCTCAGTATTACAGTCATAGCAGTCCAACTTCCATTTCAGTTCATAATCTCAACAAATGAAAAATGTGTGGTCTCTTACAGCTCATTCACTTTGCACCTGCGTGGATGCTTAGATCATCTCTGCCTTGTATTACGTTTTTGCACTTTGCCACTTCATTGAGAATTTACAGGATCACGTATGATTATCTCATTTTGCATATTAATGCAGATGCAAAACAATTTGTCATGGTTGTCAGCAGTGACCAGTCAAGGGGGTGGACATGTTGTGGTCCAGCACCATGCTGCATTAATGGTGCACTTGCAGCATGTGCCAACAGCTTGCACAGAAAATCTACTAAATGTGCATCAACCAAATCACTACAACTCAATGTCTAAAATGACTAGTCCTCAGTGGAGAAGGAATTATCAATTAGGGGCACCAATCTGCCCAAGGTAGCATTTGGTCTCCGTCCAGTGATTGGACACGGTCAGTCGAGCTGATGAGTCAAGGTCAGGGGTTCCACTTTGTTGAAGCCTGGAAGAAGGCCACTATCAGTGCTACAGTTCCAGTCCAACAAGTCTTGGGATTAGTGGTAAGTCAGTCAAGGAAGTGCACAGTGATCAGAAAGGGCTCTGGTCACTCATCAGTCAGGGCTGTCCTTCCACGTCGGTCAGGGGGATGGGCTTTGATTGTTGCTGGGAGTCTGTTTATTGAAATTCATGACAGGTTGTCAGTGGCCATTACTGTGGTAGGGAAATCCAGGAATCAATTGTGGAGATTGGAGGCGGAATGCTGGGATGCAGAGGTGACAATAATTATGACAGAGGGCAACTCAAAATACAATGGTGGTGGTAATAGTGCATTAAAGGGCAGGGGTTTCTGGGAGAGAGGGGGCATGCTGATGGTGCCAATGGTCACCACCACCCTGGCTTTGACAGAGAGGAGTGGGAGAGCAACAGGGTTATCAGAGCTGTAGGCCTGAGGCTCGAGGGTAATGTTGATAGATGAATTCTTCAATAGAAGAGTTGGTAAGAACATGAGAAAGATTAGAACTGATGAAGTTAACAGAGCATGCAAGGATGGGGGTGATGGGGTTAGGGATGAGAGCCTGCAACATACTCTGTGTAATACAACTTGTGTTGCTTTCCATCCTGATCCAAATCACAGATGCACAACTGAAATGAAAAACGAGGGGTGTAGAAGGAGGTTAGACTTTTAACTAGTAGAATTGTATGTCAGCAGTTCTTGGTTGTTTACTGCGGTTGAAATCTATTTTTTTGTAATGAACAGTAGTTGTTATTAAGTACAGAAACCTCACCTGTGGTTTTGTAAACCTGGATCAATCCAACAGGTAAATTGGGTTCACTGTGTTTTTTTTGATAAAATTGTTAACTTTTGGGACAACTCTGGGATTTGATGTCCAATGTGCATCCCAGTGAGGGTGAAACACTGATGCAGAGCGAAGATACTATACTGCCCATTCTAGCATGGACATACCGGAGAGATCTTAGGCCTCCTTAACGTGATATTTCCATGTTGGCATCACTCATGTTGGGCTTTGCTGTACAGCCCAGAAAGGGTGTGCTGCACTGTTATTGCTCCATGCTGCACCCTTCTCAATTGGAGTCAAATATTGTTCTGGAGGCAGATGAAATAGGGAACTAACAGCAATCATCTGTGGGTGAAAATCAGGACCTTGAACTGGAGGGTCATTTAGGACAGTATAACAGGCCAATGTCAAGCCCAAGAAACTAGGGAGATCCGAACTGAAACCTGCTTACAGGATGAATGACTTGGGTTTGGACTTCTCTTAACCGCCAAACAACCAACAGTAAGTTGCACAAAGTGCCCTTGCTTAGTGCAAATGACATATTGAACTATTTATTTTTGTAATCCTTGACCTTTCCTATGGCCGAATAAATGTTTTCTTATCCAAACGATTGGGCATTTGACATCTTCAGGTGGCCCCACTTGCAAGCATCCATACGTGACAGGTCCTACTGAGCATGAGGGGAAAAGCAGCAGCGAGTGAGACACGGCAGTAACATTACGTGGTGTTTAGGTTAGTTCGCACTTAAGTCTAATCAGCATATCATATCCATGTGCTGAGCGATGCATTCTCCCATAAAAGGCAGGATGTTGAGGGGAATCTCGAGGCACTTTCTTCTCACCCTTTTACTGTCCAGATGCCATGAATCTCACAGGATGAAATACTAACAAATATGGGAAAAATTCAGCCCACACATTCTCATGCAAATGAAAGAAAACCTTGACTCTGCATAGCTTATAATGAAATTATATCCATCACAGCAATTTGGGAAGGAGAAATAGAGAGTTTTTTGAAGCATTGGAAGTTGTTTTTCAGACAGATGGAGCTGCAAATTGAGGTGCTACTTCCCCAATGGTGTTGAAAGTGTATGATTACTACTTACATGGACAGTTTCCAAAGAATTTTATACTGCAATAAGTACACAGCAAATACTAAGGTTCTGGTGACGGAAAGGGGACACAGTATGAAGATTTTTAATACATTATGCAGATATATAGCATATCTAATTTACTTTGGCTCCAAGGTAGGTATTGGAATCATGCAATCCTATGACAAGAATGTACCATGTTTCTGTGGCCCTATCACTGGGAGCCTGAGGAATGTTGAACAAGTGGGGTGCTATCATTAATACAGTAATCCTACTGGTTCTGTTGTGTATATATTCATGTATATTGGTACTGGGTTTCTGAACACAAAGACACTAAAATTGGCTGAGCAACTTCCTCTGAGAAGGAAGGAAGTGCAGAAACTACAAAATGAGTTGAATTTCCAAATGAAAAAAAGTTAACTAAACATTTCTTCTTGGAATTAATTCAAAAGAGCCAAATATAAAATGGAGGATGATACTCGAGGATTTGATCCTCTTTTATGCTTACAAACACTGCTCATTAGCAATCAACCGAGCAAACAGATTTAATGAAGTGTACAGTCAAAAGAGTAGTGTACAAGTCAGGAGTGGGAATGATGCCGAAGCCTTGTCCTACTTCAATTCACTCCTACTTCTGGTTCAGACAAAAAAACCGTACAGCTGATTTTTAAATGTTTGAAGAACATAGGAGAAAAGGCTAGAGAAGTATGGGTGCTTTACTTTGAAAACGAGGCAACTAACATCTGTAGAGTTAACAAGGCATACAATTTTTTTTAATGGGATGGAAAACATAGAAAATTAAATTAAACTAAATTGTAAGGGCGCAAAGGAAGACAGATTTAAACCAATTAATATGAAGAAATTTGAGACAACAGGAGCATATTTCAAACAAATATTCACCAACTGGGAACAGGCTTAAGGAGAGAAAAATGCTGATGTTTTGGTGTTCGTGCCACAACACAGAGGGCCTAAAGCACCAATGTTGATTATCGAACTAAAACGAGCTGAATGTTCGTCCATACCTCCACCACCTTACCAGTATTCATCTTATATTCTTATTAGCGAAGCAAGTTCAACTGTTAAAATATCTTAATTCTTGGCCCCCGGAAGCTTGATGTGCAAATATTTAGAAAATAAATGAATTATGCTAATATGACCTGATTTTCTATGCAAATTAGATTAATTATGCAGTGGATTTTTCTACATCTCAGCTCTTGTCTTTATAATTCTGAAGCGTATATTATGATCACAGCTGACAGTAAGACTGAACAAGTCAGATCCGAGGGGGAAACCTGGCTTGGTAAATATGAAGTTTATTTTTATAGGCACTGAACATATTCATACATGGCTGCCAATATTCTTTCAACAAGAGAGTACAATAATATTACACAAAAGAGAAAAACATGACATATATTTGAGAGGTTTGAAAGATTTTAAACAACAAAACATTCTCACAATATCCTTCATAGACTTCAAACCCATTCAAGTATCACACTGATCTTAACACTTGAAATTCTTATCCAAATAACTCTTTCAAGTCTTTCCCCTCAGACTTCTTCACAATCCTCATAACCTGGACACATTTACAAACTAAAAAATGCACAACTGCCCATCAATGGAATGATTTCTGTTCTTTTTCTGAACTAATGGCCCCTGACTACCTGATTCTGTGTAGGTCATAAAACCCAGCAGTGCAAACATTCAACAACGAACTGCCCAATAGTTGAGTGAGCATGTAAATCAAGTATAGCGATAACAAGCATGGGGCTGGATGAACACAGCAGGTCAAGCAGCATCATAGGAGCAGGAAAACTTGACGTTTCGGGCCTAAACCCTTCATCATGATTTCTTGGAAAGGCCATCTCCGCATAAAATGATTTTCTGACATTTGTTAAAAAAGTCTCCTTCACAGAATTGAAAACTGAAATCCATCTTTCTTCCACTTGCAAATCCAAGTTCCCAAATAGAAACAAAAGTAACTACAAAATCTAGATTACTGTATTTGCAATGTCAAAACAAAGATTGAAAAAAATGTACAATTTTAAAACTACCTCAGCTTGATCAATTTTGTGAATCAGACTTTTCCCAACAGTCAAGTTACCAGCAATGCCTCTGGTGCGCAATGTGGTATGGTATTGAGAAAGTGTACAGAAATATATGACAAATCAGGGCTTACAGTGAGATGACTGTACAACGAAAGCATTTGGAAGTAATGCAAGATTCTTGCGATTGAGGACATTGCCTTTAATTTTTCCCAACATCAAATCAACACTTCAGACATGAAATATAGACTGTTTCAATCACTTTGAGAAAGTATGTATCTCGCGATCTTTTGTACCTTCTCATCGAGTAGCTATATCGTAACTTTGTTTCAGATAGAAATCATAAACCTCTATAATCATAGACAGACAATTTTTTCAGATGGATTCTGACATATCAAAAGTCAGGATCAGCAGCTTAAACACAACATCTTTGCAAAGCTAACAAAGCTTAGGCATTTCCCAGGGCAAATGTGACTCAGGGCCCAAGGACGAGGGAAACTGAATCAACTACACATGGTATTAAAAATAACTTTGAGATGGATTTGCAGTTTGGTTACCTCAGAGTTTGACAGGTTTTTATAAAGCTGAAAACTCAACAGCATAGGAAGAATGCAGAGAGTAGATTCAGTAACTTCCTTATCATAGCTGGATTCAAATCCAATTCAACCTTCAAACTTTTGTAGATCTAGTCGACTTTAGCTGTTCTGAAACTATAAACCACAATGGAATTTGTTCAAGGACCACTCATGTCTAATGAATGACTATTAATGAATACTTTTATCTAACATGCATTCATACAGCACTCTGACCAGATGTTCCTGGTCTCAAACCTTACCAGCACCAAATCTGGGCTGATACTCTAGTACAGCACAAAGGGAGATGTTATGTAAGGTTTTGTTCAGAGGTTGTGGGTATCATTGGCAAGGCCAGCATTTATTGCCCATGCATAATTACAGCAGTGACACATTAACTGCCAAAGTCCACCTGGTGCAGAAATTTCCACTGTGCCATGAGGGAGCGAGTTGTGGGACTTTAACCCAGTGACAGCAAACGAACAGCAATATAGTTCCAAGTCAGGATGGTGTGTGGCTTTGGAAGGCAACTTGTAGCTAGTGATGCTCCCAGGCATCCGCTGCTCTTATCCTTCTATGTGGCACTGTCAAAGAAATCTTGGTGAGTTGCTGCAATTCTCTTGTAAATACTTGACAATGCTGGCCACTGTGTTTCAATGGTGGATGAAGTGATTGTTTCAGCTGGTGTTTGAGGTGCAAATCAAGCAGACTGTCTCAACCTGAATGCATTAAGACCTTAAGATAAAGCAGTAGAATTAATCATCAGGGCTCAAGATTCTCCTTCTTGGAAATGATCATTGCTTGGCCCTTGCTCGGTGCAAATGCTACTAGTCACTTATCATCCTGCGCCTGAATGTTGTCTCGCACACAAAGTTTCATTACCTGCAGAGCCATGAATATTGCTGAACAAAAGGAACAATACAGCAGAATAACAAGCCCTTTGGCCCACCAAGACTGTGCAAACACCTTTGTAAACTAAAAATATTTTGCCTCTATCTGGTCCATATCTCTCTATTCCCTGCCTATTCATGCGTCTGTCAAGATGCCTTTTAAATGTTGCTATTGTATCCGCCTTCACCACCTTCTCTAGCTGCACATTCTAGGCACTCACTACCCTCTGTGTAACAGACCTGCCTCTCATCTCCTTTAAATTTACCCCCTTTTACCTCAAACCGACGTCCCCTACCAATTGACATTTCTACCCTGGGGGAAAAGATGTTGATCACTGATTCAATCTGTGCCTCTCAATTTTGTAAACTTCTATCAGGTCTCACATCATCTAACTTCTAACATCATCCTTTGGAACACTTGATTGTGCAATCATCTGCAAACATCCTCATTTTTAAGTTTATGAAGGAGGGAATGTCATTGTTAACGCAGCTGAAGATGATTGGGCTAAGGATACTACCTTGAGGAACTGCTGCAGAGATATTCTGGAGGTGAGATGATCAACCTCGAACCACCATAAATCACTTTCTTTGCGCTGCACATGACTCCAACCAACATAGAGCTTTCCCCAATTCTCAATGACTTGTTTCGCTTGGGTTCCCTGATCCAACTCTGTCTAATGCTTCCAAGATGTCAAAAACAGTCACTCTCTCCTCACCTCTGGTCTTTTGTCCAAGTGTGGAATGGTTGTAATGAGTTTAGGAGCAAAAAGTCTCCTAAATTGAGAGCTTGTTTCTTAGCATCATAGCTCAGAAGAATGTTGAATTTCTCTATTCATTCAAAATGGTGATTCGTTTTCTTTTACTAACCAACATTCTTTTCTTGATAATAATTTGGCCTACAAATTTCAATGACATTGCAACAATCTTACATGTGTAAAACAAGGAAAAGGTCAAACACTTAAAGGTTCTCTATAGCAAGGAACATGTGTACACTCAGAAGCAAAGGTATAAATCCTGGTCTCAGTATCAAAGCTTACACGCAAAGAATAGTCCTAAAGCCTGTCTGAGATGTCCTTTGCCACATTAGGCAAACTGCCTTCAGGAAAATAAAGTCGACCTATAGCTTAAACAATAACCCTAAAGGCCTAACAAAAAGATTCATTCATATAAATACTTACTTCAATGTTGACATGGAAGAAGTAGGAAGGTTCGTTCCAGCGTCACATTAAAACCACAGGCCACTGATTGCAAAAATCAGTTTTCCTGCTGTCCTGCATGCCACCAATTGCCACCTATCACCCCCTCTGGATCGCTCATTCTCACTCACATCCCTTTCCCAGTCACTGAATATCCTCACTATCCCAGCTACCTTCTACTGTCCCATCCCTCCCTGGAGTACTACCATCTCTCCCACCTTCAACTGAAAGTAAGTGCCTTGACCAGCTAGCTACCTGGGGAGACCAACACATATGCACGGTTCACCTGTCTAGATGACACCCAATATCAGCTGGACCTCAATTCTACTCATTCTGCACTCAGATTATTCTCACTTGCAAACCAGTTCTTTGGCTAATGTTTGATCATCTTATTGACATTCATTGGAACTGCAACGTGAATAGAAGTCTGCAGTAATGTAAAAAAAAACGCAGAACTCAGAATTTCTGTTTCTTCTTATTTTATGAATCTATTTAAATAGCTTTGTAAAATGATTTGGGCTGTTTGAGAGAAAGTGTTACACAAATGCAAGTTTCTGTTGCAGTGAAAATGGAGTTTGATTGTGTTAATTCTAGGATGAAAGGACCCAGCAGTTCCAAATTAAATCTGGCACTGGTACCTCAACCTTCTTAAATTCTGTCTGATCAGATTAAATTTAAAAGCAAAACATTCCAATCCATATTTTGCATAGTTTAAACGAGGTCCTCTGTGTGACAATTTGAATGAAATATATTTTATAGATCAACAGCTATTTTGCTTTATTCCTTAATGCTTGTTAGTGTGATTCTTTTGCTGTTGGAAACTGCAAGTAACAACTCCTGGCACATCCACTAGATGGAGTGCTACGCTAAAGTAGGATTTGCCATCCAGGGTCAACACGTCCAACCTTGTGAAATAATCGCCAAATGACTGTGACCACATCACACAATCCAGTTCATTTCCAAAAGGGAATATGGAAGAGAGGAGAGTGACACGTTGGCATAAAGGTCAATTATCTGGACATGAAACATTCGAACATCCCAAATCAAAACATCTCTTTGTAATGCCCGTTCTTTTGTGCATCTGTGTTGGTTAAGAAAGGCTCATTACGGTTTAAAAACCATTAATTTTTCTCCCGTGCTATTAAGGAGACCTTTGCAAATACTATTTTTTAGTTTTAATTTTAGAAAGCTGCAGATGATTGGATTATTTGGCTTTGTGTGAAGTAGTTATAAGCACGCTGTATCGGGCAAAATCCTATTACTTATTACGTAATACAACAGTCTATCAACCAGAAATTTCCAGGCCCTGCTGAGAGTCCTTGTCTGCAGTTTAACAAGGGTAAAATTCTTGTAATCAAGCCTTTTTAAAACAAGTACAGTCTTCAAGTCACCATTTAGAAATACTATGTAAGTAATCCGACGTAAAGTTGCAGTGTGGTTAGTTTTATTTTCTAGTTAATGATACAAATGCATAAATAATAAGTTGTCACCTTGAGCTATGAAATATAGTTCAAACCATTCAGAACTTTCAAATGGCCCACATTACAATAAACATTCAGTAAGTTTTTTTCTGCTTTGCCTCTGGTAAGTCTTATCCACCATAATTTGTGGTCCAGAAAATAAAAGTAATAGTATGGTTATTTATGCAAAAAACACATGTAAAATTTCTAAATAAATGCAGGACATTTAATCACAGGGTCCCAACAATGAATTACCAAATCATCAGAACTGCCGTCGTACCAGGATGCAGGAAAACCATTCCTTGAACTTTTCTCATTGACCAAAAGCAGAATAGTCCTGTTAAAACATTTTGCAAGGTTGCCGACTGATACCATTACACAGGAATTGAACAGAAACCACATTATGCATTATAGACAAAGGGTACATGACATTCAGAAAGGACAGCGAGCTGCAAAAGGTGGTGGTGTAGCTCTATTGATTAAAGTCGAATTCATATTCGTATTAGCCTAGGGTCATAATTTCAAGAAGTAGGACTAGTTCCATGCAAACTAATAGCAGGGATTTCAATCAACAGAGAGGCCAGATAAACCTAATTAGTACAGATGCAGAGAAAGATGAATTCTTGCAAAGTACGTGAGATGGATTTCTGGAGCAGTATGTTGCAGAACCAACTCGGAAATTGGCTATTTTACATCTCGTATTGTGCAAAAGAACTAATTACTTAATGATCTTGCTGTAAAGGAGCCTTTACAAAAACAGTGATCACAAGATGATAGGATTCTACATTAAGTTTGAAAGTGATGTACTTCAATCAGAAACTAGGGTTTTATTTCGAAACAAATGTTCCTACTCACTAGGATAGTACACTGGAAATTAAAGTCCTGCTATTCCTAGAGCAGTCACAAAAGTTAAAAATTTTAAAATAAATATGCAAAAACCCCAACTATCTGATTTTCAGAGCCAGGTTGATAGAAAACATGGACCAGGTTTCTGTACTCAGCAAGAAATACTACCTAATACAGTCAATTGGATTATGGCTATCAGTAAATAATCAAATTAAATGAAGTAAACTCTAAACTCCTTATAAGCTCTCACTTAGACAGACAAACGTAAATAGGGAAGAACAAACACATGGGCATATGGAACACTGGAAAAACAGTTCTATAGTCTTTATTCACAATGTCTGCTAGGTTCTTTGTTGCTAATCTAAATGGTTCTCCTCAAAATTCCTTTCTTCAAATACTTTCACTGGGTTGCAAGAGGTACAGTGTGGCTGGTTCACATATGAATGGTCTCTAACGTATCCAATTCAAAGTCACAACTTTTGGTATCTGCTAAAGTAAATATAAGAAAGTTTTCTTCAGGTTTAAAGTGACTTACTGAAGAGAACTGAGATTGAGTATTTGGTTGCTGCAGATTTGTCGATTTCTCCTCTGGTCTGACTAGCTTCCCTCTACCTTACAGCCCAAAATGTTCAGTTGCGTGACAAACAATTGCATTGTTCTTTGGGTTATTTACAGACCCTTCAGCTCCACTTGTGAACAACCCCTCAGCTCCACTTTGTCTGCACACTAATGAGACATACAGCTACACGAAAAGAGTTCATAATAGGTATCAAATTCCTTATTTGCAAAACATGCAGCCATTTTGTAAATCTGTGAGTCTGAAGCTATTTTATTTCTCAAACTACGAGTTACTTCTCATTTCAATCCAGTTTTAAAAATGCATGGTCCTTACACAAAAAAACTAAGACCATCATAGATCATAGAATCCCTACAGTGTGGAAACAGGCCCTTCAGCCCATCAAGTCCACACCAACCCTCAGCGTATCCCACCCAGACTCATCCCCCCATAACCCACCTAATCTACACATCCCTGAATGCTATGGGCAATTTAGCATGGCCAATCCACCTAACCTGCACATCTTTGGACTGTGGGAGGAAACTGGAGCACCCGGAGGAAACCCACGCTGACATGGGGAAAATGCGCAAACTCGACAGACAATCGCCGGAGGATGGAATCGAGCCCAGGTTCCTGGCACTGTGAGGCACCAGTGCTATCCACTAAGCCACTGTGCTGCCTGTTAAACATTTTATTCTGTTGCTTTCAACTTAAACACAGCTCATCCCTACCCAGCTTCAGCATAACCACCAAACATACAGCAGGCTACCAGCACAAGTGACAGTGGTGGGATTCGAACCCACGCCACCCAAGAGACTGGAACCCGAATCTGGCGCCTTAGACCGCTCGGTTCTATAAGGAATAAATTTGCTGTAGTTGTATGAGAAACTATGTTAAAAGGTACGACAGTAGAGAAGCAATGACTAACTCTTAAATAAACTTATACGTGGTATATAATAAAAATACATCCCTTTCATGTACAAAACCCATCGAGGAAAATGTTCCAACCACGAATAACGAAGATAACATGGATTATATTAGATCAAAAAAAAAAGCCCGATAAGTTTGTCAAGAAATGCCAAGTCAAAGGGTTGGAGGATTTTTGCAATCAGCAAACTAAGAAATAATAAGATTAAGAAAGCCTAAATGAGAGTAAACTAGTGAGAAACAAAAACAAATGTAAGCGTTTCTATACTTATCTAAAGAGAAAAAGAATGGATACATTACAAGTAGAGTCAAGGGAATTTATAATGAAGGGTGAAGGAAATGCTGAGGGTGAAGGAAATGCTGAGAATGAAGCAAATTTGTGTTTATCTTCAGAGTAAAATACCAAAAATCTCCTACACATAATGGAGAATCTCAGAACTAGTGTAAACTAAGAACTGCAAAGTATTAATATTAGTAAGAAGTATTCAACATGTCAATGGGACTAAAGCAGAAAAATTCCTTGGACCTCAATCTACACCTGGAAGAGATGACTGCCATGATATTCAATGCACTGCTCCTTCTAAGATTCTATAGACTACGGAATAGTTCCTGTAGAACGGAAGGTTCCAAATGAACAGAACAATAATTATAATGAGAAACTACAAACTCGTTGGCTTAACATCAGTCACAGGGAAAATACTAGAATCTATTATAAAGAATGTGATAATTGGACATTTAAAAAAATAATGCTGAGATTAGTCAGACTCCCCATGGATTTATAAAAGAGAAATCATACTGGACAATCCCATTGAGGGGTTTTGGGGGATGTAATTAGCAGAATAGATATGGGAAAATTGGTGGATGTGATAGATTTAAATTTCCAGAAGGCTTTTGATAAGGTCCTACAGAAAGGTTTAAAACAAAATTAGAGCATGTGGGGCAAGGGAGAATGACTGGCCTGGAACAAGAGCCAGTTAATGGACAGAAAGCTGAGTGGGGATAAATGGGTTATTTTCAGGATGGTGGGCTGTGACTAAAGAGGTACAAATGTCTGAAGTATGACCAGAAGTAGACTGTTCGGCCTGCTCTAAAATTCAAGAAGATCTGAGTCGATCTGCTTTTTTTTTTGAAGAATTCCAAATTCCCACCTATCCTAAAAACCATTAACACCCCTGCCTAACACAAAACTGTCCTCCTCCTGCATAAAAATACCATCTTCAGTGCCTTCTGAGGCAGAGTTCTAAAATGGCAAATCTGTCAGGAAGTAAAACAGAACTTCTCTCTGTCCTAAAAAGGGAGAACACTAATTTTAAAGAAATGCACCCTTGTTCTGGACTGACCAACAGAAGGAAGCATCCTTTCAACACCCACCTTGTCAAGGCCATTCAGGTTTTTTTTGTTTTTACACAAAAGTCACCCTTCATTCTTCTAAACCCCCATGGAAACTAATCCAATCTGTCCAACTTATGCTCAGACGACAATCTGCTCATTTCAGTTATCAATCTGGAAAACCGCTTCTGAACCGCCTCCAAAGCACTCTAAAGCTCCTTAGTTAAGGAGTCAAAAACTGTACACAGTATTTGAGATGTGATCTCAGCAACACTGTAATCAAATTGAAGCATAACATTCTTACTTTTACGTAACATTCCTCTCAAATAAAGGGTAGCATTCACCTTCTTGATTACATGCTGTACCTGTACACTTACCTTTTGTGACTCATGCACGAGAACACCTAAATCTCTCTGTACATCAGAATTCTGCAGTTGCTCACCATTTAAGTAATTTTTTTTAATTCTTTCTGATAAAGTGAACAACTTCACACCTTCCCATACTTTACACTATTTGTCAGGTTTTGGTCCACTCACTCAACTGATCTACATCAGTCTGCACTTCTTTGTGTTCTTCGAACAGTTTCCTATGTAGCCGGTATTGTCTGTGAATTTACCATACCTTTGCACCCTTCAGCTAAATCAGTAGTAAATTCTAAATGTGGAGACTCCAACATGTAACCCTGCAGGACTTCATTCATCATACCCTGGCAATAAGACAAGGTCCAATTTACGCATAGTCTGTTTTCTGTTAGCCCGCCAATTGTTTATCGACGCCAAAGTTACCCCCACTCCATGAGCTTTCATTTTCCACAATAATACATTACATGGTACCCTATCAAATGGTTCAGGAAATCCAAGTATAATATGTCTACAGGCTACCCTTCATTGACACTCCACGTGACTATTTTGGAAAACTCTAATAACTTAGTTAAGCATGATTTCCTTTCAACAAAACCATACCAGCTCTACCCAATTAACTTGAATTTTTCTACGTGCACAGCTCCAATGTCTTTATCAACTCTAATAGCTTCCCCACATCAGTTGTCAAGCTAACTGCTCTATGCCTTTGTTTTCTGCCTCCCTTCTTGAATGGAGGGGTGACATTTTCTACTTTCTAGTCTGATGTAATCGTTCCTTAATGGAATTTTGGAAAATTAACACCAATTTATTTTGTCATTTGATTAGCCACTTCTTTTAAGTCCCTAGGATGATTCATCTAGACCTGGAGACCTGTCATGCCACAACTTCATGTTGCTCAGTACCACGTCCTTTGTGAGCGTAACTTTAGCAATTTCCTTTCTCCCTTCCACATTGCTATTTACTGCTATTACTGTAAATTTTTTTTATATTCTCTAGAGTGAAGACACAGACAAAATATTTGCTTATTTCGTCTGCCATTTCCCTATTTTCTACCATTAACATGTCATTCTCATTCTCTAGAGGACCGAAAGTATTTACGCTTTTCTTTTTCAAAAACCTGAAGTAACTCTTGCTGTTATTACATTCCGAGCTAGATTCCTCTCATACACTAATTCCTTCCTCATTAATATTTTATTCATTTCTTACTATTCTTTCTAGTCAAACTATCATCTGACAGCCACTCATTTTTGCACAGTTACATATTTTTTTCTTAAGTTTGATGCTTTTCCTAACTATTTTTATTCACTATGGATAGTAGTTCCTCCCTTTAGAATTTTTACTTTATAGTAAGAATGTACTTATTCTGAATATTCAGAAATGTCCCTTCGAATGCCTGCCACTGTGTCTCTACAAATCTACCCCATGTTAAGTATGCCAGCTCACTTCAGCCTTCATGCCTATGTAGCTGCCCTTATTTAAGTTTAAAATACTGGACTTAGACACAACCGACTCCCTCGCAAGCTGAATGCAAAATTCATTTGTAATGCGGTCACTGCTATCTCCGGTCAACTCTGAAGTCATTAATTAATCCTGTCACATTACATCATATCAAGTTCAGTATCATCTGCTCTCTGGTTGGCTCCAGAAGGTACTTCTCTAAAATACCATCTCAAAAGCATTCTATAAATTACTCATCCAAGCTGCTACTATCAATTGGATTTTTCCAGTTTATATATAGATTGAAATCACCCATGATTATTGCCATTCCTTATCACAAGGGCCCAATATTTCTTCTTGTAAACTTAATCCTACGTTGTGGTTACTATTAGGGAGCCTGTAGACAACATTCCTCTGCTATTCCTCAACTCCACCTAGAGCAATTCCATTTCCTGATCTCCTGAACCAAGGTCATCTCCAACTATTGCACAAATGTTATCATTAGTGCAACCCCTCCAACTTTATATAACAGCCTTCTTTTCTAGGCTATCACATTCTCATCTGTAATTAGAACTCAATCCTTCCAGTCCATGTCTCCGTAATGGCTATTACATTGTGTCTACTCACTTCAGATACAGAACCGTTTGTTTTGTTTTTTTGTCAGTGTTGTTACATCTGATCTTACTTATTGGTGTACTGCAAGGTTTTTTTCTCTCCACCCTTTCCTGCCATTCTTTGACCCTCATTTCCCCTATTACTATTTTCCTCTCTTACCTTGTCTCAACTCTTTGATACATTGCACCGTTCCACATTTTATCTCTTGTCTAATTTAGTTTAAAAATTTCTCTACATCCCAAATAATGTAGTTTGCAAAAATACTGGCCCCAGGCACCTTAGGTGTAGACTGCCCCTACTTTCCCCCAAGTCCTTGTGCAACAGATTCATGCTTATAATTTTAGCAAATTTGCATGTAGATCAGGTAACACATTTGGTTCTGCTTTTCAATGTAATGCTTAGCTCCTCACTTTCTCAATGCAGAACCTCTGAGTTCAATCCATGTCATTAGTACATACATATACCATTACAACTGAACCCTTACTCTCCCACTACAAGTTGCTTTCCAGCTCTAAGCATATGCCCTGAATTTTGGAATCAAGTAAGCAACACAGCCATCTGCACTCAAGCTCTTTGTTGCTGAGAACTCTGTCTATCTCTCTCACTTACAATCAACTATTGCAATAGCTGCTCCCACAACCTATCAGCTTCTTGTACAACAGTGCGATGGTCCAGATACATTTCCACCCTGCAGCCCCACTCTTATCTAAACAGGATTAGAAACCCACAAACCTACAGAACAATTGTAGAGGCCAACTATATTGTTCCTTTGGGAGGTTACCCACTTTGATTGAAAAACAGAAATAGGACATTTCATAAATGGAGAGAGACTGGGAAGTGTTGAACCGCAAAGGAATGTGGGCGCCTTGTTCATGAGTCACTGAAAGTTAAGCAGGTGCAGCAAAAGAATTACGAAGCTAAATGGTATACAAACCTTTTTCACAAGGTCATCCGAGTGTAGGAGAAAACATGTGTTACTATAAGTAAATAGAGCCTTAGTTCATACTTTTCAGTATTGTGAGCAGCAAAGTTTCACCAGACCTAGTACTGGGATGGAGGGACTGTCCTCTGGAATGACTGGGCCCCTCTTCTCTAAAGCTTTGAAGAATGAGAGTTGATTTCATTTGAACACTCAAAATTCTGAGAAATTAACAGTAGATGCAGGATGGATGTTTTCACTGACTGGTGGATCTAGATCTGAGGGACACAGTCATAGAATAAGTGGTAGATCATATAAGATTGGTGCATTTCTTAACTCAGAGGTTGGTGAAACTTTGGAATTCTCTACCCCATACAGCTGTGGAGGCTTAGCTATTAAGTATATTTAAAAAGCAGCCTGACATTTTTAAATGTATGAGATTGATTTCTATACATTTAAAAACATCAATCAAAAGAAAGTGATTGTAATAGAACGGGATAGTGCAGCAAAATGGTGAAGTAGAAAATCAACTTTGATCGCATTGAATGGTGGAGCCAGTTTCATGGGCTGAACGGCCTGCTCCTTTGCCCTTTTCTTACAATATCTTATGTTCTTATCCAAAGAGCTGCAAAACCTTACCATGCAACATTTTATCTACTACTTTTTACTGGAAGACACCAGTAATCACAAGTTATCACTTATTTTGACATAGGATAACATTATAAATAATGGATGCATTTTTCTCTCACAGGGTGATATAATGTTTCAAGCCCTCCTTTGTTGTACTTTGTGCTTCATGTTCTGACATTAATCAGACATAGCATTGAAGCTTTCGAAAAGTGAGTAAATAACATCTATTTTGGCTCTGGAATCAGGTTCAGAGTAATGCTATCAATGAGCAGGTGTCACCTTGACTCAAGCATGAGGCAGATCAGGCCAAGCAGCAGAGGAGCAGGAAGGCTGACGCTTCGTGCCTAGACCCTTCTTCCTGCTCCTCTGATGCTGCTTGGCCTGCTGTGTTCATCCAGCCCCACACCTTGTTATCTCAGATTCTCCAGCATCTGCAGTACCTTTTGTCTCTGATACAATCCCCCATAAGGCAGATCAGTTTGCCAAGATCTAGAGGTCAGTATGGGACTGCAAACCTGCATCTTAGGATGTCATGCTCCTTCAAACTGTCACCAAAAAGCCACAAGATTCTATTCACAGACAGCATGAAACACAAAATCCTTTTGTACCCTCGTCATTACCTGGGCATTGAACTCTGATTATTTTCCATTCCATTCCATTTTCCATAATCACCAGTAATGAACTGGTGATTATACATCCAAAAGGTCTTCCAGGGATTAGAACCACTGAGCAAGGAAGGAGACTAAACTGACAAAGGGATCTCCAAAACATTTTCCTCTTTCCTCTATACATATATTAGTGCATTGCAACTAAATAATTAGACTAATTCTGCACTATTATGTTGCTGTTTAATCTGTTTTCTCCAAAGTCAAGCTTGCCTTCTCTTTTTTAAAGATTAAGAAAAGAAGAACAGATGAAAAGTCCACTTGAACAAAATAATTTGCTCTGAGCCATTCTGCACGACAGGTTTTCAATTTCACAGATGAAAAGGCAGATTTGTTATCAAACTGCAAAACACAGCAACTCGAGTTGCCACAAAGCTAAACTTCACCAGATTTCTAGCTATGTGTTTTGCTTCATGAGCATGAACATCTATTTAATTTGTATATGTAAATTTCTGTATAACTCAGAAAAACATAAGAACACAATTTCAGCAACTGCTGGAAAATAATAAACCTTTAATGAGGAAGAGATAAACTGCATAAAATATCCAGCAATCAGGCCAATTGGCCTCAACAGACTATGTTGATGGTTTTGTTTTGATTGAGCCTTCATCCATTCTTTCTTATCTAACTTTATCAGCATAGTACTCTGTTCCCTTCTCCTTAATAAATGCAAAGCGTCCTCTGCAATGTACCGACACATCTGATACTTAATATTTTGCTGAGCGTTTGTGCAATATTTGTAACAGTTAAATGTTTATATTAATTGTCATCTCTCAATGGTAACAAAGTAAAATGCCACAGTGACATGTGGGTTTATTATGGTGAAAATTAAACATCATTATAAAAACACTGAAATACATCCAAATTTGTCTAACTCTTGGCCTGTTTAGTTTTATTGCTATTCCACGCAGAAATACAACTGCCATTGAAAAGTTGAAATTCCTCCTATAATTTGACTCGCCAAATCAGCTTTCTGGAAAAGTTAGATAGCATCCTGGAGTATCCACATGATTGTGTCGACTTAATTGTACAATTCACCCAAAATTGCAAAATCAATACAAAAAACGGTGGGATTTTAAACAACAACTATCTTCAGCACTGTAATGTATTCTTCAATTTCTGATGAATTGTCATAGCCCTTGAAGTGGCAACTCCTTCTCAGTTCATAGATGCTGCCGCACCAATTTAGGGTTTCTAGAATTTTCTATTTTTCGTTCAAGCTCTTCTTTGTTTTCCATTCAATAAGAAACAGACTACCATAAACCAAAATAACTAACAACTGAGCCTGTGTAGCTTTCTAAAGTTAGTCTCAGTTATTTAAAAATCAGTCTACTCACAGATGAAGAGCTAGGCTCTAAATAAAACATACCTATTTTTGTGGTAAAGCTATTTTCAGTTGTATTAGTCAAACTGCATCAAGCTACCACTTGTAAAAGATCAAGATCCTTTTAACGCCAATCTTTAAATGACATTCAAAGCATTTGATTGCACTAGTGCATGACAAATTTCATGTTCAGTGACATGCAACTGGAATTGAGTGGAAACTTGAGAAGAGGTTAAAAAAAATTGAAATTCCATTTTGGTCACTCTTCAACTGAATCACTGATTGCACCCAGATTGAAAACTCCAGGTTATACTTGGCGTTGATCAGCCATGGAAAGGTGTACCATCATTTATGGTAGGCAATTTAAGGATATTGTTTGGAGTTTCTGGAAAATTGAGACATACAAGGGCTGAACACAGGGCTGGTGCAAACTAATAACATTTATTAGCTATAAATTTTATGGAGAAGCATGTTAGAGCAGAGATTCATCATGCCTCCTTACACATGCTCAGTCACTATTAGTAAAATATGGATACAATTAACCATTTACTCTGTAAGCAAATTATATAATTTTCCAGTCAGAAAGCAGATAGTAAATCATGGTATATAACAAAGAATATGGAAGGAAACCCATTTCCAAAATTGTTTTGAAGAGAACTTCTAAAAATTTATATCATGCACCCTCATGATGGCCTAAAACGCTTCATAAACCATGGATTTATTTTAAGTGCAGTGACGACTGTTACATATTAAATTTGATGATTTTCCAAAAAGGAATTTCTCAACAGCCACAAGTGAGATGAATGAGCGGATCACCTATTTTGATAGTCATGTTTTCTGTGAGTGATTTTTAAGTTCCCTGCTCTTCTTTGAGGCTTGAGAGATCTTTATATCTATCTGAACAGGCAGAGTAGGCTTCAGTTAAAAAGTCAGCACCTCCAGCAATGTAGCACTCATTCAGTACTGCATTAATGTATCAGCAAAGATAACATGTGGTGATCAAAACGAAGACGGCTTCTAAGTAAGCAGAGCTCACTCCATTCTTTATTTCAAGTGAAAGTGCAAGGTTAAAGGGAAGTGTACAACACATCTCCAATGGAATCTTGCCAAGTCTTGTCTGGACATTTCTCAACCATGAAAAGCGCAAGAGTTTGGCACTAGGAAATTATGCTCCTTTGAAGAGCTGGTGCAAGCGTGATGGGCTGGATGGGCACCTTCTATGCTACAACACATCTGTGAATTGCTGACTTCTGTCCAAACGCAGGAATTTCAGAACCAGTGTATGTTAATTCAAAGTAACAGGTTAATGTTTCACAGTTTAGTTGTAACTGATCAACACTGATTCACCTTTAAGAAAAGAGCTGTCTCACTAATGATGCTTCAGATCCAGTAGCAATGTTTTGTTTTTAAGCTACCTACATCATTACAGGACAGACAAGAACCATCTGAAAATTTTACAACAGCAACCTATTTCAGGCTTTGCCAACAGCATATAAGTATTCGAAAAGGAACCACTGCCAAAATCTGTTTGAGTGACATTGTTAAACATAAGCATGAGTAGGCCATTCAGTCCTTCATGTCTGCTCCACCATTCAATATGATCATGGCTGATCATCCAACTCCATATCATGCTCCTATTTTCTCCCTATCCCCTTTGAACCCTTTAGCTTTAAGAACTATACCTAATATCTTTTCTAAAACATTCAATGTTTTGGCCTCAACCGCTTTCTGTGGCAGAGAATTCCACAGGCTAACCACTGAAGAAATTTCTCCTTATCTCAGTCCTAAATGGCCTACCCTGTATCTTAAGCTATAATCCTGATCCTGGACTCACCAGTTATTGGAAGAATCCTTCCTGCATTTATCCTGTCTAGTCCTGTTAGAATTTTATGGGTTTCTATGAGATCTCATTCTCACTCTTCTAAATCCAGTGAATATAGTCCTAACTGATGAAGTTTTTCTTTCATAGGTCAGTCTTGCCATCCCAGGAATCTGTCTGGTAAATCTTTGTTGCACTCCCCCCATGGCTAGAACATTCTTTCTCACACAACTCAGATTGGTAGCTAAAACAGCAGATTAACAATATACATTTCCCACAGTAATTACAATTCAAACTTGTTAAATTATATTGAAGATTAAATGTTTATTTTTCAAAAAAATAAGTTAGTTCAGTTCACCTGACTGGATGATTTTCCCTGCTATCATAAATTGAAAAGAAGACTTCTAGTTCTTCGCCTAGATTAGCACACATCAGACTTTTCATCTGCAGAAAGAGGTGATGGGTACTCGTCGGTATTGGGGTGTCTTTCTTGCGATGTCTGTGCTCCATCTGTTAGCAATCATAAAAATAAACCAAACATCACAATACTATCAGTCATGGCTTCAACTGCACAACAAAATGATTGTCATAACAACAGGATTTACTTCCACTGAAATTAGTGCACTGCAATTTTAGTGATACTGCATGTTTCTACATTACGCCTTTGTTTTCCCACAAGTAAAAGCTCTTGGTCAGTCTTGATCGGAAGCAGTGGTGGACAGAATCGATGTCCCTATCAGCCAAAGAAAGTGTGCAAAACATCACTAGAAAGTTTCTGACTCAAGTCAACAGCTGACTAATTTGTTAAATTTACGTAGCAGAACACCTTGTTGCACATGCTGTCAGTTAGCCAGTTCTTGTTCCCTTCTGTTCGAATTTCTTCAGCATTGTAATTTGCTGGTTATAAAAGGTTGATTATACCTGTGACCAAGGCAATGAGGCAGCTGAAACCTTAGTGAGTAACAGGATGGTATAAAACTAGAACTTCAGATTGGAAAGTAAACCAAGGAAAAACTGAGATGAACACCAAACTATAATGGCTAAATTGGTGTCAAACAGGTAAATAGAGAGAACTAAAGACTGAATTGACAGAAGAAAGAGACAAAAGAAAAGATGAAGTGATCATTTAACATTAAAAACATTAAAAATCTCTAATCATTTATGACATTCAATTAGACTGAATGGTTTTAATTATTGCCTTTATGGAGCAGTAAGGTTCATTGGGATGGTATTAACAATTATAAAAGGTCATGAAAAGAAAAGATATTTATGCTATTAAATCTTAACAATCTGTAGAGTTTTTAAGGCACAATTAGTGTGAATTGCAACAAATTTGTAAAAATAATTGTGAGGCTGACCGTAAAAATGTCACTTATGCAAAGTATATAATGGTGGGGTGCAAATCAACTGGTAAATTCTACAGATTAACAGCTTCAGGTTCAACTTTGAATCCCTTGAACTTGTTGGCACATTAAAAATAACCAGTCATCAATACACTTATTTTCCAGCAACATTTGGCCTTGAATTTGCTACAAACTTGCACTGTGATGAATACCATTATTCCTCCAAAAAAGTTGCAGTGAACTGTTGAGTAGTAATTTTCACCGTTATTTAGCTATTCTGTTTCAGCACTACCCCATTATCCCTCACTGAAAAGAGGAAGACATATTTTCTAGCCAACTTGTTCAGAGATTTTATTATATACCTCTGAATCACACGGGACTTAAACCCAGGCCATCTGGCTTAGAGGTAGGGACACTACTACTGCACCACTACAGCCCTAACAGACTAAAGGTATGTATAATACCTTTGCCCCATTGAAAACAATGGCAACCTTAAATTTGCGGGAATTGAGCCAGTCTACAGGCCACTGCCACTTAAGCTTAAAAATAACATGATACTGAAGATTGCAGCAGGGTAAGTTGAGAGCTCATTTTAGATGGTTACAACAGAAGGAGGAGGGGTGTCCTTTCTGCTCTTGATGCCTCATTACCCATGTTTTGCGCACAAGTTCAATCCAAAGAGAATCCCAGCCCTGTTGTCAGAAGTGAAATAATGGTTACTACTTGATTTGACATTCTAACCATTGCCATTTTAAAAAGCATTAGGATAATAGGCTATTTCTTGTTACTTTATTGCTTTTGTATTACTACCATAACAAAGAAATTGCAACATTAGTAACCCGTGGATACATTAAATTCTATTAATATCCATACAGATATTCCAATGAGAATCACAATAAGCATGGACTTGAAACCAATTACTAAGTTCTTATTTCTGATTTTTTTTCTCCATATCCTCCATATATAGGCAAGTAAAAAGATATTACATCAAGCAGAATAGCAGAAAGGCAATTGCAAATTCAATAAAATGTAACACTAATGAACCCTGGTATAACAACAATGAGTGTTCTTATCTACACCCTTTACCTTCTCTTTTAGTTTACTAAGTGGGTAATGAAATCTACCAAAATAATCAATGTGCATGGATGAGTCATCAAACCAGAAGGAAGAAACAATTTATTAAGTTGTATGTTAGGCCATTTCTACACATGCTGTTTCAGATGGCCTTTAAAATTTGTTTTACCTTACAAAAGGTAACAGACATCAAAAGTTTAGCAAAGTTAGCAATAAGATTTGTGATGAGTAAATATTATAAATCACCATCTTGTCAACCATAAGCTGCTGTTATACTAATAGTTTGGTGTTTATAAATATTTGATGACATTTAAAGATTTTTCATTCTGGTATCAATGCATTGCCAATCTTGCTTCATACTCAGTACTGGGATTGCTGTGTTATATTCTA
Source organism: Ginglymostoma cirratum (assembly GCA_024137785.1). Lineage (NCBI taxonomy): Eukaryota > Metazoa > Chordata > Chondrichthyes > Orectolobiformes > Ginglymostomatidae > Ginglymostoma > Ginglymostoma cirratum. The sequence goes on along the minus strand of JAHRHZ010000021.1, from coordinate 27,917,523 downwards.
AATCAGTTCTCCAGCTAACTTTGGTGTAAGTTGGTCACTGGAGAATTGAGAATGACAATAATACAGCTCTAATCGCCATTGATACCTCTATTGTAGCCAATTTCATGCTTTCCTCGAATTTATGCACAATGTCCTAAGATTCTTCAGAAGGCAAGTTGGATGTTCAACTAAAGCCAGTGAATATTCAGTGAGAATGGTTAATGGAATAAATTTTGGTAAGTTATTTAAACAAAGCAAGTAGTTGTAAGGTAGAAAACTTGAGCAAGGATCAAAGTGTGGCCAACAGCGTGTAATAGGAACACGTTCCTCCCACAACTTGCTCCTACTAGTGTCTTGTAGGCTTCCTTCCAAACATACCATTGCTTTCCCCATAAGCATACCCCACAGTCCTTACATTGCAAGGGTAGAAAATAGTCATACAAAGATATTGTACCCTTCAGGACTAATCCAGAGTGCCTGTTGCACTTCATTTCTTTCTAAGTCACTCTGGAGATATCAACAAATAATTTGCTGGACACAAATTCACTGTTACTTGCTGAAATTTAAACAAGTAATATATAAACACGTGCTGGTTTATGTCACCAAGAGTGTAGCTAAGGATCCAATTCAACCATGTTCCATCAAATTGCAATAGAATCAAAAACCTTGTTATCAGTTGCCTGAAATGGACTCCACCTTTGCAGTTCAGGTTGACGAAGAAAACACCTTTGTTCAATTCTTCTCTTGGTTCAGTATTCCAGGTCAAATGATTTTTCATCAAGTGAAGGGTCAATGACCTAGAATTTTTCATCTTAACTGTTGGTCTCTTCTCAGATGCTGCCAGTACTGCTGAGTAGATTATACTTACTTTATGTGGGATTGATACCAATCACTGCGCCAATGGATTTGATAATGAGTTAATGCAGGGAACCTATCTTTAGCTAGCCATTGACAGACGCAAATCTTTATTTCTCTTGGCAGAGAAGCAGTGCATCTCACCACATTAATGTTCCCGCAACATCCATTTACGCACCTCCACTCTTGTACGAGTGATGTAGATGGTGTAGGATTGAGTTATTTTTCCATAAATATTCATTTTGATTTGGTTAAATAAGTGAAGAATTACATTATATTCTACTTGACTGTGGTTAGTTTCGGAACTGTTTCTATAGGGAAAAAAGCCATATGGCCCGGCCAAAAATAAGGTTTAAGTTTTATTGCTGTTTCACAGTTCATGGTAATGCAAAATTAGACAAAAACATGTTGGAGAATGTGTTTTCAAGCGGCTGTAGCTTTTACTCAAGAACAGAGTTCTCTATCTCTTGATTTGGTTTAGCTTAGTCATTTCAAGTATGTAACAGGTTATGTTTATGTACACATACATAACATATAAAGGTGTGTTAAATGTCAAAGAATAGGTCACAAAACAGTTATAAGTGATATGGGCAAGACCACTATTACTTTTAGGGAAACCGATCAGGAATTAGCTGATGCCACCTCGCCAATTCCAAGAATAACCATGAACTGTTCATGCACCGTTAAGCCAATTAGAGTTTGGGATGTGTATCATACACATTAAGGGTTAATAAAGCCTGGATTTCAGTGGTTTGGTGCATGAGAAAGGAAGACTGAAGACAGATGAAAGCTTCAGTCAACTGAACAGAACCCATTTCCAGTCAACCTGTGTCACAAATTCGTATCCCACTGAAAACCACTGCTTTTATTGCAGGATAGAGTTCACAAAAACAATCCCAAAGTTACTCCCAATTGCCATTCTTCTCTATCCCAAAGGCTTGCATTGCCCTTCACTTCAAATCTTCATCCAACTCCTGTGGCTTGAAGATGCAATATTGCTTTTCCCCATTTATTTCCGGAAGTACCATGGTATTTAGCCACCCTCTTTTCCTTACCAAAGGGTACTTCCTCTTATTTTGTGATAGCCATTATTTTAGCGTCAGCAAGATAATAGTCATTTGGCCTTCTAATCTCAATAACATAGTGCCTACTGCTAGCCCAAACTACAGAATCCTTTATCGGCTCTACTGATTCATGTTTCACGATTTCCCAATGCTGTACAGGACCACCTACTTTTACTTGAATTAGTTAGCAGTTTCTGTCTCATACTATACTAACATAAGGGATGAGGTGGGGGAAGAGAAAAATAGAAAGAAGAGGAATTTTTTTTGATATTTTTAATGAACTTATTCAGTGAAGTTATAACACGCCTCTGGAGCAGGCAGTAGTTAAACTGGGGTCTACCTAGCCACAAACCCTCCCCCCCACCCCAGTATATCTTCTAATCAACCTGTTCAGAGAGTTGTTAGTACACACCTCTGGACAGGAAAGATTTAAACTCAGGCCTTCTAGCTCAGAGGCAGGGACACTAACACACTGCAACACAGTGCAGACCCTCTTGCACAGCTTTTAGTTTTTTTTGTAATCAAACCATTTAAGCATGTTATGACACAGCTTGGGAGCAGAACTATCTTGATGAATAGAAATGTGAACTTTGCTCCGCTCTGCTGCGGATTCTGGAATCAGTGAAATCTGCTTATGCAATTTTCCCAGTGATTTCCAAATTAGGGTACAGCTTTTAAGAAGTAAATCACTCAAGGCTGCAGCAGTAGCCTACAGGAGCTGTTTTGTACACAAGGTATGTTGCTAGACTCACTCATCTACCTGGCAGCTCCATTGTCCATATTTGTCATTAATCTTTTTTCATAATTTACCTACTACAAGGCAGTTGGTCAGTACATACAGGCTTTCAATGCATGTGAGCACATCATTCATACAGAGAAGACAATGCCAAATAGTGTAGTAATTCCTCCAGAAGAACCTTCAGTCAGAGTCCTACAGTCCCATGCCAAGTTGTGCATCGTTGCCTATTTTCTCCTTTTCTATCTTGAACTGTCTAAACACTGTTTTCTGGGTAGTCAAACCCTACAGAGCACAACCAGAAATCTGTCATCCTCTCTACGCTGTGGATTCTGGACAATGACAATGGAGATCCTCTGCCCCACAGACTTCACATCCTGCCCTTATCTGCCCCAACACTACCAAGCTGGGTTTAGGTCACATGGAAAATGTACTCCTTTTCTGATTCTGAAGCTAAGTCTGGCAAGCCGGTTAAGTTCAGAGGGGAGATGGTGGCAGTGTGTCAATGGCATTGTACTAGTAATGCAAGGCCCTGATTAATGCTCCAGAGATATAGATCCAAATTTCATCACAGGAGCTGGTGGTTTAAATTAAATTAATCTATTTGGAACATAAAGTTAATGTCAGTAATCGTAACCAGGAAACTGTTAAGATCCCAAACTGGACCACTAAATTAACGTTACGATCTGGCTAGTGACTGATATCTACTTACGTAAGTGGACCAAGTTCAAGATCTCAAGTACTCAAGGAATAAAGCCACAAGACTTTGAAAGTGTTGAAAAACAACAATAAACTTTTTTATATAAAATTAGAGCTGTAATACAAATCTACTATGTATATAAAACATCCAATTAGAATTGACCCAAGGTAAATATGGGTAACAAATAAATTGAATCATAGAATCTCTACATGGACTACGGTCAGACAACTCATAGAGCACCTCAAATAACAAATGCAGTTAAGACAGACCCCAGGGATTTATAGCAATCCCTAGACATTAATTACATAGTCATGCAGTCGGTCATCAAACCTCATGAAAAATTTACCAGGAATTCTAGTTCTTCCCTTAAAAGACCCGACCTTCAGGCTTCCCTCAAAAGGACTGCTTATTGGCTGCCCACGGTCTTGTAGATCACCCTTTCTGGTGTCTAAGCTTTCTACACTCAAGATGCTGAAAACTACGTTTCAGCATTTAATCAGGCAGAAATCAAACTTTTCTTCAGACCGTGAACTTGATTTTCCATTTGGTTAAAGTTCCCTTCCCCAGTGTCTTGTTTGATTGTTTTTTTCCCCCTCAGCAAAGCTGATGTATATTCATTTAGTAACACCCACTCTTCATCTTTATTACTTCTCTCCTACCATTGACATGACTTTCACTCTGGAGCACCTTTCCCATCTTGCTCCTCTTATCTACTCTACAGGATTTTCCAGCCCCCTTCAGTTCCCAAGAGTGTTACTTTGAACATGAAATATTTTTTTTTCTTTCTCCATGGATGCCAGACCTGTTGAGTTTTTCCAGCATTTTGTTTTCATTGAAAGTTTTATCAGTCAGCTTCTGCTCCCCACACCCCTCTACAACTCCAAACGCGCTCAAAGGCATGGGCAAATGCTGTTTTTGGGCTTTTCAACCCCAACCCTCCAGCTGAACTCCACTATTAATACTTCACTGGCTTCTTCCAAACTTATCATGGCTTCCAGGACATTCCTGAGCCCCAACTCCAAAGTGATTTGCACTTACTGGTGTCTAATCTCTCGGACATGCCAAGATCCTTAACTACACAGAGGTAACCATCTGTTCTTCAGACTTCTTACTTAGCCCCAACTACACAGAGCCAATGGTCTACTCAACAGCACAACTTGATAGTAACAATTAGAGGCATGGAACATCTTTGTGTCTCTGTCTCTTAGGTGGCTTTAAATGATCTATTGGAAACCTCACAAGAAAATCCACCCTTGTTCCTTGGCAAGAATGAATTTAGCAGCCGTCAGAACTGTCCAGGAACTGTCTATTTCCCTATTGTTACAATGTTCATGGTTTGCTGGCTTACATACAACGGACATACAACAAAAAAAAAGGATTTCATCATAAATCCGTAACTGTTGTAAAAAGAAGTCTGAATCAGCAAACCACGTAAGGCACAAAAAAAAAATGCAATTCTCCTAATTGTTGACCAGATCAAGTTCAAATAAATTTGTACTAAAAAACAGACAAATATATAAAAAATGTAAATTCCAGTACTTGTGTTCCAAGTATTTTCATTATTGTAAAATGCCATTTTTCTACTCAGTAACCACTCTTGTATTAAAGATTCACATCAGACCCAAGACATTAGCTCCGTTTCTCTTCAGATATTACCCAGACCTGCTGAATATCTCCTGAATTTTGTGTTTGTATTTCAGATTTCTTGCATCTGCGTTATTTTGCTTTTATCCTTGCGCCATTCTTTTCTAAGAACAAACCGGCTTCTCTAGTCTATTCACATAACTGAAGGCCCCAGAAACATTCTCGCAAATCTTTACCGCACCTTCTCCACAGCCATCACATCCTAAACTGTGGTGCCCGGAACTGAACATTCAATCTCAACTAGAGTGTATCAATGTTTTATAAAGGTGCTTTTTTTTATGCTTGTGCACTGTGCGCCTCTATATTGAATGCCCAGGATCACATATGCACTTCCTAACCAATTTTTCAGTCTGTCCCGATGTCTATTCTTTTTAAGAGTTGTACCCTATTGCCAAACATCATTCTATGCTTCAAAAGCATATGACCTCACTCGCCTCTAGCATGTGCCTGCCAACTTATTTATGCCCCCTTAGGTCCATCTTAGTCCATCTCTCAGTTCCCAGTACTTCCATGTTTTGTGCCACTGCACATTTTGAAATTGCACCCTATACACTCAAGGTCTAGGTCATTGATATATTTCAAGATAAGCAGTGGCCCAGGTATCCCTGGAAAATCCAACTGGCGCATTCATTGACTCCAAAAATCAACTGATTACTATTATTCTCCAGTTCCCGTCACTCAGTCAATTCCACATCCAATTTGCTACCGTCCCTTTTATTGTAGGGCTCCTCTCTCTCTGTTCCCAATCTATCCTGCAAGTTTGACCCATTACAGGCAGGGTATTAAGAAGTAAGCCAGCTGAAACATACTCCATAAGGAATGATACAAATGGTATGTTAACATGTTTACTTTGTCTGTGTTGAATTCAGAAGGATTATTAAGCTCAGTTTCAAACTCTCCAAGTCATAAAGCTAAACGACCTGTGTGGTCTAGGCCCGAAACGTCAGCCTTCCTGCTCCTCTGATGCTGCTTGGCCTGCTGTGTTCATCCAGCTCTACACCTTGTTATCTTGCCTTTTATTGGAGGTTTTTTTTAAAAATAGACTACTTAATTTATCCTCCCATTTATTTGTGCTTGTATGTGAGCCTTGGTATGCATGTGTACATGAAAGTCAGAACAGTTCATTATTTGTCAGACCAAGTGAAGTACAATAAAACTTCTCCTTTCCTTGAAATATGCAAGGAAACTTGGTGCGTTTCTTTCACCGTCACATTACATAAATAGTTAAACACTCAATAAATTAGCAATTAGGTCCTATTCTCTTACACAAAAGACTGTTATGATTCAACAAGTAGAAAACAACAGGACAATTCTGAGGAAGGGTCACTGGACCGGAAACGTTAACTCTGATTTTTTTCTTCACAGATGCTGCCAGACCTGCTGAGCTTTTCCAGCAACTTCTGTTTTTGTTCCTGATATACAGCATCCACGGTTCTCTTGGTTTTTAGGTAAAGACAGAAGCCTTTCTATTCTTTCAAACCTGGTTATCAAACACTTTTTGAAACATCTTTTACAAATCCAAAAACACCACATCAATCAGAAGGCCTTCATTACCCTACTCTGCTATAACGTCAAAAATGTCAATCAAGTTAGTTCAATTTGTGTTTAACAAAACTATGCCAGCATTCCTTAAATAATCAGCATTAATTCAATTAAATTTATCTTTATCCAGATTATCGTTTCCAAAACATTTTCCAACAAGATGGCTGAACTGACTTGTCTGTAGTTGTGCAGTTTATCTGCATTTCTATTCATGAACAAGGCTGTAACATTTGCAATTCTCCGATCCATGGTGTAACCTTCATATCTAAAGGAAGATTGGAAGATAATACCCAATGTCTCCCCAGTTTTCACCTCAACTTCCTTCAGCATTATTTGATGTAGCCCATCCAATCAAATTGAAGCATAAACCTTAAATCTAGCCAATCTTTTTAATACTTTCTATATTACTTTCTAGCACATCTAGTATCTCAACCACCCTTGTTTCACCTTGATTAAGGCAGTATCCTATTCTTTGGTCAAGACAAATGCAAAGTGCTCACTTTGTACTTCAGCCTGTCCTCTGCCTCAACACATAGATCCCCTTTTTGGTCACTAACTGGCCCCACATCTCTTCATACTACCTTATACTGTGTAAATGCCAATGGAAGACTTTTGAATCCCTTTTTCATTAGCTCCCAGTCTCTTTCAGGCTCTGTCCCTGCCTCTTTAATTTCCTTTTTCAAATCCCCTCTGCACTTTCTACATTCAGCTTGGTTCTCACTTGTCTTTTTTTTGAACCAAAGATACAGACAAAGAGATGGAAGTAGCTGTAGAACTTTGAACAAGCAAAGCCATTGAGGAATTTGTAGATAAGAGTAAATAAGGATTCTGATGCAGGGAATCATGAGGAGGCAAAAGATGAAAAGAGATAGAAGACAGATGTTTTAGGACACTGGCAGAGGAATTTAAAGGAGTTGTGTTTCATATAGGGAACAGTTTAGAAGGATGACAGAACTTCTAAGAAATTTGGAGGCAAAATAATTAAGGAGGAGTTTCCAGGGTACTTGATGTTGGGATTTTGGGAGAAACAAAGTTGTACAGATGAAAACAGGCAATCTTCATGATCAAAATGGCATGTATATAGAGAATGAAACTCAGCTCATGGGCCTGATAGGACTTTCAGGTCATCTACCAATCGATAGAGACATATATTTTAATTCGGTATTAATTGAATTTAATTGTAATTTCAGTGACGAGATCAGAGGATAGGGGTCTAACAGCTCCCTGCACCTTGCCTCTGTTTTAAAGTATTCACACAATTGTACCAGACAAACTCCTGTGGTGGCATCAATTTGGATTTACAGAACACTGACTGCAGAAGAAAAGAATTCTAGTTTGAGAAAATGTGGCCAATTTTGCTCATTTAAAACATGGTGAATCCTCGCTGAAGTAATCTTTGAGGAGTGTTGGTGATGAGAAGACAGCATTAATTACCTGAATTATCATGACTAGTACCATAATTTACAAAGTAACATTCTTGCCAGTTTATTTTGTAATAGTGCATTGAAGACTCAACAATTTATTTAAATAATCATTTCAATAAAAATGTCAACTTATTCAACATGCAAAAACAGAGTTTTTAAATAATTAGTTTAAACAGGTCAGAATTATCACTATAATTTTGTTAAGGGTTTGGTCTATTTTTCTCCATCTTTCATGATGGAGGTTATTTAATTACATGACTTTGCCCTATGGTTGATAAAGCAGTGGCAATATGACAGACGGTCACAATTTTTTGAAATGTTAAAACACAGATTTTAAAACAGGAGACGTATGCTTCAAAGCTGCACTCAGAAATGACATAACAATGCCTCATGGCTGTGCAACAGTCTCAATAAAATGATTGGTATTTTCTATTTGACATTTTTGCATATTTTACAAACGTTTGGTTGAAGACTAAGTTTGGACCCACTTGGAATAATTCCAATATAACAACTTTGGAGGGAAGGGAAGCCAAGCCATTGGAGTGGTGTTGTGGTCATGTCAGTGGATTTGTAATCCAAAACCTTAGATTAAGTGTTCTGAGGACATGGGTTCTAATACCACCCATGGCAGGTGATGAAATCTGAATTCAATAGAAATCTGGAGCTAAAAAGCCAGCCATGTTGATTGCCTTAAAAATCCATCTTGTTCATTAATGTCGTTTAAAGAAGCAAATTTAGCATCCTTACCTAGAGATGGAGATGTGACTCCACTTCCACAGTAGTACACCCTCTGGGAATTTAGGGATAGGTAAAAAATGCTGGCCTAGCCAGGAATGCCCACATCCCATGACTGCATGAAATAAAGAATGCACTAACAACATTTCAATAGGTGGGGATAGTTGCCTGGAAATTCTTCAATGATTATGTCTCCTACAGCAAGATGATGCAGCTGTGTTGCACTGTAGCAATGGGAATTTGACTTGATAAAACCATTCTGTAAATGGGCCGCTGTGTTCTTCAACAGAACAACAGCAACAGAGGGGAGCAGGAGAGGCAGGGACCCCAAAACAAGCAGTGAACAATATTGAGGGGAACATGAGACAGAAGCAGACAGTCTGACAGACATTTGTGGGATTTGGGGTCATCAAGCATGAAGAGGTCCAGAAGCAGGCAGACTGGCTGCAGAAATGCTTCAACTAAATTGTAATGGGATGTCACAGGGGAACAGGTAGGTGATTGCAGGGTATTTCTTGAGTGTTTGGGGATTGATTTAAATTAAGACTGCAATTACAACTTCAAACTTCATATTATTAGTTAGTATTTCAGATGTTCAAAACTAAATTTTTAAACTTCTTGATAAAGTTAAGGTGTTCCGGATGTTCGTGTGATATAAACAAAAGTAAGATTTTTCTAGTCTATAGTTAAGTCGGAGCAATAGCAAAATAAAAGCAAGGATTCTACAAAGTTAAGATTTGTTTGGGGAGCTCAGGCCTGTGATTTACACATCCAGCACTATGTACAAAATTCTAGACTACCTCGGCAGTCTGGATGACTACATGTACAGAAGGTGCCTCTAGCTGGAGCAACTCAAGCTGAGGGGCTGAGGGATTTGTGGATAGCACATTTCAGGATATTGTCAACCAACAGCTTAAGTCTGTGAAGGCTGAGAGCGAATGAGTGACCTCCAGACTGAAGGGAACCAAGCTGGTAGCAAGAGAATCTTAATGCGCCTCATTCTCAAACCATATCCAGCCTTGGAAAATGGCGAAAGCAACAGTTTCTCTCTGGAGGTAGATTTGAGCCAAGAAAATGATAACATGGGCGGTCAGCTGCTCCAGGGTTTGGGAGAGGGTGGGGAAGAACTAATGTGGAAGGGTGGAAGGACAATAATAGTTGGGGATTTATTAATGAGAGGAGCAGACAGGTTGCTGCTGGAGCTGCAGATACAACTCCAAAATGGTAGGTTGCCTCCTGGTTGCCAGGATCACACATGTCATGGAATGGCTGCAGAGCATTCTGAAGGGGAGAGTCAACAGCCAGAAGGTATAGCCCATGTTTACTCAATTAATCGGTTAAGTGGTTGATTTTATATATATAAATAATGTATATTTAATTTTTTTCCATTTTAACATTATTTTCTGTAGGCAATGAAAGGTCGCTTATCTTATATATAAGGTGTTATTCAAAGTTTTTTTTGGCTTAATGATATTAAGGCCATATGTAAGGTACAAAGCGAGAGAAGTTACTACACAGCAGAATCAGTCAGATAGATGGGTGACTGTCAAGTTCATTCTACATGCAAACCACCCTCTGTATAAAAAAAAAAGTCTCGTGTCTTTTTTAAAATCTATCTCCTCTCATTTTAAAAATGCTCCCCCGGTCTTGAAATTCCCCATCTTAGGGAAAAGATAACCACCATCAACCCTACCTATACATGTCACTATTTTATACTTCTATCAGGTTACCTCTCAACCTCCCACACTCCAGTGAAAAAAGTCCCAGACTATCCAGCCTTTTCTTTAACGCAAGCCTTCCATACATGGCAACATCCTGGTAAATCTCTTCTGAACCCTCTCCAGCTTGATAATATCCTTCCTATAACTGGGCAACCAGAACTGGACACAGTATTCCAGAAGAGGCTTCACCAATGTCCTGTACAACCTCACCATAACGCCCCAACTCCTATACTCAAAGGGACTCAGCAATGAAGGCAAGTGTGCCAACCACCTTTTTTAACCATCTATATGTGACACAAACTTTAAAGTGTAGATATTAATCAGCTTACGTTGTTGTTTAATTTTTCCTCTGCTAAAGTTACTGTGTATTGAATAAATAGTTCAGTCTTTTGTACGAGATGCAAACTTGGTGTCTGGAATTAATTATTCATGGAGTTTGGGAACAACTGAAGTTGTTATTGGGGGTTTTTGATGGTTTACTTTGACTGCATTGTGAATACAGATGTAGAAAGGCTGATTTGGTTTGGCTATCTGTCTCCATGTCGTAGCAGCATACGTTCAGATTTTGTACTTCAATGTAGAGGGTATGACCAAGCATTCATAAACGAAAAGAAATTTGGTCTGATGCCAAACAATGAGGACAATAGTTGTAAAGCACAGTAGGATATTAACAGACTAGTCAGGTGGGCAAAACAGTGACAAATGGAATTCAGCCTGGAAAAATGAGAGGCAATTAATAAGGGTTAAAAAGGCAAGGGATTACACAATGAATGGTAGGACCATGGAAAGTACTGAAAATCAGAGGAACTTTGGCCTGCATATCCACAGATCCCTCAGTGTAGTGAGGCAGGTTGATAAGGTGGTTAAGGCAGCATATGGGATGTTTGCTTTATGCCTTAGCATAGAATGAAGAGCAGGGAGGACATGCTGGAACAAAAGAAAATACTGGTTATACCACTCGTGGATTGCATTATAGGAAAAACATGATTGCACTAGAGAGGGCGCAGAGGAGATTTATCAAGATGCTGCCAGAGCTGGAGGTCCTGGGCTATGAGGAAAGATTGGATTATCTTGGGCTGTTTTCCTTGGAGCAAAGAGTGGGAGAGGACTTGACAAAGATGTACAAGATCAAAGGGCATGGATCCATCAGTAGATGAGTCAATAATCAAGGGGCAAAGATTTAATTTCAGGGGTAGAAGGCTAACTGGGGGATTGAGGAGAAATTTCTTCACATAGAGACGAGTGGGAGTCTGGAATTCACTACCTAAAAGAGTAGTCAGAAACTCTTAAAACATTCAGGCAGTATTTAGACATTCACGTGCAATGCCATAGCCTCCAGGGTTATGAACCAAAAACTGGAAAAAATTATTAGTAGAGTCAGGACTTAATTGACCAATGTGGACAGGATGGGATGAATGGCCTCCTTCTGTACTGTAAACATCCTTGAGACTCTGAACCTGACAAATTCACTTGTAATTAATTGGATGAGAGCCACTTTCACATAGCCCAGGGATGGAAGGGAGATGCACACAACGTGCATACCCACTGACACATTTTCTTTTCTATTCTCGAGAAGTACCACCTCAATTTCCTGTTGACTTGTTGGAATTCCCTCAAGCAACTACTGTGGTATGGCCTGCTAACTGTTTAAGTTGGAAGCTAAGATCAAACAGCCACACAAGAGTTGAAGCAAATTGAGGATAATGCATGAGCAAACAGGAGGAAAACTGTTTATCTTTTTTCTTAAGATATAGAGAGAGAGAGATTTGGAGGAAGAAAGGGGGCAATGTCTGTGTGAAAGATGAATTTCCAGCTGGCAGCCTTGATAGCTGGAGCACTAACACCAACCAATGATAAGCAGATTTTAGCATTATAGTAGGACTCATCTAGTGAAGTCATGTAATCACATTTTAATCCACTGAAGGTTTGCCCTATAAGCTATGTCTGCAGCTGTCTGGCAGCATTTGGCGACTATTTTGTAAAGGAAGGGTGGCTTTCTGAACAGGTATCATAGGACTACATAAACTAGCCCCTTGCATTTGCAGAAAAGATGTGGTGATCAACGAGAACAGGTTAAGAAAACCTCAGATGCTTGTTTAACTTCCCTACACTCTGCCTTCTGTTTCTCCCTCAGCTATTCCGCAAAGCAAAGAACAGTAAAAAGGCTCAAGGGAGACTCCATTGATTCCTCAGCCTCTGTCTACAACTGTGAAATTTGAAAAATCATGCAAAAATGTTTTACTGACTTAAATATGCTTATAAACTAAAATTAAAACACTGAATAATCTTAAACAGCAATGTTATGACATAAAAACATTATGAGATGCTCACCAATTTGTACAGTTCTGTGACACTGATTTCATCAGGATCCACCATACTGAATTCTTTCCTTGGAACCAGATCCAGGCCCATTTGTCTGTTTAGGAAGATGAAAGAACATAATAGATTGAGAATACATAATTTTCAAGTACTTTAAGTACAAAACATATTCTATCAGGTCGCACTTTGATTTCGTAGCAGAGTACCAAACTGTGGTAACTCATGTTGGGAAAAAATGCACTTATGTAGCACCTTTAACATAGCAAAATATTGTAAGAGGCTATGAAGGCAGGTAATAGATAACACTTCATGCCAAGTCAAAGGAAGCTATATAGTGGATAACTGAAGCTTGATGAAAAAGGAGGTCATTTAAAGGTGGGTAAGTTGAGGGAGGGAATGTATAAAGCACCAAGACAACAGAAAGCACAGCTGTCAAGGTGGAATGAAGGGCATACAAGAAACCAGGAAAAGAACAGAGTGTATGTGGAGAATTTTAAGCATGAAAAAGATTACAGAGATAGGAAAGAAATTGCTTTTTGTGGGATTTTAACACAAAGATGTGAATTTTAAAATCAATGTGTTCCTGGGTTAGGTATAAATGCAAGCCAGTGGACAGAAGTGATTGCGAATGGGACTTGGCGTTAGTGGGAATCTGGGCAACAGAGCTTTGAATAGGCCGAGGATTTAAGATTAAATTCTGGCAAGGAATGCAATGGAACAGATGAATCAGGAGATAACAGAGATTCGGACGAGAATTTCATCAGTAGTTGGAATAAAACCAGGGTAGAAAAATAAACACTTGCACTTACCACGCACTATTCATTATGGCAAGACATGCAAATGCTCTTAATAAGCAATCAGGCACTTTTGAAGGAGGCTAACATTAATACAAAGGGAATACTGCAGTGAAACCAAATCACAAAGGATTTCACACAGTGTACAATTTGCTCCAACAGTACTATAACTTAAATTTGATACAAAGCTGCATTTCAAAAATGCCCAGGTGTAGTTCTGATGCTCAAAATAAAATTCTTTAACGTTAGGGCCAAACATAATCTGGACAACATTGTAAAAAGGTAGCAGTGATCAGCCTTAGGTCATTGCATGCTGCAACAAGGGTCAAAGGAGACAGATAACAATGTCAGGTTGGTCACTACAGTACAACTACAGCCTAAATAAATCATTTGTTGAGAGAAAAACCTTCAACACAAAGTTAAACCCTGTCAATAAACCTTTAAGAGTTACCAATGTTTTCTGACAGTACTTGTTACTGAAGTAAAGTAATTGACTTTTAATTCTAAATGTTGACATAATGGATTTAATGACATTGTTGTATATATTGTTAAATCACAGTGTTTGAATGTATCAACTGTGGTTTATCAAGGCTCAATCTATCACAAATTTGATTGGAGCACAATAAAGAAATTTAATACAACACCATACCTTTCACACAACCTGCCATCAACTCTTACTCATAAATCTCTACAGTCGAATTACATTCTGCCTACCCCTTGATAAATGATCAAGTTAGCAACATATATGAAATGACAGATCACGAACCTATATGGATGAAATTTTAGAACGCTAAAGATCCTATTTATATTTCTGAAAATCTGCCTGGAGTAGCTGTTAAACAAAAAATTCAGAATCAGCATGGCATCAGGCATAAATTGATAGTGCCAGGGATCGAAAACTTGATTCTTCAAAGCAACTGGTGATAGGGGTATTAGTATACCAGTTGGAACATAGAAATGATCAACGAAAATAATTTTAAATTAAGACAAAGACGATAGCTAATGGCAGGTTCATCTGGTTGGAAAATTATTAGAACTTTTAAAAAATAAAAGGGACTAGAGTGATGGAAATGGCATTACACAAAATTATATAACATGGAGATAAGGCATGTTAAGATTTTTGCCGCAGAAAATACTGGAGACATCTCACATTTAAAGTAAATAAAATTTTGAGGTTGAGGTGGTTACAAAGCTTCAGAAGTGTCAGGCATAGTGGGATTAGTTTTGGTAATATAAAACAAAGAACTGCAGATGCTGGAGCTCTGAAACAGAAATTACTGGCGAAACTCTGCAGGTCTGTCAGCATCTGTGGGAAGAAAGTAGAGTTAACATTTCAAATCCAGTGATGCTTCAACAGAACAGATTTTTAGTTTTAGGATTAGTTTTAGATTGCTCTAGCAAAGATTTTGTGCAGACATGGCTCAAATGGTCTCTTTGAGCCTTATTTCTAACATACTGGTTTTGTTTTAATGTCCACATTCGCATGCTCTCAGAAACTATTAGAAGCAACTAAAGCAGCAAGAAAAATCAGAAGATGCCTCCAAAACGACTATAATTTCAAAAATAGTCATTATTATATCGAAAGTACAATGTGACAGAGATTGATAAGAAATTAAAAACACTTTCAAAACAAACAAGTTGCTTTTGGTCTCGATTCTTCCAAAGGAAATTCTCAAAAATCTCAGGTGCAATTGCAAATCGTACACGTTACTGCAAAGCACAAAGTAAAATTTTGAACATTCAGAATTTAATGGAAGAAAACATACAAACAATACTTACAGTAAGACAGAAGGTATTTAGGCCCAATTTCAAACACAATTTGTGACATGAAAATTAGGGTCTCAACATTTACTGATCAATCTATATTAATTTCCTGCATCAATGAGTGTGACAACTGACCAATTTAAAAAAGAATAGATTGTGGCATCCATGTATTGTCATTTATGTATAACCTATTATCTTTATCAGCTTAGTGACAGACTTCATTAGAGATTGCTTCAGCTTCGTTTTCTGTGTGTACATTATCTCGTTGACAATTTGTATTAACTTGGTGAACAAAGCAACTGCCAGTACTAAGAATTAGCCCCTATGAAGTACAATTCCACTTACTGACCTTATAAAATTGCAACCAAGCCTGACATAGGATTTTACTTTTGAACCTCTCGGTAAAACCACTTGGTTTTTCTTCATTTTTGAACAATATCTTAAAGGTTAAAGGAGGTAAATAGTGGATCAACAAGTTTATTCAGGCAATATCTGGGCAAATCAGACCAGGAAGGTCTCAGATGTTACCATAGTAGGAAAAAACAGGTGATCGGGTTCCCATTTCAGGAATGATTTGATAGCTCTGACTGAATGTGTGCATGCGTGGGTCTAGATCTTCGATGAAGATGCAGTCAGGTTTGGTTGTGCGAGTCTGGCATCTCAACCCAAGGCTCTGTTTTAATTCATAACTATTCTGGAACAGTATCCTGACACCCTGGTACTGAGATTTCAGTAGACTGGCAGATCCCAAAATGCCGGCTATCCATTTGGTTTAAATTAGACTCAAAATTCTGGTCTAAGGAAGGTGAGCCTTCCACTCACCACACTGTATACTGGGGTATGCATTTGGAAGGTTAGGTGTGGCTGACCACTTCCTTCACACTAAATGAGATCACATACTTTCTGAAAACCATTTGAACTGCAGTGAAAGCACTGAAAGAAAAGCAAGTATTAAATCCCAGACAGAACTGGTTACCTTTAGCAATACAGGATACAGAAACAATCTTCCCTCAAGGATACAAGTGGAAAATGGCATGAGAAAGCCAAATCTGTAGAGTTTATTTTGGACATGAATTATACTGGTTTTGTTCTCAACAGATTTCACCCAACTAATTGGTGAAGTTTCTGAAGAACTCAACACGAGTCAAAAATCAGTATTTACCCAGCTAGGAGTAAGTTAAGAAACAGAATCTGGTCATCATTCTTGGACAAGAAGATGAATTAACAATTTCAGATCTTCAAAAATTTGTGCAAGCTAAGTTTTTACACATGTATGGTGTCACAAATGGTGTCAATATGTCCCGTGCCACTTAAATACAATTACCTGCTGCTTCCGGATTTCTAGCTATCTTTTTGAATGTTAGGAAGGGAAGGTCGAAACCCTCTGATAATTAAAATCAAAACACAAGCCGCTAATCTGTTACAGAGGGAGTAGAGGTCCCCTTCTAATAATTCAACTCAAAACACCCAGAGAAGCTCACCTCACCTAATCTGTTAAACTGTTACAGAGAAGGGGAGGTTAAATGAAAAAAAATCCTTTTAATCACTTTATAAGTAACAAGTAACAATTTATTTATTTAACCCTAATAGTTAACAAATTAACAGAACTACTAACAAACCAAACAATCACATCCCCCAACTCCAAATTATGTCCTAACTGAACAAAAATTCTACTAGCATGTTATTCCAAGAAACACAAGTCCTACTTATGTAACCCAAGTAGTAAGGAAAAAAAAAATCAAAAAATTTAGTCTCTCAAAGTCCGCACAGAATGTGTCTTCCGGAATGCTCTGCCTTTTCCACTGTCTCTCCAGTCATAAACACATTTCTTCCACTGATCCTGCTGTCAGGGATGTTTTCTCTGTGAATACTCTTAGTTAGAAGTGCCGTGGTACCTTTTATAGATAAAATGGTGCTTTCTTAGAGAAGTTAGCCATTTCTTGTGAGCGGTAGGTGCCTATTTCTCAGATGGCAGTTTGCTCTCGAACCGATTTTTAAAAATTGTATCCTTATATACCTTGGATGACACATCAATTTTCTTTCACTAGCACTGGTCCAAAGCTGTCAAGACTATCAGACTTAAATTTAATTGACTTTCAATCGCTAAGTGCTTGGTTTAAATTAATTGGCTGATTCCAGCTCGTTGCCAAAACATCAAAACAAGCCTAAGGCTTCCAATCGCACAGCCAATTGATACATGTTTCAATTCTACAACTAGCTGTATGTCTTCAGCTACATGCAGACACATTTTTTTGTCTAAATCTCTAAACTTAGAAAAGCACTTTATCTCCTTTAGAGGAGATTCTTCACAGCTTCGTAACATGACTGCCATTCCAGGTATCAACTGATGTTGACCTAAAATGTTTAAAATCTTTGCTGCAACTTGAATATTGCTGAAGAAAGACTTTTTTCCTCTATGTATCGATATACACAAGTGATAGTTAAGAGTTTTTAAAACCATATTTAACTTTCATTGCCTGATTTCTAAAGTAGAAGTAATTTGATATAATGCCAATATGATAGCAAGCAAGACAGATCAATTTTAGTTAGAGAAATTATTGGGCACTAAAGTGGGAAAAAGCCACCTTAAAAACAGCTGCAGAATAATCCCATTGGTGGCTGCTACCTTGGTTATGTATATTAAACTTTCTCCACTATTAGTTCCAGTAAATTTTCAACAACTCGCCTGATACTATCTCAAGAGTTTGATGTTGAAAAGTTTAAGAAGTCTAATTAATTTTCCTCTCAAAACAAAACATGCAGAAATACATTATGGTCAAATACAGAATGTTTTGTTTTTTCAAACTTTCCCATTTGAAAATCAGAATTGTTAAAAAAGGACAAGTAAGCTTTGGAATGCAAAAAAGAAAAAATGGAACAAATTAAAGATTATTCCATTAAAGTACAATAATAATAATCTTGGCAGCTATTGCACAAAGTCAAGTCTGTAGGGAAACATTGGCACCATCTGCTATGCAAGAGGCAGACATGCAAGACAAAAGGAGCTGACTTGCCAAAGGATAATAAATTACCGAAATTATAATTATAAAATTAAACTATCAAATATTTTGAACCATATTTATTCCAGCAGTTATGCACATTAATTGTGTACTTCAAAATTAAAAGTAAACCTATTCAATTATGAAGAATAATCCAAGCGAAATTTCTTCATGCTTTAGCCGGCGCTTATTATAAATTATGCAGATCATTTATCCCTTTGCAACACCTTTGATTAAAAAGGAACAAAATAAATTTTTTATTTTGTTATTAGTTCAACACTAACCCTTGCATTAACCACTAACGCTTTGAAAAATCTAAGTTGGTTCACCAATAACCTAGTATCTATGCTCAATAATAATAATAGTTAAAACAAGAAAATGAGGCATGAACAATAACATGGTTTGACAGCACAAAGCAGAGACAATTTTTCCCCAGTTCACAAATCAGCTACATTGCTCAGTCAACAACAAAGAAGACGCTGCAGTGATGACAGAAGTGAGCGATTTATTTACATATGATGGTGACCTACAGCTCTCAGTTTTTCCGTAAACTCCAATGGTTGGTAAGACACTTCTCTTCCTTTTTGGTGTAGCCTGAAGACCAATGTAAAAAAGCATGAAACAACAAAGCCAATTTTCCACATGACATGCCTAGTGTCAGGTTCAAATACCGCAGAAAACGCACATAGCTTTTCCCAATCTAGGTGACTAAAACAACAACCTCCAAACTACATTGCACCAAGGGGAACCAAAATACAAGCGTTTTGAGTTCTGTGGAAGAATATTGCTGAGGGCAACCAAACTGTGCTGTTCGTAAGAGAGGCAGAGGGCCCTGTCGAAAGGAGGTGGTGCAGAGGAAGTAGTTTTTTGGAGGCGGACGGAAAATATCCCAACTAAGCCAATATGCAGCTGCCCTAGTAGAGAAGCTGGCAAGACATAGTATTGCAGCTGCTATGCTTTCTGGCTGAGAAACAGAGCCAAATGAGTTATGTCTGAGCATTGATGATTAATAAAAAGGAACACCTGTTCAATGTGTGTATTAAATATAATAATCAGAACATGTGTACTAGAGCAACAACATAGTACCATTCACATTTGCCCATCTTATAAAAACCATGTCATTACAATCTAGATCATAGTGATAAACTAATAGTTTTGCAAACTAAGAACTGAGGTGTTCCAGATGTTAAATACTGTTTTTACTTTTGTTTTACCATTACCAGGTGACTCAAAAACATTTCCAAACTGATCCACAGGCACCACCAAAAAAAACTAACCAGAACAAATTACTGAAAAATTCTGGAGGAAAGACAGAGATTTGGAGAAGTTTAGGTAGAGGTTTCAGAGTTTATAGCCTGCACATCTGAAGGCCTGGTCCCCAGTTGTAGGAAAATAGAAGGCAAGAATGCTTGAGTGGGCCAGAATGAAGGGAGTGTAGATATCTTGGAAGGTTGTGGAGAAGATGACAGACAAAAAAAGGGATAAGGCTATGGAGGAAGTTGAAAGCAGGATAGAAATTTCAAAATTGAGGTGCTGCTTAACAGGGAGCTGATGTAATTGAATGAGTAAAGAGTGATGGGTGAATAGAGTTTGAGGAGAGTCAGAAAAGTGCTTTGAGTGAGGCTGGAGGAATGCACTGTCACTCTAGATCCACTACTCCACACGTCAGAATGTAAAAATAAATACATTTACCAGATACCAAGATGGCCAAATAAATAACTTGTGTGTATCAGATTTTAAAAATGGATCAACCAGGTTTCTTTAATAAAAGAATCATTAAGTTATTACCTTATTCAACAAAAATGTAATAGCTGGTTCATACACAGTACCGTAATATACAATTCCCCTAAATAATCACAGAACACAATCACAAACACACTTCAGGAAAAGAGAGAAAAATGATTTCTCTCTGCAGATCTTCACTTAAACTCATCTTCTAGCCAATAGAACAATCCTTTACAGCAGCAGGATGTAGTATATAATGTTCCTACGTCTATCACTCTCATGTTCTGCCATGTGTCGTCAATCACGAATCATGCACAGTCGTCTGATACTTGACAGACACAGTGTCATCAGGAAATACTATATTGAGAGGTCCTTCAATCATTCTCCCATGAGAATAAATAGGTTTCCCCTTGAATTTAAAAAAAAAGCATTTTTTTCAGGGATTTGAGCGATCAGCTGGGCTGATCCTAACAGACTTCTTGTTCCCCAACTAAATCGGGACACTAAAATATTCTCCATCCAACTACAATTCAAACCCACCCTGGCAGTGGCCGACAGCAGAACAAGAGTTGTCACCAGTCATTGGATTTCTAAGAAGTCAGGTTAAAAAAAAAATCCAATGACAACTTTTTAATTAATTCGTTTAAAGGAAGCCACTCCAATTATTTTCACAAAACCTGAAATAGATCTTTCATTCAAATGCAAATCCCGTAAGCAATATTGAACATGAAGCATCTTTATAAAACTTCTGCCCTTGGAAGTAATAAAATATTTTCCAATGAGTTTCAGTATCAAAAGTTTAAAAGAAAACTAAAAACACAATCACACTGATTCACTCTCTTCCTGTAGACTAATCAGTGATCTGATACTGTCTTAATATTTAGATAAATCAAACATTTACATTCTTGACGAAGCATGAGCAATCACATTATTTTCTCTTTCAATGTGAACAACCTTTAAAAAATAAGTTCGGAATAGTAAATTCCACCGAAACAGTTTGGCAATTTTTCTGAAAGGCTGAGGGGTCATGATCAGTTTCTACCAATGTGTCCCAGTAGCGAGAATGTACTTCAAAATGTTCAAGAGTCAGTAGCAATCCCAGAGTATATTAATTTTTAGTCTCATTTGTTGTCACTCCAGCTTGTTAGAAAACTGGCCTACTGGCATCTTTACGCTGGATTTGTTTTCTTGTAACAGAACCGCACCTACCTCAAAGTCGCTGGCATAAATTGCCAATCCAAAGGGGTTTGGCGAAATTTGGTGCACCCAACACTGGATCATTGATGAATGTAGCTTTCAACTTCTCAATAAGATGCCTGGCACTCCACTGATCATGCTATCTTGGCTTTCTCTTGGACCAAATCAGTCAATGGAAGAGCTATAGTGCTGAAACTTGGCACAAGCTTATGGCAGAAACCACACATCCCCAGAAAGCTTCAATTAACTTTAGAGCAAAGGACTCCACTGATAAATGTACTTTTATTGATCTTTCAACACCTGTCCTTGCCCCAATATATACCCTTGTTAGTTTACTGGTGTCTTAGTGAATTAACTTTTGGCAAGGTTTAATCACAAAGTCAGCAGATTGTAATTTCCTAAACAAAGTTTCTATTTATTCCAAGTGGTCCTGCCAAGTGTCACTGTATATCAGCACATCATCAACTACATAAAGTACGTAACTCAAATACTGGTTACCCCTTGGTTCAGTCTCCAGAAAGTTGCTCGAACATTTTTTGTTTGGCTGAATGGTTTTGCCTTTGTTCCTGCATTGACTTCTCTGCAAAATCTGGTTGAACCATCAACTTTAGGCAGCAACATGACCGGGATGGACGGGAGGGTGGGGTTCCCCTGCTGCTTTAAATGGGTTCTATCGAGTGCTTTTCTGATTTGATTTGATTTTATTATCATCATCAGGTACCAAGATACAGTGAAAAGTATTGTTTTGTGTGCAGTCCAGGCAAATCATGCCATACACAAGTACATCATGGTAATAGAACGGAATGCAGAATATAGTGTTACAGCGGCAGAGAAGATGTAGAGGAAGATCAACTCTAATATACAAGTGAAAAGGATGCTACTTTATAGAAGGGGATTCTTTTAAATCGACAACATCAATGGCTAAGGTTGTATACCCTGCTCTGTCCCTACAGACTGCTTTCAAGTTGATAAGTAGCCTCATCACGTCTTTTCATTCTTCTGCCTCTTAAAGCTGCAACACCGGCAGCTACCCAACAATGTGGAATATTGCCCAGTTGCGTCCTTTGAACAAAAATCAGGACAAAGCCAACCCGACCAATTACGGCACTTTGCTGGTGATCACAAGTAGACAAACGTGATGGAAGGTGGCATCAACAGAGCTAGCAAGCAACATTTGCTCAGCAATAACAGATTTTGAGTTTCACTCAGGCCACTCAGTTCCTGGCTTCCTTATGGGCTTTGTTTGCGCATGGACAAAAGACTGGAATTCTGTTGAGGGGGTTGGGGGTAAGTGACTGCCCTTGACTTTGAAGCAAATATGACAGAATGGGGCATTAAAGACCCCCAGAAAAATTGCAGCCAATGACAATCGGGGGTAAAACTCTCCACCGATGATCGTCATGCTGAACAAAAAGTTGTGGCTGTTTGAGTTCAATCACCTCAGGTCCAAAACCTTCTGCAGGAGTTCCTCAAGATGGTGTCCTAGGCCAACCATCTTCAGCTGCTTCATTAATGTCCATACTGCCAGCGTAGGGTCAGATATTGGCATATTTCCTGATGCTTGCATTATGTTCTGTTTCGTTTGAGATTCCTCAGGCACAAGAGCAGTCCACGTCCAAATGCAGGAAAAAATCTGGACAAGACCCAGGTTTGGGCTGAGAAGTGGCACGTGAAATTTGCACCACGCAAGTGCTAGGCATTACTCATCTCAAACAAGACGAAATTAACATCCTGGGGTAACCATTTAACATGCCAAATAAGTAGAGTAGTTACCAGAGCAAGTCAGAGGCTTGGAATTGCACAATGTGTAACTCATCTCCTGATTCCCAAGGGCTATCCAGCAAATAACAGCTTGTCATCCAGTTGGTTGGTTAGTAATATCTGTAGTGCTATCATGTTGCAAACATTGACTGACTCAACATCTTTAAATATCAGTTCAACAATGGTCTGAGCTGATCGATGTGCCTTGCTGCATCTGCTCTGCACATGTTATGGAGAGCCATGGAACATCAAGTATGATGGAGTGATATGGCTGATATCTTGGTAAAGTCAGGCACCTATCTTTCTCTGTAACTAAAAAGAACTGCAATGTTTAATCGTTTTGAAGACATTATGTACACCCTCCATACATGCGCCTGGGCATTAGCATACCACTTTGATGTTCATAGCTGGGGTGTTTGGCAAATTGACTTTAGGAAATATCATAAGTGAAGCAAATACCGGAGCAAAAAATTCAAGACAGTCCCCATGAAACACCAATTAACATTATTGTTCCTCCATGGTCTGGGACTGCGTAGTTGTAGGCAGGGGTGCAGACATCTAGTTGACAGCAGGAGTGTCATGCAGGGTTTGATTAGAGGACCAGCGAGCCCTGGAGAGGCAGGATTTGGGAGGAGCTGCTCCCCAAATCACAAAGCTAGTCTTTCCCATGCTACCTACTCCAGTTCTTCACAGATTCTGTGCATCAAGCTCTTGCTGCCCTTCCAGAAGCAGAATAAGACTATAAGACATTGGAGCAGAAGTGGGTCATTCAGCCCATCACATTTGCTCCACTGTTCAATGAGATCCTCAACTCCGCTTTTCTGTCTTGAATATATTTAATGACCAAGCCCTCTGTGGTTCCACAGATTCACCAGCCTCAGAGAATAATCCTTCCTCATCTCTGTCGTAAATGGGTGCCCCCTCGCTCTGAGATTACACCTTCTGGCCCGAGACTCTGCCACAAGGGGAAACAACCATTCTGCATCTACCCTTTTCAAGTCCCCTAAGTATCTTTCATGTTTCAACAAGGTCACCTCTCGTTCCTCTAAGTTCCTACGAGTTGAGGCCCAATCTACAGGTGGCACAGTGGCTCAGTGGTTAGCCTCACAGTGCCAGGGACCTGGGTTTGACTCCACCCTTGCGCGATTGTGCGTGGAATTTTGCACATTCTCCCCACGTCTGTATGAGTTTCCACCGGGTACTCCGGTTTCCTCCGACGGTCCAAAGATATGCAAGTTAGATGGATTGGCTCGAGTAAATTGTACCATTGAGGCCAAGGATGTGTAGGTTAGGTGTGTTAGCCATGGGAAATATTGGGTGGGGGATGGGTCGGTGTGGGCTTGTTGAGCCAAATGGCCTGTTTCCACACTGTAGGGATTCTGTGATCTAGAATAAGGCACAAGCCAGGAGTGTGATGGAACACCTGCCTGGATGAATGCAACTTCAACAAAATTAAGCAGCATGACATCATCCAGGACAAACAGCACACTTGACTGGCACCACACCCAAAAACATCCATTCCCTGCACCACCAATGCTCAGTAGTTACACTGGTCCACTGCAGCTTGGTATGTGACAATAATAATAATAAAATAAAATCATATCAGAAAAGCACTTGATTGAGCCCATTCAAAGCAGCAGGACACCACCCACTCATCCCAGCCATGTTGCTGCCTAAAGTTGATGGTTCAACCAGATTTTGCAAAACTGCAGAGAGGTCAATGCAGGAACAAAGGCACTACAGAAATTCACCAAAGCACCTTTCAAACCCACAGCCACTTCTGTCGAAAAGGACAAGAGCAGCAGATACATGGGAACACCATCACCTGCAAGTCCCCATCCAAGACACTCACCATCCAGACGTGGGAATGTAATTCCATTCCTTCAGAAACACTGAGCCAAAATTCTGGAGTTCCCTCCTGAACAGCTGACTGCTCTGCTAAACTTCTCTAGCACTTTTAGTCTGATTTCACATATAGATTAGTTTCCTTCTCTAAAGGACATTAGCAAACCATTGCATTTTCGTGACCATGACGGTTTCACGGTTAGTATTACTCAGACCAACATTGAATTCCAGACTTTTGAAATTAATTGAACTTTATAAATTGTATTTAAATTCCACCAGCTGACTTGACAGGATTTGAACCCATGTTCCTGCAGCCTGGGCCTGTGAATGACCAGAAAACAGATAACACCACAAATTGACCATCTACCCATAAACGATAAAACTCTGACACAGGCTCTGATAAAGTGCAGATGGTGAAGGCAAATCTCATTTCAGATGGACTATTATTCACAACTCGTTGGAGAAAGTCATTTCTGGACTGTCAGATGCCTGAGATGCCAATGTAACCATTCTTCCTCTTTCCGTTGGAACTTGACTTCTTCTTGCAAAGCTAGGACTAGCAAATCGAATGCCTGTACTAAACAATTTGGATGTAACAGCATTTGGCATGTGGAGGCAGCATGCTGCAAACGGAAGTCAGTGCAGAAGGAAACTGCAGAAACTGGCCAACTGGTTCAGAATGATATTTAAACTGTCAACATAAAAAGCACAGAATGGTTTCACAAGCTGGAAATTTTTTTTAAAAACTTTGAAAGAGGCCTTTTCATTGGTCATTCCTGTACATAATTCTGATGTGATGAGTTTTTTGAAAAACCCTTGCATTTAGATATTTTAAAATAAGGCCATTAAGCTCAAGGCAAATGTTGCCTGAACACACAGTTCATGGTGGCTCAGTGGGTAGCACTGTTGCCTCACAGCACCAGGGACCCGGGTTCGATCCCACCCTTGGGCGACTGTCTGTGTAGAGTTTGCACATTCTCCCTGTCTACATGGGTTTCCTCCGGGTGCTCCGATTTCCTCCCACAGTCCAAAGATGTGCAGGCTAGATGGATGAGCCATGATAAATTGCCTGTAGTGTTCAGGGATGTGTAGATTAGGTGGGTTATAGGGGGATGGGTTGGGTTTGGTTTGGATGCTTTGAGGTCAGTGTGGACTTGTTGGGCTGAAGGGCCTGTTTCCACATGTAGGGATTCTATGAAATATTGTCAATCATACTTAACTACTGATTGCACAATTGAGATATCTTTAACCGACATCAGCTTTGTTAAGTGGCTGCCAAGGCATTTGAGCAATTTGAACTCTGTCTGTCTGAACCAAAGAAAGAAATGAGTATTATGTCTCATGCTGCAAATCTCCATCAACATTCAAGTTACAGGGTAAGAGTTAATTATTGATGCTGAGTGACTAAGCAACACCACACTGTCAAAACACACAACAATATTGTGCAATCTTATCTACACCTTCAATTCAAGATCAAAAGTGATGCTCATTCCACCTATTTGTGAATCATCTACTGCTGTTCAAACCAAGAAAAACCACAGTACAGCTGCTGTCAGAAAGTCAACACAAAAGGTGCCACAGACCTCACTTGTAGGTGCTAGTTTACCAATTTAGTCAGGATACTGTAGCTCATTTTTTTTCTAATCTTTACTCACAATAACTCTTGAGCCCAATCTGCTATTAACAACAAAAACAAGCCAGCCAATTATGGGTGCAAACACTGCTATAAGATCCCGTTAAAAGGCCCATTCAGTCTGTTACCGTTTAAGGAGAATCAAAATTTGCATTGTTATTGAAAGAAGGAAGCCAAAAAATTCCACTTTAAACAAATGTATTTACAATGTAGAGTCATACAGCACGGAAACAGACCCTTCGGTCCATGCCGACCATAATCTCAGATTTAACTAGTTCCACCTGCCTGCGTTTGGCCCCTGTCCCTCCAAATATTTCATATTCATGCACTTATCCAAATGTCTGTTAAACGCTGTAGCTGCACCCACATCCACCACTTCCTCTGGAAGTTCATTCCACACACAAATGATTCTGTGTAAAGAAGTTGCCCCTGATGTCGTCTTAAAAATTTTTCTCCTCTCACCTTAAAAATATACCCCCAATCTTAAAATCCCTTAGCCAAGGGAAAAGATACCTGCCATTCCCCTTATCTACACCTCTCATGATTTTATAAACCTCAATAAAGTCACCTTTCAACTTGCTCCATTCCAGTGAAAAAAGTCCCAGACTATCCAGCCTCTCCTTACACCTCAAACCCTCCATTCCTTGCAACATCCTGGCAAATCTTTCTGAACCCTCTCCAGCTTAAGAACATCCTTCCGATAACAGGGCGACCAGAACTGGACACAGTATTCCAGAAGAGGTCTCACTGACATTCTGTACAACCTCAACATGACATCCCAACTCTGATACTCAAAGGATTGAGCAATGAAGGCAAGTGTACTAAAGGTCTTCCTAACCACCCTGTCTACATGTGATGCAAACTTTAAGGAAAATGTATCTTAACCCCTAGGTCTCTCTGTTCTACAACATTACCCAAGGCCCTACTTTTAATTATATAAGTTCTGTTCTTGTTTTTCCACCAAAATGTAATATCTCTCATTTATCCAGATTAAAATCCATCTGCCACTCCTCAGCCCATTGACCCAACTGATCAAGATCTCCCTTAGATAATCTTCTCCACTGTCCACAATGCCACCAATTTTTGTGTCATTCAAAACTTACTAAACGTGCCTTCAGTATTCTCATCTAAATCATTGATATAAATGACAAAAGTGGACCCAGCACCAATCCCCGTGGAAAACTGCTAGTAACAGGCCTCCAGTCCAAAAAAGAACCCTCCACCACCACACTGTCTCCTGCTGTTAAGCTAATTTTGTATCCAATTGGCAAGCTAACCTTGAATCCCATGTGACTTAACTTTACTAATTATTTGCCCGTGCAGAATCTTGTCAAAGTCCAAATAAACAAAATCTACTGCTCTGTGCTCAATATTCTTGGTAACTTCCTCAAAAAACTCAATCAAGTTTGTGAGACATGGTTTTCCTCACACAAAACCATACTGACTATCCCTAATCATTCCTTGTCTCTCCAAATGCATGTAAATCCTATCTTTCAGAATCACCTCCAAAAACATACCCACTACCGAAGTCGACTCACAGGTCTATAGTTCCCAGGCTTTTGCTTACATCCCTTCTTAAACAAAGTCACAACGTTAACAAGTCTTCAGTCATCCAGCACCTCACGCGTAATTATAAATGCTACAAAGGTTTCTGTAAGGGACCCCGCAACTTCCTCCTTAACTTCCCACAACGTCCTGGGATACATTCGATCAGGTCCCAGAGATTAATCCACCTTTACTTTCTAAGGCCTCTAGCACTTCCTGTGTACTGTTTACAAAACATCAATATTAATTTCCCTGATTTCCCGAGCCTCCAGTGCAAGAGAAAATAAACATTTTTGTTGTAAAATATTACTGATAACCGAAGAAATTATGTATTTCAAAACAGAAATCTTCAGCTCAATCATTTCCTTTCAACAGCAACTTCCCCCATAAATGTGGGAGCTCTTTTTCTTGAAGGCTCCTTCACTTCCTGGGACCAAAACAGAGCCACAGCTCTCAGAAATTCACTTTTAGTCTCAGCAATATTACTGCTATCCCCAGATGAACAGGTGTTTTTTGGAAGTCCTTTCACTCATTTCCAACTCAATAGCCCTTGACTGTGCAGTATGCACCTCATGATTATGGATATTCTAACTGAAGAATGGCCTGGGAGAGATAGTAGGAACTGCAGATGCTGGAGAATCTGAGATAACAAGGTGTAGAGCTGGATGAACACAGCAGGCCGAGCAGCATCAGAGGAGCAGGAAGACTGACGTTTTGGGCCTAGACCCATTTTCTGAAGAAGGGTCTAGGCCGGAAACTTCAGTCTTCCTGCTCCTCTGATGCTGCTTGGCCTGCTGTGTTCATCCAGCTGTACACCTTGTTATCTTTGAAGAATGGCCTCACTTGTTCATGTTGAGTGACTCCACCTCCGACATACCACTGATTTCTAACAGCCATTTTACTTCAGATTTACAGCATCTTTACTCTCTTTATCCAAGCTAAACTGTTTGTCTCTGAGTAAAACACAGACCCCAAACACAAAAAGATAGTTCCCTGCAACCTATCTCCATGGTAGTGGGGCAAGATGGGATGCACCAAGAAGAAAGAATCTAATTGTCACTGACCTTCAAAATGCACCCAATGATCTGTGACCCACCTGACTAATTTTTACCTCTAATAGAGTTAATGGACATCTTTCCCTAGAATTACTGGTTCCAAGAAATCTCTTGCTTTACAAAAGGGGCTTCAACCAGCAAACCTAAACCTTCTGCCTGTGAGGTCTGCCAGAATAATTTACCTGGTGAACAAAGGTGAGCAACCTGGTGCACAACTCTGGCATAATGCCTCCAACGTTGTAGCTAAATGAGCACCACTTCCGCTTTTTTTTTGCTCTTCTAACTCTGACCTTGAAGTACACACGAAAACTAAACATTACCTCGAAAATATTCAAATACTCAAATTAAACTCGATGATTGTCACAATGGTGGCAAGTTTTGAAGTTCATATAGCCATGTTTCAATGTTAAACTTGTTCGCAATAATGTCCAATCTTTATCTAGCTGGTTAATCAGTCCTAGCCAGAGGGGAATTGAATTATATAAAGGTTACAACAGAAAGACATAATTCTCGGAGGGATTTGGCAGAGTTGTGAACTACTACTTATTCAGTTCTGCTACAAAACCTCAACTGAAAGGCCCATTTAGGTGCAAAAAGAGGTTCCCATACAAATCACAGGGGAGATGCAGAGGAAACTTCCCCGCCCTAAAGTCATCCTGTTCATTTAATTTCTGAACAGTGGTCAGCACTGATGCCTCGCAGCGCCTAGGACCCAGGTTCAATTCCACCCTTGGGTGACTGTCTGTATGGAGTTTGCGCATTCGCCCCGTGTCTGTGTGGGCTTCCTCCGGGTGCTTTGGTTTCCTCCCACAGTCTAAAGATGTGCAGGCTAGGTGGCGGATTGGCCATGGTAAATTGTCCATAGTGTTCAGGGATGTGTAGATTAGGTGGGTTACAGGGAAAAGGTAGGGTTATGGGTCTGGGTGGGATGCTCTGAGGGTCGTAGTGGACTTGTTGGTTCAAAGGGCCTGTTTCCACACTGTAGGGATTCTATTATTCTATGATCTTCACTCTCCCTGTGGCTTAAATGCTTACAACATTGCCCAACTCAAGAATTATGGGTTCAAATTTCTCTTCAAGACTTCAACACAAAAATCTGGGTGACACTTCTGTATAGCACTGTGGTCAAAGGGGCTACCTTTTGAAAGAAACACTCAACCAAAGCCTAGTCTACCTTCTCAGGTGAACGTAAAGAATCCCATCACACTACTTCAAATGGCAGTAGTGGTGGTGGAATAGTCAGAAAGAGCTATCATCAGTGTCCTGATTAGTATTCGAAACGCAAATCACCACAAAAAACAAATTGTGTGGACATGACTGGATTGTAGCTTATGGGAGTTTTCTGTGTGCAAGTTGTCACCTTATTTCTTATATTACAGTGGTGATTCGCAGCGAAGTACTTTCTGCTTCCCTGAAGCTGTGGAAGATGCTTTGTAAATACAAGTTCTACTTTTTAAAATATGTTTTCATTAGGGATCATTTCTCATTTCAAGATGAGCAATTGCTAGTGAATAACCTAATTAGAAGAAGTGAAATCAAGAAACATATTTGCTACATAAAGGGCAGTGAAAATTTCTGGGTTTGCAGATGTTGGAGAACTGATATTTTCAAGATTGGGATGAATAAAATTTTGAGAGTTGAGAACCTCTCACTGATAGACAGAGTTGGGGTGTACATATGCCAAGATCCAATGGAATGGCTGAACAGCCCTGAGGAGCTGAATGGACTAATTGAATTCCTCTGACGTGACTCCCAAATATGGATTTTCAAACCCTGTTTCTTGACATTTACAAACTTGAATTTCCATTTTACTTAAGAAAGAACCACACCAATTAAAAAGGTGCCTGACCTCATTTTCTTTGGGCATTTGTAAGATAAGACCACTTCGAAGAACTAAGAGCACTTGTGTTACAAAACCTTTTGCAAGATGACATTAAGGTCATGCATAATTATCAGGGGCCAGATTTTCAATCCAAATTTGTTCCTTTAATAATGCTGTTATTTTTCAGTAGTATCGCATTAAGCCAACCAGTCAGTTTCCTTAGCACTTTCTGTACAATATGGATGTTAGCATCTTTATTTTCTATTTGCAATTATGTATTATATTAGTGTAGTATTTCAAAGATGAAATAAAAACACTACACATCCGAGTACCATAATTTGCAGGGAATACTTACTCGTTGCCCCAATCCAGGCGAGCTGTAATGTGACGTTTTACATCTTTCATGCGATCGTGCGTCAGATGTCCCACAAGAACCTGCCTACGCAGATCCAGCAGCTCATTCATCACGTGCCACAGTCTATGGAATAAATCCCCTTCATTCTTCTGTCAAAGGAATGGCAAAATACAATAAAAGACTTAGTACACTAAAAAATTAAGAGTCCCTTTCAGAAATTAATCAACACAAACCACAAGTAATTTAGTACAATCCCACAGCATGGTTAAAATAAAAATAACTCCCAAAACCACTAATGGAGGTAAAAGGCAATTTTAAGAAGCATTAGCAGTGTCAAGGGAAAAGCTCATTCACATATGCACATACACCAGGATAAATTAAGTCTTTAAGATCACAGTTGTGAATTTAGAATTAAACTAAATTAAATCTAAAATAAGGACATCGAGTGGAATTTTCTGGCTCCCCTGATGTTCGGAACAGAGGAGACTGATGCAACGGGGGCACAAAGCGTATACTAAAAAGCCAGCATTGGCTTGTGCATCAATTTGGCAACACTGTTCTGAGCAAAGGTAAGCATGGTCATCACACAGGCTAGGTGGACAACTAAATTCATTAAGAATATTGAACAGCACTGAAAGAGAGGTGTCATGGGATTTTCTAGTCAAACCCCAGTTCCCCTACCTGATGGGGGACATATCAATTGACTGGGCACCTAGCCACAGGCCATGGTATCAGCACCCCAGGCAAGCCAGCTCGACTGTCCCAACCCATCCTGCCTGGGTGCTGTTACAGCCAAAGACCATAAGATATTGAAGCAGAATTAGGCCTTTTGGACCATCAAGTCTGCTCCACAATTTGATCATAGCTGACATGCTTCTCAACCCCATTCTCCTGTCTTCTCTCCATAATCCTCCATCTCCTTAATAATCAAGAATGTCTCTTAAATAAATTCAATGACATGACTTCTTCAGCCTTCAGCAGCAAGGTATTCCACAGATTCACCACCCTCCAACCGAAGACATTCCTCCTCATCTCAGTTCTGAGGGATCATCCCTTCACTCGAGGCTGTGCCATTGGGTCATCTCCTGTCCAGGCCTCTCAGTATTCTGTAAGTTTCAATGAGACTGCTTTCACCCATTCTTCTAAACTCCATCGAGTATAGACCCAGAGTCCTCAACCTCTCCTCGTATGAAAAGCCCTTTGTTCACTCTTATGAACCTCCTCTGGACCCCCTCAAAGACCAGCACATCTGTACAGACATTTCCGCTGGTGGCCTGCCTACTGCTTTGTTGAACTTTTAAAATAAAAACGGCTGGGACAGCACCTTCTTGAAGAGCCCTCCCAATAACTAAGCTTGCTGCACAGGCATCACTGAAACTGGAGGGCCCCCTCACTTTCAGTACCTGCCCACACCCCTTAATTGAACAGCAAACCCTACCAATTAGAAAGATCACCCACACAAAAGCCTGAACTTTCAGCGATCTCAGCACAAGAGGGATCCTGATGCAAAAATAAAGCCATAGCCTGTTTCACCTCTCCCTGGCAAAGATTCAGGCCATCTTTACCTTGTCAGAATTAAAAATTGACAAGTTAACCAAGGTTCTTTGTCAGACCATTGCAGTTAGAAACAACTAACGGGTGGAAATCAAGAATGAGTGACATTAACTCTTTCAGTGACAATGAGGTAATGGATTAAATGATCAACAGAGCTTTCTGAATGTCTTTAAGATGATTGATTGGGATTAGGTAAAAGCTCCCTCAATTAAACACCAAATAGATATTGAAGTAGAAAACCATTTAAAAACAATTTACTTTGCATAAAGCATTTCACCAGAAAGTATTTTTTGAAATGTGGCTCCCAGTCATACTAGCAGCAGCTGATTTATCTGGGCACAGTCCTAAAGGGGATCTGTACTTCAGATTTGGATGTGCCTTTTTTGAGGGAATCTACACATTGATCTGAATCCTCCTACAATATTCTGAGGAAGAGTCATCGGACCCGAAACGTTAACTCTTTGTCCTTCACAGATGCTGCCAGACCTACTGAGCTTTTCCAGCAACTTTGTTTTTGTTCCCCCTACAATATTACAACTTTTCAATCATTATTTTCTCTTTCTTGCCTTTTTCTAGAAAAGATGGGTTTTTTTAATCAACTGTTCTGACTCATTCAAAACATTTTCCACTAAAATGTTGCTGTGGTGTTAAGATTTTCCATTTCAAATTTCCTTCACTGACATTATTCACCATCCCTCCCAAATGGAAGGAGGTTTTCAAACTATAGTGAAAATTACTGAAGATCTCAGTGAAAAACAAATGGACATTTCTCACATAACCGGAGCTCAGCAAGCAACTGAACAGCAAGTCATTTACTTCCATTTAATTGCAATCCAGAAAGTTCACAAATTGTTTCCAATACGCAGTCTGAAAATATGATGCAACCCTTCAAATAGCATCTTGTTCTGAGTTGCAAGTTGATTCCTCACCACAGTTCATCATGGTCTAAGATCCGTCGAGTAGAATTATTGCCACAGTCCTCATTCCTGATAAGGACTTACAGGTCTAGAGTGGAGGCAGAGGAGAACTACCTGGTAGTTGAACTAGAAGAAGCTCTTGTCTTAAGTTAGATGAATTTTCTTGCATGATAAACATTAGGTTTCAGTGCAAGATTCATTGCAAAAGAGACTATGAGAAACGGCATGATATTAGGTCTCACTCCTTTAAGATCCAGAGCAATCCACCCACCCAACTGAGTCTAAGATCAACATATTGGTGGAGCAGTGCCGATCTCACATTAACCTTTTCAGATCATTATACCCTTATACAACATTCTGTTTCTGGACCTAATTCAGCAGCAGCAGCATGAGGTTAAGAGTTGTGTAGAATGTTGGGGTAAATTACAGGCATACAGCACAGAAGAAGCCCTTGGCCCATTGAATCTGTACTAATCTATCTACACTAATCCCACTTGCCAGCACATGGCCCATGGCTTTGAATGTAATGATATTTCAAGCACTCATCCACGTATATTTCAAAGGTTCTGAGATTTTCCACCTTCACCACCCTCCCTGGCAAATTGAAGAAAGCTGGCCTGGTGAATTTTAGAATGGAGGTGCAAGAGAAAGTGCACTACAGAATAGGAGAAAGGGGAAAAAAATAAGAAGCAATTTAATCTTCAATAAAAGAATTTGATTAGTTGGACTTGGCAACTAAAGACATTGTAAAGAAAATCCCAGGATTTTTGCCACAATCTCTTGCAGTTTTAACTGGGTCTGGTGATAATATTAGTTTTATGCTGCGCATTGGTCTGTAACTGAGAAAAAAATGATTGGCAGCTTTGGATCAGCATCCTTTAATGAAAATGATGTCAATCCTTTTTGATCAATTGAAATACTCACTAACCGAGTCTGTGACAGATGGTACCTCAGCATTTCTCCAGAGTCCTCCTGACCTGAAATGCCACGTATCCATGGGGATGTGGAAAATGGATTTAAATGAAGATTTTTCGAAGCAAGTGGTTATGATTTCAGAAAATTTTATGATTTTTTTAATTCAGCAGAAAGCTGAGCAATGAATTATTGAAACCAACCACCGCCCCCCACGCCCCACCCCACCCCAGTAAGACTTTGTTTTAATGCACTAGCCAGACTCTCAACAACTGTATAAATAACAGGTCTTAATCAACACATTTATTGGCAATGTTGGGACTTTATTTTATCGATGTGTGCATCTGATCTGGAAAATTGTATCCTGAGAAGACACAGACTGGAACACAGGTACAACTTCTGTGCACCTAAGTGCTTGACAGTATTAGTTCTGTCCTGTTGTGTTTATCAAATTCACTGAAACTGTGTAGTATATTCAAAATCTTAAAATAATGGCAATGGGATAATACGCTACTAAAACAGTGACAGGGCAAGGACTAAGGTAACCACAATTTGCGCTCAATGTAATGCCAAAGTCATTATTATCACTGTTTAGCTCCCCATTTTTTAAATACAACTCCCCTCCCATCCTGAACTACAATTTTCTACTATCCCAAAACCACATATCTCCTGATCATGTCCTGTTACAAGGCTTTAGCAAATGTCCATTCACAACCAGTTACTTGATGGTAGAAGAGCAGGTTTTTCTACATACTTGAAATTACCATGCACATATTCATCTTCCAACATTTAAGGAACTTAACATTTTGAAGATTGAAATGAATGAGCATGAAACAATGTACAAAGACACTAGAAAATGATTAAATGATTTTTTTCTTTTGTTTGTGGGATGTGGGCATTAATGATTCAGCCAACGTTTTTTGGTTCGTTCCAAATTGCCCAGAGGGCAGTTAGTAGTCAACTATACAGCCATGGGTCTGGAGTCACATGTAGGCTGGCAGATTTCCTTCCCTAAAGCACTTTAGTGAACCAGATGTGTTTTTACAATTGACAGTCACATGATCACTATTACAAAAGCTTTTTATCCCCGACTTTTTTTCTAAATGCAAATATCATCATTTGTCACAGTGAGATTCAAACCTACATCCCTAAAACACCAGCCAGTGGTTCTGGTTTACTTATCCAGTGACATTACCACAACGCCACCACGTCCCATTTGCCTCTCACTATTTCTAATTTGAGCATGAGAGATATTTTTTTAAAATCATCCTCTCCCCCAACAATGTTAGCATAAAAAATGGAACCCTTGCTCTACGCATCTGGCTTAATGAGA
Source organism: Ginglymostoma cirratum (assembly GCA_024137785.1). Taxonomy (NCBI): domain Eukaryota; kingdom Metazoa; phylum Chordata; class Chondrichthyes; order Orectolobiformes; family Ginglymostomatidae; genus Ginglymostoma; species Ginglymostoma cirratum. The sequence continues at coordinate 27,881,593 of JAHRHZ010000021.1, read as the reverse complement.
AAGAAGATAGAAATAATATCTACTTTAGCAACGGAACAAAAGATTTACACCTTTTAATGGTGTGAAAAGAAATGAAACACAACGGAGGTTAGACTATGCATCAACCCTATCCTTGAAATTGATACATTTTATGTCAGCTGATTTTTAGATGCCCTGCTGCTTTAATCCACTTCACTGTACTGGCTTAGTTGTCACAACCTTGCCAAGGGCATGAGGAAACGTGACATGACATATTGCATTTTGCCTGAAGTGAAAGCCAAGCCTACCCATAAAGGCAGCCGGAAATGGCCCAGCCAGCTATAAAGTACACTTCAACAGCTTTTAACCATCTCAAACAGTGGGTAGGTTTCAAGCGGGCAGAGATTCAGCTTTGGGTATTGTCGGACAGCCAATGCTATTTTGCAATTGTGTTCAACACTCCGACGAATGAATTGTAACACATTTTCCTCTCTTTCAACTCTACAATGATACCTCAAGCTATCAAAGAGCTGAATAGGAAATTAGAAGGTTTTATTTTTGAGGTACTGAACTTCCTGTCAACTGTGATGTATGAAGACAAACTGTCTTTCATCAGACAGCTGTTATGGTTATAACTAGCACTCTTTAATTATTAGGATTCAGAGGGGCAAAGCACCACACAAGATTATCTTCACAAAAATTTCTGTAGTCTGGATTATATTTAATTAAATAGCCTTCTCCAAAAGAAATGTTATCGAAGTTAAAACAAAACACAGAATGTTCCTGTTGATTATTGAAGTCTAACAAATATGCCAATCAGAAAGGTATAATTTTTAAAGCCATGAATATAATTTAATGTATTTATATTTCCAACCTACTAACCCACTAGCAGTACAAAAATGATTTGGTATTTAAACCACACTGTTGCCGCTTCAGCTGTCAGAATTAATAAAGATGTCTTGTCTGCCTCTTCAAACAGTTTGCAAGTGTCAAAAATTTTCATTTGTGAGAAGAATATGAATGTGCGATGATTCATTAAAGCTTATCTATTTTTAAACATGTGATGAACTGGATGTGCTGCTCATTCAACCTGATTATTTCTCTATGAAAACAATGACAGAATTACTGTAAAATTCCTGTGGGCCCACAGGTTATTGTGCATCTGCAGTGATTAATCCATTAATAGAAAGACCACAATACTATGCTCATCTGGATTCAAGTCAGGGAAAATGTGCAGAATTGGAGAAGACTCATTAACTCATCAGTATATCTCAGGACATAATGGGATCAAAAAGGAAAAAAAAAACTATTACCACATAAAGCTGTTTCCACATAATCCCCCATTCTCGTAAAGTTCCTGTCATTTCTGTGATGACAGTGTCTTCTGTTGGAATGATTGTTTCAAATTGCCTGTGGTTGTGAAAGAATACATCATCCATGAGCTGACTGTCATACATTTGCAACATGTCACAAAATTACTGGGCTGTTTCACTTTGAAGCTGTGCATTTTAGTTCTTTAGAATTAGAGAACAATTTAAAATTCGACCTTGTTAACTTCAAGGATGGAAAATCATTCCATTGACCAAAACAATTCCACTCAAAATGTTATACTTCATCAAGTCCTACAAGCGACTACACAACATTCCTAAATATATTCACATTTAACAATTTCTTGAAAGATGCATTCAACAAAGATGCTCAGATTGTACAAAACACAACTGCACCAAGCGAGATTTCCCTGTGGTAAATGCAGCTACCCATTCAGTTGAGTACAGTATAGAGAAGATCATAAATCAAGTTCAATTCCTTCATTCTTTGCTTATGATGTAGAATCCAATAAGCTCAAGTTATATTTTTGGATCTCAGCATAAATTTTCCCCAGTTTTCAGAGTGGCTTATGAAGCAGCAATCCAACCTATTTCCTTTCTTGTTTTTTTTAAACCTATTTAAATTCCGTAAACTTTATTTGGATAAATATACAGTATATCCAAAAGATGTTTTTTGTGCTACAAGTCACCCAGCAGAGACCCAAATTATTAAGTTAACACTTAAGAACCTGTGTTGCCTCAAATTCATCACTTGATAGATAGACTTGTGGACAATGGGAACAGCAATCACTGGGTCAAAATCAACAGCTCCTGTGACTCTGTCACCTTTAAGCGCAGCATTTCACAGAATCACAATTGTTATGGCGCAGGAGGATGCCATTCAGCCCATCGTGCCTGCGCTTGCTCCTCAAACAAGCATTGTTGACAATCTCCTGCTTTTTCTTCATACACTATTTCTATCCAAATAATCATCCAATACCCTCTGGAATGCTTTGATTGAACCTGCTTCTATCCAACTTCCAGGCAACTCATTCCATCCTCTAACTACTCACTGTGTGAAAAATCTTTTCTTTTCTCATATCCCCTTTGCTTCTTTTGCACAACACTTTAAATCTAAGCCATCTAGGTCTTGCTTCTTTTAAGAGCAGGAACAGGCTCTCCTTATCTTCTCTACCAGCCCGCTCATGATTTTGAAACCTCTATTAAATCTCCTCCCAGCAAACTTCACTCAAAGGAAGATGGTCCCAATCTCTTCAATCTATCCTCAAAACTGAAAGTTCTCATCCCATGAACTATTCTTGTAACCCACTTCTGCATTCTCTCCAATTTGTTCACATCTTCGCTGTAAGGTTACACCCAGAACCGTACACAAAATTCCAGCAGAGGTCTCACAAGTGTCTCCTCCAAGTACATTAGAGGAATTAAGTCAGAGAATGATGCTTTCTGCTGATCTAAGTGGGGTCTTGTTTGGAGGACAGTCACCACCCATCTCAAAACCAGGTCATTAGTATCAGAAAGGGATAGGGAATAGACCATAGTTGGAAATGGGTTTCTAATGCTCCCTCTTCTTTGTTGCTAACCTGGCAGACCACGAGAATCCAGGTTAAGCCAAATTAAAACAGTTTACCAGCCTGTCAATCTCAGTACCCAGGTAGATGCGGGACCCACCTGGGCACTCAAGTTTGACTATGATCAAAAGATAAATTTTGTTTGAAAAATAACATCTTTATTGTTCCTCCAAAAGGAAAGGAGAGATGGAGTACTGAACATTAGGACACAGAGGCCTCTACTGCGAGAAAAGAGACACCAGCTTGTTTGTAATTTCAACAATTTAACAAATGCCAGTGGCGAACTTCTGTTAACCCCAGCACCTATTGGGTGTATTTAAACAAGATAACTGCTACTAACCATGCTTATTGGCAGGGTGAGCAATGGGGTCATCGACATGTGTATTCTAGCATTAATATCAAGGAATTGACCATATAGATTTTACTGTTAATTTTAGGTGGAAGGTCAAGAAGAATTACTTTTAAAATTAATTTGCTTGCAGGATGTGAGTGTCAGAAGTCAGGCCGCCATTTGCTGTCCATCCTTAATTGCTCTGGAGAAAATGGTGTTAAGCTACCTTCTTGTATTGCTGCAGTTCATGTTGCATAAGAACACCAACATTCTGTTAGGAAGTGTTTTCCAGAATTTTGATCCAGAAAGTGAAAAGAAATGTGATTATACTTTCAAGTCAGGATGGTGTGTGGCATTGAGAGGAACTTGCAGGGAGTGCTTCCATACATCTGCTGCCCTTGTTTTTCCAGGTAGTTGAGGTCTGGAAGTGGAAGGTGCTATCAAGGATATCTTTGAGAATCATTGCAGTGCATCTTGTAGGTGATACACACTGTTGCCACTGTGCATCAGTAGCAGAGGAAGTCAATGTTTTAGGTGGTGAGTGGGAGTGCCAATGCCAATGGGCTGCTTCATCCTGAATGGCATTGAGCTTCCCGAGTGTCATTGATGTAACATTCATCAGGCAAGTAGAGAGTAGTCCATCTCACCGTTGATTCATGCACAGTAGTGGCAGACTAGCTTTCCAGAGACCAGATGTGATACTCAGTACAAAATTCCTGCCTCTGCTGAAGTATCTAAAATATTTATATGGTGAGTCCAGTTCAGTTTCTGGTGAATGGTAACTCCCAGATTGCAACAGTGAGAGATCCAGTAGTGGTAATGCCATTGACTGTGAAGTGGAAATGGTCAGATACGTTGATGAAATTGTTGATAAGCTAAAATGTCAATCCTGTTTTGCTCTACAGACGTGAACCAACTTGCTAGGTTTTCCGCCTGCTTATTCTTATTTCAGGTCTTACAGTTTGCACATTTGATTATTCACAAATGGTGGGAAACATGAGCAAGCATCCTCATTTCTGACCTTGCGCTGGCAGGGTGGCTGGGAAGGATAGACACAGAGACAGAGACAGAGGGACAGGGACAGGGACAGGGACAGATATCAAGTCATACAGCACAGAAACAGACCCTTCAGCCCAACTTGATGCTGACTAGGCTTCCTAAACTGAACCAGTCCCATTTGCCTGCATTTGGCCCACATCCTTTTTAACCTTTCCTATCCATGTACCTGCCCAAATGCTTTAAATGTCGTAAATGTACTCACCTCTACCACTTCCTCTGGCAGCTTGTTCCATACGCATGCCACCCTGTGAGAAAAAGTTGCCCCTCAGGTCCCTTTTAAAACCTTTCCCCTGAACTTAAGCCTGTGCCCTCTAGTTTTGGACTCCTCCACCCTAGGAAAAAGACCTTGGCTATTTACTTACCTATGCCCTTCATGACTGACAGAGAGACAGAGACAGAGACAGACAGAGACAGATTGGTCATTATGCTGCTGAAAATATTTTGTCCCAAGTCCCTACCCAGAGAGCTTCCTGCAGATATGCTCTGAGACTAAGTTCGTTGACCTCCAACAACCACGACCATCTGTTTTTCTTCCTGTTAGGGCTCTAGTCGGTACAGAATTTCACCTCCGTTCCCACTGACTTCCATCTTGATTTTATTTTGCCACAATCGGTCAAATGCTGGGTGTCAAAGACAATTACTTATGCCTCTCCTCTGTAGTTGAGACGTTTTGCTCATGTTAAAATCAATGTTACAATGAAGTCAGGAGCTGAATGGCCCTGGCAGAACTCAAACTGAGTGTCAGTGGGTAGTTTATTGCTAACCAAATACTGTCTGACAGCACTGTTGATACTTTGCTGATGATTGACAGTAGACTGGTTGAGCAATAATTGACTGGGTTGGATTTGCTCTGCATTTTGTGTGGCTGCCCAATTTTCTGCATTGTTGGATAGGTGCCAGTGTTGTCACTCTGCTGGAACAGCTTGGCTAGGGGGTGCGGCAAGTCCTGTAGCAATAGTCTTCAGTATAAATTGCCAAAATGTTATCAGGGTCCCTGACTTTGTAGTATCCGGCTGTTTCTTGATATCATGAGTGAGAACTGAAGGCTGACATCTGATGCTGGAAACCTCAGGGACAAGCCAAGATGGATCATCCATTTGACACATCTGGCTGAAGAGAGGTACAAATGTTTCAGCCTATTCTTTTCACTGACATGCTGGGCTCCACCATCATGACAAAGAGGTTATTTGTAGAGCCTCCTCCTTCTCTGTTTAATTGTCCATTACATTCATGACTGGGTGTGGCTAGACCACAAATCCTCGGGCTGATCACTTAGCCCTGTTTATTGCATGCCTTGATAACCCCAAAGGAAATTCCAAGATCTGTGCAGAAAGTTAAGGCCGAACTATGCTCTAACCAGCAAAGTATTTAAGTTTAGTCCCAGAAACAACATCAGATTTAACTGCATTATTTCTGATCATCAAAACTATGAAATTAAAGGATTAAGGAGGTCATATTAAGAAGGTTTTTTGTTATCTGTACTTGCGTTTTAACCTTTCAAAATCCAGCATCAAATTAGTGATCATGGAGCCAATTAACTATGCAGTTTCACGTTTTATTATTCAAGTGGCAGAAATCCAAAACAAAAAAAATGCAAAGTCAACAGTTGTCATCAAAAAGCCTTGGATTAGAGGCATCAAAAAACCTGGGAAACCCAGTTATGAAAACGAGTTTATCTAAAATATTCATATATATCATGGAATGGACGTAGATATACATATATTTTGAACCTCATGAAAAGAATGCTTTTCAAAGCAAAAGATACAGCTACAGCAGCAATAACATTGTATTTGCAAGGAAGTAGTTGCTTGGACAGAGGGTGAATCTGAAGCACATTCTGAGGGAGGGCCATCCTCCAGCAGGTGAGTATTAAAAAAAAAATGGTTTAAACATAGTCAGAGAATGTGACAGAGGAGCAATAGCCTTTGTCATCTCCCTCTTCCTTTGAGATTTCTCTCAAGAGTGTGAAGTGCAATCATCACAAATGGAGTGCTCTACAAGGAAAAGTCTGAAACTACACAATGGTTGCTAGACAAAAAAAAAAGTTCAACCAGCCATAAAGTATCCAAGAGAAAACCACAGTGCCAATAGCTGGTGGGACAAGTGATTTTGGCTGCAGACTAGAATTTGAAAAATCTGCAAGTCATTTTTTCCAGAACTTGAACTTTAGCTTTGACTTCCTGTATCCTTTTAGCAATGTTTAAGTCCTGTACGATCAAGTAATTTCATATCAATAACTCATGGAATTAGCAATATCACCTTCCTTTTTTAGTTTAAACTTTTTGTGGCCAGTGGAAGAGTAGGACATGAAAATGAATCAGTTCACCCTTCCTAACTAGGTTATAACACGTATAAATCACATATAAAGATACATGACTGCTGTCAGGGAGAGATTGGATGAGTTAGGATTGGAATTCATGTCGCACATTCTTCGTTGAGAGCAAGTTATTCAATGGATAAGAGAATGCAATTGTCAACCACACTTATTATGTGCACTTAGCACTTGGACATAGAAGGAGACGCAGCAGCTATTTCTGCTCATCATGTTTATTGTTGTCTTTAGAAATCCTATGAAGAAAATAATTTTCAGGGCATAATACCCTCTCAAATGTTATTCTTGAAAGCCTCCAGTTGGCAGCTCATTCGATCACAAATGGAGAACAATTACAGACCATGGAAAATGTTTTGTTTGGTTACATAAAACAATTTTTTTTCCTTTGTGGATCTGTGATAATGCTAATTACTGTAGCAATTCAGTATGAGAACTGTGCAAATCAATATTTTACAAAAAAATCCTAATGCTACTTGTATAGCCAATACAGCAAACACAGTCTTTTCTATCATGTTTTGACATTGAACTTACCCTTTGTTTTTGACATTTGCATTTTTCAAGTGAATGTAGGTAGCTGGGAAAATTCCCTATGAAAAAAAAAATGAAATATTTTATGTTTGAAGCAGCTTTCTTACTTCTAGGACACACAATTCATTATTACGAACCGCATGTTACAAATAAGTGACACTTAACATAATTTGCAACGTAAACCTCAACTTGTTAATTTTGAATTACCACTGGTAATAATGAATGCATGACAGATCAAACAAACAATTTTTCTGCTCAATACTAAAGCCTGGTGTGCATCTAGCTTATAACCTGCTGACTGTGCAAGTTTCTTTTTTGAAAAATTGTGACTTCATTTGGTGGAGAATTAACACCATGGACTAGACCACTAAAACACAGTAATATCATCAGTGATGGTGAAAACAAACTGGCTGGTATACAAAACAGGAACAAGTAAAAAAAAAAAACTTTCACTTCTAATTGCAAATTTTCGAAAGTTTTTTTAAAAAATATCAGTACTTTGAACCAAACCTTGGGCAATTGTCAGAGGACACAAGTTTATGTTTTACATTGGAAAAAAGTGTGAAGAATTCAGGACATAGTGGATGAGACGATGGCTCAGTAGTCAGCACTGCTGCCTCACAACATCAGGGACCCACATTCAATTCCAGCCTTGGGTGATTGTCTGCATGGGTTTTCAGCAGGTGCTCCAGTTTCCTCCCATAGTCCAAAAATGTGCAGGTTGGATAAATTGGCCACGCTAAATTACTCTGTAGTGACTAGGGATGAGCAGGCTAGGTGGGTTAGCCATGCTAAATGCAGGATTACAGGAATAGGGCAGGGGGGGTTGGTGTGGTCTTCGGAACATTGGTGCAGACTTGACGGACCGAATGCCTTTTTCTGCATCGTAGGGATTTTGTGATTGAGAGCTGTTGCGAAAAGAAGCTGTTAGGTACCATCGAGGTACAAAATGAAAAACGTTCCAATATACACACCTTAATACTTGGACTTTTTAAAACAAATCCTCTGTACCAGCCTATACAAAGAAACAAAGTAGAAAAGACAAATTAAAGTTCTTGTATTAAATTTTATAACAGCAGTGGTGGAATGTAACTCAAAACAAGAAGTGACAAAATGCTGCAGGGAACTGGCATCAGGATGAGCCTACTACGGGACCTCCTCAAGTCTGCAAAGCCACAGCCTGATGCTCTTCTTTGTAGATTCATGTCTGCTAATTTGCACACAACATTCATGGACATAAGGTACAGGAACTACGTGGGTGGACAGGTATATGACTGAACAGGAAATTGAAAAGTTGATGTCAGTGTGATGTCTCGAAAATGGCAGCATACCGTTTCCTTGATCATGCAAATGCACTTGCACAGAAATATGAACTAAATGCACCACAGAAAGGTCGTGTTCGTCTGACGATAAGCTAGGATGCCTTCATTGTATTAGTTATTAGTTTTTTAAAAAAGTCCTTCAATCTCTTTATTTTACCCATGCTTCCTTACTTCAATCTGATTTTTACCCTCATTCTTTCCCTCTCTGTACCTGAATTGACATTGAATTCACATTGAATTCACCTAATCACATTTACACTTTCATCACAGTCATTAAACTATTAATCTTTCAAAGCTTCAATCTGCTAGTTTAGGTTATACATAATTGCTTTCCCTGTTCACTCACACAGGAAGGCTGTAGTGTAGTGGCAATGTCACTGGAAGTGACAGTTTTTCTAGGATTCCAGAATGCCAGGCTAATGTTCTCAGGACATGTGTTCAAATCCCACCCAAGACAGATGGTGAAATTTAAATTCCACTAAAATCTGTAATTAAGGGTGACCACATAACTACTGTTGATTGTTATAAAAGCCCATCTGGTTCACTAACCTTACCTTCTTTACATGTGACAATGTGTAATAAAAAAAATACATCCGCTAACTGATTTCCCTCAACACGCTGTTAACAGCACACACCTTAAACAAGTAGTCACATGAAACAGTCAAGGTTAGACAGGAAGGGGCAAGACTAAAGGTCAAAGTTAATGGAAGATTGTATTCACAGGAAATTGTAAGCCTATGTTTGAGAAATCTGTTTGAATTATGTGTTCAAGTCAACATAAGACACCATGTCTTATGTTGTACCATTTGTCCAAAAATAGTCAATTAAGTGCAAAGGGGAATTTCTGCAATCTTTTCCACAAAGTTGAAAAACGTCATGCCAGAAGCCATCTAAACCCTCAAAACTGGCCACACTGCCACATTGAAAAAAATACCCAATGAGTGCCGCCATGAATTTTGTCTATTTGCACCACTTTGAGAAAGCTCAAAAATATTTTTCTGGTGCAGACCCCCAGTCGAATCCTTTCAAAAACGTTTGACATTTTAAAAGTTTTCTAAGAACTTAATGAGCACCTAAAATAAATCTAGTAAGTAGTTTTCCATTGTGATTTAAAATAATTTTCAGTTACATGCAATCAGTTTTCTCTTGCGTTGAACTCAAACAACTATTTGAAAATACTCAATTTATGTAATTCATCTGTTTTAAATGCATAAATAAACTATCACCAAATTAAACATTAACTATAATTCAATAAATAAATTCAGTAAGTATTAAATGTATCAAGGAAGACTTCTTCAATGTGGAAAAGTATTCACAACGCAACAAAAGAAGAGAGAAATTTACACAGCACTTTTATCATTATGAATCACATAGCAAGGAACTTTGTAGATTTTGTGATATGTCTCACAGTTAGCATATCTTGATAACAGCATAGAATATCATTACTGCATAACATCACATGACCCGAGTAGGGAGTTTCATGCTCTATCTTACCATGGATCACTTGAAACATGACTACTGGAAGCATGCTCCTCTGTTGAGTTACTTAATTACTTAACATTAGCCCAGATATTTCTGTGCTTGAGGAAGGCAACATTTTTACACAAGAGTTTCTTGGATTCTTTCAATACTACAATATCCACAGCCAGTTCCTTATGATACAGGAGATAAAATTAGCATTGCCACATCAGGTTAAATAAAAAGTGTCGGAGGTAAACTCAACGTAGGAGCATTACAACATTCAAGTTATCAAGTCACAAACAGATAGTAGGACAGATGATGGAAAAGCATTGTCAGAGTTAAATTCTAAGGAGCATCTGAAAGGATGAAAGATGTTACAGGGTGAGAAATTCAGAGCTTGGGGCTTTGACAGCAGCTACATGTGGCAAAATGATTTCCATTGGAAATGTCCAAGGGGCTAGAATCAGTGCTCAGGTAGCTCAGAGGATTGTAGAATTTAGGGGAGTGAGAGAGATCAGGGACAAGGTTATGGAGAAATGTGATGACAGTGAAAATATCAAAACTGACTGGGTGACAGCTAGGGATCTAATGTTGATCAATGAGTACAGATGTGGCAGATGAGTGGGACTTGGTGCACATGCAGCCAAATTTCCTCATCTGTGTCTTTAATTTAAAGGACATAGGCAAAAGTTTCAACGAACCTCAACTGAGGAGGCATAAAGTGTCAGACTGGCTAGGATTTTGATATCAAGAGGAAACAGACATCAGTGAGGGTTTCAGTAGCAAGTGAGTTTACGTAGTGTCAGTCAGTTGATACAATAGAGGTCAAAGCTGAGCACTGGCACATTTGTTTGGCTCGAAGATTAACCAAAGCTCAAATATGAGTGCAAGACTGCAGACAGTGTGGGTCAAGCTCTGTGAAAACTGCCAGGAAGAGGGTGGACTCTGTGTAGGGAATCTGGCAGAGCCAATGGTGTTGGGTCTTCTGAATACTTAATTGGAGGAGTTTTCTGCTCCAAGAGTACTGGATGTCACACAGAGTTTGATAACTTACAGACAAGCGGCAAATGTTGTCAATATACTGATGGAAACGGATGCTGCATTTTCAGATTATATTCTTGAACTGAAACTGTTAGTTACAAGCTTTAAAAACTCAAATTGCACAGGAAAAGTAAACTTCAATGTAATTTAATCACGTTCCAGGAAGCACACTACCATAAATCAGTAAAAGAAAACATTCTTAACACATCGACCTGGAGTTTGCGCTGTTTAGTGCAATTTACCAAAATTAGTCGTCCCACAGAAAAGATACAGGAATTACAACCACAAATCACAAACAGAATTAAACTAAGCTCCCAAGTCCTTTTGTGCTGATGCCAGTCCCCTCTCAACACCAGCTTTGCTCCCAGATTTAATTGGTCACAATGACACATTTCCGTTAATTGTGCCAAACTAGAGGCTTTGAAGAGGCTCGTGTTTAGACACAAGGATATTAAGAACATAAGAACTAGGAGCAGGAGTAGGCCGTCCGGCCCTTCGAGCCTGCTCCGCCATTCAATAAGATCATGACCGATCTTTTTGTGGACTCAGATCCACTTACCCGCGCTCTCACTGTATCCCTTAATTCCTTTATTGTTCAAAAAATCTACCTTAGCTTTAAAAACATTTACTGAAGTAGCATCAACTACTTCACTGGGCAAGGAATTCCATAGATTAACAACCCTCTGGGTGAAGAGGTTCCTTCTCAACTCAGTCCTAATTACTAAATATTCGCCCAGTAATATCAGTCTCAATTCAGTCCTAAATCTGCTCCCTCTAATCTTGAGGCTATGTCCTCTTGTCCTAGCTTCACCTGCCAGTGGAAACATCCTCTCTACTTCTATCTTATCTATTCCCTTCATAATTTTATATGTTTCTATAAGATCTCCCCTCAATCTTCTGAATTCCAATGAATATAATCCCAATCTACTCAGTTTCTCCACATAAGCCAACCCCCTCATCTCCGGAATCAGCCTAGTGAATCTCCTCTGCACCCCCTTCAGTGCCAGTACACCCTTTCTCAAGTAAGGAGACTAAAACTGCACACAGTACTCCAGGTGTGGCCTCACCAGCACCTTGTACAGCTGCAACTTAATGGACACCCTGTTACAAGAGTTAAATATTAAACATGATCTACTTTCCTCTGGTAGTGAGAACAGCAAATAAAACATGGCTTTTTTGTTTTCTTTGTTTTAACAGTCAATTTCAGTTATTTAAAGTCAAGTTACTTACAGACGGTAAACAAGGGACTGTGTTGTAAAAATCCTTATTTCTTCCAGCAAAACTATTTTCACCCATATTATGAAACCTACTCAAATATTTAGATAAACATTACTGATATTTTAAAACAATATCTTTATGTTCTAAAACGGAGCTGCATTGATTCCTCTGCACCATCTTATAGTCCACAGTATATAAATGTTTGAGCAGAAACCTGAGTGAGAAAAGAAAGCCCTTTGGGGCAACTTTGAGAATGATTTGCATTGGATTGCTAATTGCAGCAATAGTTGAAAATTTCGGTGATGTAATTTCTTTAATATAAAGTCAACTCTATAGTCAGATGTATGTGTGGACACAGGTGAAAACAAATTCTAATCTACAAAAGATTTTCCCGAATATGATATGTACTGGTAAACTCACCATCACATTTTTCCAGTATCTGAACTGTGTCACCCACTTCCAATGGTAAGCCATGAGGAACTGTTCCTCGAAAACCAGCTATCACTGAAAAGAAGGAAATTGAAATGTTTATTTATTGCATGAAAAATATTACAAATTATAAAGTATAATTAAATGACATTGTAAGAGTAATGGTTTTCCTTGCACTGTAAGCATTCAGCCACCACAATTTAACATTTACATGATTTAGAAATATACATGTTGATCAGTCATTTGAGTGAAACATTTTTCTTCATATATTTGGATGACCTTAAATCAGTCCAATTGCATTGTGCAATAGGAATTAAAATGAAAATTTTGTTAACAATAAAAAATTCTGGAATTACTCAGCAGGTCTGGCAACATCTATGGGAGGGAGAAACATAGTTAAAACCCAGATTAATAAGATTTCATTATGTGTTCCAAAAAATTACTTTTTTTCCATCAGATTCTTCCAAATTTGCTCAGCATTTCTAGCACATTCTGTTTTTTTTTCCAATTTCGGTCATCCACAGCTTTCATAAAAATGCATTTTGACAAACATGACCTGAGCATCAAATTTACTTCAGTAAAAGCAGGGCTTTTCAATTCTTATCAACAAAATCAAGTTTTGATACATAATAAGGTGGCAAGAGTTTGTTCTTCAAGCCGTGGGTCAGTCAAGGATGGAGGATACCATTTGTCAAAGTTTGGATTTAAAACTGCAATTAGAGTTATTTGTTTTCCAAAATATCCAAGAGAGACAATTATTCTCCCCTTTTCTTCTGTATCTTTTGATTGCATATGCTCAGATTTTAATTCATTGCTACTCCAACATAATTTCCAAGTTTGGGTTTGATTATAGGTGGCAATGCAGAGCAGAAACATTTCTCAAGCATGAAGTTATCAAATAATCATTTCGCTCTTTGTGTCCAGAAATTAGTCCCTCCAGTAACTACATTTCAACAGTATTCAAACAGCTGTAAAACACTTTCGAGCAGACTAAAGTTGTAAAAGGTGCAATATCAATTGCATTTTTCCTCTTAGCAATAACCAGGACATTAATTATGTAATTTTTTCTGTTGATTGAGATATATCAAGTGATAAAATCTTGACCTAAGTTTTTCAAAACTTGATCTTGAATCATTATCACTCGAGACAAAGAATTGTACAGCATCTGACATGAAACTATTTGCCCAACAGGTAACTAAAGGTGGAAACAAACAGCAGTTTGGTTATGAGGTCTCATTCCTTATGTCCTATTGTTCCAAGGACAATGTGCATTCTCAAGACCAACTCAACAACTGATGCATCTCAAATGTATTTCAATTAAATAATCTATAAAGAACTGAGGAAGAGTTCTGCGGAAGGGTCACCGTACCTGAAACGTTAACTCCAATTTTTCTTCACAGGTGCTGCCAGACATGCTGAGCTTTTCCAGCAATTTCTGGTTTTGTTCCTGAATTACAGCATCCGCAATTCTTTCAGCTTTTAACCTATTAAGTCCTGTTGATTTGGCAAGGGTGCGGTTCATTATGATCATTCTTCTGTGGAACTTGATCTACCCTTGTCAAAAATAGCAATTTTATGCTCCTCCAAAAGGATACACATTTTCTGCATTAAAATCCAATTATCACAACAACGTAGCCTTGCTAATTTTTATTTCCAAAATCTTTAACAATAGGCCATTTTGGTATTTCCCAAAATCCTACACAAATCAGGACCATTTTGCAATTACAAGGCTTAAAAGACTTTTGCTTTGGGACTCTTTCAGAGAAATTCAAAGTTAGCGTGCGACATGTTCTGAAGTTCAGCTGACAAGTGGTGGGTGGTTTGATTGTTAGAGATTTAAAGGTAGCACAAATGCTTTACTGGGAAAAGAGAGCAAGGTGTTTACACTTGGAGACAATGGCAGCAGCTACGTGCTAAAAGGAGGTAGACCAAGTCTCAGAAGTCACAGAAAAGTGCTGAGAATGTCAGGTTGTAAACATGGTATTTTAAACTGTCCATTTACTTTCAAGATAATAAAGGAAGCTAGATTCTCTGATATACCTCATCAGCGTTTCTTCCTTGACACTAGACCCACGTGATTCACACTTCTGTCCAGTCAGATTTTGAGGGGAGGAAGGTCTAAGATATCCTGAGAAACACAGCTAAGACTTGACAATAAGACTTTGTGATTCACCACAAAGAAAGATGGGTCGTAGTTCATGCTCAGATTGAAAACCTCAAATTCCTGAAGATTTTAAGCAAGCCTGCAAGATTCTTGTATGAGACGAATCATCACTGGGGAGAAAAAAATCTCATTGTAAAGGAGAGTTCTAAGATTAAAAGCTCTTAAAGTAAAGAGAACAAAAAGTAAACAACCAGGAGTCAAGGATCACCGTGATTTGGTTCGAGGAAGAATTGAATGCCTACTTAAAAGGAAGTTATAAAGTATACCCATGAAGTGCATTTCAATTGTGGTAAAAGAATAAGGGGATTGGTCTATTGTAAAGAATAAAAAGTATATGTTGCCGAGAGTGTTTAGTTGGTTGTGCTTTCACTTTTTTGAGGTTTTGGTGAACCTTGTTGTACAATCCTTTCAGTTAATTTGAAGTTATTGTTAAAAATAGTTATTTTTTTCTATACAGGTTATAAGTACACAAGATCATAACAGAATGTGTAATATAAGCCAATGATATTACAACGATAATTAAGATTATTCTAATTGGACTTGAAACATTAACTGTTATCCTCTCCATTCCACATTTTCTCCAGCACTTTGTCTGCACAATTGAGACATTAAAATGGTATAATTTTCAGGGTGGGAAAAATACATTTCTACACAACCACAGCATATGATGTTATTTCTCAATTCTGGGATCAGTATTAATCTGGAGGGCTTCAATTTTAGGTCACAGTTCAGAATGTCAGCCAAGAAATGCAAATTCATGATCAAATGCATTTCAGCTACTTACAGAGATCACACAAGCCATGCAATTTTAATCCAAGTGCAAATGCCAGAAAACTAGAGTCAAAAGACTGATGGTTATGGAGCTGCTTTTTACAGAACTCCAGCTGAAAATACAGACCATCCAAACTTGAAAACTCAGATTTGGTAACCATGGCTCTGCCAGTTCGATGAATAATTCAATGATAGAAAAATCAAAATCAGTAGAAACCATGAGTGTTTTTCTTCCTGTTGTATACAGATGTGAAAGGATCTGAAAAGAATTGTTTGGGTGCAATAAGCAGAATCAACTATGACCACGTCAAGAAAACTGAGTGAGAATAAAGCAGGGTCTCAATGGGAGACAGAGCTAAGGGTATGCACTCCCAGCAGTCTTTGAAGTAATGTACAATTTTCTTCTAAATTGTAAGTTGCTGCAAAGATGCAATAAACTACACTTTGTTTGCACTATAACATTCTTCTAGTTAAACCTTCACACAGAAGCCACACGCTACGAAACAAAACAGATTGCAGGAATCTGGAAACATATTTACAAACATGATTACAAATTTGCCGAAACACATGCACAGAATCAGAGAAAAGAATTGGGCTAGATTTTCCGAGCAGTGGCAATCTGCTCCTATCTTTTAAACATGAAGAGTGAATTCCACAACTCTGGCAGGAGGCTCTGATGACAGCTCCTGCAGAAATGTGGAGGGTACCTTCAACTTAACTATATCCTCATCGTGGAGGATAGTCAGATGGAGGCAAAAGCCCCTTTCTTTCATGGTAGTACTTGCTGTAGTCTGGTGATAAAACAATGAGATGACTGTAAAAGTCATTTGGCAGAATGCCTCATTACCAGACCTTTCCAACAACTACCAGGACATCGCTTAGCTGGTGGTGAGAGGGGCACTACCTGTGAAATTCTTCTCGTACGCCCAGTCTGTCTGGAGAACCGCACACTGCCCTCTAAGCTGCTGCCAGTGGATACAGATTGTCACTCATCCCTTTTTGAGATATGCCTTTGCAAAGGAAGTATGGAGAAAGATGCAGTGGTTTTTGCTGAGGTTCATTTAGAGCAGTTCCATGACACAGGGCTCTGTGCTTTACGGTCGGTTCCCTGGGACACACACCGAATCAAACATGAGCTGTGCCTGGAGGACCATCAACCTAGGGAAGGACACTCTTTTGTCTGCCCAAAACTTGTTGGTCTTCCAGAACAAGGAGTTGGCCCCAACCGAAAGTTGCAAACTGGCACATTCTAAAGTCCAGGACTACATATTGAGGGACGCAGTAAAGCTTGGGGCAGCTGCCACCAAGGCGCAGTGGGGAAAGATCACTGTCTGAGGTCCTCCTGCTCAAGTTAAATCGGGGTCCATTCAGTTTATGGATCCTCCCAGCATCTCAAATGTACAGGAATATAATCTTGCACAAGCAAGAGATGCCTTTCGTTTGTTTGGATAGAGTCAAACTCCAATGTTTGCTTGTTTCCTTGATATGCTACTATACGGATCCAAACTGCATTTGTGACTTTGGCTGTGTATATATAAAAGATATTTCCGTGAAAAGTTTATTTTTGAAATAAAAAGCATCTCAGACAGCCACTTTGACAGTTCCTCTGAAAAGGTATGTGTAAAAGTTTAGTGAGAGGTTAGGTAACTCGGGTGTCGCATGCCAGGTAAATGATTGCGTGTTTTGGGTACCTCAGGATGGGCAGGGGAATATGTAGTCAAGTGGGGAAGTGGGGGTGAGGGGCAGGGTGGTAGTTATCTGATCCTGGGTTCAGAAGTGGTGATGCAAGGTCCAGTAATGGGGTATAGGTGGGAGAATTGTCCGTCGGGATCTTCATTTTCTTGGGGAACTTCCTTGGAGTCTGCTATGTAGGGGGTTCTGTACGGCCCCAATGTGCAACTCTTTTTTTTTTCCCCCTGCAGAGACTATTATTAGGCAATTGGAAAATAGGCCAGAGTGCTTAAAAGTTTATAAATCAGCGATACTTTAATTGTTGAAATTGAAGGCAACACCAGCAGAGAATGTTTTCATTCTGAGCTCAAGCTTTAAAAATGCTTTTAGTTGAAATTGTCAGAAAAATAATTACAAACCGCCTACATCATTAAGATGTTTCAATTCACTGAGTAACCCTGCCCTAAGAGGAAACAATTATCATGAAAATAAACATGCTGGTCTTGGCAAGATTGATCTCCTGCCCTGAAGCCACACAAAACAGTTTTACTGACTATTGCTGTTGGCAGAGTTCAATATTCAGTCGATTAAAGATATGATTGACTAAGGTCAAGTAAAAATCAAGGTTATACACACAGAAGATAAGCTAATATGTTAGATCTGTTTCTCATTTTCAAATGCTTTAAACTGAACATAGAATTGCATAAGCATTCGTAATACAGGAGTGGTACAGTCTACATATTAACCACAAAAATGGAATTATATAATTTTGCTGCCACCACACTATCACATTCAAAATGACACTTTTCAAAATTCTGTTCAGCACTCTCTCTTCCCCCCCAAACATCACCCCACTATCGATGCTCCAACATACCTCTAACCTTGACTCCAAATTCCCATGTTTCCACTTTGCCACAAACAAACTTTTGCTGAGATTGATTGGGGTATTTTGGTACTTTGCAATATTTTAAGCGAGTATTGTATCAACTGGACCAGGCACCGGTACTATAGTTCTAGAGCAGGTCAGAGCTGTAATTTGCAGCAAGGAAATGACCACTTGATTTCCCAGAACCTCCCCAAAAAGGCACGAGATCAGGGGTGAAATAGAATTGCCTCTTGCCTCCTCGATGTAGCTACACCACCATCCTGGACATGGTTCTCCCAAAAGCATTGGTGCTTCATCCACTCACCTTCAAAGCTACTCCCTTCACTATTAGCATACCTTCCTTCAATGTGGTCGACCTACAGCAGATACTGCAAGCTACCAGCTCTTACTTCACTTCGTATTGACTGCCACGAGGAAGGAGGGCAGGACAGTAGGTGTGTGAAAACACCATCACACTTGTGCATACACAATTCACAAGTACATCGTTCATGCTCAAGTCATATCCCCTCCCAATGTGGACATGAATTTCCATTTCCTATTTAGTGCAGGGTCAACATCCGGGAACTCCCAGCCTAACAATACTGTGGGAGCACCCTCATCACTCAACTGCAGCAGTGCAAGAAGGCACGTGATCACCACCTCAGTAGCAAGGAATAAATGGTGGCCTTGTCAGTGATATTCACATTTCAAGAACTAATAGAAAGTCATCGATATGTCGGCAATTTTATTCTAAGTCCAAATTTCATAAATACATAGTTTGTCATTTTCAGTGAAACCAAAATATTCACTTTATACAATTCTGCTTTGTTCACTCAAGCATGCACCTATAGGAAAAGGGATCAGGTCTAACTCTGATATGCTAATAAGTCAATACATATCACAGGAAGAGATATAATGTCTTATTCATAGAATCATTGAATCCCCACAGTGTGGAAACAGGCTATTCAGCACAACAAGTCCATACTGACTCTCCGGACAGCATCCCAACCAACCCATCCCCCTAATTCCCATGGCTAATCCACCTAACTTACATAGCCCTGGACACAATGGGCAATTTAGCATGGCCAATCCACCCAACCTGCACATCAGGAGGAAACCAGAGCACCTGGAGAAAACCCACGCAGACATGGGGACAGTGTGCAAACTCCACACAGGGAGACAATCGCCCGAGGGTGGAATCGAACCCGGGTGCCGGGTGCTGTGAGACAGCAATGCTAGCCACTGAACCACCTTGCCACCCTCATTATTTTGCTTTGTTTTGCAGCCTCATGGTAAGATGAAGTCACAACGAGATTTTCTTAAATAAAGTTAAAGTTTCCCTTGCCATAGACTCTAAACTTCCTTCACATCACAACAATACCAAGAATATCGTAATAAAGGCATTAAAAGTTACAATGAATAAAACTAGTAGAAAATAATAGTTTAATAAAGCATCCATTGCAAGAAATTTCAGAAAATACTACTGAATTTGCTAAGACCAACCAGAATAACCTCTGATAAATCATTCAATCTCGTACAAAACCTTTGCAGTTCTTTTTTATATTCATTCACCGGATGAGGGCTTAATTGGCTAGGCCAGCATTTATTACCTATCCCAAATTGCCCTGAGGGTAGATAACAGTCAACCACATTGCCGTGGGTCTAGAGTTGTAGGTAGGCCAAACAGCTAAGGATGACAGATTTCTTTCCCTAAAAGGACATGAGTGAACTAAATGGGTTTTCCAACAATTGACAGTGGTTTCGTGGTCACCTTTAGACCTTTAATTCCAGATTCTTTATTGAATTAAGATCCTACCATTTGCAATGGCAGGATTCGAACACAGGTCCTCAGAACGTTAGCTGCATGTCTCTATTAATAACCAAAACAGAAATTGCTGGAAAAGCTCAGCAGGCCTAGCAACATCTGTTATACAGCATCCGCAGTTCTTTTGGTTTTTCTCCACTAATAGTCTAGTGATAATATCTCAAGGCCATTGATAAAAATTAAAGCTTTTTCTCCTGATTTTAGGTTGTGGATGACTGAGGCATGACTTTAACATGTTAGTTGTAAATGAGGCGGCTAACAACCAAAGTTCTTATTTCCTTGATTGTAGTGTGGCTACAAACAGCTCTAATGTTGAGTTGGACTCCATTGCACTGTAAATGTTGCTCTGTGGCCTCCCAAGGGGTCAAATAAAATGTGAAGGAAAAACATGTTTGACAGACATCTCTGTTTAAAAATGCAGCCCCTTTTAAAACAAAAGCTGTAGCACTGCAGCGTAGGCTGCTGAATAATCACTTTTGGTACTAAGGGCAAAGACAACTAGGCACCACATGAAGGCTAGGGCTCCCCACTTTCATTGGATGCACAATGCAAAGAAGCCCTTCATGCTCAATCTCTGCAGGGAAGGAGGCTAGCTAAGTGTGGTTAAGGACCAGAGACTGGCTTCCACAAGATATCTGGAAAAACTTTGTTGAATTTATTCAGATGGTCAAGGTGCCTGACTGCATCTCCATCTGGAATTGCACATTCACCAATGCCTGTAACACCGTTCAATGAACGATACTCCATCACTCCTAACACAACAACTCACCCTCATATAATCTTCAAGTCATGCCACCAAACTCCCAAACCAGTATCTTCTCTGTTATGGCAGCCATACCAGCCAAATACACTGAGACATGCTTATTCTGCCCTCTCTCATGTGGCCCAAAACAGGAAGGAGAGCCACAGACTGGAAGAGCACCGATGATCTGCAGTGGCTCAGCATACTGCAGGGTCTGGTCACAGCATCAGCAGGAAGACTGCTGCAGAGCCAATGGGGCCTGGCATTGCTGAGGCTGTCCAGGAGGATCATAATTTGCTGCTTCATGCACTTTTCTTAGCTCCTGGCTTCCCTCACCACCTACCCTTGCCCTAATGCTTTTGAGATTTCAGACAGACAGCTGCCAAGCTAGCCACAACAGCTTCCTGGGGAAGGGCTAGAGTAATATCTATCAACACTTGACTTTACCCTCTGAACTGCCGTCTCTGGCACTGCATGAACCTGTACTCTAGTTTTGTGTCTCCTGCACAAAAGAGGGGTGTGACATGCCTGTTCTCCTGCAGGGAACCTAAATGAAAACTGTGTTAGGGCAGATTATCAAGACACTGACAACAATGCACACAAAGACTTAGTGCATTAGTAACTCTTTCACAGTCTCCAATCACTGTTCTGGAACCTGAAGACTGACACCATCATGGTAAAGGGCATTATCTACAGCTTAGAGTCCATCTTTTCCACCATGGTACCTTTTTGGCAGCATTTCCAAACCAAGCAGTTCCTCTCACTCCAATGCTACATATGGATGGGAGTGCTTTACCTTTCTCCTTCCAAGGTAGCATCTTCCTCAGATGCAATGGCTGGCCCCTCATAACTGCAATGTTGTGGTATATGCAGCATACCATCACTAACATGGACATCCTCTTCAGTGCAGAGTACAGAGATACCCACTAAAGATGCAAGCAAATAAATCTTTGCTTTAGGAGACCAATTGCTTTCATTGCAAGACTCCTAAACCTTGCGTGGTGACATGGGAATCATCAGGCAGTTGTGCTATGGATAACCCTTGTTGCTACGCAGCCCTCCTGGAAATGCCAAAGGTGGTGGGCTTTGGGGCTGCCTTTAGGTACAGCAATAAAGGATATACATCCTGATGAATTTCTTGGTTTGGCTTCATAATGCTACTACAAGAGATACTACGCAAATTAATATGCTAAATAGTTTTTAAACTGTCCTACGCATGCAGCAATGAGTTTTCCCCAGGAATAATTCATAGAAGTAATCCTCATGTTAGCTTTTGGTCTTTTACGACATTCATTTCTATGAAAAGCAAATTTCAATACACTAATTATTAAATGTGTTAAGCTGACAAAAATGGTTCAATGCACGATATCAAGAAAAACACAACCAGATAGTTCCTCACAGCCGTCCTATTATAAAGCTAGTTTCAAACTAAAAGTTTGTTATGTATATACAGAAGGTGGAGATAAGAATAAAAGGCATAGACGATGTGATAAGTTTTAAAGAAGGGAAATAGAGACTGATGCAATCCACGTAGTGGGAAAAGGGGAGGCAAGGAGAAGGTTAAGGCGAACAGTGGAAGGTAACTTCCTTTTATATATGAAACATACAGCAACTTCGTCAGTGCTTCTGTATCACTCAAACCATTCCTTTATCATTAATCATTTTGTAAAGTTGATTTTAAAAGTAAAATCAATTTAACAGGAAGAAAAGTAATCAAAGACAGACATTGGAAGCTTTAAATGCCTTATAAATTATCCAAGGAACTTAAAAGCAAAACAGTTCCTTCAGTAACAATTGGCAAGCTTTACATTTTTGTGAGCTGCAAGGACCAACTTGGCACTGTGTACCAAAGCAGACACTGGCAGAATGCACAAACTCAACACAGACAGTCAACCAAGGCTGGAATTGAACCCAGGTCCTTAGCACTGTAAGGCAGCAGAGCTAACTACTGTGCCAGTGTGCAATTCCTAATGGCAGGGTAGTCATTAATTGCATCATGACAACAAATCCGTCAAAATTTTCTCCACTATACATCATGGGATGAAAGGATTTCTTTCTTCTCACCAAAACACAAACTGTACACACAAGCTCACTGTCTCTCCATGCGTCTGATTGGTAGATTATGAAGCTCATTCATGCTGGTGACTTGAACCAACACGGCTTACATATTACAGTGCAATATACCTTTTTGCCCATACAAACCATCTATTTTTGAATTTATTTTGTTGAACAGTGACCGGATTGTTGCAAAGCATTTTTGCAAGATACAGATGTAACTTAGGATAATATGAAATGTACAGATGCACTCAAATAATGGTATCATATTCTGATTTTTAAAATCTGTCATAAACAATAGATTAGGAGATTTAGTTCACAGGCACATGTGTGTTTACATGCCCCGTGTCCTAGATTTTGCTAAAATAACTCATTAGTTTCAGCTCTATTTAATTTATTGCCTGTATTGGAATCACACAATTCGATGATTTTTTTATACTTTCCACATTCATTTTACTAAACCTTACTCTTTCGCCCTTTCAAAGATGATTGAGCTTTTGAGTGTTGGGTTATGAAATGGAACATTTTATTTTCAAATGTAATATTTTATGGAGCTATGACCACCAGAGACTTGAAATCATAGTCTGTATTTGCAATTCATCTAGCCTGCACATCTTTGGACTGTAGGAGGAAACCAGAGCACCTGGACGAAACCCACGCAGACACTGGCAGAATGCACAAACTCGACACAGACAGTCAACCGAGGCTGGAATTGAACCCAGGTCCTTAGCACTGTAAAGCAGCAGAGCTAACTTGTGCCACTGTGCAACTCCTAATGGCAGGGTAGTCATTAATTGCACATGTGTCAAACCTGCACCAATATAACATACATAATTCAACTTCTATTGTATTTGCATGCTAAGGATGTCATCAAAAAGATTCACTTCATTGCAAACACAATACTCTAGTTTCAGTAAAAGGATGAAGAAGTTGGACTTGGAAGCTCTCCAATAGTTTATCAATTCTGTCAAGACTGAATTTGAACCATGAAGTACTGACTTATCTATGGGAATTCTGGGGAGCAATTCCTCACAAGTTGTTACATAAACCATGCAAAGTATCCTGAACTAAATGAACATTTCAGAAGAGTCATCTAGACTGAAAATGTTATCTTGCTCTCTCTCCATAGATGCTGTCTGACCCACTGTGAACTCCAGCATCTGTGGTTTCCAGTACAGATTCTAGTATCTGCAGTAATTTGCTCCTAGAAAGTAATGTTTTAACTCATTTGCTCGCCTGTATTGTTTACCTCACAAAAAAGCTAACAGATGAACTTCAACTAAACAAGGTACACAGATATAGCATGGCCTAAAGAAGACCTGATTAATTTTTTTTAAGTGAAGATGTTTTTGTTTTGAAGGGATCCGTAACACTTAAAAAATTGCAGGCTGTTTTATTTAGAAGGCTTTCAATTGTTTTAGAATGTTGTGAATTTCCTGTGCAGCTGAGGTACAATTTGTCACAGCTGTAAAAATGTCAGGACTTATTTTGGAAGAGGTTTTGGATATGGATCCGCCTGAGGTCTGCTCAGTGAGATGGAAATTCTTAAGAGGATTTGGTTTTTCAGCTTTATGGATACAAAGCATCAGCTTTACAGGGAAAATCCTCATTTGAGAGCTGTATAATTGTGACAATGTTGAGTTAACATTGTGAGGCAGAGGACTGTGCTCAACTCTTCACTCGCTTCGTTTTTAATTGGTATGCAGCTGTGGCCACCAATGTCAAGGCAACCCAAGACCACCACTAGAAGCGCACAAGTCTGCTGATCAAATCTCAACAAAAGTGGACTCTGGTAGAATACCCCCTGGGATTGCAGAGTATACTGAAATGGAACATTAACGTTTATAAATTGGAACATGAGCCCTTGGGTAAGAAGTCAGGTCACAATCAACTAGATTGTCCGGAAGGCTTGAATAGATTTCAGTCAACACTTTTCAAGGTGGCAACACCACCTCCCCATGGCCAGAGTGTGGCAAGAACAGTGGTGTGAGAGGAACAAATGGAAAGTTTGAGGAGGTTGAGGATGGAAGGGAGGGGATTGTTGGTGGTGACAAGAGGTGGACAGAGAAAACAGACAGTCAGTGCTCATCAGAAGGGGAGGAGGAGCAGGATGGGAAAACTGTTTCAAAAATTGGGGAATAGAGGTCAGAGGGAGGAGAGACTTTGGGGTGGACTTTAAGGAGGGTAGGGAAGAATTTGGATTTTTAGGAGGTGGCCGAGGAGGGAGTGCCAGAGATGGCATAACAAAAGATTCTTAGAATAGGATAAAAAAATTTCAAATGAAACAATGTAAAGATAGTGAAATTGCAGTGAGTCAAATTAACGCAATCTAAAACTTCAGTACAGAAGGCAGTCGACAATCCTCCCTGCAAAATAGACATTCCAATAGCAGGCAGAGATATCCTGGATTCTTAACTCTGGATTAGCAGAACTCATCCCTGTTTATCATGCGACTGTACCAATCAATCAGAGCTAAGTTAGGCTACGACAATGTGGAACTGTGAGAAAGGCTTTATGATAAATGTATATGATCACTAGAAAGCTGCCTGGGAGTTCAATTGACAAAATGTTTACTCAACTGAGTTTTATGGCCGACAGAGAAACAAATAATCGAAGCCATGTGCAGATTGAGTTCAGAAGGGAAAAAAGACTCCTATCAGAAGGGCAGTTTAGATTGTGGAAGGTTTCAGGCTGAAAACAGGTCAGCACATTTTTAAAACCAGTTAAGGGAGAAGGACTGGGAAAGCCCCAGAATTTCTCTTCGTGTTCAGTGAAAAAAGTTGGTGAGTTAGCCTCTATTTGTGTCTCACTGGGAGAAATGGAGAGAATCACATCTGGTGAGTAGACACAAAGTCCAAAAGGAAAAGCTGACAACTTTTAACAGTAAAAAATTGAACAGTTAGCACAGGATTATATTTCATTGGAGAGGAGTGTCAAGAAAGGATATTATTAGGGGAAAAAGGCTGAATTGTGCTGTTTGCTGTTTAAGATAAGATCTTTTCAAATTACCTTACTTTTTTGTCTATTCTTTTGGAAATTAACTCTGATGTTCTTTTACTGAGAGTACAGCTTTCAAGATTATTGAAGCGTCACATGAATACATTCAGTGACTGAACACAACAGGAGCCAAATTGCAAAGTAAAACCTTGGTGCATCAAGCCAGATTTCAATCTGCGAGCTGAATTATCTGGCATTACTATCAACTGGGATTGTAACATCATTCAACACGGATATTTTTCTGGAAAACCTTGCCTGTGTGGCTGAGGAGGCTGATGACCTTCAGGACTCTGATGAATGCATACCTGTCTAACTACCAGTTAACTACCCTAGCTGAAGCTGCAAAAGTCAGAGATGCTCAGTGATTTTGTGCTGCAGCTTAAAAACAAAAGCCCAAATATTTAGTAGAGAAAGATTAAGGTTGAGTTTTCCCATTTTCACTTGGGGTTTTGTTGAGTAAAATGCACGGTCTCCAGTTCACCATGGTACAGGGCAACTTTCCTCATGCAATCTTCCACTCTTCACTTCATTAAATTATACAAGGATCCAAGGTGCTTTTCCTCAGGGAATTATATTCATCACTGAAATGCTCGTCACTGTTGCGAGCTTCCAGTTTTCACGACTCTGGTGTCAGATTTAAACATCAGCTACCTGCCACTTCCAATTCTGTAACTGATGAATAACCCCTTTGAATAGCTGCTATTGTGTAACACTTGATGATAGTGAAACAAATGCGGAAAACTGTTCAGAAATGTTCTAACGAGTTGCAAAATTTTAATGTTTAGATTTTTTTAACAAGTGCCAATATTTACTAAAAATTATTGCCCCCAACTTTTGTTCCACTCTTCAATGACCTCAAGACTTGCTGCTGCTTCTTCTCGCTGGTGGCTTTTTGTTCTCAGAGCGTATCACATAATAGTTGCTGAGGTACAACAAATGTACTCAGCTGTAAGAGACCCTACTTTTGAACAAGCATATAACAGAGGTCAGATGATGAGAATTCACATGATCAGATACTGTGGCCTAATTGTCCGAAGAATTAACTTCCAATAAAGTCTCCAACTAGAGCTGGTACCCCTTAAAGCAACCGCTATGAATTCATTCCTCAAGAAGTCAATGTCTTGCAATGTGGATGAAGGGAAATTAAAAAAGTTTAGACATTTATTCCACCAATATCATTAAGAAACTCAAATAATTAAAATTTGTGCATTCTATATCAGTTTATCATATGTATAACTGCACTTGTTAAAAAATCTAAACATCTACACAGTAGCAGCTATTCAAAGAAAAAGTTACAAAATACACATCAAGAAATGAGTCTCAAAATTAAATGTGCTGACAGTTAACGCTATCAACTTTTCGTAGTTTGTAGCACCCTCATATCTAATCAAATTTTTTCAAGTTCATTCCAGGGCCTAAGCAGGCTGATGAACCAACAGTTTTGTCAGAGGTTCTGTTCAACTAATTCCCTGCACCAATGGTTCACAACAATATTCAAATAAAGCATGGTAACCTGGTCAAAACGTCTAACTCACAAATATTCATTCATTGTGGGATCTTATTAAGGACACTTTGTCGTCTAAAACATAATGTACATAAAACCAGTTAATTGCATACACAGCATTGCAAGATTTTTCTCATAGATATGATAAGATGCTTTATCAGATTTTTTTTATACCCCTGTACTTCACTGTGTTTTGTTTATGCAAAGCTAACTCAAGACTCACCCTTTTAATTGAAGCAATTAAACATTATGTGTAGGACTATACTGAGTCACTCAATTATAAGTAACAATTTCGGATGGAGCTGGAGAAGAACTGAGCCAAGGTATATCTAAGCTCAAAGCCTTTCTTCATTCTTCATGAGTGAAGATTGCCATTGTGTCATAAACTTTTAGTGCACAAGAGAAACACTAATGTGATGTATAATCACATAGCACTCTTTTCATGAGTGAGAAAATAGTCCTACAGCACTGCAATCCAAATTATCCAGTTTAGAGGCCACTATTAAAGGATGGATGCAAATGAAGATCTGTCATATCATCTAAAAACAAGGAATGTATTCTTCTTCTCACTTTTGATTGTTTTCACAGTCAAAGTGAATGATGTTTCAGGAGTGAAAACAAAAATGACAGCAGGAATTCTTGGAAGGAGAAACTTAGTCATCGTTTCTCATACGCTTTCATTTCTCTTCTTTCGGACTATCATTCCCTAACATTCAACAAAGAGCAGGCATAGGATCTTAAGTGACAGTGCCTTTTTAATAAGATCGTGGATCTGATTGTATCTCAAATCCACATCCCTACCTATCCTGATAACCTTTCATGCTTTGCTTAGCCAGGATATACCCATCTCTGCTTTAAAATTATTCAGACATTCTGCTACACTGTCTTTTCAGGCAGACAGTTCCAAAGGCTCACGACTCAGAGGTAAAAAAATCATCACATCTGTTCAAAACAGGTGACTCCTTATTTTTCTTTAAATCATGATTTCTGGTTCTACAATATTCCATTAGAGGAAACATATTCACCTTGTCAAGACTTTTCAGGATTTTTAACATTACAATCAAGTTAACGCATATCTCTTCCCAATGCAAACCTAGCCTGTTCAACCTTGCCTCAAGAAAACTCATCCATTCCAAGGATTAGTCTAGTAAACTTTCACTGAACTGCCTGCAATGCATTTACATCCTTCCTTAAATAAGGTGACCAATACAGTGTACAGTACTCCAGATGTGGTCTTACTTGTTTCTGTGTAACTCCCAACTTTTGTATTCGATTCCCCTTGTGATAAATGGAAACATCTATTAGCTTTCCTAATTACTTGTTGAACCTGCAAAATATCTTTTGTGATTCATGCAAGAGGACTCCCAGCCTGCCAAAATAGAAAATTCCACATTTTCCCATGCTATAATCCATTTGATTTTGCTCACCCACTTAGCTATATTTGAAATAGGCTTATGTCCTCTTCAAAACATACTTTCCGATCTACTTTTGTCACCAGCAATTTGGCAACTATACCTTCCATCCCTTTCTCCTTATCATTTAAAGTCATAAAAAGTTGAAGGACCCAGCACTGATCCCCTATGGCTCCCTCATAGTTGTAACCTGCCAGACTGAAAGAGACCCATTTATGCCTACTCTTTGCTTTCTGTTAGCCGACCAACTGGTCTTCTAGCCATGCCAATAGGTTCCCACATACATCATGAGTTTTTGTTTTATTATTACTTTATATTTAGATTAGAAATATAGTTTTAAAATGAGAAGAGTCTTGAAATTGTTTCAGTTATCGGAGCACCTGCCAGAATACCCAGTATTCTGTATTAAAATTGGTACAACAGTGTGATTGTTCCTGCACCAAAACTCAAGGAAATCAGATAATCTGCTTTAAATGCCTGGATGAAGACAGCAGTGTTTAAGCATTGACTTCACAATGGGGTAAGTGCAATTTCCTTGTAAAGTAAGGTTTAGCTTGTCAGAAATAGTGTTACTTTCAGTTATGTGACCACAATCAGTAATGCCTGAGTGTACAGAATGAAAACCAGAAGAAAAGCACTTATGAAACATGTACAAACTTGCCAGATCAGTCTTTTTGGTCCAGTTAAGTGTTGCATACATTATTATTCCTTCATCCTGACAAACTTGTCAACATTTGTACGTCTATAATTGAACTGGTCCATAGATAATGAACATGCATAGTCATGAACACTCTCCCCTTGTGCTCTCAAAAAGATGGAAGCAGCTAGAGTTGCAATGAGAAAACTATAACTCATAGTCCAGTGTTTACATGGGCAAGCATTCAGAGGAATCCAAGTCAGTATGAGCAGACCTTGGCAGATTAATACTCATTTGGATTTTAGCTGATTTCATTATAAGTCAAGTCAATCACTCCACACAAAGGTATTTTCTCTCCTATGGAACAAGAGGTAAAAGTAAATTCTTTGCAGTATTCTTTCATACATGTCAATTCAATCAAATGATCAAATCTGAGCAGCATCAGACCTCATATTTAAAACTCCTGAACATTTAAAGTTAACACCAACTTTGTATGTTAGAAATATCAAGTGACTCTGAAGCTAATCATGATAACCTAAATAAGCAAGCAATCACCATCTGAAGGCCAAAAAAAGAACATTACAGGAAATGAGTTACCAAACTCATTCAACTTTTTTTTAAAAGATGTTGGGCTTGTATGCTACTTGGGAACCTGAAAAAATGCCTTCTATTTTTGCAGCTTGAGAATGTGTTTTTTGTTTCTGCCATGCACTGCAGATCGGTTCAAGCTTTAAAGGGAAAGCACTGAAAGCATTCAAATGGTCTGGCACACGAGCAGAAACACCGTATAATGTCATACATATCTAGCCATGCATTCCAAAACAATCCAAAAAACAATATTTAATTCAAGATGTCTGTGTCTTTGTTAATATAAAAAGAAACAGCACCACAGAAAGGCTCTTCCACTTACAGCAAAAACACTTAAATGAACAGGGAAGCTGAAAAGTATCTTTGTGTTGGTGGGTGGGTGACAGGAAGGTGATTTTAAAAAAAAAAAATCAAGGATTTCAGCCAAATCCATTTGAAGTGGACAACGTGCAAGAAATTTCAAAACAACAGCCTGAGAATCAGTCAAGTATACATGCATTCACTGGAGTGCAATTAGATTATTCTGTTTGTACAAAAGTCCTGTGGACTCCAGATGAAGGTGAACTTAACCAGAGCATTCAGGCCAAACAAGATCTACTCAGCAGTAAAGCTGGTGTTGAAATAATCCAAAACCATGATGTCAAAATTTAACAAAATTCAGGATCCTGCCAATCAATTAACTTAAACACATTGTTGTCTTAGTTGCTGTGATACCTAATCAACATATTCAATTGAGAAAGCTCAGTTAAAGTCATGTTAATAGCCCAAGTAGCTTTAAATCATTGAAATTCTTCTATTTTAAGCCAAACATCAAATCACAACAAAATAAAAAAACTAGTGTAACAACCAACATTTGTTTAGAATCATATATCTGGTGACATGCACAGGATACAATTTGACTCATCGTACAAATGTCAGTTCTCAACAAAACAGTTTCTCAAAGTGTGCCTCACGATCCCAAATTGAGTCACAGAGACAACAGAAGGGACATAACCAGCAGTAGTCCCAATGGACTGAGTGGCCACTTCTGTTCTTATGTTTCTGAGCAATGGTAGAAGGTATGGGGGGGGGGTGGCGCTCAGAGAAAAAGGGTTGGTAGGGAGTAACCTTCCTAATTATCACATGATGCTGCCTGAAAGGAGACTGCTCCAATAATCATTTCCTTTCTATTGTCGGCTTACTACAATAGAATGTGGAAGACAACTTTTCAGAAAAAGATAGTAGGTACTGCTGATGATGGAGTATGAGATAACAAGGTGTGGAGCTGGAGGAACACAGCAGGCCAGGCAGCATCAGAGGAGCAGGAAAATGA
>JAHRHZ010000021.1:27728671-27850075 GCA_024137785.1 Ginglymostoma cirratum | reverse complement strand
TGTTAGCTTTCCTGCTCCTCTGATGCTGCCTGGCCTGCTGTGTTCCTCCAGCCCCACACCTTATCTCTTTTCTCAGAGAAAGCAAGTTTTAGTTAAAAGCAATAAGAATCTCATGGTTTCCAAATAGGTAATGACTGATTGACCAACCCCATGTTTTTGTTGTGCCTTTTATCTGTACACCACCCACTTGCACTACAAGAACTGATGCACCTCCACGGCATATGCACATGTGCGGGTGCAGAGAGAAACTTCACAGAGTCTTCTGTCACTGTAGAGGATGGGGTGTTTGGGTGAAATTTGTATCAGTCAAGAACTAACACTTCAAAGACAGATTTTCACATTTATGTATGATTTATTATGTTTTCTAATTAATTCATTGGGTGTGGGCATCACTGGCTCAGCCTGCATTTATTGCCCATCCCTAATTGTCCATAGGGCAGTTAAGATTCAACCACATTGTTATGGGTCTGAAGTTACGTGTAGGCCAGACCAGGTAAGGACAGCAGATTTCCTTCCCTAGCAACATTAGGGAATTAGGTGGGATTGATCTATGATACATAAACTTCACTAATAATATAGTTTTTTTTAATGCTTTGGCTTAGAAGGGAGCTTTCAGGTGGTGGTGTTCTCAGGTATCTGCTGCCTTGGCCTTCTAGGTGGAAGGAACTATCTCAGGGTATTTGGTGGATTTCTGCAGTGCATCTTGTAGATAGCACAACCTGCTGCTATTGAGTGTTGGTGGTGGAAGAGGTGGATGTGGTGCCAATCAAGCAGGCTGCTTTGTCCTGGATGATGTCAAGCTTCTTGAGTGTTGGCGCTTTGTCCTGACTTGTGCCTTGTAGATGGTGGACAGGCTTTGAGGAGTCAGGAGGTACTGGTTGCAGGATTCCTAGCTTGTCCTGCTCTTCTAGCACTGTGTTTATATAGCAAGTCCAGTTGAGTTTCTGGTCAATGGTAATGCTGAGGATGTTGATAGTGGGGCAATTTGAGGTGATGGTAACACCATTGAATGTCAAAGGCAGTGCTTTGACTGGGTATCATTGGAGATGGTCAATGCATGGTATGTGCGGCATGAATGTTACTTGTCAGCCAAGCCTGGCTATTGTCCAGAACTTGGTGCATTTGAGCATGGACTGCTTTGTTATCTGAGGAACCGTGAATAGTGCTGAACATTGTCCAATCATCAATGAATGTCCCCACTTCTGACCTTATGGAGGTCATTGGTGAAGCAACTGAAGATGGTTGGGCCGAGGACACTACTCTGAGGAACTCCTGTAGAGATGTCCTGGGGCTGAGATGACAGACCTCCAACAACCACAATTACCTTCCTTAGTGCCAGGTATGACTCTAACCAGTGGTGAGTTTGACCCCGATACCCATTGATTCCAGTTATGCTAGGGCTCCTTGATCTCACAATTGGTCAGATGTGGCCTTGATGGCAAAGGCTGTCACTCTCACCTCACCTCTGGAATTCAGCTCTTTTGCCCATGTTTGAACCAAGGCTGTAGTGAGGTCATGAGCTGAGTGACCCTGCTGGAAGCCAAACTGGGTGTCAGTGAGCAGGTTATTTCTGAACAGGTGCTGCATGATAGCACTGTCAATGACACCTTCCATCAATTTACTGATGAACAAGAGTTGATTGATGTGGCAGTAATTGGATACAGGACATTCCTGGGCAATTTTCCACACTGTCAGGTAGATACCAGTGTTGTAACTGCCCTGGAGAGCGTGGCTAGGGGAGCAGCAAATTCTG
Organism: Ginglymostoma cirratum; assembly: GCA_024137785.1. Taxonomy (NCBI): domain Eukaryota; kingdom Metazoa; phylum Chordata; class Chondrichthyes; order Orectolobiformes; family Ginglymostomatidae; genus Ginglymostoma; species Ginglymostoma cirratum. The sequence goes on along the minus strand of JAHRHZ010000021.1, from coordinate 27,848,322 downwards.
GAGCACAGGTCCCATCTCCAGAACTTGATTGTCTTAGGTTTTCTCACCCAGCCCTGACATCTTCCATGTTTCTGTGTATAATTTCCCAGGTCCCTGGGAAATGAACCCTTTAATGACTGCATTTGAAGGACTATAGATGATTGCGAAGGGCCATATTTAGAAGCCTTTTTTGCACTTTAAAACACACAGACCATGAAACTCTTAACACAGTCATATCTGCCGAATGTATCTGTACTCAAATATGTATTGGTGATCACATACATAAAGCCCTTCAAATATTTAAGAGCTCAATTGAAATTACTTGACACTAACATGGAATTTTCAAAATTAATTAGGTTGTCCCAATTTTATATTCATTGAGGGGTCTCATCCTATTTTGGGTGCTCAATGTCAAGATCAAGCACATTCAAAATGAGAAAAAGCTCCTACTTAGATCCAATATGTCTTAGCCCAGGCTTAGATCTTTTAACCTGTCGCACCAGACTCATTTTTGTAACTTCCCTATCAGTTATCCTGTAAACTCTTTGCATGTTTGACAATTGGTACCAATAGAAACAGTTTCCCCTACAGATGGGAGCCATTAGGAATTCATTTGAAAACACAATCAAAATTAATTTCATGTGGGGACTTTAAAGCCAGCGAAGAAAACATTCAATCTATCATGTCTGGTGTGGACTTGAATTCAGGTCCCAGAGCAAAAGTGAAAATCTAACTCACTGTGTTACCCAGTTTCACCCAATCCAACATAAACAGAACTTGCAAAGCAAATAAAGTAGTTCAATCTAGGAAGAATGATCCTAATTTGTTGTTTAGGTAGCCCTTGTGGGAGAGTAGTGTGGGCAGTACAGGGTTACCTCACCTGCATCAGGCACCTGAGCTTGGAATTATCGGTTCTGATTCAATGCAAATCCAGCAACAAAAGCATTCTGCCAACATTTGCTCCTTAATGGTCTCTTCCAATATTAATCTGAGTCTTCTGTCACAGACAGAATGTTTTACTATTACTGTGAAGAATGGTTTTGTGTGAGGTGTTCATGTTTGTTACTCTCAGTAGTTTCCTGTTTTGTGACTCATCACACTTGGAGAGTTTGAGACAATCAACTAACTGTCTTTGTCATTTCATGAGGTGCCCATAACAATAAAATGAAAGGTCATTGGAATTCACTGAACATTCATATCATTTTTGCCTGTGGTGAAACAAAACAAGTTTGTCATCACATTATGCATGTAGTTGTCTTTTTGCAGGTGGACCATCTATAAACCAAAGGATGTATGTATTCCCCATGTATGGCTGTGAATGCCCATGTTTAAATTACATATTTAAGTGATAGAGATATACAGCCAGAAACAGACTCTTCAGTCCCACTCATCCATGCAAACCAGATATCCTATATAAATCTAGTCCCATTTGCCAGCATTTGGCCCATATCCCTCTAAACCCTTTCTATTCATACACCCATCCAGATAGGTTTTAATTGTTGCAATCATACAGCTTCCACCACTGCCTCTGGCAGCTCAGTCCGTACATGCACCACACTCTGCATGAAAATGTTGCCCCGCAGGTCCCTTTTCCCCTCTAACCTTAAAAAGTTATGCCTTCTAGTTTTGGACTCCACCACATCATGGAAGAGACCTCGCCTATTTACCCTATCCATGACCCTCATGAGTTTATAAACCTCTAATGTCCCCCCTCAGCTTTTGACACTCCAAGGAAAAAATCCCTCCAATCCCAGCAACATCCTCAAAGATCTTTTCTGAACCTTTTCAAGTTTCACAACATCCTTCCAAAAGCAGGGAGACTAGAATTGCGCACAGTATTCCTAAAGTGGCCTAGACAATGTCCTGTACAGCTGCAACATGACCTCCCAACTCCTGTATTCAATGCACTAAGCAATAAAGGCAAGCACACCGAATGCCTTCTTCACTATCCTGTCTACCCGGGACTCCACTTTCAAGGATCTATGAACTTATACTCCAAGATCTCTGTTCAACAACACTCCCCAGGACTTTACCATTAAGGGTTTAAGTCCTGCCCCGATTTGCCTTTCCAAAATGCAGCACTTCACATTTATCTAAATTAAACTCCATCTGCCACTCCTCAGCCCATTGGCCCATCTGATCAAGATCCCATTGTACTCTGAGGTAACCTTCTTTGTTGTCCACTACACCTCCAATTTTAGTGCCATCTGCAAACTTAGCCTCGAGGCTATCTGAACCTGATACAATCCAAAACCATAACTTATGCTGCTGCATGTGAACAGCTTTGCGTTCACATTTTGACAATATAAATTCCAAGTTATTTACATCCTCATGCCTCTACTGGGCACGTCATCCAAAACCAAACTCTAGCTGCTTAAATTGCACAGAAGAAAACTTTTGATATTGAGCAACAATATGCCTTTCTGAAGATGAGAAATTGTCAAATGTTTATTGAGTTACAGTCATTGGAAAACTCTATAAATACACAATATCCTTAAATAGAAAAGTTGATTACATTTTAAGCTAAAGTTACCTGAAACTAAATTTAACGAGTTCCCACTTTAGCTTCTGTTTGTAATTTATGCAGAAATGAATATGAAATCCCTGTCTGAACCCTTAGCATGGGCTCATAAAAACCCCGATCTGTGTTCTTTGGCATCTTACAAACTGCACATCTGACCCAGGTGTATCTTTATACACAGAGGTCGGGTCCAGAGTGCAATTTGACAGGCATGCTGGAGTACATTAGGAGTAAAAATATGGAGGCAGGCCAGTTAGAAGATCCATCTCAGTAATCCAATGCAGGATTCAAGCTTCCAGCAACATTTGAAGGCTGCCATAAACATTACCCTAAATCCATGCCAGTTCAATCCCTCGCGTCATCCGACACATCTATACCATTACATATCCTCCATGCCCCTCAAAATAATCCACATCACCTCTGTTCCCACATATCCTCCACATCCTGTGACAACTCCATGCCACCACGTAACCACCATAGCTATGTGCTATGCTCTACAGTATGCACTATACGGCAGCACAGTGGCTCAGTGGTTAGCACTACTGCCTCAACGCCAGGAACCCAGGTTTGATTCCACCCTCAGGTGACTGTGCAAACTCCACACAGACATTCTCCCTGTGTCTGCGTGGGTTTCCTCCCATTGTCCAAAATGTGCAGGTTCGGTAGATTGGCAGTGCTAAATTGCCCATAGTGTTCAGAGATGTGTAAATTAGGTGGGTTATAGGGGGATGGGTCTGGGTGAGATGCTTTGAGGGTCGGTGTGGACTTCTTGGGCAAAAGGGCCCGTTTCCACACTGTAGGGATTCTATGTGAAGTCTTCAGAATCCATGCAATATCAATAGACAATAGTTCACATTTCTTGTAGAAAAACATTAACCCTTCTACACCCAACCAATATTATGGATACTAAGCAAAAATGCATTCAGACACTTGAAAAAAAATCTTGCAGTACTGGTCACCCTATTATCTCACATGAAACCAGAAACTATATCAAAGGGTGAATATTATTGCAACTTCTTGAATACGTCATTCATTTTCAAATAAATGGAACACATTGCTGCAACCCTTCAGCACTTAAAACTCTTGGATAGCTGTGGTTTCACAACAACGGCAATGAAAGAACAAAAGATGTTAAATATTAATTTCAAAGCGAAGGGAGTGGGCAGATTTTCTCTCTCTCCACAAGATTGCCTCCCCCCACAAGAGTGTGTGGGTTCTTTTCACTTGTCAAAAGCAGACAATGCAGAGGAGCAGGTGATTAGATTTCAGCCAAGTGTCAAAACCAGGTTTTTAAAATGACAGCCACCACACCAGGAAGGATGACAATACAAACTGCCCGGACATTGTGCGACATTACATCCTACATTATGGTACTTTTACCATTGGACAATTACTGCAATGCATGTGAACAGAAAACACAAGGCTGATAAATGTAAGGGTCAATTTACTTTTAAAAGGATGAATTCCAAGGGTCAATCACTGCATTAAAATGTATTTGCATTGAAGAACATTAACTGATAATGACATTTGAAGGTGTGAAGACATTTCACACTTTCTTCTCAGAATGTAGCAGACTCCTAAGTAGGCTTTCTATTCTCAAACTGTCAAATCTGGTATGCTCTTGATGGGATTTCAAAACCCTGTACAACCAGATCAAAATAGTGTAAGTGTAAATCCAACTTTCACCCCAATTTAAAATGGGAACCCAAACTCAGTTTGGGTCAGGATAGGTTTTGCACACGAATCATTCCCAATCCAAAAGAAAAGTCAGAGGAGTGAGGAATGTGAGGGAAAATCCTCTGCCATGCAACCATAGGAGCACAAGTAGGCCATTCAGGCCACATAGTTTAATCCACCATTCAACGAGATCATAGTTGATCTGATAATCCTCAATTCCACTTTCCTGGAATTTCCCCCACAACCCTAGACTCCCTTACTGATTAAGCATCTCCCAGCCTTGAATATACTTTATAACCCCATCTCAACAGTCTTCTGTGGTAAAGAATTCCAGAGATTTACCACCCTCTGACAAGAAAAGATGTTTCCTCATCCATGGCTTAAATCTGTGATTATGCCCTTTGATCCTAGACTCTTCACAAGGGTAGACAACATTTCTGTATCTACTTGGTCCAGTTTCCTCAGAATCTTGTATGTTTCAATAAGGTCACTTCTCATTCTTCTAAATTCCAATGAGTACAGGCCCAACCCATTCAACCTCACCTCATGAGACAGTCCCTCCATACATGACAGCAGCCTTGTGTACCTTCTCTGGATTGCCTCCAATGCCGGTATATCTTTCCCTAGATAAGGGGCCCAAAACTGTTCATGTATTCCACCAATGCTCAGTGGCAGCAGTGCATCCATCTCCAAGATGGACTGCAACAACTCACCAAGGTTTCTTAGTTTGCATCTTGAAACCCAATATCTCTACTACCTAGAAGGCCAAGGGCAGTGAAAGCACAAGAGCAGTGCCACCTGCAAATTCACTTTCACTTACCATCCTGACTTAGAAACATATCTCAGTTCTTTTATTGTCACTGGGTCCCTTCCTAACAGCACTGTGGATGTCCCTATATAAACAAGATAGCAGTTATTCAAGAAGCCAGCTCACTACTACTTTCTCCAGAGGCAGTAAAGGATGGGCATTAGTTGATGGCAAGCAACACCCACAATCCCAAGAACAAATAAATAACACTGACGTGGCCATTCACACAATGAAATATGCCTCAATGCCCAGACGAAAATTCAGCTTTTATTATTCAAATAAATCATTAAATGTTTCTTTAAACTTTAACATACTTAGAAGTATAATGTTTTTTCTATTGGAGTTTCCAGTGGGAGAAATTAGATTGTGTCACATTAAAAATTCAATGTTATTAGCCTCTTAAAGTTTGAAAATGGCACCTGAATACACCGAGCATATTTCAGATGAATGCATATTTGCAGAGAAGTTCATGCATGTATCTAATGACTTCTAGCAGCATGCAGAGCTGGCAGTTAGTGATGCCAATCATTGCACTGCTAATTTGATGCCTGTGCTGCTATTTTGAAGACACATGCCGCAGTTCAAGCCTGTCTTAAACTTGCTCAGCTGAACGGGACATTAAACAGCATGAAAGACCTCCCACCACCAGCACGATTTAAATGTTCATGAGCCACTTATACATTAGTTGCTGGATTATTTCTTATTATGGTTTGTGCAATTTGATATATTTCACGATGTTTTTACGTACTTATTTTAAGTTTTGACAAGGGGAGCAGTTTAGTTGGTGAAATACTTTTTGGTGGCTCAAAACGTCTGTGCTGAAACAGTTGCATGCAGACATGGATACTTTTTTTAAATAAACTGTTTTGAGAAACTGAAAATAGCATGCACCAAGTATAACAGTAGGGCAAGAGAAATTAGCTACATGTCATGTCATTTAACAGCATATCCTGGGTTTACTAACATTTCAGAACTCACCAAGTGGAAAATATATGACTATTTTTAACAAAGGAATAATTAATGAATAAAAGTTACTTCATTATATTAGAACTCCTTTCTCAAAAACACAATAAATTTGGATATTGACAGTGGGTACTAGATTTACGACAGCCGCTCCAAATCAAAAAAAAATGATCAATTGCTCAGCAGCAGTGGAAGCATTGCCAAATTCAACACCCATTTCTTGAAACTGAGCAGGGATTCAAACATACAGTGCATGTCAGAGCTAATTTTACAAAGCCTTCTCATTGGCTAACAGGGGTTGTAGCAATGGTTCACATTCTTGGCAAGTACAGCCTACTCTTCCCCAGCACTCGCACCATTCCCAACCGAAGTTGACAAGACTGAAGTTTCACCGATACTCACTCCTTACTTTGGAGCTTAAATCCTCACAGCAAAGATGGAGAAAAGGACGCCAAGTACTCTAGCAGCCTTGGTAAGCTTTGGACAGTTGGCCGATAATAAGTGAGCACTTTCATCTGAGCTAACAGTTTTTTCCTGTTTAAATAGCAACTTTCACAACAGTTCTGGCCTGCCATTTTGCCAGACTCAATATTATTGGATGTAAAACATTTGCTGGTTCATCAAGGATAAAAATAGCGCACATCCACTTTAATTGCAGTTACAACCATTCTTCCATCAAACTGATGGGTGTGCTGACAATGGTAGCAATGTAATGCCCAAGAGCTAAACAATACAAGATGCCACATCAGACAAGTTTGAATTTGTACTGCCAGCCGTAACTCTGTTCGTAGCATTCTTGCCTTTGAATCAAAGGGTTGTGTTCTAGATCCTTTGAACAGAAACCTAGCCTGATGTTCCAGTGCAGTACTGAAGGAGTGATATAATATTGGGGCTACCAACTTTTCAATGAAATGGAGATCTCACTGCTTGCTCAAGGCAAGATAAGAAAAAAGATCCCACGATGATACTGAAGAAGAGCAGGGGAGTCCGGGTCATTATCAATTCTCAGTCAACATTACAAAGGGGGAGAAAGAAATAACCTGGTCAAGACCTCAAGGGCATAGCTGCTGCAGCAGGTGGTGAGGGAACCAAGAGGGAAAAAACATACTTGATCTCATCCTTACTGACTTGCATGCAGCAGATGCATCTGTCCATGACAGCATCAGTGACAGTTTTTGTGCAGACAAAATCCCATCTTCACATTGAAAATACCCTCAATCATGTTGTGTGCCACTATCACCAAGTTAAATGGGATAGATTGAGTAGTTCTAGCATCTCAAAGCTGGGCATCTATGAGATGCTGTGGGCCATCAGCAGCAGGTGAAATATAATCCAACATGAACTGCAAACCTCATGGCCTAGTATATACCCTACTCTATCAGCATGCCAAGAGATTGATGGTTCAGTGAAAAGGTTCAATGCAGGAGCCATGCTAGAAACAGCATCAGGCATAATGAAAAATGAGACATCAACCCAATGAAGTTACAAAACGTGGCTAATTGCATGTCAAACAGCATAAGCCATAAATGATAGACAGAGCCATGTCATTCCACAGCCAACAGATTAGATCAAAACTTTGTAGTTCCTACCATGTCTTGTTGAGAATAATGGCGGACAATTGAACAACTCACTGGGAGGAGGAAGCTCCACAAACATCCCCATCCTCAATAATGGGGGAACCCAGCAAACATTAAAGCTGAAGCAGTTACAAAAATCTTCAGCCTCAAATGCCAAGTGAATGATCTATAATGTCCTCTTCCAGACATCCCCTGCATCACAGATACCAGTCTCCAACTTCACATGACATCAAGAAACTCTTGGAGGCACTGATACAGCAATGTCTACAGGCCCTGACAGAATCTTAGCAATAGTACTGAAGACTTGTGCTTGAGAACTTGCCATACCATAGTCAACCCATTCCAAAACAGCTATAACAATAGCATCTGGGTATGTAGAGAACTGTCCAGGCATGACCTGTACACAAAATCCAATGTGGCCAGTTGCCATCCATCAACTACCCTCCATCATGAGTAAAATGATGGAAGGTGTCATCAACAGTTCTATCAAGCAGCCCTTGCTTTGCAATAACCTGTTCAGTGACATCCAGATCAGTTTCCACCAAGGTCACAACTCCTCATTGCAGCCTTGGTCCAAAGCATGGACAAAAGAGCTGAATTCAAGGGGTGAGGGAAAAGTAAGTGCCCTTGACATCAATGCCACACTTGACAGCGTGACATCAATGAGCTCGAGCAAAACTGAAGCCAATGGGAATCAGGAAAAACCCGCAGCTGATTTGTTGTTATACCTGGCATAAAAGATGACGGCCGAATTGGTTGGAGGTCAGTAATTTCAGCTCCAGGACATCTCTGCAGGAGTTTATCAGGATGATGTCCTTGGCCCAATCATCTTCAGCTGTTTCAAGAATGATCTTTCCTCAAATCATAAGTTGAGAAGTGGAATGTTTGCTGACTACTGCACCATGTTCATTCCCAACTTCTCATCTACTGAGGCAGTCCATGTCCAAATATGGCAAAATGTGGACAATATCCAGGCTTAAGCTGACATGTGGCAAGTAACATTCACACTACATAACATTTATGCCAAACAAACGCTAAGCGAAGGCCACTTCCAACAAGAGAGAATCTTACCATCACCCCCGACATTCAACAGTATCACCATCACAATCACACATTATCTACCAGAAACGGAACTGCACAAGCCGTACAAGAGGCTAAGAAACTTACAGTGAGTAATTCACCTCCTGACTCCCCGGAGCCTGTCCATCATCTACAAAGTACAAGTTAGGAATGTGATGGAACACTCCTCATTTGCCTGGATTGGAGCAGCTCCAACAACACCCAAGAAGCTTAACACCATCTGCAGTGATTGTAATGAGGTCAGCCAGAATGAGTTCCCTGATTGTATGAGATTAACAGCCCTAATCAGGGAGCCCTGGCTGACAGATATAAACAGGAGTGTTGGGCCCTCTTGTGGCACAGTGGTTGTGTCCCTACCCCCTGGACTGGAAGGCTCAGGTTCAGGTCCCACCTGTGTAATAATACCTCTGAACGGGTTGATTAGAAGGAAAAAGTAACATTAAAAAGATAGTTAAAAAAAAAAACAAACAGGAATGTCAGGCATTCTGCCGGTTCTGAGCAGCTAGACCAGTATCAAAGACTTTCCATATGTCAATAAAGGATGACTTGGTGAAGGGATACCAGCCTCCATAGAGTTTTAACCTTCCAGATCAAAACAGCCCACTTGATTGGCACCAGTGTCACAAACATACATTTCCTGCACCAACAATGCCAAGTTGCAGCAGTGTGCAGCAACTACAAGGTCCACAGCAGAAATTCACCAAGGCCTCTAAGAAGTACCTTCCAAAGCCACAATCACTATCATCAAGAAGGACAAGGATGGCAGATACATGAAGCTCACCACCAACTGTAAGTGCCCTCCAAGCCCCTCACCTTCCTGATTTGGAAATATATTGCCAATCCTTCAATGTCATAGGGTCAAAATCCTCCCTGCAGATATTGGACTGTAGCAGTTCTAGAAAGAATCTCAGCACCACCTTCTCAAAGTAACTAGGGACTGGCAATAAACACTGGTCCAGCCAGCCAATGTCACAAACATCCCTTGTGTGAATTTCTAAAAACTGGAAGTGACAATGTTTTGATCTCTTGCTGTCTGGCAGCTCCTAAACTTAGGATATACGTTCAACACAGCCTACGATAATCAGCAAGAGTAATCAGAGGCTGTTGAAATGTAAGTTTAACTCTGTTCTTAGAATTAAATTCAAATATGAGAAACAAGATCCTAAGCACAATGCATCTGAAATTTATAAAATCAAAAACAAATGTTAGACAAATGCGTAACCAATGGGTTATCTTTTCTTACTCTCATTAATTTGGTTTTACAAGTAAAATGGTTCAATGTAAGTTTTAATCTCAGTAGTAGTTGAACTTTGCCTACTAATTTTTGTTCTCATGAAAATTTATTTTGAGAAAAACACACTGTCAGGACTGCTGGACCCTGGAAAATTAGGTACACGTTCCAATCTAAATTTAGCTCACTGTTCTGGGCAAAAACAAAGTTCAAGACATTGGAAGAAAGAAAAGCCTTCCAGTAAAAACGCAAATACAGACACCAAGACCATGTACTGAATAAATATCATTGCTGTGAGATAGATAACATGTTAGCTCACTTTATTTTTAACTCTTCCTTATATACAACAAAACACACTGGGGAAAGAAAAGTGGCTATAAATAAATTCAGAAAGCATTTTAAATAATCCATGGGAAACTAGAATCAAACTGAATAATCACAGGCAATATGTTCACACTTCTCATTAGAAGCCGTTGTCTGACAAACAACATAAACATACTGAGCAATGAAAACACAGGCATTTACTGCGAAGTTGTCCATTAGAAATCGTTGGCCAGTTGTAGGTGTAGCTATACTTTCGGGTATGAGTGACTCTGGCTCGACATTAACCTCGAGTAGGTGGTGATGCACTGCCTTCTTGAACTACTCATCAGTGTAGTATACATATATCAAGAGTGATGTGAAGGAGGTCCACAATTTTGACACATCGATAGTCACAGAACATTACTTCAGCCAGGATAAACATAGCAGGTGAACTTGCAGATGGTTGTTTCCCTATGTATGCTTATAGTATGATATTATATTGTTACAAAACATTTCATATTCAAGTTTTCTTGAACAAAAGTTTCAAAGGATTGTGGAAAATGGAACTTTGAATTTTTTTTGGGATTACCAAGAGTGATTTCTTTATAAGAAGTCATAAGTTCACTGCAGACAAGGGTTTTGTTTATTGCACAAACAAGGAACCTGAGAAATCAAGTGCCAGTCAGTAACTGCTTGCTTTGCTATGGACTATACTGAGGCTGTTTAAACAGTAATTGGCTTAAACAGATTCTTGTTTTGTCTAGACAAGTTGGAGAAAAGCTCTTCTTTTGTGAAGAATCATACCGGACCTGAAAGTTTAACTCGGTTTCCCTCTCCACACATAATGCCAGGCTTGCTGAGTTTCTCCAGCATTATCTGTGTTTGCTGCAAAGAAACAGCCGAGTTGGAAGAAAGGTGATCGCTCACTTTTAAGAAAACCCTCCAATCAGTTCAGGGTGAAATCTACTTCCTCTTTTGAGAGAGCAACTGAAAGAACATCTCATGACCTAGCCGTGTTTGTAAGACTGAGAAATCATGCACGATTCATGATTTCACCACACATAACAGAAAACTAGAATTCAGAAAATCTTATGCTTTATTATTTTGCCTTCAATGATAACCCATTGGCCAAACTGTTTCTTTTCCTCAGAAAACCAACCTTCGCAGATACATCTGTTTTTCTCCTTTCGTGAAGCGTGTGCATGGGTGTGTGTTTGGGATATTTAAAGCAATAAAAATTGGTACTCCTATTTTACTGGTAGTGCGTTAGCCAGTCATTGCATTGTTGTTGAATAAGTTGTTTTGCAAATAAATTTAGTTGTCTTTATTAGGAAAAATGGCAATATATATTTTTAAGGTCTGATATAGACAAAACATTTACTTCATCATTTTGAGAACCAGAAAAAGCTTTTTTGTTTTATGTTGCAACCAATGGAGTAGTGGAATGAGACTGACGGTACACTTAATCCTTGGTCATAATATGATATTTGCAAAGAAACAAGAACAAGTTGTCATATGAACACACGTCCAGCGTGTCATGTTTACTGCTGCATTTACTCAGGTGCCAAACAGCAATTTATCGATCCACCAGCTGTAAAAATTAGGCTAAAAGTTCCTACAGCCCAAAATGAAATAAAACAAAAGAACTGTGGAACAAAAACAAAGTTGCTGGAAAAGCTCAGCAGGTCTGGCAGCATCTGTGGAGGAGAAAACAGAGTTAATGTTTCGGGTCCGGTGACCCTTCCTCAGAACTGAGGAAGAAAAGAACTGTGAAAAGACTCTGAAAACTCTGAAAAGAACTGTGGATGCTGGTAATCTGAATCAAAACAGAAATTGCTGCAGAAACTAAGCAGGTCTGGTAGCATCTGTGGAGAGAGAAACAGAATTAACAGTTTGAATCCAGTGATCCTTCTTCACAACTCAAATGTGGCAGCTAATGACTTCACGGAGGTATTTTAAAAGTTTAAAACAGAAGCACAGACTAGCATTCAATAGATTTCTAAAGGCACTGGCAAAGAGGAAAAGGTCAGCTGCATTTTTTTTCATATCAGGAAGGCATAGTTCGGAGAGAAATGAAGATGACAGGAAAAAATTAAACAATTTTTTTAAAAACATTAAGCACACCTTTCCAGCCAAGGTCAACTGACTGGATTATGAGTTTTAAACCCTGAGGGAAGAACCAGGTGAGCCTCCTGACAAATTTATAATTAATTGAAAATTGCAAATAGAAGAGAAAGCAAGTATTTCAGGACCAGGATCTCAAACTTGAGACCAAGGTCATGTCAATCACAGCAGCTAAACTGAGCTTATTTGCTTTGAAACCTTGAACCACCTACAGCAGGCATCTCAAAGCACTGGAGAACTACCATCAGTAATGTCTTTGCAGGCTCCTCCAAATGCGGTAGTAAGAAAAGGTAGTCCAACATCAGTGATCTCTGCCAGGCCACATTGCTCAGCATTAAGGCATTAATCACGAAGATCCAGCCTTGCTGGGTGAGACCTGTCAGTTGCATGCCTGACCTCCAGCCCTTGAAGTAATTGCCCAACTCAGAGTTTTGTTATAGCAGGAGGTTCCCAAGGATTGGCAGAAGCACTTCAGAGGCATCCTCAAAAGCATCCCTGAAGAGATCAGGCATAGCGTCATAGGCGAACCTTGTTTTTAACAGCCAAAATGGAGAAGGCTTACTTGGGAAGGCATTGAATCGATGAGACACTTCACCCGGATTGCGTAGTTGAACTGTCAGAAGTAAACTAACATCCAAACAGGCTAATTTCCCAACCCCACAAGCACCACCACCTGCTCTACAACTACAGATTCCACATTTGACTCGTCATTTCAGAACTCATGGAACCCGAATGGAAGCACGTCATCCTTGATCCCAAGAAACTATCCAATAGACATACAAAGAAGGACTCAGAACGGCTCTGGTTTCAAAAAGAAAACAGATACCATTCACATCCAATGGTTTACCTGCCAGCTAAGATCAGATATGCCAACATAGAAAGGAAGCATTAAGCAGCCATGCGTGTTTGTGAAGAATTCCAAAATGTGGGAGAAAAATACATAATGCAGAGAAGAGTGATCATCCACAAGAGCGAATGTAATGGAGAAACATTTCTGGAGCACTAGCAAGACTGCAGACATTACTTCCCAGGTTTTAGAGTTTGAATTTTAGAGTGAAATCCTATCAAGAGGAATGGAGCCAGAAGCAGCATCATTTTGGTTATTGCTATCGGTGAAATAGGAGATTTTAAAAAAGGTTCACAAATGTTCTTGAGGCACTCTGGTAGTATCCCTACCTGTGGGCCAGGTCTGGGTTCAAGTTCCACCACCCCTACAGACGTGTCATAACATGTCCAAACATGTTGAGTAAATAAATACATCATTAATACGCCATTATTTTAAGGAGTGTTGGGAATACAATGGTGGTCTCCCTACCTCTGAGCTAGAAGGTCCAGTTTCAAGTTCCACCTTGCCCAGAGGTGTGTAAAAACATCTCCAAATAGGTTAATTCAAATAACTAAATGATTCATCATTTAGTAAATGTGACAACACCAAAACTCGCAAAGTGAAGTTTAGATCACCAAAGGGTCAAAGACTGATGTCTCAGCAATTGATCCAAGGATGGCTTTAGATACAGTAGATACGGCCTGCAGGACTTGTTTACTGGAATTTTTTTAAATCCATTCATGAGATATGGGCATTTCTAGCTCAGCCAGTATTTCTTGCCCACCCAATAATTGCTCAGAGGACAGTTCAGAGTCCACAATATTGTTATGAGTCCGGAGTCACATGTCGACCAGTCTGGGTAAGTAAAGCAGATTTTCTTCCCTAAAAGGAAATTTATGAACCAGATGGTCCTTTATTAAATCCCCTACAACAATAAGATAGTTATTTAATTTCAGATTTCTTTGCTTGATTTCAAATTTCATCACCTGACATGGTAGAATTCATACTCATATCCCCAGAATATTAACCTGGGCTTCTAGATTACTAGTCCAGTGACATCGCTGCTATTCCACTGCCTCCTGCCGCATCACACTAGAAGATGCTAACCCGATCCAAAATACTCAGACCCAACATAATGCAGCAAGTACTTTTCCAGAAGATACGTGAAGATCACGGAGGAATGAAGTCTAAGCTCATAGCTAGATCAGCCACACACATCAAATACATCAAAAGAATGCTGTCAACATGCAATGCATACCAACAGAAATACATGAAGGGGAAAATATAGTTCAAGTACCACCAGATTATGGCATACGTTGGCTTTATTCCACAATGAAGTTGCCTTTTATCTGAAAGGTGATACACCTGAGAGCTGTTACCATGTAGCAGCAACTTACTGCAAATGCTGGAATCTGTACTGAAAACAAAAAATGCTGGAGATCACAGCAGGTCAGACTGCATCATGGAGAGAATGCAAGCTAACATTGAGTCTAGATGGCTCTTCATTAGAGCTGAAGTGAAGCATGCAGGGCACAGTATTTTCGCAATAGTTGCGGAGGGAGGTGTTGGAGTGCTGAGGAGAAAGGACGTTGGTAGTGCTCATTAAGTGATTGGAATGTAAGAATGGCAATACAATGGTGTGCCAAACTGCCAGACTGGTAAGAACCAACAGTCCCACTGGAGTGGGGGAAGGGAGAGAGGACATGGTGACAGAGAACGTAACAAGTAAAGCTTAAAAAAAGGAATGGGTTCACAATCTGAAGATCTTGAACTCAATATTGAGCCCAGAAGATTGTAAAGTGCCTAGTCCGAAGAGGAGATGTTGTTGTGTTGATGAGATATTACTCTTCCAGTTTGCTCTGTGATTCAGTGGAGCACTGCAGCTTGCCATGGTCAGACACGTGGGCACACAAGCAGGATGCTGTGATAAAATGACTTGCTACGGGAAGGTCAGAGTCATGCTTACACATAGACCAGAGGTGTTCTGCAAAGCGGTCACCCAGTCTGCATTTAGTTTCTCCAATGTAGAATAGGCCACATTGGGCACAGCGAATACAATGCACAAGATTGGAGGAGGTAGAGGTGAAATGCTGCTTCACCTGGAAAGACTGGTTTGGCCCTTGGATGGTGATCAGGGAGGTGGTGAAGGAGCAGGTGTTGCATCTTCTGCAGTTACATGGGAAGGTACCATGGGAAGCGGGGTGGTGGTGTTGGTGGTCGAGGAATGGACTAGGGTATCCTGGAGGGAATGATCCCTGCGAAATGCAGTCGGGGGATCACAGCAACACGAGTTCTGTTCACAAAGCAAGGAATTCCTGAAAGAATTTGTGACAAGGGAAACTTATTCACTGCCAGAGAATTTCAGGAATTCACTCAACATCATAGGTCAATATCATCTCAATACCACAACAGGACCTAAGTTTATAGAACGACACATTCAGATGTCAACAGCATCCTCAAATTGTGAGACGCAAGAGAAAACCCAAACACTGCTTATTGTCAATCTGATCAATACCTCTCAATACATTAAATCGCCTGTAGAAATGCTTAAATGGAGAAATGCATAAGACAATGCCACCAAGCAAGATACTTCATCCAAATGACTGAGCAAAGTATAACAATTCACTGACTCACAGGTAGCAGTTCAACACTTAAACATTCTAAATGCCTGCCTGGAGTTGTATGAAGGATAAATTTTACATAGACAAGATCTAATCATGAAAGTCGTTACTGAGTCATGCATCAGAGACTAAAATAAGTAACAAATTAGAAAGAACAGAATTATATTCAACGTACAGCGCATACCTGAGTATTTTTAAAATAGAGTCCCTGTAGTGGGGAAGCAGGCTATTCAGCCCATCAGGTCCACACCGACCCTCTCTGAACAGCATCCCACCCAGACCCAAACCCCTACCCGATCCCTGTGATCCTGCATTTCCCATGGCTAATCCACCTAGCTTGCACATCCCTGGACATTAGGGGGATTTTAGCATGGCCAATCCACCTAATCTGCACATCCCAAGACTGTGGGAGGAACCGAACATCCAGGGGAAAACCAAACAGACATGGAGAGAATGTGTGCAAACTCCACACAGACAGACAGTCGCCCAAGGGTGAAATCGAACCCAGGTTCCTGGCGCTGTGAGGCAGCAGCGCTAACCACTGAGCCACCATGCTACCTGGCAAGTTGGGCAAGCAGACAAAAAAAAAACCCACTAACCAGACAGATGACAATGACATCATCAATAAATGTGACAACATGAGTGACAAAAACCAAATTGTACAACATCAGGAATAACATGTCCAACATTTACCCTATCACTTATGCAATACAGTGAAACACTTCGAGAAAATAAAACAAGCCATGATGAGTGTTGACCTAGAAGCTGTACATTAAGAAAATTCCACAATTTCTTTGAGAAGTCTGTGGAATCAGTTGTTCCTAAGAAAGTTCAACAAGGTCTTAACTGTTTGAAGCTAGTGTAAAGAAACCAGCTGCAAACACCTGGATAAGAAATCTTGAAACATTTGACCTGGCAACCCATGACCTGGCAACCCATGGCCTGGAAACAGTACTAACAAGGAGGAAGTTGAGACATGTGTTGGCAGACACAAAGCAGCAGAGCAGAAGAATGAAGGCAATCAATGCATAAATGTAGATAAAAAGCAACAGCAAATAGACAAAGAGAACAATTCCGGCAAAAAGACGGTCGTTTTTTCTGTATGGCACAGCAAGAGTTGATTTTATCATTTGGTGGAATGTGTAGCTTGAAGGTAAAGGCAGCATTTGATGCCTATCCCTAAGTGCCGTTGAACAGAGTGATTTGCTAGGCCATTTCAAAGGGAAATTTAAACTCAACCATAAGTCATTGGTCTACCAGACCAAGCAAGGACAGCAGATTTTCTTTCCCAATACATCATGATCATTTCACGGTCACCATTGCTAACATGAGCTTTCAGTTTCAGAATATTTTAGTTAATTACTGTGGTTTTGAACCCAAATCCCCAGAACATTAGAAACAAAAAAATTGCTGGCAAAGCTCAGCAGGTCTGGCAGCATCTGTGGAGAGAAATCAGAGTCAACATTAGCTCTGATTTCTGTCCACAGATACTGCCAGACCTGCTGAATTTTTCCAACAATTTGTTTTTGTTTCTGATTCAGAGCATCGCCAGTTCTTTCAGTTTTTATTTAGTATTTCCCCAGAACATTGCAGTGTCATACAGTCATAGAAATACACAGCATGGAAACAGACCGTTCGGTCCACTTGTCCATGCTGATCAGATATCCTAAATAAATCTAGTGTCATTTGCCAGCATTTGGCCCATATCCCTCTAAACCCTTCCTATTCATATACCCATCCAGATATCTGTTAAATGTTGGAATTGTACCAGCCTCCAACACTTCCTCTGCCAGCTTGTTCCATACTCGCACCATCGTCTGTGTGAAAAAGTTGCCCCTTACGTCCTTTTTAATTCTTTCCCCTCTCACCTTAAACTAAGCCCTCTAGTTTTGGACTCCCCCACCCAGGGGAAAGACCTTGTCTGTTTACCCTATCCATGCCCCTCGTGATTTTACAAACTACTATAAGGTCACCCCTCAGCCTCCGATGCTCCAGGGAAAATAGACTATTCAGCCTTTTCCCATGGCTCTGAACCCTTTCAAGTTTCACAACGTCCTTCCTATTGCAGGGAGACCAGGATTGCATGCACTATTCCAAACATTGCCTAATCAATGCCCTGTACAGCTGCAACATGTCCTCCCAACTGCTATACTCAATGCACTGATCAATAAAGGCAAGCTTACCAAACACCTTCTTCACAATCTTGTCTACCTGCAAATTCACTTTCAAGGAACGATGAACCTGCACTCTGCATGTCCAATGAACCACTATCTTTCCATCTTGCCCTCTTTTTGAGGTACTCTGAGCTGCTTCAAAAAGGTCTAAATCCTGCAAAGCCAATTTAATAGCTCCAAGATGCTCAAGGGCTGGATGTTTTCCTGGATGTGGCCAATCAAGGGTGTTTCTGGTTGTTGGATGTAAAGGAAATCTGGAAAACTAAATCACCAGGATTGTGGCCAGAATAATACAGGACTCATTGAAGTGAGGCTTGCTGATAACGTTTCCACTCATCAAACCTGAAGGTGCAAGTAGTCAGCTAGAACTTCTGATGTATCCAGAAAACATGAATAAAGAACTGTAAACTGATGAAGTATGTAGCTGCATTGTGCAACGTTCGTACAGAGAAGATGCAAATGGTTATGGTTACGTATGAAGTACCCTAATTGCATCAACCCTAAGTGAAACTTATACATTTGACTCTTATTTGCCTGCCAATTTATGTTTTGTTTCTTATGGTTCTGATTTATTTTGAAGTGAAAGCTACAAGAAGTGGAATTGCGGGGGAGAGTGGGGGGCAAGGGAGGGAAGATCATTTGGTAAATTTGCTTAATTCGCTTTACCAGTTTGCCACAGCTCCATAACAGATTGTAAACATGTTGTACTTTATTCTAAGGTGATTTTTTAAAAATATTAATTACAGTTTAGTAAAGATAATCATTGAAACAGTTGTATTGAGAGATTTCTTTTAAAAATAGGTATTTATTTACATTATTTGTAAACAGGAACTTGAAAACGTACATCCAGGGTGCCACATTTACTGTTGCAGTGCAGTGAAGAGCTGATCAACATTCAAGTGGCCATAACAAATTCACATGTTGAAGCTCCAACTTTGAATCAAACAGCATGATTATTTCAAACATTTGTTAACTAGGAAATATAAAAGCCACCCTTATACTTCCAAGTGGTAGAAGTCACTGGTTTGAGAGATGCAAAGGGAGAACATTGTGTAGTGCTGCAGATCATCTTGTAACTGGCACATGCTATTACTGTGTCTGTTGCTGGAGTGTGTTAATGTTTAAGGTGATGGATGGGGTGTCAATCAAGTGAGTTGCAACATCCTGGCCAGTTTTGATCTTACAGTGTTGCAGTGGCACTCCTCCAGACAAGTCAGAATATTCTATCACAGTCCTGACTTGTGTCTTTTAGACAAGGAAATAGGCTCTGGGAAGCTGAGTGGTGGATTACTCTCTGCAGAATTCCTATTCTCAAACCTTCTGTCATATACAAAATTCAGGTAGGCTCTGCAACAAAGGTAAACCCCAGGGTATTGATGGCCAATGATTCAGCAATGCAATTGGTTGCATTCTCTCTTGCAGGAGCTAGTCATTGCACTTTTGTACCAAGTAGCCTATGCATCCGCAGACAGCCTACACCTGAATATTGTCCAGATATTGCTCCACACAGGTACAGACTGCTGAATTATCGGAGGAGACTGAGGTATCCACAGGCAGCAAAAACAGACAACATTCTGGCTTGGTTTTCATTTATTCTTTCACACGATGCTGGCTGAGCCATCACTGTTGCTCACCCCTCATGGCCTTTGAGAAGTTAGCAGTGATCCACTTTCCCTGGACTGCTATAGCCAGTTAACCTGGTGCAATACATGGCTGTTAGAAAGGGAGTTCCAGGATTTTGATTCAGCAACAGAGAAGCTTTGGCGATATATTTCCAAGTCAGACTATGTGTGGCTTGGAAGGGAGTTTGTTGGTGGTGGTTCTCCCATCTATCTGCTGACATTGATCCAAAATGCAATTAACCACATTTGGACTGAAACAGCGACACACATTTTATCTTTAGTACATGACATGAATGGTAGGAATAATGGGTACATCCCTCAATTTTGGTGCAAATTTCTTTGGAAATTCAAAATATTGCATATCGCAGCTTTTTTTAATGATCACTGGCTGTCACAAGCTGGCTATATTGCAAACTGTCTTGTTTAATGCAAGATAAAATGGAGTAATTTGGAGAGTAGCAAGTGATTGCTTACAAAATCTACCCAGAGACAAGCCAATAAGATCGTGTACGTGCTCACAGAGTGAAACATGGAAAGCATAATGTCTGTTGACATCAAGACAGGGTCTCATATCCAGTTAGACCAAGAGATTCGGGAGATGATGAGCCGCAGCAAATACTACTATGCCAGGCAGAAGAAGGGGATGACTTTGGGCAATCATAAAGTTGAGGACTGGTAAGGATGGAATGCCTGTTTGAGGAAATGAGGACTATAAAATTTAAAGATTATGGAATTACTAGAATGTACTTTATGATGTGAAGACCATCAAGTATCCTCAAAGGACTGAGTGGAGGACTGATTACAAAGTTACTGGAAGATTCATCCGGAAGAATGGAGAAGAAATTCTGTTAGAGCTGCAACGCGTTTTCGACCTCACCCATAAGACGAGAATTCTGTGGATAGTGCAGTATAATATACAAATACAGCATGGGATTTTGGACTGTGTTAAGTGCTTGGGGAATAATTTTTTCTATCCTTTAAGACATTAGTTATATCTTATGTCATTCTTAGTCTATGTTGATTTTGTGCATTTGTTATGGTAAGACTCTTAAAATGTGAAATCTTGCCATGTGACCCTTCAATTCAGTCACGAAGAAATATTTAACTTCTTTTTACTGTTAATCATCACAACAGGGATTTTAACAGCATATTGTTGTCATGCTTTCAAGTCACTCACCACAGTTTCACTTCTCTTGCAACATGGAAAACCCACAAGACCATTATTATGTCCTGATATACGTAACCAACGTGAAGCTGAAGCAGTTTCAGCTGCTGCTGCACAAGTAATTGAAACATAGAACCATGGTTGAGCCAGTTTCCTGTCAAGGTAAAAATGTGTAGTTTCTTCATGCAAGGACATGTCATCATGTTGAACTGGTAAATAAGTTCTAATAGGGCGAAAAACAATGCTTGCCACTCGTGAGTAGTGGTTACTGTAGGTCAAGCTGCAAAGCTCTTGCTTCTTGAAACTTTGAGAGGTTGTGAATGGATTTTATTTTCCCACTTTGCATTCCTTTCTTGATTATGCTAGATTTATAAATGCAACAGAGCGAAATACACTTCGGTGAGACTGCACACAAGGTAGTCTGCAACATTCAAAAGTTAATACTTGGACATTTGTGTTTCTGATTTTAAAATATTAAATCTTTAAACAGCCTGCATTTAAATTTAAAAAGCAATCACATGCAAATATACCAATTTCGCACACAGTTTCTAAGATTGGCTCCACTTTCACTTAATTTCACTTCAGCCATGAAATCAGACAATTCTCAAATATGATGCAAGTTTCATGATGTGCAATGAACTCATACCATTCTGAGGAAGGGTCACTGAACCCGAAATGTTAACTGATTTTTCTTCACAGATGGTGCCAGACTTGCTGAGCTTTTCCAGCAATTTATGTTTTTGTTCCTGATTTACAACATCCACAGTTCTTTCAGTTTTTAGGAACTCATACCTGCAGTTTCTGATGGAGGAACTATGCAAACCATCCACTGCCTGCTGACTTGCGTGTGAGCTGCACATAATCATAAGAGGGCCTAAGACTGTGGGACATCCCCACACTTAAACTGTCTTGCTGTACTTAAAGTCAGCCTGCCCTGCTTAATGCAAAAAGGTGCATTCCAGTTGGACCACACACTAGAACAGATTACAGGACAGAATGTGAGCATGAAGAACTGTGAATTATGGTGTAACAATGTAGACAGCATGTCGCATGTTCCAAGGTTCTCTGACACTGTGCTGGATGTCTTTGTGGAGGCAGTGATGGGGAGGGTTTCTTTTTAACCCATGAAACCATGAGGCTCTCCAGACAATCACTGAAATGTCCAATGATAAACAATGATAAAACAATGTCTAATCGTCCTTCTTAAATGCCCCTCACCCTACAATTTCTAAAATTTACGAGCTGTCTATGGTCTAAGTATATACTCCATTCCTCCTCAACCACAACTCTATCCTTGTGCCTCTCTCATTTCAGGTACCAAAGGACTGCCACCTGGTTGAGCAATGTGGGGGTGGGGTGGTTCAGGGAAGGACCTGGAGAAGCAGGAAGACATTGGTGAGGAAGAAATGCCATTATTCACTCTCACACTTAGCCACCAGCTCAAATAGTGACAGTGCACTTATCGGATACTTGAAGTGAATTGGAGTGTCTAGTATGTCTATATCCAGTCTAGATTCTTTTATTTGGTTGTGCACACAAATCGCTTTTGCACAAGCTCAGATGAATTGAGTTGCTGGTTCATGTCATTGTCCAACAAAACACCATCAACAAAGTTGATGTTTGCCAGGATAGTTTGCTAGTGGTTGTAACCAATGGGCATTTTCCCAGGGTAAAGTAGTAAACAGATTGCCTACTTGCATCACAGAAGCGAGCAGACAATTTATATTGCTAATTGAGATACTTTTAGCACATACCCAGCATTTTTCTAGTAGCAAAAGTAACACTCCACCCACCCACATGCTGGGACTGCTAGCTCCGTGGAATCCATCTCCCAGAGGCAGAAGCAGTGATTTTCACACGATTTTCTTGCAGGTTTTGGACCTAGATAGGATTCTCAAGCCCACAGCAGTGCAAAAGGAATAATGATATTCCTGAAGGCAGCCTTGTCAAAAATGGTACATCGGCTCCTGATGCTACTGGCCCAATTATAGGTCTAACCAGCTCTGAAGCCTTTCCAGTTATACGTGAGACGTGGCACTGTTGAGGTAACTGGGCACTTAGAAAATTGCTAGATGTTATTCAAAGGGTGCAAGATGGTGATCCGGTGGCCTCTTGGATTGGAAGAAAAATCCCTCTGGATGGGTTGGTGCAGCGGGATTCTCCCATGATGGCGCTTAGACTTTCTCAGCTTGAAATAACCCTTTCAGGTTTTGAAGTGAACACTTCTAGTCTAAAATGTCCAAACCAAAATTCTTTCATTGAGTTAACCTATTTCCTAACTGTTCTGAATTAGTTCCTTCTGAAAAAAAACTAGGTTTTTTTTATGTCCAACTCAATCAAAGGCATTTGTGAGGTGAAGAACAACAAAATTATGATCTAGTAAGACAAGTTTCAGTCTGGTATATGATTTGCCTGGTAATAACATCAGTGAGATCCTAACACTTGTTAGCCCAAACAAAGCTAAACTCAGCCTGGACTCTTGATTGTGTTTGCTTTGTACTTATTATTTGTTTCCAAGTGGATCATAAAAGTTTATTTTCTAAGCCAGGGACTTTAAATTAAAACCCTACTTGTCAAGGATAGTGTGGCATGAGTGGGGAATGGGATACTTTTCATTGTGATATAGAGTTGTGCAGCATGGAAACAGACCCTTCAGTCCAACTTGTCCATGCCGACCAGATATTCTAAATTAATCTAGTCCCATTTGCCCGCATTTGGCCCATATCCATCTAAATCCTTCCTATTCATGTACCCACCCAGATGCCTTTTAAACGTTGCAGCTGTACCAGCCTCCACCATGCCCTCTGGCAGCTCATTCCATACACACATCACCCTCTGCATGAAAAATGTTGCCCCGACGTCCCTTTCAAATCTTTCCCCTCTCACCTTAAACCTATGCCGTCTAGTTTTTGGACTCCCCTACCAAGGGAAAAAGATGCTGGTTTTTCACCCTGTCCCTGCCCGCCATGATTTTATAAACCTCTCCAAAGGTCACCCCTCAGAGTCCGCTCCAGGGGAAAATAGCCCCAGCCTATTTAACCTATCCCAGCAACATCCTTGTAAATCTTTTCTGTACCATGGAGCTTTCCTTCCCACTACTCTATCCTAAAGTGCAACTTCAGAGAAACATTCCCCACTGCAAATTCAGTTCTCTTCATGCCACATCAGCTGTCCTTATGGCAGCTTAATTAAAATTGTCCATTTTGTTTAAATTTTTTTAATGCAGCCGACAAACTCATCGCATGAAAGAATTACACATCTGTCTCAGACTCCCAGATCTTTCAATTGGACCAAATTTGAACCTCAGTTTAAGTAGTAAAAGCCAAGTACTCACGTCATAACCATTCTGTTGTGGGAATAAATCCTTCCGGTTGATCTGTTCGTCACTTCCCTATTTGGCTAATCCTTGCTGGAGAAAGACATCTCACATCTTATGCTGTCCATTGGGTCACAAAAACAATTTGACCTCAACTCTCTGATACAGAAAGGCTTTTTTATTCTTCTTTACTTGAATTACCTTTTATTAATTTACGATTTCACTCATGTTTGACATAGTTTAAAACTAAACCTGAGGACATTTTTCTATCCCACGGGAATGAAGGGTGGGAAAATAAATCATAACGTTTGAATTCTGTTCAGTCAATTTAAGAGCAGGTTTGGGTGAAATGGAATGGAAAAGAAAGTTTATTTATCCCCAAATAAACAAACTGAATAAACATGGATTAAATTAGAGTAATTATAGCTTAAATAATGCAACCATTCCTCAAGCAGTTTGACACGAAGAGGCATAAATTTTAGCTGATAAGAAGTTTGAAGTTACAATCAAATAGTCTTATCGGAGATTAAAACTATGAGTACAGCCTTAAATCGTTATCTTTGTAATCCAGCGTAATGACTCCATGTAAGTTGTTTTTCAATGGTCTTTAATTTTAATGCTTAGGTATTACTGCACTGACATGAACATTTATTTAAATAAAATTTCTTTCATTCGTAAACTAACATCTAAATCTCTCTTTCCTCCTAGAACTGTTCTCCATGTAAATATGACTGAGGATGCAGTCAGACACTATGCTCACTAGAGTTGCCAACTGTGAGGCTGTTCTGAGAGGCTGTTTTCCTCTCTCCAAGAAGACATGCAGTGAAAAGATGTAGCTAGTGGAAGATAACTAAGTTGAAGGGAAACAATTTATAATACAAGGAATGAAAAGGGCAGGAAGGCTAATTGGACAAGTCTTTCAAAAAACCAGCATTGATCCAGTTGTGCAAAGTCGTCTTTTTAAGTTCTCTATCAATCAGTAATTTTTAAATATCAACGTACAATTGACAGTAATTATGTTGGGAACAACTGCATTTGCTTCATTTCAGGCATTGGAGAAGATTCGAATATTAAATAAAATTAAGATTAAAGCAGCATGGTAATTGGCAACATTATCCACTTAAATCTACAAATTGTGTTAATGACATGTCTAGTTTCCAATTGTTGCACTTTTTTCTAGTTACAAGCTCCATTAAACTCTCAAAATGTCAAATAGAAGCACCAGATTTGAAATTCATCACATCATTGATAGAAAATGAAAAGTGCTGTTCTTTTAATTCATTTTCAGGAGATGCTAACAAAGCCAGAATTTGTAGCCTATCCCACGTCGATGGACCAGTTTCTTGAAGCACTGAAGTCCACGCAGTGAAAATGCTCCAACAATGCTAATCCAGAGGGAGATACAGAATTTGGACACAGAAATGTGTTGTCCTCCATTTTTGCTGCTTTAGGGTGATGAGGCGTGGAGTGAACTGGGAGATAACGGTGTTCCCATGCATCCTCCAGCCTTCTGGGTGGCAGCTACTGCAGATTTGATAGATGTTGTTAAGTTTTGTTGCTGTTTATCCTATAGTTAGTAAACATTGTGATCATTGATAGGAGGGAGTGGATATTTGTGCTTGTAGGTAAGTTTGGAATTAATTAGACCTTTGCCTTGAATGCTGTTTAGCTTCTAGAGGGTTCTCGTAGCTGTGCTCATCCAAGTAAATGGGGCATATTACATGTTGCAGGTAGGTGATCCCATTTAGTTTCTGCTCTCGGAGCCCAGAATACTGACGGAGGGCATATTCAATATTAGCAATGTCATCAATTGTGCCGGCAAGGATGTTCAGCATGTTCTTATCCGAGATTTTCTTTGCCTGGCTTTCGTGTTGTAGAAGATGTTACTTTGCAATTTATCAAGCTAAGTCTAGATGTTATTTAGATTTTGCTAATGCTGCATTGTATTGGAGGAATTATGAGTGGAGCAGAACTTTGTGGCCATTATCAACACAGCCATTCTAACCTCATGATGCAGACAGAGCCAATGATGATACAGACGCCTCCAAACTCAGTTCTCAAATACCATGCAATTGTATCTGCCTTCTTCCCAAGATCCAGTAATAACACTGCCCTAATAGTTTAATCATTGCAGCCTGTCCCTGCTCTATAGTCTACGTTTCTTCCTACTGACTCTATATTTCTCCCCTTATCCAATCTCTTCCCACGTACATCCACTCACTTCCAATGCATCTCATCACTAACAAACTCTTCTACCATCTCCTCTTCACCATGGATGCCTCATCTCTCGGCACCTCTATCTCCCACCAGGATGGTCTGAGGGGTCTCTGCTTCCTCCCAAACTAAAGGCTCAACCAGTACCTATTCACCACAACCATCTTCAGCGTTGCTAAACTTGTTCTTAATTAACACCTCTTCCATCAAATCATCTCACTTTCTCCAAATACAGTGGTTGCAAATGGGTACCAGAATTGGTCTTGGTTATGTTTTTTTTTTAAAATGGAATATGTCTTGCACATGTCTTGTTCACTGAGGAGAGGGACATGATGAATGTTGAGATTAAAGATAGAAGTTTGTTTACTCTGGATCACGTTGACATAAGGAGGGAAGATGTGTTGGGTAGGCTGAAGGATATTAAGGTGGACAAATCCCCAGGACCGGATGGGATCTATCCCAGGATGCGGAGGGAGGCAAGAGAGGAATATGCTGGGGCCCTGACAGATATCTTTGTAGCATCCTTAAACACAGGTGAAGTGCCGGAGGACTGGAGAGTTGCTAATGTTGTCCCCCTGTACAAGGAGGGTAGTAGGGATATTGCAGGTAACTACAGACCAGTAAGCCTGACGTCAGTGGTAGGAAAGTTGCTGGAGAAGGTACTGAGGGATAGAATCTATTTATATTTGGAAAAGAATGGGCTTATCAGTGATAGGCAACATGGTTTTGTGCAGGGGAGATCATGCCTTACTAACTTAATAGAGTTCTTTGAGGAAGTGACCAAGTTGATAGATGAAGGAAGGGCTGTAGATGTCATCCACATGGACTTTAGTAAGGCGTTTGATAAGGTTCCCCATCGTAAACTAATGGAGAAAGTGAAGTCACATGGTGTGCAGGGTGTTCTAGCTAAGTGGATAAAGAACTGGTTGAGCAACAGGAGACAGAGAGTAGTAGTTGAAGGGAGTTTCTCGAAATGGAGAAAGGTGACCAGTGGTGTTCCACAGGGATCAGTGCTGGGGCCACTGTTGTTTGTGATATACATAAATGATCTGGAAGAGGGCATAAGTGGTCTGATCAGTAAGTTTGCAGATGACACGAAGATTGGGGGAGTAGCAGAAAGCATAGGGGATTGTCAAAGAATACAGGAGAATATAGATAGACTGGAGAGTTGGGCGGAGAAGTGGCAGATGGAGTTCAATCCGGGCAAGTGTGAGGTGATGCATTTTGGGAGGTCTAATTCTAGAGCTAACTATACTGTAAACGGAAGAGCCTTGGGAAAAGTTGATGAGCAGAGAGATCTGGGAGTTCAGGTCCATTGTACCCTGAAGGTGGCTGCACAGGTGGATAGAGTGGTCAAGAAGGCATATGGTATGCTTGCCTTCATCGGACGGGGTATTGAGTATAAGAGCTGGCAGGTCATGTTAAAATTGTACAAGACTTTGGTTCGGCCGCATTTAGAATACTGTGTACAGTTCTGGTCGCCACATTACCAAAAGGATGTGGAAGCTTTGGAGAGGGTACAGAGAAGGTTTACGAGGATGTTGCCTGGTATGGAAGGTGCTAGCTATGAAGAGAGGTTGAGTAGGTTAGGATTGTTTTCATTAGAAAAAAGGAGATTGAGGGGGGACCTGATTGAGGTCTTCAAAATCATGAAGGGTATAGACAGGGTTGAGAGAGATAAGCTTTTTCCCAGGGTGAGGGATTCAATAACGAGGGGTCACGCGTTCAAGGTGAGAGGAGAAAAGTTTAAGGGGGATACACGCGGAAAGTACTTTACACAGAGGGTGGTAGGTGCCTGGAACGCGTTGCCAGCAGAGGTAGTAGAGACAGGCACAGTAGATTCATTTAAGGTGCGTCTGGACAGATGCATGAGTAGGTGGGGAGCAGAGGGATACAGATCCTTAGGAATTGGGCGATAGGTTTAGACAGTGGATTTGGATCGGCACAGGCTTGGAGGGCCGAAGGGCCTGTTCCTGGGCTGTAAGTTTTCTTTGTTCTTTGTTCTTTATTACCTTGTGGTTGACACAGCCCTCAACTCCAACCTGTGCTTTTTGGGCTTTTCTCCTCCCAAGTCAATGCCCAATTTACATTCTCACAATAAGTCATCAGGAATTTTGTTAATTCCCAGACAAGGATTTTTACGTATCTGGCTCTATGTCTCTGTAATCCTTATAAAACTAGCAGTGCTATGGTCTGATGATTTGTAGCAGCCATATTTTAGTTTCTTACACAGTTACAGTCAGAATACCCCTCTGCAAAAAGCTATAGCCTTCTACAGTTCTTTGCTGAAAATTAGAAGGCCATAAATGCACAATTTTGACAGAATATATTGTTAGAATAACAATAATTTATCATTCAGTGTCCTGCTCTTGGCTTGAAATGGAAAAGAACGTCACATCCAACTTCTACCCTCAGCTTTACATGGCTCACCTTCGACTCTTCCAATCCCTTTCAGAGAAAATGCTTTTGATAAGTATCTTTATAAATTCATCAACTCTCTCAGCTACCTAAACTACATTTCCTACACCTGTAAATATTCCATTCTCAAAGTTCTCCCATCTCTAACACATCTGTTCAGATGATGCAACCTTTCACAGGAGCTTTTATGGATAGTATTCTTCTTACCTCATGGTTGACACAGCCCTCAACTGTTTTAATATCATTCCCGAAATAACTGCTCTCATCCGTCCCTCCAATAAAAATTATAGGTTCCCCTTGTCCTCATACTTTACCCTTCAATATCCATATTCGGATTATTGGCTGCCATTTTGACAACCTCCGGCACAAGACCAATTTCTGTGATACCCTGGCTCTTCTCCAATCACTTTAATACTTTATTTATTGTTACTTCCAGTGGTAGACTGGGAAACTACAATAAAAAAGTTATGGTAGGCAGGCAACAGCTGGTATTTGAAGAATTTATATCTGGTCAGCTACAAGTTTACAGTCTTTTCAGGTTTAAAAAAAGCAGGAAAAGTAATCAAACCACTACTAATAAAGTAGTAGTCTGGAGATTGGGAACATTTTAAATAACAGCAAAAGGAGGACCAAGCAACTAAGAGAAATTAAAAAATGAAAAGTAGACTAGCAAGAAGCAAATATGCAAAAAGAAAAAAAATTAATAAAGTCAAATGTGGAATCTCTACAGGTGAAAATAAGGGAATTTTTATAGGAAATAAGGAAATGATAGTGAAACTCATTAAAGATGCCTTTTTCATGGAAAAAAATACAAGCTACCTCCCGAAAATCCAACGAGAAAGCTAGCTTAGGAACGGAAATAAAATAGTGTTACAAAAAGAAAGTGTGTATTCTTGGACAAAATAATCAAACAGCAATTTCATAAGTATCCTGGCCCTAATTACTTACAACCTCGAATGTCAAAAGACTTCACTGTAAAGATAGTGGATACATTCATGATCATCTTTCAAACTTCTATAAAAGTTTATAAAATAGTTGCTACAGGTTAAACCTTGGCAAATATAGCCCCACTATTTCAGCATGGAGAAGATCAAACATACAGATTTATAGACCTGTTAACTAGACACAAAATAGATTCTAGCATTTTCTTACGACCACGGATGTGAGAATTGAACAATTCGAAAATATGGAGTCTTAGGCAGAGTCAACATGGATTTATGGACAGTAAATAATGTTTATCCACTCTGTTGAAGTTTCTTGAGGATGCAACTAGCAAAATAGATATGAGGTAATCAAGGGATGGTATAAATTTGAATTTTCAAAAGTTTTTTGTTATAACAACACACAGGAGGTTACTAAGAAAAGTGTTTGTTCGTATGTCACTAAAAGCTAACGGGTAGCCAATTAACAAACAATTAAGGCGGCAAGTGATATGTTAGCCTTTATTGCAAAAGGATTTTAATACAGGATCAAACAAGTGTTGCTGAAATTACATAGATCTTGGCGAGACCTTACCTGAAGTCTCATATACAATTTCGGATTTTCTGAAGGAAGGAAGTATTTGCCATAAGGGGAGTAACAAAGGTTCATTAGACTGATTCCAGAGACTGCAGAATTATCATACAGAAGAGATTGAAGAGACTGGGTTGTACCCTCTAGGAGCTTAGATGAAAGAAAGGCAAGTCTCATTGAAACAGGCAAACTTCCAAAGTTCAACAAGATAATGTAGCAACGTTGTATCCCTGGCTAGTGATCTAGAATCAGCAGACAAACTTTCAGACTAAGAGATACGACATTTAGTTCCGAACTAACGTGAAGTTTCTTCACACAAAGAATAGTGATTCATTACAATTCAGAAGACTATGAAGGCTCAATTATTGAATATATTCAAATCACAGATTTCTCAATATTGAAGAGGTACTAAGTAACATGGGTTAATGCAGAAAAAGGTTCATAATTGATCAGCTACCTACTGTTGCTCCTATGTCCTAATATACAGTGGTCCACCTGCTCCAGGCATGCCTTTTCCTTTTTTTTTGCTTCTTTCTTTGTTCACTATCCCCTTTCACCTGGTAAAATAAACTCATCCAACATTTAATCTCTCCTGCTTTCCTTTTCTTCACAGACTTTGCTTTCTCCTCGGCCTATTGAACCATTACAGAAATTCTACTACATTTCTAACTTTTGCCAGTTTGGATGCCAGATCAACCACCTAAAACAATAACTCTTTCCTTCTCCCCCAAATGTTGTCTGACCTCAGCATTTGCAGCATTTTCTGATTTTAGTTTAGATGGCTATTTTCCTTTCCCAAACATTTGAACAAAGGCACATAATTTAACAAATTTAAGTAGGAATAGGACTATGACCAGTTAGGTTTCTGGGCTGAAATACTGATCTGACAACAGCATTGTTATGGATGTTTAACTTGCACAAAAACATTGTCCACAAAGGGAGAAAGCCACATAAGATCCACAATGGAAAGGCACTGGAAGTAGTCTGAAAGAGCATAGCAGCACATCCACATTTAAACACAAAGACCTTTGCTTTTCTTCTGGCAATGCCTGCACTTGTCCAGAATTAGTATTTTCCTCTCATTTGGAGTTTTGTAGCTATAAAAATACCAAAGACTACAGTGACATGCACATAATTATTTTACACCACGTAAGTGTGAAATGAGAGCTTCATGTCACATCATCATCGTCATATCTATACAGTTATGAACGTTTTAAAATGTATGTTGACTGCATGACCATTTACAGGCCTTAATCTTCTTAACTCTTAAATCCTTTTGCTGGATTACCAATGATATTTGTTCCATTATTGCGGTGTTCACTTCATAGAAGAAATCCTGTAGTTAGGTCTTGTCATTTGTGTATGAACAGAATGTCCAAACAGAATATTTAACACACTGGTTTGCAAAAGAAAACAGATTTTTGCTCATTGCATTGTATCATCCATGACATCACAGCATGCTTCATTACTTTCACTAATAGCATATCCACCTCAATGTTTATATCACCATCTTCCCAAAATGTTAATGTATTTGTTGCATAAAGTGTCGTAAATGGAAACCTGCCCACAGGCTGAACAAAATTTTTCAAGATAAAACACAGCTGTATCAGTTTGAGTGGAGTTTATTCCCTCTATAAATATAATTTCCATCAGCTAATGTGCATTTATTACTTAAATTGTCAGTTGTTATTCAGAATAGATGCATTATACCTATTCCATTCAATGTCCACATCATCTCAGCTAAAACAGCAATACATGTATTATCACATCAAGCGGATACTGACATGTCCATGTTCCAGTCTGCAGAAACGTCAGCAGAAATCACCAGGATTCTACGCAAATTCATTTTGAAATACATGCCCCTGAAAACTCAAACAAATTGATAGTGGGTTGGTGATGTTGTTACTCTATGCTTGCCGATTTTTGAACTGTCCACCAAATGAAAACACAAATGAATCATGTCGTTTACCTTCCATAAGCTTTGAAATAGATCAAGCATGAATACAAATATTACTCTGAAATGAACAATATCGGGAAGGCTTGCTCCCAGCCACACAACCCATAAAACACTCAGTACCACATCAACAATGAAAAAAAGGAAACTTCAAGCCTTTTAATGACTAAGAGCAAACATTCAATAAAGCATTGTAATATCACTTCAAAATAAATGATAGTTTACTGTCCTATTTATGCCCTCTTTTGTATGACACAAGTAGAGATTGGTTCAGCATCATTTCTTTGGTATGGGTTGCCAAGTTACACAGGCAGAATGCAAAATACTACTAATTCACTCTCACTTTGGAAAGGAAAATAACTCAGTCCCCAGACTATTCACACATTTTGAGCAATGCAAGACACCTCAACTCTCATTCGGAGATTTATAGCTATAAAAATACCAAAGACTATAGTGTAATGCATATGATTATTTCACACTACAAAGAATGCTTTGTTAAAATGTGCAGTAACATGTTATTTCTAAAAATCTCTGATGCTCTACTCAAGTGACATAGTATTTTCTTCTATAATGTTATATGTGCTTCAAAACGAACAAATTTATACCTACCATAACCTCAGTCAACTAAACTAATTTGACTCTGTTTTACAGCATCCAAAGAGACCCTTCAGTCTATTCTGTCTATGTTAAGCATTAAAAATCTTCCTACCACAGTCCTGTCTTCTAGCACTTGGTCTATCATCTTGTATTGGTGCTTCGAGTGTTTTTCTAAATATACATTAAACATTGTGGAAGTTCCTCCGTTCTATCAGCCTTTCAGGTGGAGTTTCAGATATCCACCACGATCTGGGCGAAAAAAAAATACTTTCAATTTTTCTCAAAACCTACTGTCCCGTTCCTGAAATCTATGATCCCAGGTTATTGTCCCCTTTAAGGGGACAAGTTTCTTCCTACCTACCATGCCCCTCTTAATTTTTTGTACACCTCAATCAGGTTACATCCTCAGTCCTGTCTGCTCTGTCTACATTCTCTTCATCACTGCAACACTCCAGCAAATTTCCTCTAAACCCTCTCTACAGCAACCGCATGCTTCCTATAGTGGTGTGACCAGAACTGGACTCCAGCTGTGACCTAAAATTTTACAGAACTCAGTCATGGCTTCCCTGCTCTTGTACTAACTGTTTTAACTATTAAAGGCAAGTATCACACGTACCTTCTTAGCCACCTTATCCAACTGTCCTGCTGCCTTCAAACATCTATGAACATGCACACCAAGGCCCCTCTAATCTTCTGTACTACCTGGGGTCTCACTATTCATGGTGTACTCCCAAAATTCATTACTTCACTTCTCTGGATTGAATTCCACTTGTCACTGTCTGGTGTAAGAAAGAGGAATCTTTTAGTAGGTTGAGACAACAAGGTGCAGAGCTGGATGAACACAGCAGATCAAGCACCATCAGAGGAGCAGGAAAGCTGAGATTTCAGATCTGGACCCTTTCTGAAGAAGGGTCTAGGCCCGAAATGTCAGCTTTCCTGTTTCTCTGATGCTGCTTGGCCTGCTGTGTTCATCCAGCTCTACACCTTGTTATCTCAGATTCTCCAGCATCGGCAGTTCCTACTAACTCTTAGTAGGTTGCTTTGTTTTGAACAAAAAGGGGAGAAAAAGTGAAAAATGGAATAAAATACAAACTTAAAATATTGGTACTGTTCCTGACTGTGACTACAACTCAAATCCCAAATGATGATTTAAATGCACCATGGACTACAAGGGCAATCAAATTAATTTAGACAAAACATTTCCAATTTTCAAATAGAAATGCACCAAGATGTCTATGAAATTTGCAAACCTGCATTTTCAGGGGCAAGGCCATTACATTAAAAACAGCAGTGGCTACACAGACAGAATTATTAGAGAAAATTTACTGAACAACGTACTGATTAGTCTGGAGGTCAAAAATATTGCTGTTTTCCCTCAGCCGGAAAGAAAGTCCAAAAACACACCTCAAAAGTGCCCTACTTTCACTAAAACATTTCTCCAATCTGATCTCATTGAATGCACAGTATATATCAGGATTATTCAGCAAGTAAATATACTTAGGGGGAAAACTGCAAAATGGTCTGCTCTCAGTGAAGGGAACTAAAATCCACACTAGCATACAGTAGAATGTTACAGTACAGGAGGTCCCCGTTTGATTCATTAAGCCTGTGCTGTTGCTTTGAAAGAGCTTTCAAATTTAGTTCACAGTCCAGCAATTTTCCCCCAAAATCCAGTAAATCAGTTGCCTTCAAAGACATGTCCAGTTGTCTTTTAGAAGTTGAAAAAGCAACCTGCTTCCACCACCCTTTTAAATACTGCATTCCAGGTCTCAGCACACTTAAAATTAGTCCTCCGCATTTCCCCACAACTACTTTGGTCAATTAGTTTAAATACATGACTCACTTAGAAACCATTTTCCAAAACTGCTTGGTGAAAAGAGCTCAATTTTGAAAATGACTACTTGGTTTTGCCAGAGCTTTCTTCTCGTCAAATGTCAAGGATCCCAGTGTTCTCTAATTTCTTTTCATAATGAAGGCCTTCAACTTTGGTATCATCCATGTTAAACTCTTCTGCATCTGCTCCAAAATCTTGACAATCTTCCTGAAGTGTAGTGCTTAGAAATATGCATAATACTCAAGTTGAAACTTAACCAGCAATTTGTCAAAGCTTAACATGACTTCCATGTATTTGCATACAACACATCATTCTCAAAACTAAGTATCCTATGTTTTCTTAACTGGCTTATCACTCCTTGTTGCCAACCTCAGATTTGTCAACACGCATCCCAAGTTTTTTCTGCCTTTCCACCCTCAAAAAAAAGCCATAAACTAGACCTTGCAATCTCTCCATGCTGTTCATCCCAAGCTTCATCACTTCATGTTTATCGGTGTTTGGCTTCCACCTGCCGCATTTCATCGATCTTTTCAGGTCCTCCCAGAGTCTGCTACTATTCTGCCCACTGCTTCATGTGTGCCAAGTTCTGTATTTCCACTAACTTCAAAATTGTTCCAACCATACCAAACTTCAGTTGATTTTTATGTAAAAAGAACAATACTCCAAAGCCAATCCTTGAAAGTGGAGGTGAGGGACAGGGAAAGAGGCCACATATTTCTCTCCATTAACAGATATATCAGCTCACCCTTCAATCTCAACTCCAGTCCAGCACAGACCTATATTATGCCTGTCGTTTCAAACGTGCTTCCACTTTCTGAAACAGCATATAATTTATCAAATGCCATTTGAAAGACTTTGAGAGAAAATTGGATTAGGCCAGAAAACAGACATTCATATCACAATGCATCATTAACTCATGCATATTTGTAGCGAAGCAAACATATGCTGCCTGCTAATTTAAATGACCATGACCTCCAGCCCAGTACCAAGAGCACTGTTGAGTAGCTCCATACCTCAACAACCAGTTCAAGTTCATACAAAGGTGGTGCCACTTAAAACTAGCCTGTATACTTTATGGAAAGGCAGAGTCTGGCTGCATTAGGTGATGGAACAAGGCACAAAAGGCATTTTGGACAGAAAGAAGAATGGAAGAGGCACATGGGCCATATGAGGCTCTGGGGTTTTCAATGCAACACCAGAGGCTCTCCTCCTGTTGATATTTTTCCTCATCTTGGGCTGATTACCATATCCTTGGTGGAATGGTATTGTTCCCTCATTATGACCAAAGTGTGCAGGATACAGTGGACCACCAATAATTAAGGGACACACTCCAGACAGTATGGCAGGGACTCCTCACAAAGATCCAGGCAGTGAAATCATTGCTTCAGCATTCCTTTGGTGTCTTCAACTTTGTCCTCATTCTACACTCAATGCATATGCCAGAAATGTGTGAAGCAGAGTCATAAACCAGGTGTTAAAGTGATAGCCCTCATCACCAATAGCCATCAATCGTTGGTTTGCCATGACACCTCAAGTATGGAGGAACCAGCAGATTGGCACAGAATAAAAGCATCATGAATTCATCTGGGAAGGCAACCATTCACCAATGTGATATGCTTAGTCACACATTAATTGCACACTCAGTAAGTGGAAACTTTCCTTTCTATTTATTGTATTTACATACTACAACATTGGCATGTACTCTAACATAGAGAATTGCCAAGGCATGTCCTGGTCAAAAAAAATGGAGAACAAGTTCAATCCTTCCAATTGCCATCCAGTAGTCTACACTCAACCATCAGTTCAAAAGCAAAATGTGACAGCCAATGTAAACTGGCTACCCTTAAGATCAAGGCTCCATTTGGCAAAGTGTGGTACTAAGTTGCCCAAGCAAAACTGAAGTCATTGGACATCAGGGAAAATCTCTCCACTGGTTGGAACCATTCCAAGCACCAAGGAAGATGATTATTACTGTTGGACATCAGTCATCTCAGTTTGAGGATATTACTGCAGGAATTCCTCAATGTAGTGTCTTAGGCCTAAACATCTTTGGTTGCTTCAGCAATGATCCTTCTTCCATGATAAGGTCAGGAGTGCAGATGTTCACTTTGCTCGGTCAAGATTCAGTGCCATTCATGTCTCCTCAGATATTCATGTAATCTATGCCTGAAAGCAGCGGACCTTGACAACATTCAAGCCTGGGCTGATAAATGGCAAGTAACATTTGTACTAATAAAGTGCCAGGCATTCACCACCTCCAAGAAGACAGAATTTAACCATTTCCCATTGACATTTAGTATCATTGCCAACACTGAATCCCCATTAACATCTTGGGGACTACCAGAAATTGAACTCGACCAGTGATATAAATACAGTGGTAATTTATTCCCAAGAATAAGATTTTTTTTTTTGTTGGCTGAAACTTGAAGAAAATTCACTTGTACATCTCTCAGGAATTCCTCCCCCTTGTTAGCCTGAGCACTGAAGTTTTCTCCAGCCTATATTAGAATGAATGAAGTCTGTATTATCAGATCACTAACAATCTCGCATATATCTGTACTTTGGATGCAAATTTTCTTTTCCCTATTCCAAAATCTGATCATCTTTGAGAAACAGCTCCTCTGTTGTTATATTCTAGCCATTTGGATTCTTTTTGAACTCAAGTGTATTATCATTTCCCAACAGTGACAATGAATACCGTCTGCCCCTCCTTTCTTTTCTTTCCTGACCAATTCCTAAGCTTTCAATTGTTTCAAGACAATTTCCTTTACCATCTCTATCTTGTAAACCCATGGGAAAGTTTCTGTCTGCAGCTCCACAACCTTCCTAACTTGGTCCAGGTATTTGCATTTCAAGCCCATTATTGTCTACCTTGCATTTCCTCCTCCCCATTTGATCCTACTTCTGAACATGTCCCAGATTGAGCTTTAATTGCTTTCAGCTTTTCCATTCGCTCCACAATACTTATCTAATTCTGGTTATTCTATAACATATGGACTATAAAATTCACACATGTATCATGAACAGCCAGGCCTCTGCCAAAAGTCTAGGCCCCTTGTGAATCAGTCAGCGTTTCTGGCTCTTGCATTTTCTGATACAAACAGATGAGCCCCACCGACAACTTGTCTTTCTCACAATGTCTGAAGTCCCCCATGCAGCATATCTGATATAGTATGTTCCTGATTATACCACCCTTTATCAGCAAAAGCTTGAAAAACATCCATTGCTACTTGTTTTGCCGTTCAGCACTAATCAGGAGAAGGGTTGCTCATCCAAGATCAGAAAATGACTTACGCCAGTGTCCAATAATTATAAATTTGTAGAAACAAACAGCAGAAACTATCCGGGCAACCACATAGGCATGACACCAAATAAATAGAAACTGTTAATTTTTAAACTATTTGCCAACCTGAAAAAGATCCATGAATTCCAGTGGAATTTTGCAGAAGCTAATTTTGACAGTCAAAAGGTTAACAGGAAACACGAATCTGAATATTAAACATGACATACAAAGCTTGGATCTACTGAATTTGGAGCAAATCCCATTTACAGTAACAAGGAAATGGTTGCCAAACTTCTGGAACAGCAATATACATTCTGCAATTAGCACAAATTGCTCATTAAACTAGGTTTACTTGCAATAATACCAACCCTATCGTATCTTGCTCAAGGAAGTAGATTTAATGAGAGCCTTGACAATTATCCCAGAAGCTGGCGATAAAATAAATGTGCAGTTATAGCACCTTCTAATGCTTCAGAATGTACTGTTTAAAACTTAATCCTTGTCTCTATGCAGGGAAACATAGCAGCAAACATGCAACCAAATTAGCAAATGAGATGGCCACTGGAATTTTAAAAAAATTGCTCGAGAAACTCAGGTCTCGCAATAACTGTGGAGAGAAAGCAGGGTTAATGTTTCCGCAGAACTGATAGTAGTCATGAAAAGAAAATGGTGGCATATGTGCTGTGTGAGAGAAAGGGAGACAGAGCGCACAAGTAGGTTGACTGTGCTGTATCGAGACAGGGCCTGGGGTATGTGGTTGGACATAAAAAAAAAGTACATGCAGCAAGGTTTTCAAGTTCTAAAATTACTGAATTCGATGTGGAGTCCTAGAGGTTGCAGGTTCTCTAAGCAGAAAATGAGATGCTGCTCTTCCAGCTTGCACTGAAGACGACTGGAGCACTACAGCTAGCCTGAGACAGAGATGGTGGCCAGGGAACATAGTGGTGTGTTGAACTGGCAGGCAATTGGAAGCTTAAATCATTTTTTACTGACAGAATGTAGGTGTTCTGCTAAGCGGTCAACCAGTCTGCGATTTGTCTCCCCACCGTCGAGAAAACCACACTGAGCAGCAAATCCAGGAGACTAGATTGACTAAAGCGCAGGTAAATTGCTGCTTCACCTAGAAGGCGTGCCTGGACGTTTAGATAGTGAGAAGGCAGCAAGTAAACAGGCATTGTTGCACCTTCTGAAATTGCATGGGAAACTGCCATGGGGTGTGGGGAGATGTTGGGTGTGGACCAGGGTATCTCAGAGGGAACAGTGTCTTTTTGTTATGACCATTTGAACTGTTTTTGGTGATGGTGACAAATCCAGCATCACTGCTCACTACAATAAGCACACCAGCATTTCCTATAATCTGGAAAACATTTCCTGGACAACAACAGCATGACCCAACAATCCCAACAAGACCCCCTTTTGAGAGTAATTGGAATAAGAAATATAGTGTGTCATGCTGTCTGTCTAGCCTGCTCTGTCACTTAATAAGATCATTGTTGGTTGAACACTTGAATGCTATTTACCCACCGTATCGCCAGAACCCTTTTCACCATTAGTATCCCAAAAATCTAGCAATTTCTAAACATACTCAAAGACTGAGCTTTCATTGCTCATAGGGGTGGAGATTCCAAAAGATTGACGATACTCCAAGTAAGATGATTTATCTTAATCAGCCCCAAATGGCATCCCCTTATTTTCAAATTGACCTCCTAGTTCAAGACTCAAACAAGAGAAACATCTCATCTGCTTCTATCATGTCTATGCCTTTCAATGAGATCATGTCTCATTTTCTAAAACTTACGGACTACAGGCCTGGTGGCCCAATCTCTCTTCATTCTTGATCCCAGAAATCAGTCTGGTGAACCTTCGTTGCGCTCCATGACATTTTTACTCAAATGTCCACTTATTACACTCTATATAATAGATTCCAGAATTTTATGTTCTATGTCCCATGTAAGGCTCACAGTTCCATAGTTTCCAGTTTCTTCTCTCTCCCTTCTTGAATAGATGGTGATATTTGCTAATTTCTAGTCTGCAGGAAGCATTCTAGAATCTATAAAATTCTTGAAGGTAGTCACCTATGCATTGACTATATCTATAGCCATCTCCATCCGCGCTCTGGGATGTAGAGTATCAAGTTTGAGAGACTTACCGACTTTCAGCCTCATTATCTTTTCCAGTATAAATTTCTTATTAATAATTATTTCCTTTAATTCCTTATTTTCCCTAGTCATTTGGATCACTAATTCTGGGAGATTTCTGGTATCTTGCTCCACAAAAACAGGCACAAAATGCCACCATTTACCTTCTCTGTCATTTCTGTATCCTCCATTGTAAATTGTCCTGACTCTGCCTGTAATGGACATATGTTTGTCTTGCCAGACAGACTTTTAAAAACCTATAGAAGCTTTTTACAATTCATTTTAAAGGTTTCCTCACTAAATTGGATTCAAATCCTATTCTGCTTTTCCATAACAGTTTCTTGGTTCCCCTTTGCTTTATTCTCCCAATCCTCAAATATGACCATTCTGATAGCTTTAAAAACCTTCTCATTTATCTTATACAATCCTCAACTTCCTTTGTCAGCCATGGTTAACTCATATTTGCATTTTTGCACCTTGTAGGAATAAACAGTTGCTATAAGCCATGTAATAGTTCTTTAAAGGTTATTTATTGCTCTTGCACAGTCATATCTTATCACGTATTTTTCCAATCCACTTCAATCTCGATCCATCCAAACTCCACCCATTCCATAAGAGCAATCAGCTAGAATGCCATTTCTAAAGGGCATGAATTCCAGTCTGCTTAAGAATGTAACAAGATAATTGGCAGAGACTATTGCAATATATCTTTAAATTGTTTGTTTGAGAGCCAGGGACAAGAATGAGGCCTTGTCATCAACTGTTATCAGGGGCCAAGGTTGCAACATGCATGTACAAAGATCTGCAATAATGTTTCTCCATAAATCCAAGTACGGAGGTTCCGTAATCATTCTGTTTGATGAACGAGCCTATCTTAGGTTTTTATTCAGGTGAACCTACACTGGTTATCAGTCCTGAGAGAATATTAACTGTGTTTTAGGAAAAGAACACAAGAACGTAGCTAAGAGTCTCTGAAATGGAGGTTTAACAAAAGAAGACTGAAGTCTACTCATTGACTTCTATTGATGATGTTTGCAATTAATGTGTTAACTTTTAAACTGTTCAGCATACATGAAAAAATAGTGCGCTGTTTCGGGCATTTTAGTGCAGATTTTGAAATCATAGATTTTGTACTTAAATTGCAACAAATTCAACAGTGCAGAAAATTTCTGACTGATGTCCCAAACAAATAAATACAGCTCAAAAATACTGTAGGGCTCAAGCTTTTTGCTTTACCTATTCCAACTGTGTTTCTGAACATGTTTTTGGTACAGAATGATGGCTTGTCACTGGAAAAGGAACACGGAGCCCTGTGCTCTTAATATGCAATGTAATAACAGCCACTAGCTGAAAGTAAACTGTTGCATTATGAATTATTGTAACCTAGATTATGCACTCAAATTTTAGATTGGGAATTGAAACCACAACTTTTTGACTCCGGAAAGTCAACTTGATTTAGATTATAATATGCACGGGGGCACCACATTTGGAGAGACAGGATTCACAAACAAAAACGGAAACATTTCGGCCTTTCCATAACTTCATCATTCAGCCAGTTGGAGCTTCCCTTGCCGCGTTCCATTTTATCTACTGAATTGCAGCCAGAGATCATTTGTCAATGGTTTATTTTCCCACTCTTGCACTATTACATCTACAATCCAAGTATCAATGATTGACTCCCACGTATTTCCCATCTCCAAAGGCACCTCTTGAAAACAGCATATAAAAATATAATGCCCAGCTCCATGTGTACATTGATCATAATCTATTCTTCCCCAACCACTGTTAACATTCCTACTTGCCACACTATTTGTCCAACTTACATTTTGATGAATATTTCTTACATTTCTTCTAATTTAACACTTGGGAACGCCAAAGCCTTTCCCTTTGTTCCCCATAATAATTTCTTTTCCACAGCAATCAATTTAATTTCTCTCTGGCTACCATCTGAAACTGTGTCAGACAATTCACAACCTTGGTGCTGTGTGTCTTCATATGAACTCCATTACAAAGATGGTCTTTCACCTCAAATTCTTCAACTCCTACTCTGTATCAGCTCATCTGCTTCTGAAACCAATGCTTGTGTTATCTTGAGATTTGATGTTTCCAAATATCTTCTGGCCAGCTTCCCATCTTATATCCTACGTAAAACTGCACTCATCCAATGCTTTCCTATCCACTCCATAAATCATATCAGGTCCTGTTAAGCCAGCAGCTTGCTGATGCACATAAGGTCCCAATCCAGCAACACCTCTGTTCTACAATGCATACCCTCAACTTCAACTCTCTCTACACCCGCACACCTCAGCAATCTTCTCCAGCTTTAGAAGACCTTAAGACATTCATGCTCCTCCAACTCTGACTGCTAAGGTATTCCTAATTTTAAAATCAATCCATAATTGGCAGCATGCCTTCAGCTCCTCAGAATAGTACACTGCCAAAGTTCACAGGCTAGAATGCTTTCATTAAGCCTCTCAACATCTCTCTTTGGTTAAGTTGCTTCTCAAAATATACCTCTGATTAAGCTTTTAGTCTTTGGCCCTAATGTTAGCTTTTGAGGTTAGGTATCAAATTTGGATAGAAGCACTTTGGGACATTTTTCATTTATGGAACACATTACTAGGACACTGAAATCTTAGTTGATTTCTGGTAATTGACCACTGATTGGCATTGGCTCAGCAACACACAAGTTAGTATCACACTTT
Organism: Ginglymostoma cirratum; assembly: GCA_024137785.1. Classification (NCBI taxonomy): domain Eukaryota; kingdom Metazoa; phylum Chordata; class Chondrichthyes; order Orectolobiformes; family Ginglymostomatidae; genus Ginglymostoma; species Ginglymostoma cirratum. Next base: position 27,805,680 of record JAHRHZ010000021.1, on the reverse strand, counting down.
ATGTCCCAGAAGAGAAGTTTTTTTTTACTTAGTAAAGTAGTAGGTATGAGGAATGTGACAGACTAGGAGACACAAGGTGAGATACACTAATAGCCCCCTATGAATTACCAAACTGTTAACCTACATTTGCGATCCGTAGTGGTGTTATTCATGTAGGTTATTTTTCATTCCACTTTTTAAATAATTCTAGAAATGCTTCAGCAATGTTCAATCTTGTACAATTCAAGATTGTCACAAAGCAACCAAATAGAAGTGGGACAAAGAAAAAATAAGCAACAGTCCATAATTAGGGCTATTTAACAATAAATTGGCAATAACACAAAAGCCACTTTTTTTCTTCAATTTCAGGATGACTACATCAAGGCTAACATTTATCGTCCATCCCTAATGACCCCTCAACGCATGGTGGGGAGCCACTACCATCCATGAGGTATGGGTACATCAACAGTGCAATTAGGGAGAGAGTACCAGGATTCCCAAATAGTGATAGAGTAGGAATAATGCAATTATTCCAAGTTAAGATGGTATATCAATTCAAAGGGAACTTTCAGATGATGGTATTCCCACATATCCGCTGTCCTTGTTCTTCCAGGTACTCAAGGTTGCGGGTCTGGAAAGTGCTGTTGGGGTAACATGGTGAGTTACTGCAGTGCATCTTCTAGATGATGCAAACTGCAGCCATCATGCACCAGTGCTGAAGGGAACATCATGAGCTGCTTTGTCCTGGATGGAATTAAGATTTTTGAGTGTTGTTGGAGCTACACTCATCCAGTCAAATGGAGAGAGTTCCATCACACTCATGACTAGTGCCTTATTGGTAGTGGGCAGACAATGAGGTGTGAGGAGGTCAATGACTTGCCACAGAATTCTTAGCCTTTGAGCTAAGCAGGCCACAGCCTAGAGGTATTATCACTGCGCAATTGATCCAGAGACCCAAGCAATGTTCTGGATCAAAACCCAGGTTTGAATCCCACCACAGCAGATGTTGGAATTTGAGTTTGATTTAAAAATAAAATCTGGAATTAAGAGTCTAATGAAGACCATGAATCCATTGTTGATAGTCAGGAAAAACCCATCTGCTTCACTAATGCCCTTTAGGAAAGGAAACTGCCATCCTTACCTGGTCTGGCCTACATGTGACTCCTGACCGACAGCTATGCAGTGAACTCTCAATTGCCCTTTGGGCAATTAGGGATGAACAATAAATGCTAACCTAGCCAGTGACGCCCTCATCCCATAAATGAATTTTAAAAATTGCTCTTATAACCACATTTCACAATATCTTTGCTTCAGTTTTGTTAGTGGTCAGTGGCAACTCTCAGGATGTTGATATTGGGGATTTCAGTAATGGTCATGGCTCTTAAGCATCATGTGGAGATGGCTGGATCTCTCACTGGAAATGGTCACTGCCTTGCACTTCTGTGCCATATTTGTTACTCGCCGCTTGTTAGCGAAAGTCTGAATGTTGCCTGGGTTTTAACAAAGCCACCTGTGCCCATACATATTATCTGAGGAATTGTGAACATCATCATTACTAACCATATCAGAGAAGGATGGTCATTAATGAAATAGTCGATTAGCCTCCAGAAACTGCAACCAACTTCCTCGGTCTTAGGAATGACACCAACCAGCGGAGAGTGTTCCCCCAGATCCCATTGGCTAGGCTTGTTAGGGCTCTTTGATGCCATAGTTGTTGAAAGTCTATGATGTTAAGGGCAGTCACTCTCAACTGACGTCTAATTCAGCTGTTTCAGTCAATGGTCAAAGAAAGGACAAAGAAATGGTCCAGATTCTAAACAGAACAACTGGTCAATAAGTAATAGTAAATAGCATTGTCAATGGCATTGCCCAACACTTTGTTGATGAGTCAGAGCAGACTGACAGGACATAACTGACTGGACTGGATTTATCCTGATTCTCGCGGAGATTATGTACCTGAGCAATTTTTCATACTGTTGGGTAGACGCCGGCGTTGTAGCTACAGTGAAGCTGGCTGCTTAAGGGTATAACTAGTTCTGAAGACCAAGTTTTCATTACTACTGCTGGACATTGCTGTATCCAGTCCTTTCAGCCAATTCTTGATGTCACGTGGAATGAACCCAATTCGCTGAATTCTAGCATCCATAATCAGTGGTTACATTTGGAACTGGCCAAGATTGATCAACCATTTGGTAGTCCTGTCCAAGGCGGCTGTAAATTTGAAGGACTTGTTTTGGTTAAAAACATGAGTGTTCTTAAATCTGTCAGGTTATACTCAATTATTTTTAAAATTATCATCATCCACAATGATGACAGAAAATGACACTGAAGGTATATCTGTAGGCTAGGCTTGTATCCAATGGAATTAAGAATACTAAGAGGTAATTCAATTGAAATAAAAAAGATGCCAAGGGAGCTAGATAGGGCGCATGTGGAAAAGGTGCTTCCTCCTGGGAACAAACCTCAAACAAGGAGTCACTGTTTCAAAATAAGACGAAGACAAGTAGAAATTATTTCTTACAGAAGACCATGAGTCTATGGAACTCTGTTTCCGCTGCCTTCTACGGAAGAGAGTCCTTGAACAGCAGTGTGGAGCATTCAGATTGGCCATAGTCTCAACAAATGGTCAAGCAGGCTTCAAGGGCTAAGTGGGCGACTTCTGCTCCAAAATCATGTACCTGCATGATCAGAAATACTCACCAGTTCTAAGAATGATATAATAAATTATTACAAATCTGCACTAAGGCAATAGATGTCTTTAGCATACCATTATGGGTGTTGTTCAACAGGCCAATTAATATATGGATCATTATTCATGCAATTTTTGAGTCAAATGTTTCAAAGGAATTGTGTTTACTTACAGTCTAATACACAAAGATGACTGGAACAAAAACAGAAGCTGCTAGAAAAGATGGCAGCAGGTCTGGCAGCATCCGAGAAGAAAAATCAGAGTTAACTTTTCAGTTCTGGTGACCCTTCCTCAGTTCTGATGCTGCCAGACCTGCTGAGCTTTTCCAGCAACTTCTGTTTCTGTTCCCGATTTAACAGCATCTGCAGTTCTTTCGGTTTATATACAAAGACGACTTATGGCGTAAATAATAGCCTGCCATGATAATTAGCAGCTGGTTGGTATAAACTTGTGAATGATGTACCAACTTGTTGCCTGCACCAGCGTTACCCAATTTGGGGCTCTTGGCATAATTTATGTTGGTTTGACCCAGTTATTTTCTGCGTGCTGTTCTGGGAGGCAACAGCTGGATGCAGGTGCATCCCCAGGTTCAATGGAAGGCAACAAAAACGCTAAGCATCTTTGTATAATAAAAATGTATAAAGTCAACTACTCGTCTTTCTGTGCTGCCTTAACACACGGATATTTTTATTTGCATGTCCTGGCTCTGACACAGTTGGCAGCAGTCATGAGCCACAGGTCAAACTAGGACTTGAGCACAAAGATTAAGACTGACACTCTAGTGCAATACTGACACTGTTCTTCACTGCCAGGGGTGTCTTTTCAACAAGACAATAAACCATTGCCCCATCTGTCTGTACTGGCGCATGTAAGATGTATCATGGCAGTATTTCCAGGAAGATCCAGGGAGATACCTTGCGTGTCCCACAAATATTTACCTCTCAAGTCAACATCATAAATTATTTGGTTGTTATTCCATTGCTGTTTCTGAGGAGTTTGCTTTGTGCCTGTCAGGGTCCCAAATTAGAACAGCGCCTACACTTCAAAATTATTGCATTGGCTGTAAAGTGCTGCGAGAAGTCTGGCAACTAAAAAAAAATGCTAGATTCATCCAAGCCTTTTGCTCTTTTACAAAGTGCTCCTCCATTGGCTGCAGCATGGCAGATGGAAAGCTGCTGACTCAGTGGAGTAAAACTGCAGATAGCATCTCACATGACTGGTAGAGACCCCTCTGGCCATGAGGTGCAAGTACTTCAGCAGAAGAGGTGACAGAACTTCAGGGTTAGACCAACTTCTGCTGAATATAAAATGCACTTTTCCAGCATCTAAAACCTGGCATGAATTGACTCATCTGTTTCAAAGAGAAAGACTGATGCAAATGCTTTATTACCAATTAAACGTGGAAATGGTTTAAATCGTTAAGTTAATAGGTTACAACAGGAACAAATGAGCATGGTTGTAAAGTGAGATTAATTTAGATCATAATGTCATTGATCACATAACTTACGGTAGTGACAGAGAAGACACCAGTCTGCAAAGAGCCTGTGAAGAGAGAGTTCTCATACACTACACCAGAGCACTGTAATAGCCTACCATGTACAGATGTAAATAAAGGAGTATTATGGTATATGAAGGAGCTGAAAACCCTTACTCAGAGATAAGGAGCAAACAGCTTCAGGGACAGAGTGTACACAGGCACCCCCAGCTTGAGGCACTCCAGACTAGTATCTCAATATGCAGTTAGCAGTAAAGGTAAAGTTGCCCTAGTCGTACCAAACAATAGGGCTACTTTCTCATTAGAGTGGCTGAGGGTCATGATGCCTCAGGTGAGGGGGAAGGATCAAGAAGGAAAGTACTTCATAGTAACTTCAGCCAGTACAGAAATTGTACCGTGCCGGTGGCCTCATAACTGAAAAACCTGTCAATTAGCAGCATTGCATAAAGCACAATACAAAGCATTTTGGCAGCAAAGGAAAAACCTCCAGAGACAAGAATTAAACTGAAGTTAAAACAGAGCCCAAGAGATACATCTGAAAATAGAAGACGTTAGAGGCAGACCAAGACAACAGGAGACTTCAAGGCAATGAAAATCTGGAAGAGAAGTCAAGGCAGGGGAAAAGACCATGGAAGACTGATTACAGGACTACAGAGCAGAAAGACACTGAATAGTCTGAGTCTGATTTTCACTGAGTGAAAATCTTGAAAAACTTTAGAGTTGAGCCATGAACCAGCAACATCTTGAAGAGGAAAAACACAGAATCAGAATACCTCAACAGGAGGAAGGTAAAATCGAAACACTGATCCAGGACGGCCATATATGATGGTCTGTAGGGATGGCAACTCTGGAGGGCCCAGAATGAGGCCAAAAGAGGAAGCTACTCTGGGAGCAGCAGTTTCAGCACCATGGAACAGCTTCAGAAGACATGTGAAGAACCAGTGTCAACACATCAGCACATTTTAGTGCTGTAGATCCAATAATTCCAACAGATGAAGTTCTATTAAGGATTATGGAGTATGATGCATTAATCAAAGCATTCAATACATACTTTAGCCCCAGAAGAAACTTGGCTGTCAGAACAGGCCAGATTTAATCAAAGAGTCAGCGTTCCTGGATAACCAATAGAAGTCCTTTTACCTGATAAATATTGACGAGCAGAATGTTGCAGGCATGGAACTTTGAAGGATAAATTATTTAAAAGCCATATAGCAGTTGGTGGGAAGGGCAAGTGTTTGTCAGACTTTCTTCAAAGCAAGGAAGATTTAACACTGGAACAATTCACTGCACAATATCACCGGCGCTACAAGGAAACATTGGGGGATACCTCTGATGTGGTCAGATGGGTAGACCTAAAAGATGGCTTCATCAATCTTCCAAAAGCCCATGAAAGCACCAAATTTGTGTAAATAAACATCAACCAGATCATGTTAGACAAGACGTGGCTCCAAACAATATCACAAACACAACAAACATCCAGCAGAGGTGCCAAGGGCTAAAGCTGTGGTCAGTTGGAACAGTTTTGATTATCGAAGATTATAAACAGCACCTTAAAAGCTTGCAAAAGGAACATTTCCAGACAGAATGAAGTCATACAAGAAATTAAAACATACACTACAAAAAAAAGGGAAAGACAGAAAGATCAGCAGAAACAAAAACAGCAGGCATTGGACAAACAGTATCTCTGGAAAAACCAAGTTAACATGTTAATCCAAAGACTGTTCATCAGAAACAAAAGCAGCTAGGAAGTGGTGATATTTATGCTGACGACAAGAGGTAGGCTGGTGAGAGAGAGGGGACAGGGTTGTGGAGATCAAGTAGTGAGTCAAATAGATGGAGCGTGCAAGACAGAGAGAGAGCACACGTGCATGAGAGAGACAGCACGCAAGAGAGAAGGAGACAAAAATTGCTGATAAACCAGGAGAAATAAAAATGCGTGCTATCAGGAATTGTGAATAGTTGCAGATGGGTTGGCTATGCTAAGAGCAACCCACACAGGACAGGAGCTTGGGGTGTGCGGGTTAGTAATGAACATGGAGGGTAATTAACTCTGTTAAACAACATGTCGAGTCCGGAGGGCTGCAGGATACCTAGGTAGAGAAAAGTGCTGTTCTCAAAATTCATTGGAAAGGTCAAAGAAAGTTGACAGAGATTCTGGATCATTAGCTTGGAAGTACAAGGTTTTGAAGCAAAAATTTATCGCAATACAGAAGCAGATGTTTCAGCGCTGGCTGACAGCTCACCACGGTTGAAGGCTGAGAGAGTCTGACCAGCCAACACACAACTCCGAGGCCTAAGAGCCTTAGTTCTTTAGGTGCAAGGGTAAAACAATGTGAAGCTTAGTTACAGAGGATGAATGCTCAGTAAAATACTATATTTACACCGAGGAATCAGAATATCACGTTGTTGAACAACAATGAATGCATTATTCTACATCTCTTAGAGATCGAATATATAGCACTATGAAAATGGGAACATGAATTTTCAGAACTATTCAAAGGTTTGAGGAAATTGAAGATGGAGTATCACATTGAAAATGGCAAAGTACCCAACTTGCAATGCCATTTAACAAAAACTAACTTAGGTTGAGTAAGCTTAAGCCGCGCATGTCAGGGAAAGACGTTGGTATTATCAAAAGTGCATTCCATTATGATAATTCACAGCAGACCACTACTAACAACAGCTTTTCTAAAGCAAAATTCCTGTGGTAGTTCTTGCAAATGCAAATGGTGAGCAATGTGCACTTTCACAAGCTTTTCCATCACTCTGGGCTGGGAAATCAACTTGAGCATCTGAACACTCGCTTTCTCTCATTGCAGCAACAGAGATACGCTGAAAAAAATGCTGATCATCAATAATACAGTTCTGAGCCTTAAAACTTTCAAACATGCAGTACCGGAATGCTCCAGTGCAAGTTTATACAAATTACTTGGCAAGTAGGTTAAACTTGTGCAGCTGTAACCAGTGAAATATATAATTGGAATGCTATGGACTGGATATGAGTCAGGTGCCAATATGACTCAGAAGATTTGAAAAATGCCAGTTTAAAGATTGTTACAGAGAAAAGTAATTAGTATTGTCAGGTCCACCATTATATGCCATTCCATGTTTTCTGGCTATATTTACATATCTAGCTTTTTAAGCTATTCTTTTGAGTTTTTTAATAATGTTTTAGTTAGCATGTTATTTTGGATGGCAGGGTAGTATCCAACAATGTCTAATTATGATGTCATATCGGAACTGTTGTCAGAGGGTTCCAACACTGCAACATACCAAGAGCAGAGCGGCTACGTTGCAGATGTGTTACTTTCAGAAATCTGGTTAAGGCCTCACCTCAATCTTCATAACCTCAGAATAATAGCTGAGAAATGGATCAAGTGGCATAAAAATTTAGAAACAGAAATTAGGAGGCAACAGTAAGCTATTGGTCCTTTGAGCCTGATCTGCTATTAAAGATGTCCTGGCTGATCTTCAACCTCAACTCTATCTTCTTACCCTATCTCTATAATCCTTATCAGCACAGGTTCACTAGCCTTATAGTGAAGAAATTTTCTCTCATCTCAGTCCTAAATAGCCTATCCCATATCCTGACAGCAAGACCCCTGGTTCGAGACTCCCCATCCAGGAACATTCATCTACCCTGCACTTTGTTTGTCCAGTCCTGTTATAAATTTAGATGTTTCATTCATCTCCCTCAGCTTTCTGCACTCCAGTGATTACAGGACCGGTTGAACCAATCTCACTTCACAGGGCAGTCCATTCCAGGTATGAGCCTAGTCAAACCCCCACCGCACTTCCTCCAGGGCAAGTATATCCTTTCTTACATAGGAAGAACAAAATTGCATTCAAAACTCCAGACGCGTTTACACCAAGGCCTTGTACAACTTTTAAGACCTCTAACTATATATAATTGCTAAAACAAGGACTAAGAGAAATCTTATCACTTTAACAAAATCATTCTTCAATCACGATTCAGTGTAAACAGCTGATCAGAGCATATTTAGTGAGAGTTGTTGATACAGTAGAAGGGAGCCTCTTTAATTTGAGCTGGCATGCTCATTTTATTTCATTGGATTTAGTCAGACAACTAATGCTCTGTGACCTTGGAATTCAGTATCTGCTGCAGAACTTCTGACCTGCTATTATCCCTTCATCATTGTCTTCCAATTTTCCTGAAGGTAACAACTTTGGAACAAATATATCAATTGCAAATATAGTTTGGTGATGCCAATTTTCCAAATGCCATTGATATGCAACTCCTGAGTTCCCGCATGTTGAACTGCATTTGAACTGTGTCTGGATTATATAATCTATTGACCAGAGTTTCTGAAATAATTTGGTGGAAATTTGTTTAGTTTAAACATGCAAGACTAAAAGCCTACAAATCAATATACTTCAGAAAACTCATGGTAACTTAAATCAGAAATCTCAAGTACTCATTACTTCTTTAACATTCAGGAATCTTAATTTGTAAAAAATAACCAAGGTGACAGTTATTATTGTGAACAGCGGAATTCAGATGAATGCCAAACACAGTGAATTGCATTTAAAACAGTTTAAAGATAAAGGGTTTAGCAAGGCTTTTATACAGTATGTTATGTCATTTTGAGGATTTTCTCTTAATCCACCCTCTCAGTTTTGAGAAACCAAATTCTAGACAGCCTTGGTGTAGCAGAAAGGCAACTTTAACATGCATTTTTTTTTCACTTTTACAAATTTAGGGTTGAGAATCATGTGGTGGAGATGTTTGAACGAAGCCCATTACCCCCAGGTGTAAATTGAAAGGTGGTTTTGTTTTCAACAAGTTAGAAATAGCTGTACTGCAGCATTTTTATAGATTAATGGGGAGATCAGCAGCAGATACCATCACTGTAAACTTTTCTTAAAGCTCATACCAATACATAAATTACAACATCAGAATTGGCATGCTTATGGCAAAGAGGTTAGTCATGAATCAGTTGGTGCATTCACTCCCAACTCATACATTAGAGGGGTGGCTAAGAAGCCTGGGCTTACACTGTAGCAGTGGGGATAGTGCAGTTGACGTCTTTCAGGTAATGACATTAAACCAAGGTCCCACCCACTCAGGTGGACAGAAAAGATCTCATGTCCCTCAACCAGTACACTAAAATATGCTGACGAAAATATGAAAAATCAGCACATGAGTATTCATGGGACCTTGCACAAATTCTGTTCAATTTCTTATAAAAGTGAGTGGTGCTTCAAAAAAATATTTAATTGGCTGCAAAGTTTTTTGAAGGATCCAGATTTGCAAACATCTTTACATAAACATAAGTCCTTTTTTCCTGCAAAGGTTTCAATTTCACTACTTATATTCAAACTTCCACACAAGGTATTTGTATGTACAACAATTTATATTTCCCTAGTTTCCACGTAGAGATGAACAAGATGAAAAAAATGCATCTTTCTATGGCTCTAAGATTTCAGTAGAAGAACAAAGGATAATGAACTGTGCCATGGGACAGTTGAAATCCACAGTTTTTAAAAGGAAATTTTTGAATGTAAAGAAGGAAGTGGCAAGAGAAATCAATTTTGAAAGACATTTGCACAAGGCAGGGATAAAGCAACTGATGAAAAGGAAAGAACAGGGAATGGTAATTTGTTTTCAGAAAAGGCAACATGGTGAGGGATGCACAGATGGAGGAAGTGATACAGATGCAATAAAGAACTTGCATTTATACAGCATCTTTCACAATCTCAGCATGACCCACAGTACTTCAATCGATTTAGTATGAACACAGTTTGTCACTGTTGATGTTGGGAAATACGGTAGTTAATCTATATCCATCAAAACGGAATGAAGTACATTACTAGGTAATGTTTTAGAAGACAGCAAAGGTGAGCCAAGAATCTGAAAGAGAATAGAATATGTATGTAAACTGGCAAGAAACAAAAGTGGACTATAAAGGCTTCTACAGATAGCCAAATGGTTTCTTTTGGTGTAAGAAAAATGAGTCCATGTTAGGCAGTCAGAAGAATTTATACCAGGGAAGGGAACTAAAAATCTTTTGCCTCTACACAGCCCATATCCATCTGCCTGTTTATATATCTGTCAAGAAGTCTCTTAAATGTTGTTATTGTATCTGCCTCCATCAACTCCTCTGGCAGCGGATTCCAGGCACTTGCCACCCCCAATCCCGGCATAATATTGTGGTAGTTAGCCTTCCCCAATTTAGTATTCACCCAAGGACTACACTTATCCTTATCCATAAGTAACTTAAAACTTAGAGAATTATGGTCACTGTTCTTGAAATGCTCCCTCACTGAAACTTCAATCACGTGACCAGGCTCATTGCCGGCCCCTTTGGTAGTTGGACTATTTACATTTTGTTTCAAAAAAAACCAATGTCCTGGACACAAATTCTCCACCATCCCAGCTCCTGGCATTACATGAGTCCCAGTCAATAGAGGGAAAGTTGAAAGCACATACCACAAGAACCCTTTTTTTTAAACACATTCTTCCATCATCTCTCCTCATACCTATTTCTCTATTTCCCACTGGCTGTTGGAAGGCCTGTAGTACAACCTCAAAGTGATTGCACTCATCCTATTCCTGAGCTCTACCCATTATGCCTCACTTGATGATCCCCCAAGGTGTCCTCCCTCACTACAGCTGTGATATTCTTCCTAATCAGTAATGCAACTCTGCCACCTCTTTTATAGCCCTCTCTATTCGATTGTTATATCTAAATTCTACAGCTTTAAGCTGCCAGTCTTGTCCCTCTCTCAACCAAGTCTCTGTAATAGCTACAGCATCATAGTCACATTTATTAATCCAAGCTACAAGTTCATTTGCCTTACTTAACACACTCCTCACATTAAAACAAATACACCTCAAACTCTCATCCGGCCACATTCAGTCACCTCTCTCAGGTCATTCACCTTAGTCTTACTAGCCTTAGTCTCAGTCTCCTCTGCAGTCATTTTTCTTGCTGGCCTACTACCCTTGTTCCCACCCCACCTTCCACACTAGTTGAAATCCTCAGAGTGACATTCAGGAACCTCCCTGCCAGGATATTGGTGCCCCTCCAGCTTAAGTGCAACCGGTCCTTCTTGTACAGATCCCATCTGCCCTAGAAAACATTCCAATGATCCACATCCCAGAAGCCCTCCCTCCTAAACCAGGTCTTTGGCCATGTATTTAACTGTCCTTTCTTCCTATTCCTAGCATCAATGGCATGTGGCACAAGTAGTAAGCGCAAGATTAGAACTCTCGAGGTGCTGCTTTTCAACTTCCTTCCTAACTCCCTGAATTCCATTTGGACCTCATCTCTCTCTTTCTGCTTATGTCTTTGGTACAAATATGGACCACGACTCTGGCTTCTCACCCTCCCCCTTAAGAATATCCTGTGCCCACTCAGACATCCTTGACCCTGGTACTACAGAACGAACACATCATGCTGGAGTCTCACTTGTGACCACAGAAATGCCTGCGCCCCTGATTATACAGTCCCCCATCTCTACTGCTCCTTTATACTTTGACTCTCCTTGAGCCAGATCTAGCAGCTGCTTTCCCCTGAGAGGCCACCTTCCACCAAAAGTATCCAAAACGATGTACTGTTTGACAGGGAAATGGCCACAGGGGACTCCTGCACTGCCTACCTATGCTTATTTATCTTCCTGGTGGTCACCCAACTCTGTGTCGCATATTAATAATGTAGAATATCAGATCTGTGAAATTGAAGTGTTGAAAGCAATGGAGATAGTAATTGCATGGTGATCATCTTCCAAACGAAATAAAATCACAGGAACTGTGTCAGAATCTAAGGTGGCAAACGTCACACCACTATTTAATTGCACACTGGAGGGAGGAAAGAGAGAAAACAAGGAACTACAGACCCATTAGCCTACAGTATCATCAGTACGAGAGAAAATGCGAGTGTATATTATAAACGATGTGCTAAACAGATAATTAGGTAATAGTGATCTGACTGGACATTGCTTGGGCCCCAGCCATTTACAATTTGTATCAATGGTTTGAATGTGGCGATCAAATGGAATATTTCCAAGTTCGCAGATAAAACAAACACCAGGTGAGAATGTGTGTAGTGGGGAAGGTGCAAAGTAGCTTCAAGCAGATTCAGACAGTCTGAGCGGGCAAGAACATGGCAGATGGAATACACTATTGAAAATGTGAGGTGTTGCCTTTGGCAAGACGAATACTTGTGCACAGTATTTCTTAAATGGTAAGAGATTCCAAAGTGTTAATGTGTAAAGGGCCGGATATTCAGTAAGTCACTGAAGACTAACATGCAGGTTCAGCGAGCAAGTAGGATGGATCATGGTATGTTAACATTTTTCAAAGGGTATTTGAATGCAATTTGGATCAAAACATGACTAACCTTATGTAATATAGTGGTTAAACAACACTTGAGTACTGTGGGCAGTTTTGGTCTTTACCTTAGGTTGGATATTACTGCTGACAGACTGCAACCAAGGTTCATCAGACTTGTTCCCAAGATGGTGGGACCACCCTGCGAAGACAGGGTCTGGCAAATCTGAGATTGTATTCACAAGAATTGCAAAGATTCAGAGATGAACTCATGGAAATCTAAATACTAAATTTGAATAGATAGGGTACATGCTAGTACAAGGTTTCCCCTGGTTGGGGATTTCAGAATCCAGTGGACATCATGTTCCAAGTAATGTTTTACTCAGAGGGTTGTGAATCTTGGGAATCTTCTAGCCCAGAGTATCATGGAAACTCAGTCATCAAGTATGTTTAAAATAGAGATAAATAGAGATTTCTAAATACTAAATGATAGGAAGGTTTAAGTGAATATTGAGGGGAAAAACACAGCAGAGTAGACAATAAGAAATGATTGTGTTGAATGATGGAACAGGCCTTGTTGAATAGCCTTCTGCTGCCCCCACATTCCTTGTGGTTTTGATTGAGCAAATAATGTTCACCGGAACAGTGGGAGAACTCCTCTCCTCTTGTTGAAATGGGACCATTATGCTTTACATTTATCCATGAGCAATTGGGACCTCCATTTAACATCTCATCTAAAATTTAACACATCTGAGAACACTGCATTCAAATGTCAGCTAGAGAATCTCCAGAGTACGGCTGAACCGAAGAAAGAACGCTATCACTGAAACACGGCTGTCACCACCTAATGCAAAGGAATTTGAAAAGAAGGTTTGGGATCTCACTTCAGTATGCTGGAATACAAGAATGAGAGAGAGTTTGGTCAGGATAGAGGTGAGTGTGCAGTACTTGATGTAAGATGGCACATACCATAATGTTCTTAATACCACAAGTGCACAGATGATGGCATAAATCATGAAATTAAAACCATTACTTACAAAAGCAGCTGTTTCAGTCCAGTGTTATGAACTTCTAGTCAGCAGACAAGTAATTACATAGCATAATTTGTTAATATTACAGAATTATGTTTTTGGAGATTTAGAAAAATCCTGTTGAGATATGCTCCTCAGCTGACAGCTCAACATTTTTTAAAAAATTCTGGAGCATACTGCAGAGATGTGCAGCCTGAGTGAACCAGTTTCATTTAAAACGGAGGTACCAAGTTGTGCAATATACATAATTCAACATATGGAGTGCAGCTGGCAGTTCTACCTCCATGAAGGGCAATCCTATTATTGAGATTAAAACACTAAGTAAATGAATTAGAGATAAAGAGCGAGATCGTGACTTTGCGCAATGATGTGAAATTAGCAATAGGATTCAGCAGTACATTCTACTTTTGTAATATTTATTCCCATTTGTTGAGATTGAGAGAGCTGTGAAAACTGCTGATTCCAATTTTACACGCAATTTTGTTACTTCACAGTGCCCACACAAGTAGTAACATGATCTTCCATTTCTTAATTCTTTCTGATATACATCCCTGGTTTACGTGTGCTACATAGTGAACAAAAATAGTCTTTTTATCAAGAATGTCATGAAATGGTAAGGCTCTAACCAACAGTAAGCCCTTGGCTCACTGTCAACTGATACTTCATCCATACTTGTTTCCTTGATACTTTTATATCAGCAGTAGCTTGCCATTGCCTTCCACTCTCAGAGGCAGGACACCGAGGCAAATCCCAAGACCCCCTCAGTCAGAACTCAAATCCAATCTTCATGGTTACTGTTATTTCAAACCACATGATAGCCAACTAACATTGCAAATGGCAGACCTCATACATTGTGCATAACAAAGGACTTTTTTTTGGATTATCATACAGTCACAGAAGTCTACAGCACAGAAAATGACCTTTTGGCCCATGGAGTGAAATGGTAAGCCAGACAAAAACAACTTGTATTCTATTGCCATGTCCCAGCATTTGGCCCATGGCCTTGTATGCCTTAGCATCACAATTGTTTGTCTAAGTATTACTAAAATATTATGAGGGTTTCTGCCTTTAAGACCCTTATGAGCAGGGAGTTCCAGATTCCTAACATCCTCTGGGTGAAAACAATTTTCCTCATATCCCCTCAGAAACTTCTTCCGCTTACCATATATCTACGAATGCTGGTCATTGATTTCTCCACTGGAAGAAACGTTTCTTCCCATCTACACTGTCCAAATGCCTCAGCTCAAACATGTCGCCCCCTCACTCTCCTCTTTCCAACGACAAGGTCGGAAGTCATACAACACCAGGTTGTAGTCCAACAGATTTATTTGAAAACACAAGCTTTTGCAGCCTCACTCTTTCTCCAGGTGTTAGTGAGAGAGGTAGTATCAGACACAGAATTTATAAGTAAAAGATCAAAGGGTCACACCACTAATGAAGATGTAATAAACAAACCTAGGATGCTGTTATAACAGAGTGTGGAGCTGGAGGAACACAGCAGGCCAGGCAGCATCAGAGGAGCAGGAAAGCTGACGTTTCGGGTCTGCACCCTTCTTCAGAAATGGGGGAGGGGAAGGGGGGCTCTGAATTGAATAGAGGGGTGGGTGGTGATAGAAGGTGAATAGTGGAACAGATAGGTGGGAGAGAAGACGGACAGGTCAAGGAGGCGGGGATGAGAGCGGGGCTGGTCTTGGGATGAGGTCGGGGTGCTGTTAAATCTTTAAATCAGTTAAAAATCCAGAATTCTTTTGAAAACACTGTCCTGAGAAAACTAAAGATTTTATCAGTGCAAGGAAGAGGTGCGATTTTAGGTCAGACAATGCCTGTTAGGTGTGAGGCCTTGTATCGGATCTATTTGTCTTTTGGTTTGGAATTAGACTGGTTTTATTTCTAAAGTAGGAATCCATTAAAACACCATATTGACTGACTATCTATAAATCTATAAACGCAATTTACATTCTACATACAAAATAGAATGTATCTGCAAATAAAAATTCACCAATAGATTCACATGTGCGCGAGAGGGGGAGTGGGAGTGGGAGTGAGGGGAGGGGTGTCAGGAGAGACAGACAGACAGACAGACAGACAGTGGTGTATAACAGAGGATCTGTGTGTGTGTGCGTGCGCATGCGTGTGTACGTGTGTCAGTGCATGTGTGAGTATATAGAGTGGTGAGGTCACCTATAGTGCAACATGAGCCCAAGATCCCGGTTGAGGCCATTCTCATGCGTACCAAACTTGGCTATCAGCCTCTGCTCAGCAACTCTGCATTGTTGTGCATTTCCAAGAACAGGAACCCCAGTCGATCCAATCTCTCTTCACAATTTCATGACACAAATCCACATCATCCTCAGCTGCAACATTACTTCTTTTCAATAGCATAGGTGCTTATTTCATCCCTTTTAATCATATAAAAGTCAAAAATGAAATTGTATTCAAGCTGGATGCTGCATTCACCGACTGCTGCAGCTGTTGCTTTACTATTTTTGCCATTACTTGTACTTCCTACGTTGGAGACATACTATCAGTGCTACTATTTTAGACTTACCATTCTTTTTAAATTACTCCAAGTATTATTTTAATGTTTGAGTATACTGTCCACATAAAAACAAGCATTAAAATGTAACATTTTTCCTCTACATTGAAGAATTTGTAAATTAATGTTGCCAAAAGGACTCCGAATCCTTGTAATACTCTCTAATTTGCTTTGTAGCTCAAGACTGAAGCAGACTATAATCTGGCAAATAAATCATGCAGGTCCATGAAGGCTTGCAAATCACACTTCAAAGACGATTTCCCACAGGAAGTTAAATTAAACTTATGTAAAAGAATGAATCAAGGTAACAATACAGATGAAGCAGAATTTCACTTTGTTACTTTCAGCTATCATAACCATTTCATTTATGCCGATAATTCAACAAATGCAAATGTGAAAGCTTAACAATAGTTGAGAAAAACTATCAGTTAAGAATGTTATTTAACCTGAATTTGATGATCTTGTCTTCATAAGGTAACAATAATTTACAGTTGTTTCAAAATGGATTACATCTTATACAATTCTCTGCAGGGTTTCCATGCAATGTCAATTCTGTCCAATCTTTTTCAACTATTGTTGCTGGGATATGAGCATCACTATCTAGGCCAGAATTTATTGCCCATCCATAAATTGCTGCAACGAAAGAGTTGGTGAGCTGCCTTCTTGACCTGCACATCAAGATCTTGTGCTGTAAGGGAGTTCCAGGATTTTGACCCAGCAACATGAAGGAACAGTAATATATTTCCCAGTCAAGATGGTGAAACTTGAAGGAGAAATTGCAGGTAGTGGCGTTCCCTTGCATTTGCTGCCTTGTCACTCTAAGGGGGAGAGGTCACAGGTTTGGAAAATGCTGTCAAAGAAACCTTTGTGAATTACTATAGTCTACTTGAAGATGGTGCACATTGCTGCTGCTGTATGACGGTTATATCCTGGATGGCGTCAAGATTGACATTCACAGAATTGCATTTATCCAGGCAAACAAGTCCATCACACTCCTGATGTGTTTTGTAGATGGTCGACAGGTGCTGGGGAGAAAGGTAGATTACTCGGTGCAAATCTCCAGCTTCTGACCTGCTCTTGCAACCATTGTATTTATAAGGCTAGTCCAGTGCTGTTTCTGGTCAACGGTAACCTCCAGGATATTGATAATGGCGGGGGGGGGGGGGGTTCAATGGGATGACAAAGCCATTGAATATCAAGGACAATGACCAGATTCCTTTATTGGAGATAGTCATTGCCTGACGTCTATTGCATGAATGTTACTTACCGCACAACAGCCCAAAACCTATATTTTTTGTCAAGGTTTAGCATTTGGATGTGGATTGCTTCAGTACCTGAGCAATCATGAATGGCACCATCAGTGAACACCCCTACTTCTGACCTTATGATGGAGGGAAAGTCATTGATGAAGCAGCTGACAATGGTTGGGCCTAAGGCACTATCCTAAGGAACTCCTATATAGAGTTGTCCTGGCACTGAGGTACTTGACTTCTGACAATAATAACCATCTTTCAATCTGCAAAGTAGTTTTTCAACCCGTAAACAGTTTTCTCCGATTCCTATTGACGCCAAATTTTGCTAGGGGTTCCTTAACACCATAAACCATTGGTGCAGAAGTCGGCCATTTAGCCCATCGAGTCTATCTACCATTCAAACGAGATCATGGCTGACCTGGTAGTCCTCCAATCAAATTTCCTATCTTTTCCCTCAGGAGAGATTCCTTCTCATTGCTGCCTTAATGAGCAGCTCCTTACTCTGAAATTATGCTCTCCGGTCCTTGATGCTCACACAAGGAGAAAACAACCTCTCTGCATCTACTCTGTCAAGTTCCCTACCAACTGCATGTTTCAGTAAGGTCTTCTCTCATTCTCCTAAATTCTAATGAACTCAAGCCCACCCGACTCAAACTCTCCTCATAAGACAATCCCTCCAATACCCAAATCAATGTAATTAACATTCTCTGGACTGCCTCCAATATCTTTCCTGAGATAAGGGAACCAGAACTGTTCACAATATTCCAGCTGTGGTCTGGTTCGTGTTTTGTACAGTTTGAGTAGGAGCACCACACCCCCTCACCCATCCCTCTCTTTTTTTATATTTCACTTGCTTTGATTTTTGACATATATTTCAATTTGTTTTCCCTATTACACATTAAACCCGGATGCTATATTTTATGTTGATTCATGCAATGAGGACTCCTAAAATCCTCTTCTGCAGCTTTTAGCACTCTTTCCCCATTTAAATAATATTTAGATCATCTATTTTTCCAGCTACAGTGTGTAAACCTCACATTTTCTCACATTATATTCCATCTGCCATGTTTTTGGCCACTCACTTTATTCCTCTGCTAGATCTTGTGTCATCCTCACCATTTACCTTCCAACATATTTTTGCATCATCTGCAAACTTGGCAGTAGTACATTCACTTCCATCATCCAAGTCATTAATATATATTTGTAAATAATTGTGGCCCAAGCATAGATCCCTGTGGCACTTCACTAGCTACAGGTTACCATTCTGAAAATGCCACCTTATCCCCAACTCTGTTTGTTTTTAGTTAGGCAATTCACTACCCATGCCAACATGGACCTTTAACACCATGGACTCTTATTAAGTAGGATTGTGTTAGTACCTTATCAAATGCCTTTTATCCTCTATCTACCGAGTCCCATTACCTACCTTGTTTGTTGCTTCCTCAAAAGGACTGTAATAAATTTGCTAGGCATTATTCCCCCTTCATAAAGCCAGGCTGACTCTGCTCAATTACAGATCATCATCTATTACATCTTTTGTAATAGATTAACATTTTCCCAACAACACATGTCAAATCCACTAAAGTTACTAGTTTTGTGTCTCCTTTTTTGAACAAGAATCTTACATTAAAACTGCCAATTCTCTGGAATTTCACCAAAATCTAGAGACTCTAAGAACACTATCAGTGTATTGATGCTCTCTGTAACTACTTTCTTTAAAAGCCTAGGATGCAACCCATCAGGTCCAGGGGACGTAGCAACACTTAGCACCATTAGTTACCCTCATACTTTTGCTGTCATGATTTACTTAACTCCTCTGCCATTTCCTAGATCTTCATTATTGGTTTGTCAGTCTCCGTCTGAGAGCTCATTATCCATTGTAGCCTCTGTCCTCAGTTTTCTATTTTGAAGCAGCTCTTATTATCTGTTTTTTGACATTATTTGCTCGTTTTAACGTGTTTATTTTCTCCCTCACCATTATTTTTGGTCATCTTTTGTTGTTTTTTTTTAAAACATTCCCAATCCTGTGACTTACCACAAATTTTGGCCACATTGTATAAAAAAAAAATCATACAGTCTTCAACTTCCCCAGTCAGTTTATCCCCTTTCCAGAATGTTCCTTCCTCAGTGAGATACATCTTTCTTAGACCCATGAGCGATTTTTTGTTTTAAACATCTGCCATAGTTTCTCAACTATGTTTGCTATGAAACTCCTTTCCTAGACCACACTAGCCCACTCTACCCTCATTCCCATGAAATTACCCTTATCTAAGTTGTCTCCAACTCAAATTTCACACTCAAGCTGAATGCTAACATCGTCACTGTTGCCAAGGAGATGTTTTACTCATATCATGTTTTAAAGCTGTCTCAAAACACACCACCAGATCCAAAATAGCCTGATTGGTGATTGGAACCACAGCACTTTTCTTCAAGAAAATTATCCAGGATGCACTCAATGAATTCTTCCTTGCAGCTTCCTCTGCTAATTTGATTTTCCTAATCTACAAGAAATATTAAAGTTATTCATGATTAATATACTTCCTTTTTTTAAATGGCCTAATTATCTTCCAACTTATTTCCTGTCCTATGGGACAACAACTGTTAGGGTTCTAAAGATAAGGTAAAGTGGGATCAGTTGGCTAGGCTGTTCCTGATTTACAGCATCCGCAGTTCTTGTTATTTTTTCAGTTAGCTCAGCAGCTGGTCTGCAATGCAGTGTGTCGCCACCGGCATGGGTTCAATTCCCACGGAAGTTTCACCCTTCGTCTGAGGCATGATGACCCTCGGTTAAACTCACCGCCAATCATCCATCTCTCTCTCTCTCTCTCTCTCTGAGAGCACAGCCCTATTGTCATCTATGACTATGGCGGCTTTACCATTCACTTATAGATTTCTCTCACCAATGTCTTCTTCTCCTTGTTATTTCTTACTTCCACTTGTGTGGATTCTACATTATGCAATCCAAGAACATTTCTTGCAAACATACAAATTCCATCTTGTACTGAGAAAGCCACTTCACCAGCTCTTGTTTCCTACCTGTCCTTTTGAACACTCATCCATGCCTGAATGTTCCATTCCCAGCTTTGATCTCCTAACAACCAAATCTCCACAAAGCTAAAAAAAACTGTCAATATTTTGCCCTTAGTTTATGTTATTTCAAATACTACACGCAGTCAAGTAAAGCACCGCTAATTTTGCTTCACCTTTTGTTTCCCTGTTGTCTCTTTTTGCCACTCCTTTTTATGCTTGTGTACTCTCCCTCTCTCTGGATATCATTGTCAAAATCCTTGCCCTGCAATTCTGCCTTATCTTTAGATTTGCAAACCTACATTTCTTTCCTCCCAAACCCTCCCCAATCCCTTCCACAAGTGGTTCAAAGACATCTCTACAACCCCAATTATTTGATTTACCAGGACACTGGTCCCATCATGGTTCAATTAAGACTATCTGACCATAACAGCTCCCTTCTACCTCAGTACTGGTGCCAGTGCCCCATGAACTGAAACCCCATTCCTCTAACACCTATTTTTCTGAGCCATGCATTTAATTTCTATACTTGGTTTACCCCATGCCAATTTGCCCATGGGTCAGGTGGTAATCCTGAGATTATCGCTTCGGAGGTTCTGCAATTTACCTCGTAACTGTTCAACTGGCTCCTTCACGTCATTCTTGGGCAAACGTGACATGTTGTTAAGGGCAGACATTCTTACCTCCCTTCTAGAGTTTCGCTTTTTGTCCATGTTTGGATCAAGGCTGTAATGAAACCAAGAGCTGAGGGGCCATAGTCAGAACAAAACAAAACTGGGCATCAGCAAGCAGTTATTATTTTGCAGGCACTGCTCGATCACACTGTCAAGGATCCCTTCCATCACTTTGCTGACAAAGCAGTAATTGGTTAGGTTGGATTTGTCCTGCTTTGAGGAGTACCAAACACTTATAGGTAATGTTCCAACTTGTCAGGAGATGCCAATGTTTGAACAATACTAGAATAGCTTGGCTTTGGACGTGGCAAGTTCTGGAGCACAAGTCTTCAGCATTATTGCTGGAATGCTGACAATACTTCAAGTTAAAATTACTCAGGATTATGCTTTCTACATCTATATTTGATATAGCCTTTACTTTATTTAGATCTTTTGTGAACGAAATTAACTATTTCGTGACTAAAAAAATGTGTTTTATGAATGCACTCAGGCAGGTCTGTGTGACCTACAGAATGCATTAGTTCCAGCTTCATATGTCCTCCATCATAAACATTAACTCATGAAGCATGCTTGCTCAAAACGTTCATTGCCTGAATCGTTAATATTTTAATTGAATTGCATTTCAAATGGAAAAGTTCACTTTAATTCAACAATTTTCCAATAAATTTGCAATACTGTCCAATATTCCAAACATTACTCATTATTGGTGTCTACACTTCAAAAAATTCTTCATTGTTGATTTGCCTTGTTTCTGCATTTAAACAACAGCTTTTGGTAATCGTTCCATGGTGCATCCTCAATTGGAATGCCTCAACCACCTGACAATCAACCAGCATCTTGTTTCTTATGCAGCATAAATTCTTGTGCCCTTCAAAATTTGGTATGCTTTCATATCATCTGTTCTGATGAGTGCAAGGCAAAACCTTTGACAGCATGTCTCTCTTTTCAGTGAAATTTAAAATGCTTCTTAATAAATCATTTGCCTTTCATGTTAGAAAAATCTGTTGATCTTTCCTAATGAACTAAGAATTCGATATTATGATCAAATGACTCAGCTTTTACAAGATAAGAGTACTGTGGAATGTGCAGCTGACTTAAAAGCCAAACTGGCAATTCAAATCCTTTGAATTAATTTGAATTTATCATCAAGCAATGTCATCAATCCTCAAAGATCAAATCTCATTTCCAAAAGAAGAAGTTAATTTGCCTTTTTATATATAGTGTATGCATGTTGTTTGGACGCCCTGCAGGACAACTGCATTATCTCAAATGCAACATGGCAAGAGGCAGGAAAGTGTAGATGTACAAAAGGGGCCAGGTGTCATTGCCCAAAAGTCGATGAGGGCTAACATGCGGGTGCAAGCAAGCTGTTAGGGAAGCTTTTATCACAAGTGGATTTAAATACAGGAGCAGTGAATTCATATTTCAGCCATGTAGGAACTTTGTTAGACTTTACCTGGAGAACCGTGTGCAGCGGAAGGCATATCATGTCCCAGGGAAGTTTGGCAAGTGGTCAACATTGTTTAAACAATACTTTCAAAAACAAGAGCAACATAATCAAAATGAAAAGGGAGTTTGTGAGCTCAGATGGCTAGAGACTGGTTTGCAAATCCCACACCAGTGGAGGTTACCAGAAAGAACTTTTTCCTCAATCTCTCCCCTTGCCTGAGGTCTGGTGACCCATGAGTCATCTCTCTCAAATGACAGAGAAGCCCTATGATCATCTGGGACTATAGCAGCTTTACCTTTACTTGAACCATAGAAACAAATAATTTACCAATGATGCAAAAAAGCTAACCTCTGGGAGTTAAAGCCAGTGATAAACAGCATTAACATTTACAGCAGAAATTAGTAATCTGAAAAGTTTCAGAAAACTGAAAATTCTATCTAATATTCAGCTAGCTCCCGACAATCCAGTTTAACGACTACTTCCCAGCTATTTCCATAAAAATATTACTTGAAGTGAACTTAAAATGGACAGTCATCAAAAAAAATTACAAGTTAATCACTCAGTCAATAGTTCAAAAGACTAAGACTTAGAGATAACCATACTATATTAGATCATGTAAGGCATTTTATACATATTGCAGAAAAAGCACATTTTCTGACTCACAAAGTCCAATGTCAAAGGAGCTATAAGCGCAATGAATTATTAACATTGGTAACTAAAAGATTAACAACAGTGAATGAAAAACTTAAACTATTACTGGTACATTAGACATAAAATGGAATTAAAGTGCTTCATTATAGCCCAGACACTTCAGTGCCTGTGAAAGTTACTCTTGTATTCAATAGTCAGCTGTAATAAATGTCTGTAGGGTTCTTCAATGCCATGACATAAATGCCCAGTTTATGTTACAGGAGATAAAACCATTGTTTTACATGATGTGACCCTTATTTGAAAGCCATAATTACATCATGGCTAAAAGCAGTGGTCACCTAACAAATAGCTACTATTATCTTTGTGGTTGGTGTTTGTAAACTAAAAGATGACCAACTGGACAAGCATTGTGGACGACAGAGAAATGGGCTAAGGGCCAGATTCTCACCCTTCAACCAAGCAGGTTTCTGAGTGTACAGACGCCACACATCTTTACGTATGGTTTTGACTACCAAGACGACAGATTAAATCAAAAGAAATGTTAAAGGTTTACTTAATACAAAAAAAAAGACCGAACTTACAAACATTATGAAACTTGAAGGTAAAAGACCTATACAGAAGCACAGCAAATGTTCCACCTCTCTCTTTAAAAATGTGACACAAGAGGCTACTGATTTGATCAAACTCAAAGTAGTTAAAATTCCCTGAAAGAACAGCTCCAAAAACTGTCCTATAAAAAAAAACTACAGTTTTAAAACAGTAAGCAAAATGGTTTTCTACATTAAGGCAGCGTATGTGTGTCCAGGCTTAGGTCAGTTTCTGCTGTTTAGTTGTCCAAATTGGCTCAAACATGCAAAGACCCACAAGGCATCATTATGTTGGTTTTGGCATGAATGGCACCTATTAGCTAAAACCCACTACTTCAAACCTGCAATTTTTAAAGGAGCAGCAACACATAAGAGAGGAATTAAACCGACATGACTGCAATCTATTCCTAAAAATAAGCCAAAGACCGGTGAAGAGAAATGGAAGACAATCATTTCAGTAAGGATTGGGCAACCAGTCACCCCTTAACAAATTATAACTGCACAAACAACACATGCTATTTTACAGATCAAGAGACAGATGATGCCGAGAAAAGAGATTTAAACATTTCTCTTTTTATTGGAAAGGAGGGGCTTTGATGAATTAACACAATGTCTGTCTACAGATATTCAGAAGATCAAACATCTGTGAAGTTGCAAGATGAGCTCAAGCCAACTAGTAACTGCAAGATTAACAGATTCCAACAGACTCAAAATCTCATCACGTCACACCCCAAGAGTCTATTGACCAGTTTGGCAGAAAATTCTACAAAAGGGCACAAGTGTGACTTCTCTAAACAAGAACTGTCAGTCAGTCTTCAAATTAGTCATTGCCTTCACAACTAAAGCCTTTAGGAAGGAGCTTTCGAAAAAGAGCTATGCCATTGACATTACTTGAGGATTGACATTGTAAGTCGTTATAGCAGATCAATAAATATGTGCTTTAGGTGAACCCAATACTATTGTTATGGTCAGCACTGTGCACAAAACCAAAATCTATCTTAACAAATGTGGTTTGTCACAGTTACCTAAAGGTTATCTGGCTTTTCTTGACATGCTAAACTGCCCATAGTGTTCAGGGATGTGTAGCTTGGGTGGGTCTGGGTGGGATACTCTAAGGGTCGGTGTGGACTTGTTGGGCCAAAGGGCCTGTTTCCACACTGTAGGTATTCTAATTCTAATCCAAAATAAATTCTAGTTCAATTCCAGTTACGGAGGGAGCCACTGCATCCACTTCTTGGGTAAACATAGCACTGGACTTTTGCAGTGCATGTGAGAGGATTAAAATCATTGTGATGGATTACTTCTCTAATTTCACGTTACTTGATGACTTAGCAACACAATGAATGTAACTGACACAGTGAGCTCCATTTCCCTGTAAACTGCCTTCTCTGCAAATTCTTTTGTTGAAAGGAAAATGGGACAAACCACTTTCAGAGGAACTGAAAGAGCACATCCTCAACCAGTGAATTAAAGACAGAGAATCAGGATAGCCACAGCTTTATGTCTTTAGCAAAAGAATCAGGAGTTGAAAGAAAACAATTCATCGAAATTGCTTTTTTGAATTTTCTTCCCTTCCCCACCTGTAATATTTATCTTGGTTGTGTCTGTTTCTACTGATATGGGAATTTTTAAAAAGGTTAGAGCTTAAGTTACAGAGATTTGCGAGCAATTCATGTTTCTTTCTCACTATTAATCAAAATCAAATTGATTGCAAAGAAAATTATATTTTATTGTGATGAAGAAACCTTGTGCATTTTTTAACCTGAATTAGGCAGTCAAGTGAAATTGGTCAATTCAGTGCTTTAATCAAGTTTTCACATTTGTGACAACTCGTAATAGTGGGGGTGATTTTCAACATACTCCCCCAGTAATCATGACATTTTGGTGTTGAATAAAATGTGGCAACACAATAGAGAAGGGATTATCATCCGCAGCACAAATTATCAACGGGAAGTGTCAACATCTTGCTCAACAATCAACTGTCTAAACATCCCAAGTCACAAAACCCTCCAAAGCAGTGCGCTCGAGTTGGAAATGTTATTTTTGAAAACTGTTTTATCAGTTTGTATACTGATTTGAATTAACAACACATGCCTATGTACAAGCATGTATATCTGTTTAACAGAATGTGTTGTGTCTCAGTCAGTACATCAGTATACTTTTAGGAAAAATACTCATGGTAGCACTGTATCATAGCTCATGACCTAAAGGTATTAAGTTCCCACATAACATCTTAACCTGGGATCACTTGAAGCACGACAGTCTACTGGAAGCACGCTCCTGTTATAATCTAATATTTTAATGTTGACTAAGCCACTGTGCCGATGAATGTAATTTGTTTGCAATTAATAAATCAGGTGAAATAAACATATGTTAAATTCTTCCACACAATGGTATCAGGTTTCAGAAAATAACATCAGCTTTGCCACATCAGGTAAAGTGCTCTGTTGGAGGCAAAATCACAAGGGAGTGTAACTGCCCTGGACATCAAAGCAGCATTTGACCAAATGTTACATCAAGGAGCTCTAAGTAAAATGGAAGTCAGTGGTAATCAGGGTGAAAACTCTCTGCTGGTTCAAGACATACCCATCACAAAGGATGATGTCGGTGGTTATTGGAGGTAAATTATCTTAGTTCCAAGACATCTTTGCAAAGGTTCCTCAGTGTCCGAGGTCCAACCATCTTCAGCTGCTTTCATATAAGTCATAAGATCACAAAGTTTGGGCGTTTGCATAATGTTCAGAACCATTTGTGACTCTTCAGATACTGAAGCTGTCAGTGCCCATATGCAGCAACCTTCAGGTTTGGGTTAATAAGTGGCAAATAACATTCACACCGCCCAAGTGTCAGGCAGTGGCTATCACCACCAGAGAATCTAATCATCTCCCTTGACAATCTATGGCATTACCATAGATGAATTCCCTATCCTTGGAGGTTAACACTGACCAAAACCTCAGCTGAATCAGCAACACAGTGGCGACAACAGCAGGTCAGAGGCTAGGAATTCTGTGACAAAGAACCAAGGTCCTGACTCCTCAATGCCTGCCAACCATCCACCATTACAAGTCACAAATATGATGGAACACTCTCCAATACCTTCAATATCTCCATCTCCACCAGAGATGGGTACTGGCAGCACCTTGTACCATCTACAAGGTGCACCACAGCAACTCACCAAGACTCCATCAACAACATGTTCTAAAACAGTGCCTCTGCACCAGAAGGACAAGAGCAGGTGATACATGGGAAACCACACCTGCAAGGTCCCTCCAAGCCATACCCTATCTTGGACTTTGAACCAAATTGCCGTCTTTCACTGTCAGTGGGTTAAAATCCTGAAAATCCTTTTCTGTCAGCATTTTGGTGAAACATCAGCATATGGATCGCAATGAGTCAACCAGCTCATCACCACCTTTGAGGGCAATTAAGCATGGCCAACAAACGCCAGCCTAAACAGCAAAATCCACATCCTGTTACAGAAGCAAAAGATAAAAGGTTCAATGAATGTTACTCTGAACAAGGTGAAAACATCACTCCATAGAATCATAGGGTCATCCAGCATGGAAACAGACCCTTCAGTCCAACTCATCTGTGCTGATCAAGTTTCCCAAACTAAACTAATCCCATTTGCTTGTATTTGGCCCATATCTCTCTAAACCTTTTCTACTCACGTATCTATCCAAATGTCTTTTAAATATACTAACAGTAACTCTGCCCTGGTTTGTCTTAGCAAACTGCAAAACTTCACATTTATCCAAAGTAAACTCCATCTGCCATTCCTGAGCCCATTGGCCCAATTAATCAAAATCTCATTGTAATCTTAGATAAACTTCTTCACTGTCGACTATGGCATCAAAATTGGTGCCATCTGCAAACTTGCTAACTATACCTCCTAAATTCTCATCCAAATCATTCATATAAATGACAAAAGTAGAATCAGCGCCAATCCCGGCGGAACACTGCTAGTCACAGGTCTCCAGTCAAAAAGAAACACACTGCATCATCATTCTGTCTCCTACCATAAAGCTAAATTTTGTATTCGGTTGGCAAGCTCTCCCTGAATTCCCACATGATCTAACTTTCCTAATTAGTTGACCATGCGAAACCATGTCAAAGACTTTACAGAAGTCCATATAGACAACATCTACCGCACTGCCCTCAATCATCTTGGTCAAATCCTCGAAATATTCAACCAATTTTGTGAAACACGATTTCCCAGGCATAAAGCTACGCTGGCTATCTATATCAGTCCTTGCCTCTCCAAATGCATATAAATCCTATCTCTCAGAATTCCCCCAACAACTTACCCACCACTGATGTCAGACTAGCTAGTCTATGTTCCCAGGCTTATCCTTACTACATTTGTTCATTAAAGAAACAACACCAGCCACCCTTCAGTCTCTGGTACCTCATCCGTAGCTGTAGACGATACAAGTATCTCTGCTAGGGGCTCCACAATTTCTTCCCTAACTTCTCACAATGTCCTGGGATACACTTGATCAGGTCTTGGAGATTTACCCACCTTTAATGATTTTTTAAGAACTCTAGAACCTCCTCTTCTGTAATGTCAACTGCTTTCAAGATATCAATATTTATTTCCCTAAATTCCCCTGCCTCCATTTCTTTCTCGATAGTAAAAACGGACGCAAAATATTTGTTTAGAATCTGTCGCATCTCCTGTGGTTGTACACATAGATGATCTTGTTGCCCTTTAAGGGGCTCTATTCTTTCCCTTGTTGCTTTTTTGCTGTTAATATACTGGTAGAATCTCTTTGGATTATCCTTATCCTCATCTGCCAAGGCTCTCCTATCCCATTTTTGCCCTCCTGATTTCCCTTTTAAGAATGCCCTTACACCCCTTATATTCTTCAAGAGATTCACTCAATCCCAGTTGTCTATATCTAATATATGACTCTTTCTTATTCTAGACCACAGCCTCAATTATCTTTATTCATCCATTGTTCCGTCCTGTTACCAGCCTCAGTCTTCACTCTAACAGGAGCATAATGCCTTTGAGCTCATCATCTCACTTTTGAAAGCCCTCTCTTTCCCTGCGAACAGTCGACTCCAATCAACTTTTCAAAGTTCCTGTCTCATACTGTCAAGATTTGCCCTACTCTAATTAAGAACTTGCACTTTTATACAAGGCCTATCATTTTCCATAACCATTTTGAAACTAATAGAATTATGATCACTGATCCCAAAGTGCTCCCACACAAACATTTCAAATCACTTACCCTGCTTTATTTCTCAAGAGGTGGTCACATTTTGTTCTGTCCTTAGTAGGTACATTTATACATTGACAAAGAAAATTTTCATAACACGTTTAAAAAATTCCTCCTCCTCATCCAAGCCCTGAATACTATAGCAGTCCCAGTCTATGTTTGGAAAGTTAAAAATCCCCTATCATAACCCTATTATTCTGACACATATCCAAGATCTCTCTACATCTTTGCTCTTATGATGATGATTGCTGGTGATGAAGCCTTAATTTCAAGTCTTGTTACTGTGAATTGTGCATTCATTTGAAGTCAGTTCAAGAACTTCAGGCAATATTTAACACTTGCCTGGAGATCTATTTAACCAAGCTCCATGTTCTACCAAATGCCATAAATGGAACGAGCAATTGAAGATCATTTCAACACAGACACAATGCTTACCTAATCCAAACTAGGAACAGTTTAAAATTAAAACATTTCTTAAAATTAACTCTCTCAAATTAATGCAGGCTAATATTAAGGAAGCTGAAATGTATGAGCACTTTACAAAGTTCCAGAAATAGGTTGAAAAAGCAGTGTGCGTTTACGTAATATCTTTAACATTGTGAAACATTCCAAGGTATTTATAAGAACCTTAAAACAAACTATTACAAGCCACACAAGAGGATTGCCAAAAAATTGGTTAAGTTGATATGTTTTAAGGAGAGTCTTAAGAAGGTTGGCGCTGCTGACTTAACAGTACGCCTGTTGTTGCTCAGACGCTACTTAATACTTCTACTCGCAGCAATTAGTCCTTGTATTTACATAACATGGATGATATGCTTTGCTTCAAGCTAATATACACCACAATATTACAAATTCAAGTAAATTCACCATTTGAACCCTGGAAAGTAAATCTTTTATTCAAGGTAGCTTCTTGCAATAGCAACTATTTTGGCAAAGATAGTATTGTCTAGCATTTTGCAATACCATATCGAATAAATAAATCAAAGTCTTCCAGGTTTACTGGCAGTGACATCACAGGCACAGAGAATGTACGGGCGGAGAGTGCACCCCCTGGAGTTATATTGGCAAAATGCCAAATAACAGGTTTGCCAAAGTTGAAGTCCATGGAATAAACAATAAAGTGGCAGAATAGCTCTGGCGTTGTCTCGGTGACAGGAAACAGCACAAGTGAACAGTTGTTTTTCATACTGCAGGAAGATATACAGTAAGGTTTCCCAGGCACCAGTACAATGATTACTAAAAGTCAAAAAAGAGGACAATGATCTAGACTTTAGTGTGTAGGTCACAGCCTTAAAATTTACTGATGACTCAAGACGTTGAAGTATTGCAAACTGTCAGATTTGTGATAGACATCAAGAGAATATCAGAAGGTTGGTGGAAAGACATCCAATAGTCAGACGAAACAATGCAGAAAGTGAAATGATACATTTTAACAGGAAGAACAAGGAGGGGCAATATGAAGCAAAGGAAAAAATTATCAAGGAGATGCAGAAATGAGATTTTTAATATGGTCAGTCAAGTCAAATGTGGTTATAAAGACATATGGGATCTTGGGCTACAAACTGCATAAACAGATGCATAGAGTATAAAAAAGGAAGTTACAGTAAACCTTTATAAAACACCACGTTGACCTCAACTAGAGCACCATGATCAGTTCTAAATGTCATGTTTTAGGAAGGAAGGATACTTGAGGGTACTGAAAATAAAACTTATGACAGTGATTCCAAAGATAAGAGTGTTCAATTATATGGATAGGTTGGGTAAACAGGGGATTTTCTCCTTTTAGAACAGGGTGGCAGGAAATTTGCCGTAGCATTCTAAGTCATGAGGGGCCCAGACAGACAAATATGAAGGAACTGGGCCGCTTTTACACAACATGTTTAGGATGCAGTACATGGGATGGAGGATGAATTTGTCCTCAAGATATCATAAGTAGCCTGAGAAAATGAGTGGAAAATTCAAGAACAGTTATCCCATACAATTTTTTTTACATTTTGGTTCCTCTGCAGTTTGGGGCTTAACAATTGCAAGCTTAAAGATTTTGCGAGAAGTCAGGCAGAATTTGAGTGAGGATCAGTGGGCATGAGTGAGATGGCATCTGTGAAGAGCTGTTCTTTCAGTCACACAGCTTCTGTTTCTCTACATGTTACACCAGCTTCCGCAGTCACAGATTCCCTCTTTCCTGCTCATGCAGCCTCTCCACAAATAGAAACTAATGATTGGAGGAACAAAGGAACGTGTGATTGGAGGATCTGCACAGCAGATTGGGAGCAACAGGAGAAGTGAACACCAAGAGAAAAACACTTCCGCCAGTTGCAAAGAAAAAAAAAATTCTAAAAATTCTCTTTAGAGCAGAGCCTCACAACCTGGGAACTAATGGCTAGTGGTCAAACCTTTTCTTCTTTTGGAATTTATTTTTATAATTTTGGAGAAAGGGGATAAGAGGGAGGACTAGGCAGCCAAGCTGGCTTCTCAGAGTGAGTATTTGCGGCAGAGGCAGAGTCTATCATGGCTCCCGAAATGAAACCAGATGGGCTATTTATTAAACAAATTACAGAGCTTCAGGGATATGGCAGGGGAATGGAACTAGCTGAGTTGATCTTGCATAGAGTCAGGAGAAATCTGAAAATGGTCCTGCTTTAGAGCTGTAACAATCATGTGGTACAATATATCAGCAGCATATTTGCCATCTACTGTTGCAGGTACAAAAAGTCAATAGACTTAACATTAGACAAAACATTTTATGAATTTTTGCCATCTTCATGCAATATTCCAGAGTACCAATAATATTACATTCATTAATACAGAATTACTTGCATTATCACTTTAGAAAGAAAGACTGTTTCATGACAATTACCAGGACCATACTAATTTCAACACAATGGTTAAGAGCAAAAAAACTAAAATTTGCAAGGCTAAAATTTAAATAGAAATGTTTGAACAAAGGCAACTAAAAACACGCATCAATTTCAGTTATTAATTGGTAAACAAGAGGTGAAAATATCTACAAGGATGCTTGCATTATGTGATGGTATTGTTTAAAAACACCACAAGGAACTCCACTGAATTTCTTTTGTATTGATGGAATAAGTAAATGGTCTTGGAGCGTTCAATTGTGTAGCCATCCGTGAGTATACTTTTCATTTCCGCTGAACAAAGTATGCAATCGCTTTGAATAAAAACTTCACATTTCAATTCTGTGTTTCAGAACTTCAAGAGTTATCATTGCTGATCTTTTCATGAGTGCTGACAAGTTGCATATCACGTGACATGAATTTTTTTTGAGCTTGTATAATACGATGCCCCTGTTGCTAATAGTATCAGCTACTGAAAAGCAAGTGTCATTGAGGAGTGAAACAGGTTGTAAATATGTAAGCAACAGGGCAGAAAAATTTTCCCCTGGCGGAGATACAACCTTCTTCATGATCAATAGTCTGTTCCTTCGGTGAAAATGTAGGATGGAAGGATTCGGTACATTTGACCGGCTTTCATAAAGATATCTATGTATTAAATATATCTACGTAAATAATACTGCATTTATTAGATACACGCTCAACCACCGAACCTTCGGCGAGATGTACTATTGTTTAAACTGCGCTGCGAAATAGCAAACCACAAAATAGCACACAACAACTCTGGCAATCAGCGGTTGGTTTTGTTCTAAAATGTGGAGAAATAATGTGCAGACAAAAGCTTTCTGAGTCCAATATACCTCAGCAAAAGAATGCCTATGTTGTTGGTGTTCTTAGTGCTTAATTTCTGGATTCAAAAATAAAAATTCATCTTCCTCACCGCAAACTTGAAAACTTTTCTGGGTGAATGGCGGTTCATCTATTCTGAAAACACCTCGCGTCCATCTTCATCCAGTTACAAATGAGATTCCCCACCAAATTCAAAATTCACCCCTGTCCTTGGCAACCTCAACTCGAGCCATTTTTCACAAGAGATTTTAACCAAATATTTGTGTAGTTGTAATTTCAGGTCGAGTCACCTATGACTTTTGTTCTTCTGTCCTACAGAACCTCCAACCTTTTTTTTGCCGAAGTCAATTTCAGCCAAGGGGAACCCATCAGAGAAATTCCCGATATAATTCACAGTTTCTAGCGGCCGTCAACTGGATTGTTTTACTCTTTCCCCTGGTCTCCCCGCTGTCCAGTGTTTAGTGTTATTAATTGTTTTTTTGAGAAAAGTTTCTGGAGCTGTAGTTATAAAGAAGGAGAGCTGCAAGACTCTATTCATTGCTAACAACATCCACATTTTGCTGCAGGGGTTACAGGACACGCGGTGCGGCTGGGCATATGGAAAAAGAGCTGTGTCTGGCCAGTATTTTTTTTAAAAAAGAGAAAAACAGAAAACGTTGGAGAAACAGCGTTGTCAGATATCAACCGCCAGGAAACTAGATAAGAATCGACCTTTTCACAGAGCAGTTTCAATGAAGGGTCTAAAGCCTTAAAGGGATTTGTATCTGTGCGCCCCACAGCTGCTGAGCAGCCTGGTGTTTTCTGCATCTTGCAGCCAGTTTCGGATTCCCAGCATGTGCAGTTTTTTGTTTGCTTCTGAGCATCTCGAAAAAAAATGTACTGAGAGCACAGAGTCTTCAACAAAGGCCTTAGAATTGCTGTTTGAGTTTGAGACGTATCCGGTAGAGTGTATTCATTTATTTGTACTGCGAGAGAGTCTGTATTAACATCTTTCTACGAATTGGAGAGAGTTTCCCCCAAAAGGGGAACATCCCGGGCCATCATCAGATTATCCTCGGAACAAAATTCCACGTCCAATTACAACTCCAAAGCAGCATCAATCCTGAAGGTGATGTCTGAATAACGGAGAAATCCCCTACAGGTTAAAATTATCTCTCGTGGCGCACTGGTCTGGGATTCCCGTGTGTCAAGTCCTACCTGCTCTAGAGGTGTGTCATAACATTTCTGAACAGGTTGATTTAAAAAAAAGGTTAAAGTCCTCCTCATTTCCCCCCCCCCCCAAAAGTTTAACGTTGCAAATTTGTTTCTTCAGAGTTAAAGCATTGGCAATGAGAATTGACAACTTTCGTGTCAAACTGCACTCATTGAAGTTGTCTGCTCGTCTTGTCACCGGCACCTTTTCCAAATGATCAGCTTTGCTTCACTAATATTATAGATTGCAGTCATTATTGTCCACCGATTGTAGCGGGTTGAGAGAGAAATAGCACGAGGGGAAGAAAAGCATTGTTCACTAGTTACTGAACTAAGGGTACTGCGTCCTCTGAGGGGCAAGTGCCCCTCGCCTGTCCCGGAGGTGTGTCATACCATGTCCAAACCAGTTGATTAAAACAGAATTCGAATTGTTGCAGCTACCTCGGTCTGGAGAGATCACAAACGCGATCAATTTTCTGGCTTCTGGACACCACTTGAAAACTGAAAAGCTACCCTCTATTGCAAATCGCAATTAATTACACAATACATAGATTCGCTCATAAAATCAACTTGTTACAAGGCGAGACAGACTGGTACTTATCGCCAGCCAAATATATTGACTCTATAATACAAAGTCTGCAAATAGTTCAAGAGCATGATGTTTCTAAAACAACATTTCATGTGACCAGCTAATCGCAGTAGGACAAGGAACTTGCGAGTCCACGTCCTCTCGACTGACTAAAACATGGATTGAGATTCTGGCCTCGCTCACTGCTGCAGAGATTTAACGATCCCGCAGAGTTGACATTCGAAGCTAAACCAGTCCCACGCTCCAAATCCAGCGGATCTACTCGGAGCGTGAGCGGATGAAAAGCTGCAGTCCGTCCTGTTTAAATCCCAGAGACTTGCAGCACAGCTTTGACTAAATTGCAGTGGGAAGCGGAAACTTCAATAACCATTAATCAGAGGGAGAAATCCAGATGTGCCCCGGCAAGATCATTTCTTCTAAAGGCGGAAGAGGTCAACATTTAGTCAGCGGAATTTTCTTTTTAAAAAAACGACGTATATAGGCAAAGTGAAGGATATATGTGCCATCTGGATATTAACCAACTCTCTGACTCATTGTGGAGCTCCATTCACAAAGAATCAAGAATAATTGTGCTGACACATAAACATTTCACCTTCCCCAACAACACTTGCCTGGGGACTGACTTTAATAATGCTGGCAACTGCATTAATACAAGGAGTGTTATTGAAATTGTCAGATGGGGTTAAATGCCGTCTCATATCTCACATGTTTTTGTTTTCTTGAAGCCCGTCACCCGCTGTGTAAAAATGAAGCGGTTTTCATATCAGCCTTACATTGAACCGTTGTCCCGCTGAGCGGCGGAGGTAACATCGAGATTGCACTGCTTTGTTGTTACACCAAATTGTTCCCTGTCCTTTTGGAAGCGCGTTTATTCTATTTTTAATAATTAAATGGAAGGAATGTTTCAGGTCAGCTTATCCCATTCGTTTATCGATCAGCGCAGTATCATTTATCGTTTGCTAAACTTTACACAACTCTGATCATACAACCAAATCACAAAGGGCAAATTGAAGGCTCAGCCAATATAAACGGATGGATTATGTCACTTCAGGGCGTTATTCTAAAGATATGTAGCTAGGCACACTCCCGACCTTTGTCTACCCTAATAAGAAACAGGCTTACTGGTTTTTAATCAAGGAAAGACATAAATAGTGATTATCAGGTGCAAATATCGTATAGGCAGAAGCAATGAAGCAAAGCAACACAAAGGCAGAGAAAGACAAATCAGGGTGCGAATACTTCAGAAAGGTGTGGGGAATGCTAAACGGGAAAGGTAACGAGACCACAAAGCAAGAAGGACATCCTACGTTACTCCCTCTCTTTATCAACAAGGGCATTTCCGAAGCGAACAAGCATAGGGAAAGTGAAAAGAAAGGCTATTTTGCAGCGAGACCTGCTGCTATCTGCCAGCGGGCATAACAGCTCGCACCGTTATGGAAGCGGTAACATTATTATGGTGGTCGGATCAGTTCTCCACAGATTTTTCTTAAACATCTTCCTTTGCTCTCTGCAGCGACACTGGCACCAGACCAACTCATTGAATAAAAAGAAAGGGGCAAGACAAAAATGCACAGAAAGCACAGCAATTCACTCACCCACACCGTATTTTTCATTGTCTGTTGGTATCCACATTGTCGATACAGATATACGATAAGTGTATATGTTTTGCCCAACAATAAAACTTGTCTCCTAGCGCGTCCTAGTTATTGAGCAGTTTTTCCGCGGGACCATTGTTCAGCCTCTGGAAGGGTAGGAGTCCGGGTGGCCGCGAAGGTTGCTGGGAGTTGTAGTCTGGGCTGCAGATCACGCCCGCTTGGTGTTATGGGAAATGTAGTCCCGAGGAGGGGTTCACCCCACCCCCGCAGCTGCGCGGTGTCTTGTGGGAGACGGAGTCCTCAACGGTCGCCGGGCCCTGACTGGAGGCGGAGCCCAAGACTACAAACACACCCAGAAGACTGGACAAGGCTTGCCCCTACGTCACTACCCGTCGTGCGGCGATTGGTTGCGAAGCAGTTATTATGGTTTGTGGTCAGAGGCCCCGCCCCCGCCCGATCTTGGGGGTCGGGATGCGATGGCGGAGATGGGGATTGCAGCTGGTGAAGGTGGGCACTCCTGTCATAAATATTTTCAATGATTCCTCGTTTTGGCTGTGGTTACTATGTATTAATCAACGCCATTATGGCGACATTCGGTACTGGGGGAAAGGTCACGTGTAAACCGGGATTCTTCCTAAACCAGCAGAAGTTACACGTTTAAAATGAAACGAGGTTCACTCCACGCAAACGTGGTGGACTCGTCTGTGGTAGACCAAGGTGACCGACTTTCCCAAAGTACAGAGGACTGCGATGTAAATATAGGTGAATGTGTGGAGCGTCATAGCCCAACTGAGGGATTGTCATGGATGGCTGCAGATACATGTCCTCCAGTTCAGGGCGATTACTTGTGAGGATTATTTGGTATTCGGAGAATATTTCCGTGTCATAGAGAGTATTAGGAATAGAGGCAGGAGTAGATTTTCTTTTGGTTTTTAGGGCCTGTTTTGCAATTCATTGCAATTTGATTGATGTAACTCAGTTTGTTGCACTATTCCCATATCACATAATTTTCTTAGAATCCGAATATTTATTAACGTCTCTGTTGATTATATTCAACAAATGAGCATCCACACTTTTCTAGAATTAATAATTCTAAAAGTTACAGCATTTCCTGTGTTTTGCTCCTATGATGCTGCTTGGCCTGCTGTGTTCATCTAGCCCCACAATTTGTTATCCAGTATTTCCTGTGTGCCTGGCATAAAACAATATCAGTCAGTTTGTCTATGGTTTTGAATATTGACTGCATTTCAAAATGTACGTTTTGTATATGTTTCATTACTTGGTACCTATTACCCATCTGGTGTTGTTACAGCTCGTCATTTGATTTTGTGTCAGGGTAATTTTAAACTGCACTTGTAATTTGTCCATTGTCATGTAGAACTTTTCCCATTTTGTTCCCAGTCAGTTTGTGTATCAGCCATTGATCCAATGGCCAATGGATGATAGCACAGTCAGAATTGAAAGAATGAAATGTGATATAGTGTAATTGGGAATTGGAACTCCTGATACATTTTTTTCTAATCACCTGTTCAGAGGTGTTATTAAATACCTCTGGAGTAGGCAGGTCTCCTGGTTCAGAGGTAGGAGAATGACCGTTGTGCAATTAGAGCACTTTTGTATCTCTCAGTGCACTTGACATGCATGGTCAGTCTCGCAGCCATGACAAGAGTCTCTGAAAAGAAGTGAATGTTGGCTATGAAGGATATGTTTGTGTAGAGCTCATTGCAAAGAGAGGAAGGAAGAGGGATATTCTGGAGTCCCAGATTGTTCCACAAATTAAATTAGATGTCAACTAAGTTGAAATTGATCAGAATCATCACCCTCAGGGTGAAAAATCTAAAGGTTTTTTAATGCTTGTGCAAAGAATGGATTTCCTAGTTAATGTTTTCTTTCAATAGGCTATTTTGAATTTAAACATGCAGCACTTGGTTGAGATAACTAGCATAGGTTTTACTGAATGACCCTTCTGGAGCCTTTGAGAGTAATTTATTCCCAAAAAAATCTGAATTAGTACTGACAAAGTGAATAAATGACTGTGGATATCAAAATGATCCCTACTTTAGCCTGTATTCATGTATTCCTATACTTGAGTACATGTGTCAATAAAATCTAATTCTAATTCTATATTCACATAGCACGGTTCGTATCAATGGATTTGAGAAAGTCCTTATTTTTGTTTTCTATTGATGTTTAAGTTCTGTTCTGCACAAGTACATTTATTTTGTAACTGTTAGCATGTCTGACCATTCAGTGGGGATGTGTGTCAGACAGATCAAAATGGATGTGATGCAGTCCTGTTCCCTAGTCTGTGCTAAATTTGATCAAGCTGTACATGGCACTGGTTGTCTTGAGTGTCTTGGTTTATGAATGTTAGGCAATAGACAGGCCTACTGCTTTGATTGCAATCACATGACATGCACTGGAAATCTAATTGTAACATGAAGTCAGGGTTTGTCTTCCATGGGACGGGGATAGTGTCCCTAACTCTAAGCCAGGAGACCTGAGTTCAAGTTCCACCTGCTCCAAACCCATATCTCTCTAAATCTTTCCCATTCACGTACCTGTCTAAATACCTTCTAAATGTTAAAACTGTACCTGCATCTACCACTTCCTCTGGCAGCTCGTTCCACCTTCACAGCGCACTGTGTGCAAATGTTGCCCCTTGGGTCCCTTTTAAATCTTTCTCCTCTCACCTTAAAACTATGCCCTCTAGTTTTGAACTCCCCTACCGTAGAGAAAAGACGTTTGCTATTCACACTTTCTAGGTCCCTCTTGATTTTATAAACCTCTATAAGGTCACCTCTTCAGAAGAGGAAGGAGTATACAAAGTTATTCAGAGCCTTTTAGTTATAAAAATCAGCATTTTTAGGAATTTATTCTGTCATCTACTGATAGCTCTTAACTAGAGTTACTTCCTCAAATTCCAATTACTTGCCTTTTTCCTCTAGACTTTTTTCAAAGACAAAAACCTCCTTTTGTCTTTATCTGATTGCTAGTATTTTAGTGAGTGATTAGACCTATTTTCCTTTTGGCAGTTTCGTTGGTTTATCTTGATTGTTGTTTAAATTGATTGTGTAAGAAAAAGGAGAGAGAGGTGATAGAAAGTAACATTTACGTACACAACCACCCACCCAATAACATACATTTTCAGCAATTTCTAATTGAGTCACTACAAGGTACTAGCTGTGGAGAAATTCCAACTTTCCAAAAGCACACAGTGTTCACATTCACTCTTTTACCTGGTATAACTTAAAAACTAATAATCTAAATACCAAAATGTCTCTTCATGAGATAAATTTATTCATTTTTTGAGTATGGAAAATTTAAGGTTTTGGCAGAGATCTGTAGTTCGGGTTGTGGGTGAAATTGTTGACTGGCTTGCCGAGCTGGCTTGTTCTCGTTCAGATGTTTCGTCACCATGCTCGGTGATATCTTCAATAGAGCCTCCGATGAAGCGATGTTATTCTATTCCGCTTGAAATTTATACTGTCTGGTCCATGATAGTGAGTAGTGTCATTTCCGGTTTTGAGCTGTATGAGTTTGTAAATGGGGTCCAATTCTATATGTTTGTTGATTGCATTATGGGTTGAGAATCACGCCTCTAGGAACTCTCGTGCGCGTCTATGTTTGGCTTGGGCTACTATAGTTATCTTGTCCCAGTTAAACTGATGGCCTTCATTGTCTAAGTGTACCGATATTAAGGAGAGTTTGTCGTGTGGTTTTGCTACAACAACGCAAACAAATTAGAAGAGACCCACTACCTCATCAACAGCGTATTCGCAGGGATTGAATTCACAAGGGAAGAAGAACCAACAATCAACTTCAGTTTCTGGATGTTAAAGTTGAGCATATGACCAACGGGGAATTCCAAACCTCAGTATACAGAAAAGCAACCCACACTGACCAAATCCTCAACTTCTACAGCAACCACCCCAACATCCACAAACAAAGCTGTGTTAGGACACTATTTAAACAGGCCAGGACACACTGCATAATTCCACTACTACGCAGGAAAGAGGAAGAGCACTATACAAAATCGTCACTATAAACGGATATCCTCAACTTCGTCCGCAGATGCCTACTAAATAGACAACAAGAGGACACAGTACGCCCTAACAGACTGGCCACACTGCCCTCCATCAAGAACAAATCGGAACTGACAACGAGACTCCTAAGGCCACTTGGAATCATGGTAGCCCACAAGCCCAAAGCCATGCTACAACAAAAAATCACAAGGATTAAAGACCCTATTCCCACAACATGCGGAACCAATGTGGTTTACAAAATACCATGCAATGACTGCCACAAACATTACATCGGACAGACCAGAAGGAACCTAGCCATCAGAATACATGAACATTGACTAGCAGCAAAACGGCACAACGAACCCTCCTTAACATAGGTATCAGTTTAACTGGGACAAGGTAACCATAGTAGCCCAAGCCAAACATAGACGGGAATTCCTAGGGGCATGGTTCTCCACCCATAATGCAATCAACAAACATAAAGAATTGGACCCCATATACAAACCCATACAGATCAAAACCGGAAATGAAACTACTCACCATAACAGACCAGGTGGTATAAATTCCAAGTGGAGTAGAATAACATCACTTCATCGGAGGCTCCACTGATTATGTCACCTAGCATTGTGACGAAATGTCCAAACAAGAACAAACCAGCTTGGCGAACCAGTCAACAACCTCAGTATGCAAAATGTTCCTCGTCAGAGTGGCGAAGGGAATTTCGAACTTGCCATATTCAAGAGGCAGGCCATATTGTGGCTTATGAATAAAAAAAGAACAGTTCTAAAGCATACATGGTGGCACTGACTTAAAGCAGTTCTTGTCACTTGAAGCAGGAGTCAGTATTCATCCTAGGTCTTGATGCACACGTGCATTTCACAGCTCCAATAGTGAGACTGAACCCACATGATCTGAAATGTTGCACATTTTTCTTTCTGGCAAAAAGCATTGTAAAGAATTGAAAGGCTGCTGATTGAAACTGTTATTTACTTAACTAATGTGGTGGATTTCATATTGTTTTCAGGAAAAAAAGACTGGATATTGGAGCCCCTCTCCTTGCCAGAGTCTCCATGTTGCAATTCTGATGGATTCACTTCCCTGACATTACCTTGCGTATTTTGTGAAGTTGGTTATCCTGCAGAAGATCAAGAAAACCTGCTTGGACATATGATTGTTGAACATAAGCTGGTGATAGCCGATGTGAAGCTCATTGTTGATTTCAAGAGGTTTGATGATTTACAATTTATTCTTGGCCTCAATCTCTTTTTGTATGATGTTGGGTCAATGCCATTGTTGTGTACTTAATAGAGTTTGAGATTTAAAACTTTATCTCAAACATATTGCAAATTACAAAACTATAGCGTTCGCTTGCTGCTGAAACATAAAAGAAAAAATGTAAATTGACAATCTGTAAGGTTCTTTGTACGAGTATCAACCTTTGTATAGATCACTAAAGACCACAAGGAACCCAAACTGGATGCATTTAGAGTAAGGAATTGAACCTAAAGAAGTAAACAGAATCAAGGTTCATTAAAATGTCCTCAGAATGCCTCTATACCAGTAAAGTTGCTCTCTGCTGACATTAGGACCTGTATTGAGCTGGCCTCTATGTTTCTAATTTATGTATATGAAAAACAATTTTCAAAACCCCTAGCTACGTTTGTGGAGAACAGTGCAATGGTACATGTAGACAATTTAGTTATATATTTGCTATCCAGAAGTTGGTATAACAGTGGTAATGTACTGCATGCTCACATTTTCCTCTTCTGATAGTTTTAATTGACAGGAAAGGAAAACACTTGTAAAATAAATTGTAAGTTAATGCATTTTAGTATCCGCCGCCTTGGATCTATTATGTAGCAGGATAAGCAATGCAGTTCAAATCCCATCAAATATTTTAAACTATTGCATAATCTTTGTGACACAATCACTAACCTACTACGGGAAACAAAATTGGGAGACATTTCATTTGTCAGATTTTCTCTTCCCTGTCTCCAGTACATCTATCCATTATGTATTGTGCTGTAGGATGGTTTGGATCCCTATTTTGTGGATGCACAAGAGACCAGAGTTAGAGGAATGCAGAGCTCTGAGGTGAGTTGGCCTTGATTATCAGGCTGGAGAAGTTTACAATGGCAGAGAGGGATCATGGCCATGGAGGAATTTTAACATCCAGTTGAGAGTTTTACACTAGCTGCCACTCCCTGTGCCTCAAATGTAGATCAGCAAGCACAGAGGTGATATATGATAGAAACCTGAGGGTGAAAATAATGTAATCTTTGTAAGACAGAGTCAGGATCTTGGGATACTGAGGTTACAAACAATCTGTTCCATCCTGAGGTTATAGCCAGAGAAGGAGATGGAATTGGTCATATAGATTATAGAGTTTGTGAAGGGGCCAGTGGTGGCTTCGTACTTCCCCCAAGTTTGTGTGGAGGAATTTGCCGTTCATTCGATTATTGCATGTCAAACTTGTAATTTGACAGGCGAAGCAGAGTACGTATTGAAAAAGATACTGGAGTGATAGAGCTAGATGTTTTCAAATGCACTTGGAATCATACCTTTGGAAATGTCAATGGCCAGCATGTAAAGGAAGCCAAAGATTAATCATGAGAACTTCAAAGGTAGTTAAGTGGGTATAGGAAGAAAACCCATTACTGATGGAACCAAGTGAGGAATGCCTGTGCTGATAATTAAAGGACAGCAGCTGGTGGAGTGTGCTCAGCTATGCCAAAGTATCCAGAGAGGTTCATAGGATAGTGCACCAACTTCACAAACCATGTCAATAGTGACATGATTCAGGGCATTTCAGTAAGAGGAAAAAGGAGGAACCTTGACTGAGGGGATATCTGAACTTGTGGGAAAGAAGAGCAAGGCCAAAGGAGATATTGTCTGGAAAAACAAAGTGATGACCCTGATTTTAAAGGTTAGAGGACAGATTCTGAGGAAAAGGAACAATTTACAATGTTAGCTAGTATGCTGAGGGAGCAGCAGGGCAAAGGAGGAGGGCTAGAAGTAGGTTAGGTAATAAGGGAAGTTGGATTGTCAGCAGTTTAGCAGAATGTGACTGAATGTATGTACATTCCATGAGCAAAGTGGGAATATGAAAATAGCTGGAAATAAAACTAGAGAATGATGCAAGGAAAGAATTTAGGTGGGATGGATGTGGTGGGAAAGGAGAAGAAGCAGGGGATGCTGTTCTAGTGGTCTCTTTCCTGATGATGAAAGATTGATTGAGCTCCTTGCATTTGTTGAAGGGAAGGAAAGGTCACAGTTGATGAAAGTTTTTTGTTTTTAAAATCTAGAGGTTACCTTTGCTTTCAAGGATAGTCTGAGTAATAAGTCGGCCAATCAGTTTGCATGACCTGAAAGGGAGAAGCATCTTTAGCTACTACTAGTGTAGAAGTTGCAGCATTTGTGACTGGGAGAAGGTAGGATTACATATTGGATCCCTGGTGAAAGCAGTTCCATCTGTGAATAAGTATCCACCCAAAGTTCTGGAACAGCATTCTTCTGTTCTTGGTTCCCTGGTTACCCATGCCCAATATTTCAAGAAAGTTGTAAAATATCTGGGCCAATTTCTTGCTACTTCAGTGTGTTTATGATTTTTCTGAAATTCAAACAATCAGCTGTACTCATTGCAGTGATTAATTTTTAATTACTTTTTTTCATTTCAGACATTTTTGTGTGGTTTTAAATTGGAAACCGTGCTATAAAAGTTTAATAATTGTCTACATTCCTTTCTAATAAACAAAAGTTAAGACCTAACCTATTCGCAATGGGGCAAACAATTCTATGAATGTTTCATAAATAAAAATGATTAAGCTGAGAATTTTTCTAAATAGTTTCACCACAAGGTGGTGCAGAATGTCGATATGTGCCATTTAACTTCAAAATGTAGAAAATAGGAGTGGAGGCACGTAATAATGTTTGAGTATGTGCTGAGGGTTAGAAACATTGAGAAGGTGCTAATCCTATATTGATGAGCTACTATATGCTGGAATTAATAGTTTTTAAAAACCTTTTTCTTAAAACCAAATACGATGTTGTCTTTTAGCCACATATTTGAGAGTTTAAGTCATGGTGTTGTGCAATGTACTTGCAAACAACAGCCTAAATGACTCAACTGTTCCATATTTTTGGATTCGTTAAAACAGTGTAATCCTACACAACACTGTGCTTATGTCAAGAAGTCAAGATTATTGCATTGTGACTTCCAAGACACTACTTTTAATCCAAATGAAAATATTCTACTCTGTTTCAGTTTACTGGTTCATTTGAACAGTGGTGTTTCTCTCGAATGAACGTCTTATTGGCTGGTTAGCATAATTCATATGATAGTTCAAAAATATACAAGACAAAATAATTACAAGAGAAGTTACTTTCAAGACGGATTTGGAACTTATTCT
Source organism: Ginglymostoma cirratum (assembly GCA_024137785.1). Lineage (NCBI taxonomy): Eukaryota > Metazoa > Chordata > Chondrichthyes > Orectolobiformes > Ginglymostomatidae > Ginglymostoma > Ginglymostoma cirratum. Next base: position 27,761,280 of record JAHRHZ010000021.1, on the reverse strand, counting down.
CTTAACCCTTAGCATGCAGTCTGTTAAATATGTGACAATAATGGACACAAAAAGGTTAAATGCTGGTCCTAAATAAAGTTTTATTGTTTTGAGGAGTTTCCGATGATCGTACCTTTTAGCCTGAGATAACTTGAATCCTAGAGAAAACGCACTTAGGTTTCAGCCGTAATATGTAAAATTTGTTCCACCACACAGGAATGTTCAATCATCACATCTCCATTACATGTACAAGGTTGTCTTAAATTATTGATCTTTAGTATCCACTGACTTCTGATTTGCAGCTAAGAATTGCCAATTACATCAGGTCTTTTTGTGTGCTTGATGCAAAACTGTTTAACACCTTTTAAAGGCAGCTTTTTTGTTTAATCTCAGTTTATAGCATTCACACTTGTACAAATTGATTTAACTGACAGTAATATGTACAAACACCTTTGTAGTGAAATAATTCTGATAATCTGAACAGGTTGGGTAGAGGTGGGACTTAAAATTAGCAATAAAAGGAGCTGTATCTGAAATAGTAGTGTGATCTGGGATTACAAATACTATAACACTTGCTTACAGCCTCCCTTCGTATGTATGTCAGTAGTGGCCTTTTCACTGCACACATACAAAACTTTGCATCCTGGCACACAACTCATTGAGCATTTATCATACTCTTAATGTGTTTGTCTTTCCAGTCCATCACTGGTTGGCTTAGATTCAACAGGAAGGGGAAAACAAATTTCAAACAAAACTTCATATATTCTGAATCTCAATTCATCATTTAGTTTTTTTTAAGTATAATATATTGAACCTATAGCATACATTTTATCCATTCATGTTTACTCTACATCTGACTCATCCAGCCTGATTGTCAGCCAATTATTTGAACTAAGTTTATTCTGGAAACTCAGATTGACATGCTTCCTGAATTAATTATCTCATAAAGAACATTTTGCCAGAAACTGCTTGTGGAACCCAATTTTGTAATTAGCGTTGAAGAAATGACTCAGTATGATGATAGCTACCCACAGAACTTGTCCAGATTTTTGAGCTAAGACTTTGTATAATCATGTGTCTTATTCGATGCCGTATCCTCCTACAGGGTATCTGTATCTCTTGTGAGCTGCGCAAAAGAGGTCTTGGCAACAAATCAGAGATTGAGCAATCCTCACTTAATGTGCAGGGCTTAAATCTAAAAGTATGAGCTATGAATTGTAATTGTAAACTAGATTGTTCTTGTGTATAAGAAACAATTTAAACATTGGGATGGAAAAGTAGGAATAAATAATGGAAATAAGAAAGATAATCATTTCAGTGTTAAACTAATTAAACTCTTGAGCAATCAGATTCCATAAGTGCCATGGAACTTATTTGACAGTAAATATTATTGATCACAATATTAAAAATTCACTTATACCCGAATGCATCAATTCTAACCCTTTTCTGTTGTGTTTTGTAAGTGCCGTTCTATTTTACACTTTTTTGATTTTGATACGGAGTACATCTTGGGGTTCAATTAACCTAGCTTGTGGAGGAGCAGTATAATTTGGACCACAGCTTCCAGGTGTCTACATTCGACTATTTGGGTTGAAGAGTCATACAGCACGGAAACAAATCCTTCAGTCCAACTTGTCCGTTTCAACCAGGTTTATCAAACTAAACTAATCCGTATCCTTTCAACCTTTCCCCTTCATGTACGTGTTTAAATGTTGTAATTATACCACTTCCTCTGGCAGCTCATTCCGTATATGCATATATGTGTGTACACACCTGAAACTGCTGTCTGTTTTACTGCATCTTGAAATTGGAAGCTGTTGACCTTGATTATTTTAATTGGAAAATCCTGTTCTTGATCACTGACCTGCAAAGTATTTACAACACTTCTAGTTTTTCAGCATTGTCCTAAACCTTCAGTTTGATAGGATTACATTGAATTTAGCATTAGATTTCTTTTTGTATGAAAGAATGCCTTGATCTCTTGAAACTAGTTCTTCTGCCTGATATGTTCTTTATAATTGTGCCATTAAGTCTCATTGCCTGCCTCCTCCTCTTCCAAAAAGGCACACATCACACTTCTGTATGAAACTGTCTGCCACATATTTATACACTCTCCTTCCTCAATGCCCTGTTGCTGCCTATTGATATTATCCTGTTTTCTGCACCTAAAATATGATATCATCGCATATTTTGAAATTACACGCTCTACTCCAATATCCTAGTCATATCTACAAAGCGGTGGTCCTCATACTGGGCTTGCATCAACCTTTGCTGTTCCTGCATCAAAAAAAATCAATTTAAGTTATTTAAGCACAATCTACACAATTAGCACAGGTGTTAAACAGTTTTACAAATACATGCAGGGTCTTAATTAACTCTCACTTTTCCAGGTTCCTGTGATGTTGTCCCTATTATGCCTAAAATATTAACCAAAAATGTCCTTACACTTTTACAGCTGAAGTTGGAGGAGTTGCACTATCGTCATTGTGCCACTACTCTATAGGTCGCAACATGAAATAAAAACAGTTTTACTGGTTACAAAGAAGACCAATTAAATACCGCATCAACATCGGGTATTAAAACAAGATCCATCAACCAGGTTTCTTAACGAAAACGATGATTGTTTTAATATCAAAAAGAAGTTTTTCTGTGGATGTATGGTCAGTATTATGCAACCATAAATGCTTATCCTTCTGAATATCTCCAAAATACACATCCAAGCATGGCCTCTTCAAGAAAAGAGGAAAAAAATATCTTTGCATAGATTGGCTTTCCAGAATAAAAACATACACTTTGACCAGTGGCTATTCATGAAAGCACAAGGACAGTGTAGAATGTTCCAAAGTCTGTATTTCTTGAGCATTTTTGTGCATATGGACAAGTCACTATTCATGCATGGATATGTTTGAAGTCTTACATGCACAGATTGCTGAAGGACCACAAACTAGAGGTTTTTTTAACCAATTTATTCTTCAAAATAACTAAAGGGTTACTCCCTGAACCCAGGAAGAGGATTTTCACTTTTAAGATGAGACAGATCAGCTCTGCAGTTCATTCATAGCAGGTTTTCTTCCGACTGAGCAAGATAAAACGGAATCTCTCCAAATCAAACAAAAATAGAAATGCTGGAAAAACTCAGCAGGTCTGGCAGCATCTGTAGAGAGAAAGCAGAATTAACATTGAGTCTAGTGACCCTTCTTCAGAATTGCTCGGGGGAACAGACACTAGGCCCAAAATGTTAATTCTGCTTTTTCTGCACAGATACTGCTAGACCTGATGAGTTTTTCCAGCACTTCTGTTTTTATTTCTGATATGCCAGCATCACAGTTCTTTGTTTTGTTTTTGTTTAGCTCTCCAAACAAGGCATTGTTGAAACAGCAGGCAGGGATCTGCAACAAAGCAAGCAGTCGTCACCACTCGTCATGTGCTTTACATTAATCCTCTATTCCTTTTGGGGGAAAAAAGGAGCACAGCAGAGGCTAATACCAAAAATGTCCACTGTTAGCAGTCTCCAGGTAGTCAGATATTGGGAGAAGTCCTGAGAAACAGGAAAGATGGAGGAGCGTGCTGGCTCTATGCTGGGGAGAGAGGAGCAGCCGAAAAAACTAACATCCTCTAACTTGCTTCAAGGAGCTGAGAGTTCATTCAATTCCCAGGCACTGTGTGTGAGGTGAGAGTGGAAAAGAAGGAAACCAAGATTTGCTTGACAGCTGAGAATATTGAAGTTTGGAGAAATCCAGACATTCTGCAATCTATTTAGGCTATTTGCAAAAGAGTCTTGGAAATCTAATGGAATGCAGTCTCAAGAAAATATTGAATGACCGGGATGTGAACAGTCATTGAGCCCAGCTTTGAGGGAGTGTCAAGCTTAGATCTTCAAAAGTGAAGAATTTTAATTTCTTCGAAGGGAGTTGAAGCTTTGATAAGATTTGATAGTCTAATGTCTGGGTGGGCTGCTGAGAAATCCATGGGATCTGTCTTGACTGCATCTGCTATTTGATGTGTTCCATGGTTTGCCTGTCAAGATTTCTATTTTGGAATTGTAATGGTAGTTTCTATGTTCAAAACTGTGAACTCTTGTAATTCAATTAGTAAGTGCTTGGATTTCAAAATTTGTCTTCTTTATAGAAAAAGGATGGTTATTGGTGTCTCCATAAATTGTTTGTCTCATCCAGAATCGTAATGGTGTTCATTAGGTATGACCTATTGTAGTTTTACCTTCTTCCTTAAAGTATATATGACCACCTTTGTCCCCAGTAGTCCTCCACCTGCCTTTTCTAGCAGTTTACTGCTTACTTGTCAGTACAAAATTTTTGTTCACTGACGTTCTATTCTTAATTTTTCTGTTTGACAGTTTTAATTTTCTCTTTGCCTCCCTTCTCAAATTATTGTATTTGGCCTGCTTTTTTAAAACATTATATATTCTCTATTTCCCTGGCTCCTCTCTTTCACCCTTGATGGAATATAACCAGCCTAGTTATGAAACATTTCCTCTTTGAGGATCACACATTGTTGCATTAGTTCTTTTCCTGTCAGTCTTTGGTTTTATTTTACCCTAACTAGATTTCCAATCCCCCCCCACCCTTTCCAATCCCATCCTACTGAAGTTAACCTCCTTCCAATTTAGAAGTTCTGCTTAAGATTGTTCCTTGGTTTTCTTCATTATTGTACAAACCTTAAAATAAGATGATCACTTTTACCTAATATGAGCAGTCTGAAAGTGTGCAAGTCCAATCCAATCGACACATTCTCTAATCAATATCTTTTGCAAATAAAAGCTTTCCAGTCAAAAGGGCTAAGCTCCAGTTCTGTCCCTCGTTATCTGGCTATCTTGAGTTGTAACCACAAGTACACTTAAAACAACTACTATACAACCAGTAATAAGTAAGCATGTCTAAGGAATTTAACGTGAACAAAAACATTTAAATCTGAAAATAATATTTAAATGGAAAATGAAACTAAAACTAAATGCAGACAGATTCAAGCAGGACTTGAAATATAAAATCATGTATTGCTCAATATACCACCACATAACCAAAATCAGTTGAGATAGTAGCCGTCAAAGTTTAGTTAATTTGAGTTGTTGGCAGTTTTTCAGAATGATCAAAAAGCCTCTCAGACCTTATTGTCTGATCAGCTTTTAACTTATTAGTCTACTGAACTACACAGGATTTTCTTGTTTCCTAATTAGTTTTTAAGATTTTTGGAAGGACAAAAATAAGTATTCAATGAAAGAGTGACTTTTTTTTTTATTTTTGGTTTGTTTTAGGTACATTTTGTATTGGAAGAAAAGGTTTATTGAGAAACCAATAACAGATTTTTGTACAGTAATAAGAACTAATGCCCAAGGTCCTGAAGGTAACAATGTCATATATAAAAAAATATGAAAGAACTGTTCTTGCTTATTAATGCTTTCTAGTTAATGCTTTATTGCAAGTTTGTGATTTTTGAGTATATTTTCACACACGTAAAAATAGATTGCAAGTTTAAAATTGGAAATTCAAGGTGCAATAGAGCAATTAAAAAGGCATGGTGTGATGAAATCTTAAAATGTGTTTCCAAATACTGACAACTGAAAGTATTGTTATTTTGATAGAGAACCAAGTGGAATATTACCTTCTCTGTGATGTTTTACCTGAAGACAGAGTGCTTAGAGAGCAGCTTCAGCAAAAAAGACTAGTAAGTAATTGTGGTAATTCATCAGACAGAATGAAAGAAAGATAAATGAGCATAGACAATCAAAACAAACGGTCTAATTGACCTACTTTGGCATAAGTTGACAAAGAAATTAATAGATCTTGCTTTAAACCAACCATTAATTCTGGATTTAAGATGTACAGTTTGACTATCTTCTGGTGATGGCAGTCTATATAAAATCTTTTATGGAGCTTACTTGCGTGAAAGTTGATCTCACAAAAATCACATGACTTTTACCCAAAAATTCCAAAATATCTTTCCGTATCATTCGCTTGTTGTTGAACTCGGACTTGTCCTGTGCAAACCTGCTTGATACAGTTGGCCAGTATTGGACCTGGCTGTTCTATTTCTCATGTCTTGACATCTGTAGACATGATGTGACAGAAACATAGGAGCAGGAGGAGGCCATTTGGCCCTTCGAGCCTGTTCCACCATTCTTCACGATCCTGGCTGATCGTCCAACTCAATAGCCTAATCCCTGCTTTCTCTCCGTAACCTTTGATCCCATTCACCCCAAGTGCTGTATCTAGTTGCCTCTTGAATACATTCAATGTTTTGACATCAACTACTTCCTGTGGTAATGAATTCCACAGGCTCAGCACCCTTTGGGTGAAGAAATGTCTCCTCATCTCCATCCTAAATTGTCTAGCCCGAATCCTCACACTGTGACCTCCTGGTTCTGGACACACTCACCATCGGTAACATCCTCCCTGTCCAGTCCTGTTAGAATTTTATAAGCCTCTGTTAGATCCCCCTTCATTCATCTAACCTCTAGCATAAACAATCCCAATCTAGTCAATCTCTCATCATACGTCAGCCCTGCCATGCCTGGAATCAGCCTGGCAAACCTTCACTGCACTCCCTCGAGAGCAAGAGCATCCTTCCTCAGAAAGGAAGACCAAAATTGCACGCAGTATTCCAGGTGTGGTCTCACCAAGGCACTGTACAACTGCAGCAACATATCCCTGCTCCTGTACTCTAAACCTCTTGCAATGAAGACCAACATACCAGTTGCCTTCTTTACTGCATGCTGCACCTGCATGCTTACCTTCAGCGACTGGTGCACAATGACGCCCAGGTCCCGCTACACAATCCCCTCTCGCAATTTACAGCCATTCAGGTAGTAGTCTGCTTTCTTGTTTTTGCTTCCCAAGTGAATAACCTCCCATTTATCCAAATTATACCGCATCTGCCATTGATTTGCCAACTCACCCAACCTGTCGAGATTATGCTGAAGGATCTCTGCATCGTTGTCTCACATGTCACCCTCCCATCCAAGTTAGTATCATCTTCAAACTTGGAGATGTTACATTTTGTTCTCTCATCCAAATCATTAATATATATTGTGAATAGCTGGGGTCCCAGTGCCAATCCCTGTGGCTCCCCACTAGTTGCTGTCTGCCAATTTGAAAAGGACCTATTAATTCTTACTATTTGTTTCCTCTCTGCCAACCAGTTTCTTATCCGTCTCAATACACTTTCCCCCAATCCCATGTGCTTTAATCTTACACATTAATCTCTTATGTGGGACTTTTGTCAAACGCTTTCTGAAAGTCCAAATATACTGCTTCAAATGGCTCCCTCTTGTCAACTGTACTGGTTACATTTTCATAGAATTCCAACAGATTTGTCAAGCATACTGTCACTGTGAACAACTGAGTGGCATGTATTGCATTCCCGCTAGTCCTGCCCTCTAATATGACAACAAGGTATCAGGAAGGAATGTTGGATACACAACCCAGTTCAAACTTCGTTGTTGAGATTGTCTGCAAAGCAGAAAAATAATTGTGCTGCAGCTAGATAATTTAAGATATCGGAGCAGAATATTAGAAATGGAGGAAGCTCTCTTCATAGCTCAGACAGAGGCCTAGGAATAAATGCACAGAGAAAAACCAAGTAAATAGCTGCAGCTGAGCAAAGAAGTTGCAAAATACATCAATAAAAATGACCAAAACAAACTGTTTCTTGAGGATCTATCCAAATCCTCAGGCTAAAACAAGCAAGAAAGTTAGGCATCGCAGATTTTAAAACCAATCCAAATTTATAAAGAGAGACAATTTTGTTCTGCAACAGTAGACTAAGATTTCACCTCTCCCAGCAGAACTTGATGATAGACATATTGCATTTCAAACAATTTATAATCAAACATTGACAAAAGAATGGACACAGATTGGCCTGTATTGGAACATGGATGAGATACTCATGAATTTTGATGTTAGCCAGTCAAATGATGATCAATACAGAAGAGAAAGTTCTGTTAGTGAAGACAACTGGCCGCATAAAGAACAGATTCATTTATGTGTTGTTGTCTGTGTCCAATGATACAAAGCCGAGGCCAAACATGATATTCAGAGGAAAAGAAATCCCAAAATAACAATTCACAAAAATAGTCATCAGCCAGTTCCTGATAAAGATAGTTGGATGGATGAAGGTGGCTTGAAAATATCTCTGAAGAAAGTTTACAGTTTCCAGCCTGGAGGATCACAGAAATTTTTTTTCTCATCTCGGACATGTTCAGATCCAATCTTGTCATGTCATGTGGGATAGGCAATGCAATTGATGGCACAGAAAATAATTATTTCTGGAATAATATACATGACGATAACACCGAAGCTGATAAAGGCATTGATGTTTTTGATTGATATGTTGCCATTTAAGAACCAGATTAAGGCATATTTTTCCATATTGAAGACAAGGAGGGTGATTTTCATGAATTTTGATTCAAATTTAGTTTATGCTGCGTGCTAAATAGTACTTTTTTATACAGTGAAAAATACTGCATGAAATTATATAAATGGCTTTTGTTTAATGAATTTAGTTTACAGAAACTAATGTCTATTTCCATGTAAGTTAGTATTTACTTACAAATTAAAATAGAATCGTTTTGGAAGCAGAGTTGGTGGGGACAGACTGTGATGTGGCAATTGCAATAGCAAGGCAATGCCAAATTTTAACCTCTCCAAAAATGTTACTCATGTAAAAGTCGATCCCCACAAATACAGGATGTCACAGCTCTTAATCAGACTTAAAAACTGTTTATATTCAGGGCATGAGAAGGTTTTAGGTTTTAAACACAAGACACAAAAATCCATCTGGCATTCTTTTGAATGCCTTGTGTTGAAACCAAAAACTACACCAGCATAAACACACTAAAATTTTCAACATTATCTGACTATTATAAAATACTTTTATAACACACCTCCAGAACACATGAGACTTGAGCGCATACCTTCTGGCCCAGATATAGGGCTTCTAATGCAGCACCATAAGACTTTCTGAATAATAAATTCTTGGAAATCCAAACATTTAGAAAAGGTTGTGAGCAAAACAGTGTTGCAGTCAATATAATTACAAGTACTTCAGAAAGCATAATGAATTTGGCCTTTTAATGAAGGTGTGCTTTTAGGATTAAGAGAATCTACTGAAGCATAAATACAAGAGTTGTGCAATGACAGGCAGATATTGAGTTACAGAAGATACTGTTTTTTGTTGTGTAACGAAATACTAATGATTGTAATCTGAAATGTAATTATATTATTCAGTAGTCATGATGCCGTAATGGATTTAATTCTACAGCAAACGTACTGTTGGGCGTATTTAATTTTTTTTTTTGTCCTCTACAATGCTTTTGTTGAAAGACCTAATTAAATTTCCTGTACTAACATCTTACAAATATAATGTTGATGTACCATAGTTCATTCAATGATTTTTTTGATTCTTTGACTAAAGCTGCTACTGTGATTTATTTTGGAGAGATAATAGGAACTGCAGATGCTGGAGAATCCGAGATAACAAGATGTGGAGCTGGATGAACACAGCAGGCCAAGCAGCATCATAGGAGCCGGAAAGCTTGACGTTTCGGGCCTAGACCCTTCTTCAGAAATGGGGGAGGGGAAGAGGGTTCTGAAATAAATAGGGAGAGAGGGGGAGACGGATAGAAAATGGATAGAGGAGAGGATAAGTGGAGAGGAGGCAGACAAATCAAAGAGGCGGGGATGGAGCCAGTAAAGGTAAGTGTAGGAGGGGGTGGTAGGGAGGAGATGGGTCAGTCCAGGGAGGACGGACAGGTCAAGGGGGCGGGATGATGTTAGTAGATAAGAGATGGGGGTGGGGCTTGAGGAGAGGATAGGTGAGAGGAAGAACAGGTTAGGGAGGCGGGGACGAGCTAGGCTGGTTTTGGGATGTGGTTGAGGGACGGGAGATTTTGAAGCTCGTGTTGTGGCCTCCCTCGACATCGGGGAAACCAAGCGGAGGCTTGGGGACCGCTTTGCAGAACACCTGCGCTCAGTTCGCAGCAAACAACTGCACCTCCCAGTCGCGAACCATTTCAACTCCCCCTCCCATTCCTCAGACGACATGTCCATCCTGGGCCTCCTGCAATGTCACAGTGATGCCACCCGAAGGCTGCAGGAACAGCAAATCATATTCAGCCTGGGAACCCTGCAGCCCAATGGTATCAATGTGGATTTCACAAGCTTCAAAATCTCCCCTCCCCCCAACCGCATCCCAAAATCAGCCCAGCTCGTCCTCGTCCCTGCCTCCCTAACCTGTTCTTCCTCTCACCTATCCCCTCCTCCTACCTCAAGCCCCACCCCCATCTCCTATCTACTAACCTCATCCCGCCCCCTTGACCTGACCTATCTCCTCCCTACCCCCCCACCTACACTCACCTTTACTGGCTCCATCCCCGCCTCTTTGACTTGTCTGCCTCCTCTCCACCTATCCTCTCCTCTATCCATCTTCTTCTATCCACCTCCCCCTCTCTCCATCTTCTATCCACCTCCCCCTCTCTCCCTATTTATTTCAGAACCCTCTTCCCCGCCCCCATTTCTGATGAAGGTCTAGGCCCGAAACGTCAAGCTTTCCGGCTCCTATGATGCTGCTTGGCCTGCTGTGTTCATCCAGCTCCACACCTTGTTAACTGTGATTATTTTGCTTGCCTACAGTTGAGATTCATATGTCCACATAAGTGGTGTTCTGTTTCTGAAACTACTTGAGAAAGAAGGACAATCTGTTTGATTTCTGATTTTATGTTGGTCTCAACTACACCTCCGGGTGCTACAACTAGCTTCTCTTGTTACTGATGGTTATCCCAACACCACTGAAGGAAAGTGAATTTCTGGATTAGATGGGTGTCAACTATAAGTACACACTTACAGAAATTAGAAATGGAGGAAGCTGTCTTCATTGCTCAGACAGAGGCCTAAAAATAAATGCGCAGAGAAAAACCTAATAAATGGCTGCAGCTGAGCAAAGAAGTTCCAAAATATATCAATAAAAATGACCAAAACAAACTGTTTCTTGAGGATCTATACAAAATCCTCACGCTGAAACAATTTTAGCTGGGACAACGTAACTATAGTAGCCCGAGCCAAACGTAGACACATACGGGAATTCCTGAAGGAATGGTTCTCAACCCATAATGCAATCAGCAAACATATAGAATTGGATCCCATATACAAACCCATACAGATCAAAACCGGAAATGACACTACTCACAATTAATGGACCAGACAGTATAAACTCCAAGCAGAGTAGAACAACATTGCTTCATCAGAGACCTCACTGATGATGTTACCTAGCATGGTGATGAAATGTCTGAACGAAAACAAGCCAGCACGGCGAGTCAGTCAACAACCTCACCCACAACCCGAGCTACAAATCTTTGCCAAAAACATTAAACACCTATGGGCACAACACGCTAAAGATTGCCCGACAATGGGAAACCTGCACCAGCCGACTGAGCTCTACCCGCAAACAGCTTCGCTTTCTCCATGAATGCCTCAGGAACCAGGTACTGCCCCGCAGCGTGAAGTACAACCTCCATTCCACAACTCGCAGGCACACAAAATAGTTGAACAGAACGGACGCAGAATGCTACGGGTAATGATTAATGATGCCCATAACTGACTCTACAAGTACGAATGGGAAATTTCGCGCCAAAAATCACAGTTCCTAAACACTACGGACCAGCAGTGGACTACAACCCCAGAACAGGCCATCCCTATCAATCAACACAGGACCAAAACTAAGAAGAGATGCAAGCTACAGGAGAAACTCACCAGACTGATCCACCACAAAGACAAGGACAAAAACAAACTGGACACATGGATAAGAAACCTATCCAGCAGACAACTCAGAAATTGAGAAAGCGGACTGAACTATAACCATGAAGATGCAAAGAAAACAGACTTCATGACTGCCCTGGAAAATACAATAAAAGACGACAGACTCGTGGACAAAAAAACAACAAGCCATCAGACAAACTGTAATCCCCACGCTACGCCGAAGGAACAAATGGGACACTCTGAACATATAGGAGAGAAAATCACTAGATAAACTCAAAGACAAGCACATTATAATCCTACCAGCGGAAAGGGACGCATAATGATTAAACCGGACTACGTTAAGAAAGTACAGGCATTGATTGCAGATGCAAACACTTACCAACAGGTGGCAATACACCCAACATCGCAGCTAGGTAATAGGATCACCCAAACACTGAAGAAACTAAAGGATGCAAGACAGATAGCCAAGACTGACTACGTGAGAATGAAATGAGAAGGCGCGAACACCACCTGCTCCTATGGATTTCCTAAAGTGCACAAACCAGACATCCCCCTCAGACCCATTGTCTCCGTACTAGGCACACCTTCATACAAACTGGCCAAGGACCTACAACAGAGATTGAAACACGCAGTTGATGGATTACCCCATTCTATCCACTCAACCCAAGAATTCCTCAATACCCTAGAGCGTAAAAATCAGCGATGACGAGATTATGGTATCACAGCTTTATTCATGTCAGTTGACATCCTACTAGCCAAAGAAACATTGGCCACATTACTAGAGGAAGCAGGAACGCAGACCAGTAGCTCCATCAGCAATGACAATTTACTCAAACTACTCGACCTGTGCATCACCACACACTTCGTCTTTAATGGATAAATATACAAACAGATCAATGGCACATCCATGGGGTCACCCATCTCAGGACTCATTGCAGAGGTAGTCATGCAAAGACTAGAACACACCACCCTCCCCCGCATTCAGCCTAAACTGTGGATCCGGTACATAGATGACACATTTGTCACTATTAAATGCAACAAACTAGAAGAGACCCACCACCTCATCAACAGCATATTCGCGGGATTAAATTCACAAAAGAAGAAAACAACAATCGGTTTCTGTTCATGTTTCTGGATGTCAGAGTTGAGCGTATGGCCATTGGGGAGTGCCAAAGCTCAGTATACAGAAAAGCAACCCACACTGATCAAATCCTCAACTTCCACAGCAAACATCCCAACGTCCAGAAACAAAGCTGCATTTGGACACTAATTAAATGGGCCACAACTCACTGCAACACTCCAGAACTAAGCAGGAAAGAGGACGAGCACCGATACAAAATCTTCGCTATGAATGCATATCATTGCACATTCATCTGCAGCTGCCTACTAAATAGACAACAACAAGAGGCCACAGTATGCCCTAACACACTGGCCACACTGGCCTATAACAAGAACATACCAGAACTGACAATGAGACTTCCTAAGATCACTAGGCATCACGGTAGCACACAGGTCCACAGCCACGCTACAACAAACACTAGAGTTTAAAAACCCCATTCCCACAACATGCAGAACCAACATGGTTTACAAAATACCATGCAATGACTGCCACGAACATTACATCGGACAGACAGGAAGAAAACTAGCCATAAGAATACATGAACATCAACTAGCAGCAAAACAGCACGACGGACTCTCCTTAATATCAGTACACTCGGACAATGAAGGCCATCAGTTTAACTGGGACAAGGTAACTATAGTAGCCCAAGCCAAACATAGACGCGCACGAGAATTCCCAGAGGCGTGGTTCTCAACCCATAATGCAATCAAAAAACATATAGAATTGGACCCCATTTACAAACTCATACAGATGAAAACCGGAAATGACACTACTCACCATAACAGACCAGACAGTATAAATTCCAAGCGGAGTAAAACAACATTGCTTCATCAGAGGCCTCACTGATGAGGCCTCACCTAGCATGGTGCTGAATCGTCTGAACGAAAACAAGCCAGCTCAGTGAGCATGTCAACAACCTCATGTAAGTACACACACTGTAGTTGATTGATCTCCCATTTCATAACATTTGTACATGTGGACCACACATGCATTGAAGAAGCAGATGTTTCAGAACTGTACTCAACTGTGGAAGGCAAGCTCTGGCTCAGTTAGGAGCATTGTTAACATTGATGAGATTGTAAGTTCAACACTATTGCCAAAGACTCAAATAAAAAACCTAGGTTGACACTCTCTAGTGCAGCACTCCTGTGGTACTGCATTTATCTCATTTGCTATTTTTTTGGGATGTGGCTTAAACCAAGATGCTATCTGTTTTCTTAGGTGGACATTAAAAAAAAAGTTGTGCCACTGAATCTTTTTGTTTAAAACTAGAGTCTCTATCCCTGAATCAGTATCTTTTTTAAAAAAATGGTTCTAGACGTTATCACATTGCTGTTTGTGATAGGTGCTATGCACAAATTAACTATTGAATTTTGTTTTATTATGTGGAACATAGAACTGTACAGCACAGAAACAAGTCCTTCAGCCCACAAGTCTTTGCCAGCCATGATGCCATTCTAAACTAATCCCATCTGCCCGCACCAAGGACCATATCTCTGTCTATTCCCTGCCTGTTCGTACGTAAGGTTATATTGGAAAGAGTTGATCAACAGGATCAACTGAGAAGGTATTTTAGAAAGGCCACAAAGTAGCAGTGGGCCAAATTGACTTTGGGTGCTACTAAATTATAAAATCCAATTTAAACTGCAGCTCTGTTGTCATCCTGAACTCTGATGAGTCAGGCAGCCCTGGGTTCAAGCCCTACTTACTGTGTTTGAACACTAATCCAGGCTAAGTAATCAGGGAATTGAGGTGAGTTATTATCTGCCTGTTTAAATGAGTAATAGAGGCAATCCCCGTTTTGCGAACAGGTTCCATTCTGGAGTCCATTTGCAAATCAATTTCCATGCAAGTCGGAACACAGTGCAGGACAATGTGAAGCAGCTCTTCATAAGTACTGGAAATGTTTGTTTGTCAGGTCTTTAACATTACACCCTTATATGGGATTGCATTCATAATATGAACATTTGTAAGTCAGATATTCATTAGTCAAGGACCTGCTGCATGTTATTCCAGGAAGAACTTAGTAGTTTCATTGATTGAATTTATCTCATTGTTCGTGCTCCTCTCCTATGCACTAATTAGTCTATAAGATAATAAAATTAGACTTCAAAAGTAAATGATTGACTGGTTAGTACTTTTGGAATGCTTAAGAATTTGAAAGATAAGCTGTTCTTTTGATTGTTCTCTGTTCAGATCCACTACACATTACTTAGCTTTTCTTTGATAAGTGAAACTACTTGATGGACAAAACAGAGCAAGTGCTTATCCACAGAATTAGTCTCAGACATTAAAATTGTGACTGGACAGAATAAATGGGAGAAATTATCGTGAAAACATTAACAATGAGATGGCACACATTTTAAGTTTAAGATGCATAAGTAATGTGAGAAAAAGCTTTTTGCACAACAGTTGGCTTGGATTTGCGATGTACTGTCTGAGAGTCTGATAGAGTCTAGTTCAATTGAGACTTTCAAGAGAGAGTTAGACAGTTAACTACAAAGAAAGAATGTGCAGCATTACTGGGAGAATGTCATGAGGTGAAAGAGCAGGTGCAAAAATGGTGGGCCTAATGGCCTTCTGTTGCGCTGTACAAATTCTGTAAATTAGGCATGACTCAGATCTTAAGCTGTGTTTAGAAATGTGTGCCAGATGCAAAAATGTAATGGTGTATTCTTATTTCACAATAACATTTCTATTCCAATAAGTAGCACAGATGTATATGATTACAGTTCAAAACATAATTAGGAAAGTTAAGACACTTACATATAAACAGCGTATTTATGCCATCTTTTAAAAGAAAACAATTAATAACTTTCATTCATGTGAAAATATATTACAGATGTTCAAATGTCAAATTTATCAGAAAAAAAAATTGTTTTTGCCTAGCTTAAAATAACAGGAATTTCCTGTTATCCAGTAGTTTTTGGACTGAAGCCTATGAACTAATTTCCGTTTGCTCATATCAATGCTTAAAAAAAGGAGACATAAAAACGTAAGTCAATTTTTGATTTTTATATTATATTTCTGGAGCCTTTCAAATATTATGGAAAATAAAAGAAAGATCTTTCATCCACATCGAACCTTGTCACAACTTCAGGTCACCTCAAAGCACTGCACAAACAGTTCCTTACTTGTAACTTTTGTCATACAGGTAACCATAAGAATTCAGAAAAAAACAAAATGTTACACAACCAGCAAATAACTGACCACAGCATTTACTTTTGGTAGGACAAATGTTGGCCAAAACACACACAATTTCCCTATTTCTCAAATAGTACCTGGGAGTCTTTTATGATCATGCAGGAAGCAGAAAAGGCTTCATTTTATCAATAGATATGCCAGTATTCTGTCAGGACTGCTCTGATGATCAGTGTAAAATATCTGGTCAAGAACAATGAGGCTGAAAGCATTGCGTTCTGACTTCAGTTTTTGTCTTCTCAATTGAAACGAGCTGACACTTGGTAACATTAGCACATATCTTCACTGTCCAGCTTGTTGAAGACCAGATGTATAACAGAAAATGTGCATCATGATGCTATAGCTATCCTGACTTGTGGATCTAATTGCTTGAGATGTTTAGACTTTGGGTGCAAGCAATGGGGTACTGTTCTTACAGCTTGAATTGAACCTCGTTGGAGCACACTAGCAGACCTGAGGCAGAAATTTTGCCATGGGATCACAGTGGAGTGTTTTAAGTGACAGGCACCTGGAAGCTCAGGGTTACTTTTATGGACAGAGCATAGATGTTTGTTAAAGCTGTGACGCAGACTGCATTTAATCTCCCAAGTGTACAGGAGACCACATTGCGAACAGCAAATAGAGTAGACTAGATTGTGTAGTGCAGGTAAGTCACCGCTTCACGTGGAGCCTGCTGCAGTGCCCCAGCGAGGCTTCATGCAAGTTGGAGAAACAATACCTCATCTTCTGCTGAAGTACCTTAGCCTTCAATACGTAACCTGGAGTTTAACAATTTTAGAGTGTGAAAGCCATCATCTGTGTTTATTATCCTACCCCACACCCCTAGGTCCAGTTTCCTATGAGTCGCTCCCAGCACACAGCTGATCCATTTATACTACTCGTTAGCGTCCTTCCCAGCATCTAACTGTTTAAGCAGCCTCGCCCTCGCTTTGGGGACCATTTCTATGTATTCTCATCATTCCCTCCAACCCCAACACCCTCCACCCCACCCCATCCCATTATCAGCATAAATGCCACCCTTTCCTAGCAACAATGAGTTATGACGAAGGATGATTGGACTTGAAACTTTTAGCACTATTTCTGTCTCTACAAATGCTGCCATACCTGCCGAGTTTCTCCAGCACTTTTTTTGATCTGCCAGAACACATTTGATTACAACCAAATATGCACATCATCCAAACAGCAGTAGCTTTACAGATTGCTTAATCTCGTCTGTTTATTCCCTCATTGTCCTCTATGATAAATATAACATGGTCAGTACCAGTTTTGCTGACTTATTTCCTTTTGTACAGGAAGAGGTTTTGGAACAGCAGCAACAGGAAAGGAATGACAGCAACTTTGCTCGTATCTGTATGTTTTGTAATGAAGAATTTGCAGGAAACAGGTCCGTAATTTCTGAAACAGCTGTGCTTTTTTATCTCTGCGAATATTGAAGTAATTTTAATGAAGTTGTCCAGTGTTTTTTAACCGTTTGTAACTAGTAATCTAGTAACCCATGGTAGACCAAACTCTGCTGCTTGCTAAGGCTGATATCAGAAAACACTAAAGTGTTTGCCATTTGTGATTCATTTCAATTGTTGTGCAGTGCTTATGCCATATTTCACTAATTACTGTGAATTTCAAAGCAGAAAACTTTTTTTTTCATGTATTACACTTGGGTGGGGGAGACGCTGGTTACCTCAGTTGGGTATCGTGTGATTTAGAATAGTGCCAACCAAGAGGGCACATTCATTTCCCACTACAACTTAAGTCAACTTCAATCCCGATTCCTCACCTTGTTCTTGAGAGTGGAACACAGGAACAAATAACCATTGACACAACTACTAAGTAAAACAAAAGAACTGCAGATGCTGGAAATCGGAAACAAAATCAGAAATTGCTGGAAAAATTCAGCAGGTCTGGCAACATCTGTGGCAACAAATCAGAGTTAACATTTCGGGTTTGGCGACCCTTCCTCTGAACTCGGACCCATTCTGAAGGAGGGTCACTGGACCCGAAATATTAACTCTGATTTCTCTGCACAGATGCTGCCAGACCTGCTGAGATTTTCCAGGAATTTCTGTTTTTGTATCAAGAGCAAAGAAATGTATGGGGGAGAAAATGAGCCTATGTTGATACAGATTGATGTCATAAAAGTGAAAGTTTAAGTAAGGATCTGAATGAAAAATAATATTTTTTTGTTTTATTTTGTATCCATTTATTCAGGGCTGTTCTGTTTAACCACATGGCTAAAGATCACTCTTTCAATGTAGGCTTACCAGACAATATCGTGTACTGCAATGAATTCCTGGATTTGGTGCAGAAAAAAATGGATAGGTACGCATGGTTTAAATTTTTTGAATATGTACATAAAAGCAGCAGTGGCGCTTCATTAAACATTGTGGGGATACAAAAATAGAGCTTTAGCCATAGCGCTGAATTCTTGATCAGATGTGCATTGCAAGGGATTGGAAAATAATGTTGCTTCCTTTTTTCAACTGCTCTTGTTTGCCTTCATTTCATTTCAAGTGATTCAAGATAGCAATCCCAACGTGACCCACTGCAAAAATATTTCTAGCATCCTTTGATAATCAGGCCACAAACCAATTGTATGTGGGCTTAATCCTTTAAGCCCCTCACAGATCGATGATGAACAAGTATCAGAATCAAACCAGACCCTTTGTATTTCTTTCCTAAGTTGTGATTGGAAAGCAATAAAAGTGTTCGTATAGATGCACAAATGTTCATTTTGGTTTAGAATTCATATTTGTTCAAGCAATCATATATACTGTCGGAGATCAGATTACCTCCACTTTTTGTCTTGCCTTTCTAAGGAATGCAAGGAGTTTTTCATTACTCCCAAATTATAGGGCCAATTTAGGTATCTAGTGTCCAAAAGTCATCTTATTTTTACAACTGCTCAGAAACTTTAACTCATTGAAAACATGCTTCTGCACACTTTTTGTAAACAATGTGAGCCCAGCTTTAGCTCTATGCAAGTAGATAGGTTTCAGGTTGCTCAAAACCTACGTTAGGTGCATGCTTCTATGCTACTGTTCAGCCAAAACAGTCATTTTGTTCATGTTACTGACATAAAATTTCAATATGTGGGTTAACTGTAGTTTGTGAGTGAAGCAAATTTCTTTCTTTATCTGTGACAGGTGAAAAGCTTCATTTTCCATCAACAGTCAACGGACTCTTATTTCAGTTGTCTTTGCGCACACTTGAACAAACTTGTATTCAAAACATTTCAGCAAAAATATGCACCTTCCACACTTCTTTGCAACAATGTAGCCTCATCTCACCTTGAGCAGGCTCATGAGAAATCTGACAGTATTAATAAAAACTGAACAATATCCTACTGAACCAAGATTACACTTGATTGCAAGTTATCAGAACGTAGAAGTAATGAGTTTCTCACTTGAGAAGTCATCAAAGGAGATAACGTGTAAACTAGTCTTGTCTGAATTTCATTGAATCCATCAGCAGATGTGCTGACAGTGGTTTGCGTTGTATGTGTGAACATATGAATTAGGAGCAGCAGTAGTTATTCAGCCTTGGAAATTGTTCTGCCTTTCAATAAGATCATGATTAATCTGTTTACTCTACATTTCTGTCTTCTCCCAATAACTTTTCACCCCCTTGCTTATAAAGAATCTATCCCCCTCTGCCTTAAATAGATTCAAAGACTCTGTTTTAGCTTGTTCCAAGGAAGGAAATCCCAAGAACCAACAACCTCTGTGAGAAAGTATTACTTGTCATCTCTGTCTTAAATATATCACCTATTTTTAAACCACAACCCTCTAGTTGTAGAATCTTCCATAAGAGGAAACATCCTTTTCACGCACACCCTGTCAAGATCCCTCAGGACCTTATATGTTTCATGCGTCTTAACTTCCAGGTCATTTCATCAGTCCAAAAATGAACAAGTCTTGATGTAGGTGATGCCAGTTTTGTTGCAAGCATACCTAACAGCTGGTAAATAGAATGAACGTTAACTCAATAATGCTTCTCGTTATTTTGTTATAACTACAAACCAACTGCAGTAGTTCAAGAAACTCTTCTTAATGGCAATGAGAGATGGGCAATAAATGCTGCCCTTGCCAATATTCTGCAAAACAATAAAGTGAAAACTGTTTTGCTCGTTTATGTATTTCTTCACAATTTCCCAATTCTGTAATTTTTGCAGTGATTATCTTATAAGATGCTTAATTCTCACTGTAGAAAATAAACCCATCAAGGGAGCACATAAAATTCCAACGTGCTTTGGGCTCAAAATTGGTGACTTTGAGGTGAACACTAGATACAGCGTAGGTAATTCCAGGGAATACATGCTAAATTCTAGCAAAATAGTTCTCAAAAGAGAATGTGGCCAGCATATAGTGGTAGACTTGAATGCAAATTACAGTAGAACTCCATTTTCTAAAATGACCACATTTATGCCAGAATTACACCAGTTTAAATTTAGGCCTGGAACTGATGAACTGTCTCATATCATTTGTCAAATCAGGAGGTACATTCACAAACCTTTCGAAATCTGAACTTTGAGTAAAACAATTAGAAATATCTCTCGCTGCTTATCACCATTTTTAAAAGGGAAATCTTCTCTTCCCAGCCTTTTCTCAGGAAACCCTTTCCATAAGGGTCACAGTGGTTTTAAATAGAGACAGAGCAAGAGCAATAAGAAGAGGAAATGGCAGAGGTGCACAGATAAGCTGCAAAATAGAAGAAAATTTAAACTCGAGTTATATATCCAGCAGATACTGCTCCCTTGATATTGTCCATCTGACGAAGCCTGCTTAAGACATAGATGTAAATGTGTCTTATCTTACAAACTGGCCTCCAAACATTCTCTCAAACTCAAAGAAACGAAGAATACATTTACTTCAGAGCATCCAATTTCATACGTTGCAAAATGGTTTTACTGTATGTGTATGTTTACAAACAGTACTTATTTTTTGCCACTGTTCCTACATTCATGCCTGTCTATTCTGTTGTTTTCAGCCTGATCTGATCATGTGCTTCAGCATGTAATGTTATTGGCACTTGGTTATACTACAGTATTCCAAGTTTAGTATTTTGAGAGTGAGGTTGTGCTCTAAACCTCCCAAAGACTTTTCCCTAGGCCTGCTGGTCACTGCAGGGGATTGAACAGTCTGAGCTTGCCACTATTCTGAGCAAGCATCAAGAGAAAGATTAGTCTGATGAGAACAAAATTTAAGTCATGCCTTTTATGTGCAGTCCAATGATCATCTGAAGATGATGTCAGTTAGACTTTGAAGACCCCAGATATTTTACAAGATGTCTGCTATCGTTCTTTGTGCATGTTCCCACAAGTAATCTCAAAACATCCCATTAAATATACTGATTGGTTTCACTCCTCTTTGTGGAGAGGGAAGATGCAGATGTCTTTTGTACACTGATCTCTGCTGTCTGTCTCTGATCTACAAATGCCTCTTAGCATTTTCATATGCATATGTTTCTTATTCAGCATCTTTATCTTTAAGCAGCACCCAGTAATCTGCATTTGCAGCTCTGGATTCAGCAGCTGATTTCCTTAAGCCAGCACTTTCCACTGTTGAATCCAACTTTTACATCTGACTGAAAAATTACTTTCTGCTGTGTCTTAACTTTTCTCAGCTTTATTCTGAACCCTCGTGTCTCAGCCAGTGATAAACCATGCTCAAAACTATCACGTTCTTCAAATGTGTTTGTGTTTCTCTGAACTAGTGAACATTAATTAATGGATTGGTAACAGAGATAAACTGTTTACCTCTTCATTCTACTTTAGTAGCATCTTGCCATGAGTTATCCTGAGAAGAAGAAAAGATGCTGTGTTACACTGATACCACGTTAGTTCCCCTGTAGCTTCCCTCCCTAACTAACAAGATTGCAGGAATACCTAGACCAAATAGACCAAAGCAATTCAAAGCAGCTTGCTACCACCTTCTCAAGGGCTGTATCAGCAAAGACTATATGCCCTTAATTAATTTTTAAAGAATTATTTACTTAAATTAGCAAACTAATTTGCAAACAAACAGTCAAGGATCCAGGCAATATGCCACTGCTCTCCCACATCTCTCTTCCCAGTAGGTTGAGAAGTGTGGGTCTCTAGGAATGTGATACAAAAGAGATGACCAAACGCTGCAGAAGGAGGCTATTGTGCCTATCATGTCGGTTCTTTTAAAGAGCAATCCAAGTAGCCCCAGTTCCCCCAACAGACCAGCAAATTATCTCCCTTCTACTATTTTATCCAGTTCTGTTTTGAAAGTCACTATTGCATCTGTTTTTACCTACTGTTTATACAGTATATTCCAGAAGTAGGTTATGACAACTTGTTGGAATCAACTTGTTTAGAAGTACACAACATGATTATTGCTGAAAAAACAGTATGGTTTATTGAAGTGTTTGTCTTGCACATGTCCTTCCCTTGTCCAGACAACATACAAGAGATACCAACGCAGAGGGGAAACAACATTACATTCTATGAGAGGAGATTGGTTGGCAAATGGACTCTGATTGATGGAAGCTTTGCCATGGAGAATGCACCAGTTAGTGATGACTAACAGTTAGGTGCCAGGCTTTGTTTAAATTTGATATCAGGCAGATAGATTCTGATTAGTTAATGCATTGCTCTGAGAAACTAATTAGAAAGTGGCTATCACCTACTTTGTTGAGCTGAGGCAAGTGCAGTGTGTGTACATAAAAGCAAAATAAGTAGATGCAGGAAATCTGAAAGAAAAACAAAGTGCTGAAGAAACCTAGCAAATCTGATAGTATCCATAGAGAGAGAAACAAGAGTTAAAGTTTGGAGTCCAGTATGACTCTTCTTCAGAACTCACTGTGTGTCCATATTCTTTAGTCTACAAAGCACAAGGTCTTGTGTATTGGTATATGTAGTTTTCTGAACACACATATTCTGAGAGCCCACCGGGCAATCCTAAAATGATATCACTGTAATTTGTCACACATTTCAAGGTTACTTAGCAAATCAAATCAGAAATTGCTATAGAAACTCAGCAGGTCTGCCAGCATTTGTCGAGAGAAAACTTAATCTAACATTTCAAATCGTGTAACCCTTTGCTGAATTACATCTAATGTCAGACAGTGTAGTGAGCTTTGCAAGGTCTGGTAAGATGTGTCAGCACTTTGCTTATTGCAAACAGCCAAAAGGTAATATTGTTTGATACGCTCTGCCTACATACCTAGTGTCACACTGGCACTAATTTTTTGTTTTTCTTATGTTACTCATTTGTGTGATTGGCAGAACATCTTTCTGGTTTGATGGCTGCATCTTGTTAGTTGCAGATGCTGCTCATGTTGCGCCTGCGTAGTAGCAAGTGAAACAGTTAATTTCACATGTTGCTCAAACTTTTTGTAATTCCTTGCCCTGCCAGGGAGATCTCAAACTGACTGGACATTTTTCAGGGCCAAACATGATGGTCTCAAGCCTGTAAATGGGTTTGCACAATGTACAGGAAGAAATGAACTTGTCAGGGTTCATCTATTCACCAATGTAGGACTCACAAAAGCCTTAGACATTTGCACTACAGCGCGATATCATGGCGATCTAAACCCACAATCATTGTCTGAATTAGTACTCCTTAAATTTATGATCTCAGCAATAAACGCAGTTAAGTTCAGTTTTAATGACATCATGTGTGTCCAAATAGATGGCTTTACTACGGGATCTCCACTATACATAGCTCTTGCAAATATCTTTATTGGGTTCCATGTGAAATATGTCTTTGTCATAATTAATTAGCGCATTCCCCATGTCAATGCGTGAACAAATTTGAATCCATATGCGAAACAATCAGCATTCTTATTCAGCATCATTGTTTTCCCTTTCCCTTGGTATTTCTTGAGAATTATTCTGAGGAGTGCAAAACTAAAAGCTTGCACAAAATGTGTTTTTTTTGTCAGAATGTATTCTGTTCATAGAGTCTCTGATTCTTTGGTGATGAAATTAACTAGTCTGCTGAATTATTGTCTGACGATCCTGTAGGAATATTCAAATCACATTTGAATGTGATATTGAATCCAGATAAATGAAACATTAAAGAGTGATGTCTGCTTTATCTGTGGTTATTTTTATCTTGCCCTCAATTCGGTTATGCAAACACAAATAATTGCTAATTCCCAATGATAAGATTTCAAGGTTTTGGATCTTTCAAATGATTTTGTGGTTTATTACATTCATGCGATCATTGAAGATTTAAGTAGGGTTTTGTACTTCAAAATTGTGTTATTAGCAAATGTCTGTTTCTGCAGTTTACAGTGTTTATACTGTGAGAAAACATTCCGTGACAAGACTACTCTCAAAGATCATATGAGGAAAAAGCAGCATCGCAGAATCAATTCCAAAAATCATGAATATGACAAATTTTACACCATCAACTATCTGGTAAGATTTGCGTGCAGTTTTAGAGTCCAATAATTTAAAACAATATAAAGATCAAAATTGTTGTTGGTGAGATTAGTGCACAGAATTTAATGAATTCAATGAAATTCTGCTATCCACTTCATTCCTGACATTATCCTGTTTATTTTAACATCTTTATTGAAATAATAGAATAATTCAAGCATGTATTACTAAAAGAATTTTGAAACTTTCCTTTGACTGGTGACCACAGTTAAGGAAACAATTTGATTCAATATTACTCAGAGGATGTTGATTATAAAAGTGTTGTCATGAAACATTTAAAACTGATTAAGTTTGTTTGATAAGTCTGCAGTAGTATTGAGAGCTGCTTCATCAGATGTTCATGATTAATGGTTTGTAGACTGTCACATCAACTGTCTTGTGTTTTAGAAATGCTTTTTAGTTATGATTAAATGTTCAAAATCAATAGCGATCAAACATTTCAGAAGTTTGTTTAAGTATACACTTATAAGTCCAGTGTTCACAACCATACTTAATAGTTGGGAATTCAAACATTTGCCATTCTGACGGCAGTATTCAAGTTGATAGAATTACATGAATCTAATTCATTGATGCAATTTGATATTTTATATTTTTCCCTTACTCCTATGATCTGAAAATTCTTCATTATATAGCATTAGTGTACCTTCTTGGATCCAGTTGATTACTACTCAGCTAACACACTTGTTTTCATTGGACTAACAAGTTCACTATAATTCCTTGTTATCAAAAATTTCTGTCACCACACATAATTGCTGTATTGCAAAGTTAAACCAATTATAAGTCAGGTTTTAATTGTGTCATTCAGTACCAGTTTTATTTTAAACTCTAATTCAGCAAGATAATGGTTTACCCAATTTTTTTTCCTTTGAGTAAAACTAACTGTTGTCCTTGTAGCATAATATTGAAACCTTGTTGAAACCCTAGAAATAAGCAAGCCGTGGAAGTCTGAGCATTTTCTCTCATTTAAACAGTGATTACTTCACATTAACTCCTCCTGGAGCCAGAAGTTCACTGATTATTGCTTTAGCATTTTTATGCACTTGGAGCTATTTTGAAATATTGCAATATAAGAATCATTGGTCCCTTACAAAGAAAAGCTATAAATTACTATTATTACAACATGAAGACCTCTGACGAAATAGCATTCTTCACGTCAGACTGATTATCCTTTCCTTACAGCAAACTGTCCTGTTCTACTTCCAATTTAGGTTGCAAACTGACAATTTTTCAGGTGTAATTTGTCCAATCATTTCAACAGCCATTTTTTTTGTTTCCATTAATGTGCAGGTGATAAGTAATTTTTTTTGTCATCAGTCAACGCTACTGGTGAATTCCATTCTCATCAAAATGTCGATTTAAGCTCGTAAAGCTCAGAAGTTAATTTTGTTTTTTGTTCATTCACTTATGATTTTTAGAAGAAAGAAACTCCTCAATTTGGTGCATGACAAGTCACAACAAAAGTTGACCCTGCATCTGTGACCGACCCCACTTTTGACCCCCCAAATTATGTATTGCATATACTTATAGGTTGAACAAAAACAGAAGTTGCTGGAAAAGCACAGCAGATCTGGCAGCATATGTGAAGAAAATATCCGAGTTAATGTCTCGGGTCCAGTGACCTTTCCTCCGGCTCTATCCTATCATTTACTCCCTACTCCAGCCCCCTCCCTATTTTCTGCATATAAACCGGCGTTCTTCCAGCTACCATCAGTTCTGAGGAAGGGTCACCAGACCCAAAACTTTAATTCTGTTTCTTCACAGATGCTGCCAGACTCGCTGAGCTTTTTCAGCAACTTCTTCTTTTTTTGTTCCTGATTTACAGCATCCACAGTTCTTTTGGTTTTTATTTATAAGTTGAATCTCATTTTCTGCCAGGACATGCTATACTTACATTAGGAGTCAGCCTCAGCTGAAGAAGGGTCCTGACCCAAAATGTCAACTTTCCTGCTCCTCTGATGCTGCCTGGCCTGTTGTGCTCCTCCAGCTCCACACTATTTATACACTTCACCCTGTTTTTGATGGGATTTTTTGAGGCTTCAAAGGAAAACTTAGATGCTTGCATCTGTAGGTAAAGTAAACCTATGCTATAGAGTACATTTCCATTTATTATATAAATTGATCTGAAGGAAGGATATATAGCATAAGGTTTCAATTGGAAGTTGAAATGTGGGGTAACTCATTGACTAATTTATAATGCAGTGTAGCTTTGTGACTTAAGCAACTAACTACATGTTGCATTTAACCAAATGGACAAGGATGCTTTTAGTTTTTTGTCACAGCTGTGAAACCCAATGTTGAATTTGACTTTCAGGAACTTGGGAAGAACTGGGAGGAAGTTCAGGCTGAAGATGACAGAGAAATGACAGAAGAGCAAGATGAGTAAGTGGTTTAAAGGCTTCAAACTTCTACCGTTATCGTTTTGTGCTTTCTGTAAGAAAGTTGTCTTTATTTTGGGAAATGAATCAAAGAATTCTGGTGGAAATTACAATGCACTGATGCAGTCTCAATGATTTAAGTCATACATCACAAAAATGAAGAATTAGCAGTTTTGTTATTCAAATTCATCAGACACTACAAGACAGAAGATATAGCATTTTATAATTTCCATTTGCAGTCTTACTCAATCCATTTATTTTCCATGTTATTAAGTTTTTTTTTTAATTCAGTCAGCCTCGAAAT
The DNA here is from genome assembly GCA_024137785.1 of Ginglymostoma cirratum. Classification (NCBI taxonomy): domain Eukaryota; kingdom Metazoa; phylum Chordata; class Chondrichthyes; order Orectolobiformes; family Ginglymostomatidae; genus Ginglymostoma; species Ginglymostoma cirratum. The sequence goes on along the minus strand of JAHRHZ010000021.1, from coordinate 27,734,129 downwards.
GAATAATTGATGTTCAGACCTAATTCTTGAGCAGAAAGGAATGTGAAATAGAGATTAGTTTGTAGCGCTGAACTCTTGCATCAATTAGCGGAGGAAAAAATAATTATTGATGCAAGCTTGTTTTCTACCCTCCCTTACAGCATACTGTGTCATGGGGCAGAAAACACCCAAGTTCTTGCACTTGGAAAACTGATGGAATGTTGACAACCCCTGACAATAAAATTTATTGTGTTCATTAACTGCCATATATGCTCAATATTACTGACAGTGATAAGTTGGATTTCTTTCGTAGATTTCTTTTTATTCTTCATGTTTACACCTTGGAGAGCCATTTCGTATTTCTGCAAGAAGAGATTTTCATTGCACTGGCATGCTGCCAATGGCAAACGTAAAGAGTAATATCAAACTCCACCTTTCATAATTTGTATCGTAAATTTGTACCTACTCAATTTGTAAATCATTTGCATGGGTAATTTGCTGGAGGTGAGATACAGTATTGCAATGAGGAATGTGGAAAAGCAAGTTGGTGCATGTCACAGCTTATTTAACCCCAGTTTTCACTGAGACAGACTGTGTTCGATTCCCACTAATGGAACCAACAGTACTGTCATTGCAGTGCTGTTTCCAGTTAGTGAAAGTTTTGATTAGCTACTATGTAGCTCTTGGTTATTTTCAGTGGGCCAGTCACCATGATTGCTGGAGTGCGGACAGTGTAAATCAGAACAAAAATAGAAATTGCTGGAAAAGCTCAGCAGGCCTGGCAGCATCTGTGGAGTAATAGCAAAGTATACTTTTCAGGTCAATTGACCCTTCCTCATAATTCTATTCAGACTGCCAGACCTGCAGAACTTTTGAAGCAATTTCTATTTTTGTCTCTGATTTACAGCATCTGCAGTTCTTTCATTTTTATTTCTTATTTATCTCCCTGCCACTTCTGTTCTAGGCATGCCTATCTTGAAGTTCTGCTGCTCTCTCCAACAGGATTTCCATTCCATTAAGTTACGAGGAAGGGTCACTCGATCTGAAACGTTGACTCTGACTTCTTTCCTCAGCTACTACCAGACCTGCTGAGCTTTTCCAGCAATTTGTACTTTTGTCCATTATCTTCACAGGTGCTCATTGTGGACTTTGATTATGCAGTCACTGTGAACATAATGTCCATTCCTTGCCCAAACAACAGCACTGTCAAGCAAGTGCCAAGATGATATTGCCACCAAGTCTTGTGCTTGTTTCGCTAGTGTCAGTTATGAGAAGGCTATATTCTTCTATATTGTATTCTAACTTGCGCAGGACCTAAAAGTGTCAACTTCTGTTGTGAAGCATTTGGCTATTTGTGTAGTATTTAAGAGGAGTTTTTAAGAATAGGAACCACCTATTATATTTAACATATAAATTTTTCTGGTGATTTATTTTTACATTATTTTTACAGTGATTGGTCAGATTGGCAAGATCATCCAGTTTGTGTTGTTTGTCTCTTCTGTGAGAAAGCAAAAGATACGACTGAAAAACTGCAACATCACATGAAGGTAAAATTCAGTAAAATAATATCATGGAATACGTAATTTATCCAATGAACAGTCAACAAACCAAATAGCTTACAGATTACATGCCTCAATGTTCATATTTTATTAAAAACTCCACGTATTCCAAAGAATTTTATTACATTCTCCTAATGACATTATGTAATAGCTAACAACAGCTTAATATCTCTGTTTAAAATCAAATAAACATTTTGGGGCTGAAAGTCTATAAATGTGCTGTAGTAGTCATCTAATTTCATGTATAATTGTTATGAAAATAGGCTTTTGTATTTCCTTCTTGAAAACAAAAACACTTCTATCTTTCATTGTTATTCCTTTCAGTAAGTTGATTTCAGTAAAGCAATTTGCATCTTGTCTTGTTAACTGTCAACTTTTAAATGGGCCTGTAGCTTCTAACGATTGTCTTTATTTATCCTTAGCTTCTCTGATGCATGTTGTTTCTGACTTTCTGACTTGCTCTTCAGTCACGTAATCCAATGTATATCACTGAAGGTAACATTGGAATGGCAATTTAGAAGGAATTCTTTTCCAAAATTGCACTGGTAATTCAGGCAGTGACACCCTTACCAAATGACTGAACCAAACAGGATTTCCTTTATTGTGGGAACTACTATTAACTATTCCTTCCCTTCCCAACATATGCAAGGAAACCAAGGCCAAAATCACTGTCAAAGTTCACTTCTGTCCATTCCCCATTTAGAGAAAACTATAGCACAGAAGGTGGACTTTTTTTTAAATCAAGCTTTGCTCTTTGAATACTGCTCTGCCCTCTGAGATTATGGTATTAGCATCACATTCTCCTAGTAAAGGGGTAGTGCCACCTCTCCTGAAACCTAGCTGTTAACGCTTAGTTAGCACCAACCTACAGAGAGTCTTAATTCTAATTTTCAGGGTCTTCCTATTTCCTAATCTTCCTATTTTCAGATTCATTATTTGATTTTCTAGTGTTGTAACAGTAGATACCATCAAAGTTTTCTCAAAGCATAGGCACACTCCCTCTTGATGGTAAGAATCCTGCTGGGAACCTAATATACTCAATAAATGACCCAATTCAGGAAAATGAGAAAGGGTCAAGTGGATGCAGAGGAAAGCGTGCAAGTCTAACACCAGTGGAGCTTCCCCACCCTCCCTCAAACCCAAACCCCAAACAATCAAAATAACAACTGCATCCCTGCAAAGAAAACAAAAAAAAAAAAAGTCAGCATGCCCAGACATAATCTGTCACCTGCCACACCTGTGACTACCTGGAAATACAGTAAGGAAAATTGGTTGTTTAAAAGTCCTGTGGAAATTACTAAAAAAAAATTACAATGTTTGAAAAAGACTTTGCTTTAAGAGTATGAGTTCTACAGAAATTCAATTGGTACCTTTTGTGAATAATAAGAGCTACTGGTTCATGTGAACTGGTGACCTTTGGCCTGTAAGCAGTACACCAGCAAGTTGGTAAAATAATACAGCATAGAAAGATGCCATTCAGCCCATCAATCCCGTACTAGGTCTTTGGACTAGCTACTCAAATAAAAGGAAAATACGACAGATGCTGGAAATCTGCAATGAATACAGAAAGTGCTAGAGAAATTCAGCAGGTCCAGCAGCGTCTGTGGCTAGAGAAACAGTTAACGTAAGATAATCGGTGCATAGATGCAGAAACCAAGAGAAAATAAACAAACATTTTTAGTGATTGGAACCAGATAAGTCTTATTGACTGAGATCCTTGATTGAGGTTGTTAACCTTGTCCAATCAGGAAACCGTGGGTGACCAGTATAAACAGGGGATTCAGAATCTCCTCACTTCATGGACTGACTCTGAGCTGGCTGGAAACAGCCACTGTACTGTGCACATGGAAGTAAAGGGTGACTTGGTGACAGGATACATGGACCTGCAGAAGAATTGGTCACGGACAATGGGACATCATTTACCAGCAGGGAATTTGAGCATTTCCAAAAATTAGATGGCATTCAGCGCAAAAGAGCAGCTCCACACCATCCATCATCCAATGGTCTGGTGGAAAGTGTGGTCCAGATGTTAAAGGCAGGTTGAAAACCTACCTCGTCACCTGATACCAAACTGACCCGGTTCTTGTTCAACTATAGAACCACCCCTCATGCAACAACAGGTATAGCTCGAGCAAAGTTGTTGATGGGGAGAAGAATCTGCACCTGGAGGGTGAGAGTGAAACAGCAACAAGAACACCAACGCCTTTCACATGTTGCCTGTGTGGAAGAGAGACAGCTTACTTCAGCGGGGCAGAGTTTAGTGCCGGAACCACGGAAGTGGCCCTGCATGGGAATAAGGCAAGGTTCATGCGAGGTCAGGTTCCATGACATAAAAAGCTCAGATAGGTGAGGAAGTCCTGAACAGACATGTGGATCATCTGAAAGCTGCTACCTCACAAACGGGCAAGGAGCAAAATATACTTGGCCCCTTAGAATAGCCAGAAGGCTTGTCAGAAAAAGTGGGTTCTCCCTCAAAGTGTCAAGGAAACCTCCAAGTCTGAGATGGATGCAGCCTCAATACTGTTACTGCTGGAAGAAGAGGAGAAAACTTTCTTAAGGCGCAAGAGATGAGTAATGGTCCGGTACTCACCAACTGTGTCCATGTGTGTGTCAGAGGAACCAGACCTGGAGCAAAAATGTCCCAGGAGAAGGTACTAGAGAAAGACCAGGCCTACATCCCTGGACTTAACAGAGGAGGGTGTAGTGGTTGGAACCAGGTGAATCTTATTGCCTATGAGATCCTTGATTGGCCCAGGTTAACAACCCCAATCAGGAAGCTGTGGGTGACCAATCTAAACAGGAATTTAGAATTTCCTCACTTCAGGGACTGACTCTGAGCTGGCTAGCTACAGGATGCACATATAAATAAAGGGTGACTTGGTGACAGAATTTGGCCTCTCAAGTTATTTCAGATATAAAGTAAAATACAGCATTCTTCCAAGGAGAGAAGTAAATTACTCTCAAGAAGAGGCTTTTTTTTTGTTTGGAAAGCTTAAAGGGGACTGTGTGAATAGCTTTGAGGCACTAAGGAACCTGGTGATTTCCCAGAAGTGGTCAAAATGGATTTGTTTTGGTTAATCAATTGAAAAGGAACTTGGGAAGGTTACATCTTCAGGACTGTGGTGACCCAAGGAGGCGAAGATTCGTAGCAATGTGCTGATGATAATGGTCCCCCCATGAAACTTAAACATGAAAACTATTGTCAGAAAGAGTTCCCAAGCCTAATGTATAGAGAGTGTACAGATACTATTTAATGTCATTTATACTTTTATTTGTAGTACTATTTGCCTATCAATTTATGTCAATTTACTTTCATTTTAATAAGAAAGTGACATAATGTGGAATCTGGTTGGTGTTATCTTCATTTGGGTGTCATGCAAAGAATGTGGTTATTTTAGATTATGGTTCCCCCAAATGAATCAAATAGTACCTTATGGTCATGAAGCTGGATAGCCTATCAATAGGAGAAAAATAGACAGCACATGAGAAAACTAAAAAAAGCTATATATAAAGTGGATAAAATACAGTTAAAGCGCTTGTAATTTAAGGTGTGTATTGACATTAAGTTCTATTCCCCACTATGAAATTTGAATTTGATTACAACACTGTCATTTAATTTATAAGAGCATTCTATGAAATAGTTACATATCTAAAATATCAATATTAATAACATCCAGGGTATTAAAAAGGTTGGCAGATTGGGAGGGGGTGGAGAAGATTTAACTTATAGTCTTATTAATTAGAGATAACAAGCATGGGGCTGGATGAACACAGCAGGTCAAGCAGCATCATAGGAGCAGGAAGACTTGTCTGCCTCCTCTCCACCTATCCTCTCCTCTATCCATCCTCTATCCACCTCCCCCTCTCTCCCTATTTATTTCAGAACCCTCTTCCCCTCCCCCATTTCTGATGAAGGGTTC
>JAHRHZ010000021.1:27711076-27728271 GCA_024137785.1 Ginglymostoma cirratum | reverse complement strand
CTCTTCCCCTCCCCCATTTCTGATGAAGGGTTTAGGCCCGAAACGTCAAGTTTTCCTGCTCCTATGATGCTGCTTGACCTGCTGTGTTCATCCAGCCCCATGCTTGTTATCTCGGATTCTCCAGCATCTGCAGTACCTTTTATCTCTGATACAATTTTAACCCCACTGCGAAGCCTCTTCTAAGGATTCCTACCCTGAAGAAGTTACCCTCCTCCCTCAGGAAAACTCCTCCCTACCCCCCTACCTGCACTCACCTTTACTGGCTCCATCCCCGCCTCTTCGACTTGTCTGCCTCCTCTCCACCTATCCTCTCCTCTATCCATCCTCTATCCGCCTCCCCCTCTCTCCCTATTTATTTCAGAACCCTCTTCCCCTCCCCCATTTCTGATGAAGGGTCTAGGCCCGAAACGTCAAGTTTTCCTGCTCCTATGATGCTGCTTGACCTGCTGTGTTCATCCAGCCCCATGCTTGTTATCTCGGATTCTCCAGCATCTGCAGTACCTTTTATCTCTGATACAGTCTTATTAATTACTTTATTTTAAGATTTAAGTCCACCTGAGTATTGGGATGAAAGTTTCTCATCACATGAGGGTGTAGCAAATAGAGCTTGTTCAGTTTCACCCTAGTTTCTGTCACAGCTTCAAACACTACCAAATAACTGTCCATAAATTCTGAACAAATCTCAGAGTCCCATTTAGCAATGTCCTTGGGCATTGCAGTTGTATATTCATAGAGAACAAAACTCTCAGACATAAAATTTTAAATGTTAGCAGGAGTATCACTTCAGCACCCACATTTCAGTATATCTAATGAACCCTGGGTCATCTTATCTCTGTTTCTGGCTCTGCAGATGGTACCAGACGCGGAGTTTCTCATCTACTTTGTGTTTCTATTTTATTTTGTGCCAGAACCTCTTCCGCTTTGAAATGTTATACCTATGTTTGTGTGTGTCCTAAATGTCACTTTTTATTATTTCTCACAGATTAGTTAGTAACCTTGTAGCTGGCTCCTTCATTTTGACGTAGCAAACTGTATTTTAATTGAGGTGTGTGTTGTGAAGTTGGGTAGAGTACTTGTGCATTGGGAGGCAGGAAGTTAGAATTTGATGTTTGTCGAATGCTTGAGGGGGGGGGAAAGCTTTGTGTGGTCCCTTTAAAAGATTATATGCTTTTTCAATGCTTTGAGGTTTAAAATGGACATCTGTGAACAGCAGCTTGAAAGTTTTTAAGTTTTCAAGATCACCCAAATGGAAACATTTGTATCAAAAGGCCGTACATTTAGCAGGCCAAGCAGCAGTTTTTACCAAGACAGCAAGTTTTGAATTTAGCCAATCAATTTGAACCAGGCACTTAGATACCAAAAACTTATCAGATTTCAATTTGCTGGTTTTGACAACATAGGACTAATCCTATTGGAAGTAGTATTGATGGGTCATCAAGGATATAAAGAAGGGGCAGTTGGATAAAACCCTAGAGCTAACTGCCAACAGCCAGAGCTAACAGCCCTCCGCTCTCAAGAGAATCGCTGGGTCTCGCAGCCTCCTCTATGTCTCAGGGAGAGCACCATCTAAGTAACAAAGGTACCCATGGCATAACTAGTTAATATTCCTGACAGAAGAATTGACGGAGAAGGCATAGAACATTCCAGAAGGCACATAGCCTGGCTGTAATTTCAAGAGACTAAATTATATTTTTTTTAATGTAAGTGGGACTTATATTTATTGGAACAGCATACCATTACAATCTTTCTTTATTTGGAAATTGTTAGTAGTTAGAAGGGATTTATTCGGTTTGTTAATAGTTCAGTTAATTTGTTCACTGTTAGAATTAGATACATAAATTGGTACTCATTGATTTTAAAGTGAGTATCAGGGGTTTCTATAATTTAACTGCTAGGAGTTGCTGAAAGGCAGGTTACACCATTTTTCACATTCATTTTGGAGATTATAGGGTGAGGCATTCCTTTGCGTGTTTCGGTTTTAATTCTCAGATGGCTTTATAGCATGATATATCTGCATGCTGAAAAGGACTTAAAATGTTTGTTTGAGCTGATTAAGGTAGTTAAAAAGATGGCAGCCAATTCACCTCAGTGTTTTTCCCCCCCACCCCCATCCCCTTCACCTTGTCATGCCAGTATGGTATTGATGCAATTTTATTCTTACCTGTCATATTTGACCTTAACTGTGTGCCCTATTTTGTAGGTGGCTCATCAATTTGACTTTCCAAAATTGAAGTCTGAAATGGGTATGTGTATATATAATATTATTTTTTAATCTATTGTATTTACAGACATTGTTTGTGATATCATTTGGTTATATTTTCTGCTATTGCTTTATTGACCGTGCCATGTTGATGTAATTTCTCCAAACATTTGATACAAATTTCCACCCAGTCTTCCCATACTGTGAATTCCTACCGTCAATTGTGTAGGTATTCAGTAGACATTGAGGAATTCTCAACAGGAAAGGAGGAGACAAATTGGCTACAATGCTCCAGCAATTTTTCTATTAGCCTAGAATGGAGGTTCTCAGACCATCTTCTTTGTATCAGCTAAAAACTTTCTGGCTGAAAAATAGAGGAATAAACAAAAATTGCAAGGATAAAGCTTTTAATTAAAGTCTGACTGATGAAATACTTCTTTGCAATCTATTTTAACTGTATAAACCAGCAATCTGTGATAAAGAGACTATAGTGAAGTGTATGTGGGGTGTTGGGCGGTGGCACACAGAAGCCTGTGAATAATTTTTAGTTCAGTGGGGTTTAACAGTGGGATGAAAGACATCCAGAAGCAATATTTGCTTCATGCAGCTGAGAAAATTTAGAATTTGGAGAAGCCCAGAGACTGTATTTGCTTGGTGAAGCTAGCTGTCAGCAAAACAAAATGGAGTTGTACCCGCATGTTGATGCTCGAGTGCAGTTTCATGCATCCAGTGGAATGCCATCCTAGGAAAGGAGGGTGAAGTGCCAACATGATCAGGCATTGAGGAATTCTGTGACAGAATGATCTTTGAGGTAGTTCTGAAGCTTGATCTCCAAAAGAGAAGAAATTGAATCTCAGGTAGAGTTTTGTCCATGATTCATTCATGTCTGGGAGTTTGCTGATAAATCTGTGGAATCTGTCTTGACTTCATTTGTTTCTTGTTTTGGGGGTGGTTCAGCAGTTTATGTATTTATATCTGGTTAATTTTGGATGTTAGAGTAAGTTGTATATTGTTGATTTAATACTCTTCTAAATTTATATAGTAAGTTCTGTGTTTGTTTATTGAAAACCATAGAGTCATATTTCTTTACTCTCTCAGTACCTGGATCTCACATCTTGTTGACTTTTTTTTTTGAAAAAATTGCTCCCTGGCTCGATCTTAACAGATTTGGCAGTCTGATCCATAATCATGACAAGACTGATAACCTTTATGAAGAGATAAAAATTTCCCAGTGAACAACTCCAAGGACTGCACAGAAATATTTCTCATTCTAAGACTCTTACTGTAAAAACAAACCAGAGTCAGTAGTGGCAAAATATTGCTCGTAGGCAGTTTAAACTTTAAACAACAGAGACAGTGACCGCCCCACCCGGTGACGCCATTCTATAAGTTGATAAGCTTAATCTCCAAAGTTCTGAGGAAAGCTGTACAAAATAACATTTTAAACCTAAGAACGTTATGAAGCTAACTTGACGGGTCACTTGGTCTTTTGATGTAATTGATTTTCATGTGTTTACTGCTACTTTGAGGTGCATTATAATACTCCGTGACAGTTTGAAGCTGGAATGTATTTTACCCTGAATACACTGAAAAAAAGAGGGTTTTTTTCCCTCCATTTCTCGTAGGTTTAAATTTCTACCAGCAAGTGAAATTAGTAAATTTTATCAGAAGAGAAATTCACCAGTGCCGATGCAACAAGTGTGGGGAAACGTTTAGCTCAAAAGCAGGTGTGGTAAACCATATGACTGAAACAAACCATATGATGTCACTGCTCGAGAGATCTGCCTGGGATCAGCCACAGTAAGTGTTAAATTCAAGTAGTTTAATTAGTTTCAAATACTGTGAATATATTTTCCCCCATTATTACCATATAGCCAGTGCAAGGTATCAGAGAAGGGTGTTACAGATTGGAGAATCTCCACATAGGCAGGCGCTTAAGAATAAATGAGCAAAGCCCAACATGGCCATGGTTGGAATTCAAAGTTGCAAAACATGTCAAGGAAAATCGCCAGAATGAGCTCTCAGCTTCTCGGACCTCTGAATCCTGAACCTGAAACAAACAAGCAAACTAGGCATTGCAGATTTTAATGTCAGCCCTGGATGGTATCTACTTCATATGAAGGGAGACACTTTGGGACTGTGACCAAAAAAAAACTGAAGTTTCATAGTGGGCCCTAGCTAAATTTAGTAACAAGGTTAAACAATAAAAACATAAGAAATAGGAGCCATTCAGCCCCTCAAGCCTTCCCCACATTTAGTGTTCTGTGTGGATTGCCTTATGAGGAAAGGCTAGAGAGGCTGGGCCTATATCCTCCAGAGTTTAGAAGAGTTAGAGGTGACTTAATTGAAACATAAGATCCTAAGGGGACTTAATCAGATGGATGTTAAAAGGAAGTTTCCTCATATGCAAGGATCTGGAACTACACGAAGAAATAGTTATTTTCATCTGGAACATGTTCAGATTGTACAGCCTTGACTATGTTGTTGTTGAAGTTAGATTGCGAAATAATGATAGGTTGGTTTAACCAGCTTTTGTTCAGTTGTTGGAAGTCTCTGAACTAGCCATTCAAGAATGGCATGAAGAAAAAGTGGCAAAACTAGATGTCTGCTGTCGTACTCCTTTGTGTTGCATCATCCTTGCAGATCAACTGTAGCTCAATCTAGGGTGTTGTAAAATTACAATTTACCCCAGAAATGAGATGAGGTACAAACTAAAAACTAAAAATAATGATAAAGGAGAATTAATAGAAAACGTGGGGGAACAATTCTAGAAAATGGAAGCAGTGAAAATTATAATTATAGCTAGACCTGTAAATTTTGGGGTAGTCGTAAGGACTTTAGTGACTAAGGTTAATAATTAATGATCATTTGAATGGCCAGGATTTGGATCAGAAAGTGAACATGACACAGCTAACCAAGGCAATTCTGATCAATGTACCAGAATCCTTACAGGAATGTACATATCTGTCTGATATCTCATAAAAATTTGAAGATAGCATTTGACAATTTCATGCATAAGGCAGAGGATTTCTAAGCACTTTTTTAGGACACTGAACTGTGACATATTTGTTCTCCTGCACAAGTCATATCCAGTGAAATGAAACAAAAAAGAAATAAATTTCCATTAAGGGCACTGTTCTTACAGAATGCTTAAATTAAAGGAATGCTCCAATGACTTGATTGTGTTCAGATAATCCAAGAGTTCTGTACTAATTTTCTTGTTGCTGTGATGTTTCCATTATTCATTAATTCCATAAATAAATAAGCAAAGCAATGAAGGCAAATTAGCCATATTAAATTGAAAGAACATTTCATGTCTTATGTTTTACAGATATATGTATATTTTATGTGTTAAGTATTGAGCTACCTCCAAACAATAGACGTTAGGACGTATAGCTACAGTAGTGATACACTGTCATAGATGTTATTTCATAGAATTTCAAAATTGGTTTACAAACAATACCTTCAATACACCACTTTGTTAACCATATGTGGTCCACAGTTGTTAATTTTGCATATCTTGTTTAAATTTTGCATATCTTGTCAATTCGTGCAGTGATGTTATTGTTTCTGTTTTTAGGTATTATTTTCCTACTTATGAAAATGATGCTCTACTTTGCTGCCTATCTGATTGCGAGAATGAATCTGTGGCTGACAACCAAGCAACAGACATTCCTGTCATCGCAGAAGATATTTCAAACTTGGAAACTTTAAAACAAAGTAGTATTCTAAATTGTTTGCACCACCCAGATACCAAGAACTAACATGCATTCTTTCTCTAAACATGGAGAACCACTATTTAGTGAATCCACCAGTAGCAGCTTCTAATATTCCATTGATATAATTGGCCAACATCAAACTATTTAGACAATTTGACTGTGATTAGCTCATTTAGTTCTTCTGCGCAGGAAAGCAGAGGTACTCTGGTGGTGCTATTGATGAGCATCTGCGTAGAGTCATAGTGTCCCACAGCACACGGATGCCGGTCCTTCGGCCCAGACTGGTTCATGCTGAGCAAAATGTCCACGCTAACCCCTTTTGCCTGAACTTGGCCCATATCCTTCTAAATCTTTCCTGTCCGTGTATTTGTCCAAATGCCTTTTGAATGTTGTTAATGTACCTGCCTCCACCACTTCTGCTGGCAGCTCATTCCAGATGCAAACCACCCTCTGTGTAAAAAAGTTGCTCCTCTTTTTATTCTCTCTCTGCTTACCTTTGTCTGATGTCCTCTCGGCCTTGATTCCCCAACCCTGGGAAAAAGACTGAGTGCATTCACCCTGTCCTTGCTAAACTTCTTGTGTACTCATTCCAGTTTAATAACATCCTTCCTATAGCAAGGTGACAAAAACTGATCACAATACTCCAAGTGCAGCCTCACCAACATTCTGTATAACTGCAACATAACTTTTCAACTCCTGTACTCAGTGCCCTGCCCGATGAAGGCCAGTGCACCAAAAGCCGTCTTCACTGCCCTGTCTACCAGTGATTCCACTTTCAGAGAACCATGCACCTGATCTCCAAGGTCCCTGTATTCCACTACACTCCTTAAGTCCCTACTTTTCACCATGAAACTCCTACCTTGATTTGACTTTCCGAAATGCAACACTTCACACTTTTATCTAAATTAAATTCCATTTGCCATTTCTCAGCCCACTTCCTCAGCTGATCAAGATCCTGTTGCAATTTCTGATAACCCTCCTCACTGTCTTTGATACCAAATATTTTAGTGTCATCTGCAAACTTACTAATCATGCCTTGTACATTCTCATCCAAATCATTGACGTAGATAACGAACAACAATGGGCCCAGCACCGACCCCTGACACAGACCACAAGTCACAGGCCTCCAGTCTGACAAGCACCCTTCCACTATTACCCTCTCTTTCCTACTGTCAAGCCAATTGTGAATCCAGTTTGCCAGCTCTCCCTGGATTCCATGTGATCGAACCTCCCAGAGCAACCTGCCAAATGAAACTTTATCAGATGTCTTGCTGAAATCCATATGGGCTATTTCTACCACCCTGCCTTCATCAACTTTCCTGGTGACTTCATCAAAGAACTCAACCTAATTTCTGAGGCATGATCTCTCATGCACAAAGCCATGCTGACTACTCCTGATCAAACCCAAATGCATGTGTATCTTATCCCTCAGAATCTTCTCCCGTAACTTACCAACCACAGCAGTAAAGCTTACTGGCCTATAGTTCCCAGGCTTTTCTTTGCAGCCCTTCTTGAATAAGGGCATAATATTTGCTACCCTCCAGTTTTCCGGGACCGCACCCATGGCTAGCGATGATGCCGATATGCCAGCCTGTTGCAGGGTTCTTGGATATATCTGGTCAGGACTAGGAGATTTATCCACTTTCATTCTAATATATCTAACACCACCTCTAATGTGATATGGACTGTCCCCAAGATATCACCAGTTGGAGCTGATCGGATAATTCATAGGCAACAAAGTTTTACTTGGATATAATCATAGCATTCTGCTGGCCTTAAGCTACTTGGTTTGGACTGGAACAAAATATTTTTGAAATAATTTGGTTTGTTGTAATTTCTCAGTTCTTTTAATCTTCCCACTGGATTTGTGAATTGCATTTCCCTTCACTGTATATATGTCCAATTGAGATTTAATGTGAAAGAGCGACCCAACCCAAGAGAAAGCACTCAAAGTTTGTTTCTGAACTGCTGAAAATTGAAATGAAGAATTTATTTTTGAAGTTTCTGAAGAAGGTTTGTGAGACTTGAAACATAAATTCAGTTTCTCTCTCCACAAGCTGCTGCCAGAACTCTAAGTTTCTCTGGCATTTTCTGTTTTTATCGCCCCATTGCTTATTGTTTTGTTTTTGTTTGACAGTTTATTGACTCGGCTAATAAATTACTGTTGACAACTGAATACTTCATTAAACATGGCAGCACATTCAGTTTAGTTTGGTTTGTGAGCTGTTTTTAGCATACCAGTAAACATATTTGCATAAATTCCTAATAAGTAGCAAAGTTGTTAAGTCTTAAGATGATGTTTAAAATATTCCAGTCAATCATGAATAAACTAAACTTCAGAAAATTTAAGATAACAAGCATGGGGCTGGATGAACACAGCAGGTCAAGCAGCATCATAGGAGCAGGAAATCTCGACGTTTCGAGCCTAAACCCTTCATCAGAAAAAAAAAAATCAGAAAATTTAAATAGTTTGTCACGTGGAAAATAGTCATGTTGTAATTAATTGTTACTGTCATTTTGCATTCTGGATGGAAAAATGTTGTATCACAGCATTGGCAGCTGTGCTGTGGCATTCTGGAAATGAATGCAGGAAATGACTAATGGACACATTATCCCAAAATGCAAGTTGCCCTTTGAAAGAATTGATAAACAAAAATAAGTTATCCAATGTAAGGTCACCTTATTTATTGTGTATTACCATTTAGTTAGTTCAAGAAGGAATAAGTTCAAATGCAGCTTTTGAATTTTTGTTGAACTAATTTTATGACTGTTCCAAAAATCTAATTCTGAAGTGGTCAGAAGTTTTCTATCTTATTAGTTTGGTTAATCTCAAACCTTTTGAAAGAAAGTTCAACTTTTTTTATCCACCTGTATACATTCCTGAAAAGTTGAATTGCAACTATTAAATATATGAAAATTGGCAGTGGTATTGATTCGATAAAATTGTATGCTGTTCAATTTTGCTTTGATTAAAAAGGAGCTCGACAGTTAAAAAAATTTGAACTGTTTCCATGATGACTTTTATAATTAAACAAAAGTTCACAGTGAGCATGTTACCAGGCTATAGTATCAAGTATGGCATTAGAACTTCATTTCAGTGTTTAAATATCAAAACAAGGAACTGGGTTTTTTAATGTTATGCGTAATTATTTTTAAAATCGTTATGAAAGGAAGCACTAGTAGAAACATGGAAGTGAAAGATGATGTTCTGCAATTTTGTTCAAGGATTAAAAAAGCTTCTGCTCCATTTGTTTTCTCAAGCTTAATGTAATTTAAAACAATCAAGCATCCGATAAAATGAGTGTTCTCGATCCATTTCATCAGTTATGTTTCCTTGATACCAAATAGTAAATCGTTGTTTTTAATTTAATGATAGAAGTACTTTGTCTAAATGGCTACCTTTCCCCCTCAGATTTAAGTGTCATTGGCAAGGCAACACTTCTATTGGCCATCCCTAATTGCCTTTGAGATGGTTCACCACCACCATGAACCCCTCCATTTCATATGGTGTAGATGTACGGATGTTGCTGTTGGAGAGGGAGTTCCATGATTTTGACCCAGTGTTAGTGAAAGAAGGACATGATAGTGCCAAGTCGGGCTTGTGTATGATGAGGTGATTTCATTTTCATAGGCCTCCAACTCTTTTCTTTCTTGATGGTAGATGTCACGGGTTTGGAAAGAATCTTGGTGAGCTTCTGAGTTGCTTCTTTTGGATGGAACACACTATGCACATGTGGAGGGACTAAGTGTTTAACGTGCTCATCAAGTACAGTCAGTTCTGATATAACGTGATAGTTCTGTTCTCATGCGATCTCGCGTTATAAAAAAGTCATTCGATAGCTTTGCCATTTAACCTAATGGGGCTGGAATATCATTATAGCCAATACAGGTAAGGAAAGTTCTACAAATAGCGGTCTAAATTCTTCAATCGTGTTAAAGCCAATTCGCGTTGAAGAAACACTCGTTATACCAGAGCCGACTATAGATTCTGTTGCATGTGGCAAATGAGATAACTATCCATTGGTCTGTTTTACTGTGGATACTGTTGACTTTCCTGAGTTGTTCAAACAACTGTCACCCACACAAGTGAGAATCTTATGTCCCACGCCAATGTATGCTCTGTGGGTAGTGGACAGGGTTTGGGGAGTCAAGAGTTGAATCACTTGCCAAGCATTCTTAGCCTCTGATGTACTTTTGTAGTCACATCATTTATGTAGTTGGTCTAATTAAATTTCCGAATGTTAGTGGTGGTCTTTCATTGATGCTAGTGATGTTGAATGTCAAAGGGAGATAGTTGGATTGTCTCTATAAAGCTGGTCAGTGCTCTTCACTAAGTAAACTTTCAGTGTTATTTGCCACTCAACAACAAAAGCTTGAAGGTTGCTTAGCTGTTGCTACTTGTGAACATGGATTGCCTCAGTACCTGATGAATGGCAAATGGTACTGCACAGTGCAAGCGTCTCTTTTCTGACCTGATGGAGGGACAGTCATTGATGAAGCAGCTGAAGGTTGTTGGGTCTAGGACACTACATTATGGACTTCCTGAGGTTATGTCCTGGGACTGAGATTATGGGCTTCCAACAGCCACAATCATCATCCTTTGTGTGAGGTATGACTCTAACCAGTAAAACATTTTCCCCAATTCTCATTAACTTTAACTTTAGTATAAATATACTTGGACAAAAGCTGCCTTGATGACCAGGGCCGATTCTCTGACTGGAATTAATCTTTTTGACCAAGTCTGTGATGAGGTCTCTGACAGAACTGAGACTGAATATGAGTGGTCGGTTTATTGCTGCGTCAGTATTCCTGGAAGCGTTGTCGCGATACAGTAGTCATTTGATTGAGAATAGACACATGGGATAGGAATTGACTAGATCGAGTTTGTCCTACGGTTTTGCAGACGGGACTAACCCAAGCAATTCTCCATATTGTCAAGTGAACGCTACTGTTGTAGCTCAACTTTGCTCATGATATATCTAATTCTGGAGAGCATTAAATGGAGGCCGGTCATTTTAACATCAGTTGTGGTCAATATTTTAGAAACAATAATCTGGAAATAAATTGAACATCACCTGGATAAATATTGTTTAAATAGGAAAGCCAGTACAGATTTTTTAAAGGCAAAAAGTGTTTAACTGGATTGAGTTTTTAATGAGATAACACAGCAGGCCAAGCAACATCAGAGGAGCAGGAAAGCCCGAAACGTCAGCTTTCCTGCTCCTCTGATGCTGCTTGGCCTGCTGTGTTCATCCAGCTCTACACCGTGTTATCTCAGATTCTCCAGCATCAGCAGTTCCCACTATCTGAGTTTTTAATGAGGTTTATGAGGTAAGTGGTTAATGAGTATTTTGCTTCTAAAAGACATTTCATAAAGTCATATTCAGCAAGCCAGTAAATTTGAAGCTCATGGAATAATAGGAACAGTAGCAGAATGGATATGAGATTGGCTAATCACTTGTAATGTTGAACACTGCTGTTTGAATTTTTGCAAGTGTGGGCTGGTTGGGTACAGTCAGAACCTTGCATGTTACAAATAGCCAAAAGGATATGTTTGATAACGATCCTCATTCATTCAGGATATATATCGAGCAGCATACAGCACTGCAGTTCATATCTCACATGCTTGTGTGATAGGCAGGATGTCTTTACACCTTGATTAAATGGAAGCCAGTCAATTTAACATCAGTCATGGCCAATGTTTCAGAAACAATAATCTGGAACTAAATTGAACATTACCTGGATAAGTATTGTTTAATAAAGGAAAGCCAGTGCAGATTTTGTATTTCTTTGTACAGCAAATGGTAAGGTCCTAAGGAGTGTTGTGGAACAGAGGGACCAAGGAATGCAAGTACCTAGTTCATTGAAAGTGGCATCACAGGTAGACAGGGTGGTAAAGAAGGCATTTAGCATGCTGGCCTTCGTTGGTCGAGGCATTGAGTATAGGAGTTGGGCCGTTATGTTACAGTTGAATAAGTATTTGTTGAGGCCGCACTTGGAGTATTATGAACAGTTTTGGTCAACTTGTTACAGGAAAGACAGATAAATCTTCTTTGCATACTTGCCAGTTTAAGAGGATGTTGCCGGAACTAGTAGGCCTGAGTTATAGGGAGAGGTGTGCCAGATTAGGACTTTATTCCTTGGAACATAGGAGAATGAGGGGTGACCTTATTGAGGTGTATAACATCATGAGAGACATTAGAATGAATCTATATAGTCTTTTCCCAGGGATGGGGAATTGAAAACTGGAGGGTATAGGTTTTAAGGTGAGAGGGGATAGATTTAAGAAGGACCTGAGGGGCACACTCTTGCGTATATGGAATGGTCTGCCAGAGAAAATGGTTGAGGCAGGTAAATTGCAAATTTTTTTTTTTTAAATTGGATAGGTACATGGATGGGAAGGGTTTCGAGGGATATGGGCCAAATTGGAACTAGCTGAGTGGGCACCATGGTCAGCATGGACCAGTTTGGGCCGAAGGGCCTGTTTCCATGCTGTATTACTCTATGACGGCAAATGTGATTACACATTTGACCAACTTTTTCTAAATAACAATTACACTGACAGCCAATTTAAGATCATCAGTTAGGCTCACACTCTGGTGCACTTGCAGGAAGCTGCAAATATTAATACAGTTTTTTTTTTTGTAGACTGAATATGTATGTATGTTATTCCTGTTTCAACTTAATGAAATAGGTAAAAGCCATTTTTTTGGTTAATTCCTCGCCAATGCTTTGACTAATCAAACTGCCTGCTAAAACTTGACAATTAGATCTCTGAGTCTTTGTCAGGCACTGGTTAGATGGCTACTGTCTATCAGACTCCACTAGCCAAGCAATCAGCATTCCCCTTTCATACAGTGTAAACATGTTGTTCCTCGTTACATTGGTATTGTGGTGAATATCCTGATGAGTCCAAGACAAAGCTTTCACAATATGTATTTTTTCAGCTATACTAGGATGCAAAATCTTGGGTTTGTGTGCACAAATCATTGTAGAGCAGATTAGTAAGTGGTTACCAGAAAGATTTTTTTTTTATATATACATTCATGGTGTCATAGCTAATCCTGCTTTTATATCATTCCTAATTGCCCTTGAGGTGGTAATATTGAGCTGCTTTCTTGAACAACTACTGTTTTTATAAATGGAGGCACAGAATAGCAAAGCAAGGAAGTTTGCAAGAATCTTTATAAAGCAACATTTAGGTCTCAACTGGGGTTTTTCTGCAGTTCTGGGCAGCACTTTTTAGGAAGGATGAGAAGGCTTTAGAGAGGTTGCAGAAAAGATTTACAAGAATACTTTTTCAGATGATGGACTTCAAATTACACTGATTGGTAATGCAGATTGTTCTCCTTAGCAAAAGTTTGAGAAGAGGTTTGGGGATATTCAAAACCATGAAGGGTATAGGTAAAATGGTTGGAGTGAAGCTATTCACTATGTCCTCAAGTCAAGGACAAAAAAATAAACATTGGCATAAAAACCAAACATTTAAGTAATAATAATTTAACTGAACAATCATTCAACATTCTTTATTGCTCATTTATCAATATTATTGGCTGTGATACCACTCAAAATACAATATTTCATACAAGTAACATAGAAAAATGATGTGCATTGCTAAAATTATGCTTTCCTATCACAAAACATGAAAACTATGAAAATGAAGAACTGGAACTGAATGGAGCTATTCTAAGAACATTAAATAAGGGGAATGTGATTTAATACATGACTCATTCATCTTATATAAACGTATATGCAAAATTATGGTTTAGTGGATAAGATGGGAACTAACTGTGAAGATTCAATTCCACAGTCAGTCATGCATTTATGGGATAGACTGCCACCTAGTGCAATAAATGCTAATTCAGTTAGTGTATGATAGGATGTTATAAAATTATTATTTATGCAACAAGTAGTTGAGAGTTTTGTTTTGGAGCAGAAGAACTGTATGACAGATTTAAGTGAGCTAAGTAAGGCAAACCTTCTCAACCTTCTTTGTCATTTATTTTCTGTCCACTTTTTCAATTGATAAGTAGGATATTTTCAAACAGAGGCCCTTTGGAAATCGCTACAGATTAATTCTGACTTGAACAACTATATCATACAGGAACAATTTGATGTGAGTGCTCTGATGAAAGTCATTCAGGAAGTTGACGAAAAACATGAAGTTGAAGAACAACCTGATCAAGTTGTTCTAATTTTCAAATTACCGGACAAGAAAGCTCTTTAAAAGGATGATTCTGGATTGATACCTAGCTGAAAGCCTCTCATGTCAAACCAGAAATTTGATTCAGGTCTAATGAAAGGCCTGGGCATTCCTTTATCTGGAGAGACAATTTGAATCAGATAGTTTGACGAGAATCAAGAGACTATAGTGTAAATTACATAAGCCTAGAACATGTTAGACAACAAGGTTTTTGTCATTTAGCTTAATAGTGAATTGCTTAATTGCATATATTCTAAAGGGAGCTGAATGAATATTTCTGTGGGTGATATCACAGTTTGAGAGATTGCTCGGCTGTTGTGGTGCAGTGGTAGTGTTCCTACCTCTGTGCGAGAAGGCCTGAGTTCAAGTTGCACCTGCTCCAAGGTCTGTCATAGCACATCTGAAGAGGTTGTTTAAAAATATCTTTTAAAAATAATTGCTAGAATATTGATCGCTGACTGGATGATGTAGCATCTGTTTGCAATCAGGTTTTGGAGAGGAATTTCCTAAATTTTTGCTTCCCTGAGTTAGCCTAGTATTTCTATAAATGTTTCCTCGTAAATGAATGAGCTTCTCTTACAAATCATTTCCATATGTTTGTTTAAAAATTTGCTTAAAGAGCCTTTTTCTTGATTTGATTCCAAATTTCAAAATATGATTGAAATGATGAAAATATATTATTAACAGTGATAGCTTCTTACTGGAATAAAATAGTTTATTTCAGAATTTATATTGTTGGGGGGGGGTGAAAGAAAAAGATTTAGTTTGGAGAGATTGAGCCCACTGGATTTGGTGAGAGTCAAAGCATTAAAATGGTCCCCACCACTTTTGTGAAAATGTATTCGCACACAAAGTAAACTGGAGTGACATAAAGCTGAGAGATAAAAGGTACTGCAGACGCTGGAGAATCCGAGAAAACAAGGTGTGGGGCTGGATGAACACAGCAGGCCAAGCAGCATCACAGGAGCAGGAAAGCTTGACGTTTCGGGCCTAGACCCTTCATCAGAAATGGGGGAGGAGGAGGGTTCTGAAATAAATAGGGAGAGAGGGGGAGGCGGATAGAGGAGAGGATAGGTGGAGAGGAGGCAGACAGGTCGAAGAGGCCGGGATGGAGCCAGTAAACGTGAGTGTAGGTGGGGGGGTAAGGAGGAGATAGGTCAGTCCAGGGAGGACGGACAGGTCAAGGGGGCGGGATGATGTTAGTAGATAGGAGATGGGGGTGGGGCTTGAGGTGGGAGGAGGGGATAAGTGAGGAAAAACAGGTTAGGGAGGTGGAGATGAGCTGGGCTGGTTTTGGGATGCGGTTCGGGGCGGGGAGATTTTGAAGCTTGTGAAATCCACATTGATACCATCGGGCTGCAGTGTTCCCAGGCTGAATATGATTTGCTGTTCCTGCAGCCTTGGGGTGGCATCACTGTGACATTGCAGGAGGCCCAGGATGGACATGTCGTCTGAGGAATGGGAGGGGGAGTTGAAATGGTTCGCGACTGGGAGGTGCAGTTGTTTGTTGTGAACCGAGCGCAGGTGTTCTGCAAAGCGGTCCCCAAGCCTTCGCTTGGTTTCCCCGATGTAGAGGAAGCCACAACGGGTACAGCGGATGCAGTATACCACATTGGCAGATGTGCAGGTGAACATCTGCCTGATGTGGAAAGTCGTCTTGGGGCCTGGGATTGGGGTGAGGGAGGATGTGTGGGGGCACGTGTAGCACTTCCTGCGGTTGCAGGGAAAGGTGCCGGGTGTGGTGGGGCTGGAGGGGAGTGTGGAGCTGACAAGGGAGTCGCGGAGGGAGTGGTCCCTCCGGAAGGCAGGTAAGGGTGGGGAGGGAAAAATGTCTTTGGTGGTGGGGTCTGACTGCAGATGGCGGAAGTGTCGGAGGATGATGCGTTAGATCCGGAGGTTGGTGGGGTGGTACGTGAGGACGAGGGGGTTCTTTTTTGGTTATTATTGCGGGGACGGGGCGTGAGGGATGGGTTACGGGAAATGCGGGAGACACAGTCGAGGGCGTTCTCAACCACTGTCGGGGGGGAAGTTGCGGTCCTTGAAGAATGAGGACATCTGAGATGTACGGGAGTGGAATGTCTCATCCTGGGAGCAGATGCAGCGGAGGTGAAGGAACTGGGAATAGGGGATGGCATTTTTGCAGGAAGGTGGATGGGAGGAGGTGTATTCCAGGTAGCTGTGGGAGTCAGTGGGCTTGAAATGGACATCGGTTTCTAGATGGTTACCCAAGATGGAGACAAAGAGGTCCAGGAAGGAGAGAGAAGTGTTGGAGATGGTCCAGGTGAACTTCAGGTTGGGGTGGAAGGGGTTGGTGAAGTGGATGAACTGTTCGAGCTCCTCGTGGGAGCACGAGGCGGCGCCAATGCAGTCATCAGTGTAATGGAGGAAGAGGTGGGGTTTAGGGCCAGTGTGGGTACGGAAGAGGGATTGTTCCACGTAACCTACAAAGAGGCAGGCATAGCTTGGGCCCATGCGGGTACCCATGGCCACCCCCTTTGTCTGTAGGAAGTGGGAGGAATTAAAAGAGAAGTTGTTGAGGGTGAGGACGAGTTCAGCTAAGCGGATGAGAGTGTCGGTGGAGGGGGATTGGTCAGTTCTGCGGGACAGGAAGAAGCGGAGGGCCTTTAGGCCATCTGCATGGGGAATACAGGTGTATAGGGACTGGATGTCCATAGTAAAAATGAGGTGTTGGGGACCGGGGAATTGGAAGTTCTGGAGGAGGTGGAGGGCGTGGGTGGTGTCACGGACGTAGGTAGGGAGTTCCTGGACCAAGGGGGTGAAAATGGAGTCTAGGTAGGTGGCGATGAGTTCGGTGGGGCAGGAGCAGGCGGAGACAATGGGTTGACCAGGGCATTCAGGTTTGTGGATTTTGGGGAGGAGATAGAAGCGGGCGGTGCGGGGTTGGGGAACGATGAGGTTGGAGGCGGTGGGTGGGAGGTTACTTGAGGTGATGAGGTTGTGGATGGTTTGGGAGATGGTGCTCGGGGGTGGGGTCATGATCCAGGGGGTGGTAGGAGGAGGTGTCGGAGAGTTGGCGCCTGGCCTCAGCAATGTAGAGGTCAGTGCGCCATAC
>JAHRHZ010000021.1:27697176-27710676 GCA_024137785.1 Ginglymostoma cirratum | reverse complement strand
GACAAGGGAGTCGCGGAGGGAGTGGTCCCTCCGGAAGGCAGGTAAGGGTGGGGAGGGAAAAATGTCTTTGGTGGTGGGGTCTGACTGCAGATGGCGGAAGTGTCGGAGGATGATGCGTTAGATCCGGAGGTTGGTGGGGTGGTACGTGAGGACGAGGGGGTTCTTTTTTCGTTATTATTGCGGGGACGGGGCGTGAGGGATGGGTTACGGGAAATGCGGGAGACACAGTCGAGGGCGTTCTCGACCACTGTCGGGGGGAAGTTGCGGTCCTTGAAGAATGAGGACATCTGAGACGTACGGGAGTGGAATGTCTCATCCTGGGAGCAGATGCGGCGGAGGTGAAGGAACTGGGAATAGGGGATGGCATTTTTGCAGGAAGGTGGATGGGAGGAGGTGTATTCCAGGTAGCTGTGGGAGTCAGTGGGCTTGAAATGGACATCGGTTTCTAGATGGTTACCCAAGATGGAGACAAAGAGGTCCAGGAAGGAGAGAGAAGTGTTGGAGATGGTCCAGGTGAACTTCAGGTTGGGGTGGAAGGGGTTGGTGAAGTGGATGAACTGTTCGAGCTCCTCGTGGGAGCACGAGGCGGCGCCAATGCAGTCATCAGTGTAATGGAGGAAGAGGTGGGGTTTAGGGCCAGTGTGGGTACGGAAGGGGGATTGTTCCACGTAACCTACAAAGAGGCAGGCATAGCTTGGGCCCATGCGGGTACCCATGGCCACCCCCTTTGTCTGTAGGAAGTGGGAGGAATTGAAAGAGAAGTTGTTGAGGGTGAGGACGAGTTCAGCTAAGCGGATGAGAGTGTCGGTGGAGGGGGATTGGTCAGTTCTGCGGGACAGGAAGAAGCGGAGGGCCTTTAGGCCATCTGCATGGGGAATACAGGTGTATAGGGACTGGATGTCCATAGTAAAAATGAGGTGTTGGGGACCGGGGAATTGGAAGTTCTGGAGGAGGTGGAGGGCGTGGGTGGTGTCACGGACGTAGGTAGGGAGTTCCTGGACCAAGGGGGTGAAAATGGAGTCTAGGTAGGTGGCGATGAGTTCGGTGGGGCAGGAGCAGGCGGAGACAATGGGTCGACCAGGGCATTCAGGTTTGTGGATTTTGGGGAGGAGATAGAAGCGGGCGGTGCGGGGTTGGGGAACGATGAGGTTGGAGGCGGTGGGTGGGAGGTTACTTGAGGTGATGAGGTTGTGGATGGTTTGGGAGATGGTGCTCGGGGGTGGGGTCATGATCCAGGGGGTGGTAGGAGGAGGTGTCGGAGAGTTGGCGCCTGGCCTCAGCAATGTAGAGGTCAGTGCGCCATACTACGACTGCCCCTCCCTTGTCCGCGGGTTTTATGGTGAGGTTGGGATTGGAGCGGAGGGCTGCACGTTCTGCGGTGGAGAGGTTGGAGTGTTTGAGAGTGGTAGAGAGGTTGAGGCGATTGATGTCTGGACGGCAGTTGGAGTTGAAGAGGTCGAGGGAGGGTAGGAGGCCTTGGGGTGGTGTCCAGGAGGAGCGCTTGTGTTGGAGGCGGGAGAAGGGGTCAGTAGAGGGAGGGTTAGATTCGTCATTGGAGAAGTAAACGTGGAGGCGGATGCGGCGGAAAAACTGCTCAATATCCAAGCGTGACCGGTATTTGTTGATATGTGGCTGGAGGGGGACAAAGGTGTGCCCTTTACTGAGGACTGACCGTTCGTCCTCAGTAAGGGGGAGGTCTGGGGGGATGGTGAAGACTCGGCAGGGCTCGGTGTTGCTGTCTCCTCTGGAGCTGCTGGCTGTGGAGGCAGTGGGTGGAGTGTTGTCGGCGTTGGCTGTGGGCGGAGTTATCTAGGTACAGTAATAGAATAAATGTGACATTTTCCAATGGCTCAACAAAGCAAAGTGAAGGCCCAGATTTTGAAGTTGTAATGACAGTGAAACTGTCAACATTTGTTGTCATTCCTCTGTGAAACTGACAGCAGTTTTCAGCATTCATTTGCATCTAAACACAATTTTGTCAGGGATAACCTACTATTCCGCAGGATACACATTTGCAGTCTTCACCACTGCAGTCAGCACGGAACCCAGTAATTTGTCATGGATGTCAAATTTTTACACACTATTATGCTAAAATAATTGTAAATGTTGTGCCGTGTTGAATGAGATGTAATTGAGGTTTTAAAAATTCTCTACACTTGAAAAACTGGTTATAGAATTCTAGTATGTCATTCCTTCCTGGTTAAAGCTTCATGGATTTTTAAGATTGTAAAACCCAATTTTTATTTTATTAAATTAGATCTTTAAACATTTATTTATCACTCATGTATGCGTCAATCTTTATTTTGTTCTTTGTAAAATGATTGAAATGTGAAGTGTGATCTTTGCCCTCAACCTCCAAGTTTGTTGGCTATTCTGTATGCTTGACGAATTCACTGTTTCTGGACACCAGAAGTCCCTGTAGTTGGTGACAAAATGAAAATATTGCTGTAATGGGGCAAGTCAAAATCTCATGTCTTGCTTTCTGCAAGATCAACAGTGTATGCTGTTCATTCATGACTGACTACAAAATCTGGATGTGTATTTTCCAATGTAACATGGGATACATTTGCTTTCCTTAATGAGAGTATATATGCTGCTTTTTTTTTTGGTAATTTATCATTCAAATATCTACTAGTTTTAGAAATGCACATTATTTTCTTGATCAGAATTACAGGGTTGACTTTAGCTGCTAAAGGTTAGCAAAATGAAGTAACTGTTTTGAAAGTAAATGACAAATGATTTATCACAGAACTTTTTTAATTTCTTTACAATAAGATATATATGAATAAAATTACATTTTAAAAATCATTTTGAAGCATTTCATTCATTTAGGGTTCTATACAAACTCAGTAATTCATTTCAGTTGCTGGTTTAGCAGTTAAATGATTGTGACTTTTCAAAGACTCATTTGCCCAACTGAAGCAGCAAGCTGAAATGTACCTAACATCTCACCCAGATTTGGAGAAATTTTGATTTTTTTTTTAAAAGAAGCTTGAAATACGAAAATGGAAAATTTCAGTCACCACTGCACCTTGAACCAACAGTTAAATGAAGTAGATAAGCTTGTGACTTTGTACAAGGCATATTATTATTTTGAGGTAGATCTTAAATTTTCCTTGCACAGTTAAAATTGGGCAGCATGTGTCTACAACTTTAAATATTGCTACCACATTTCATTTGTCAGGATGACTTCATGCTCAACAGATGATAAATCGATTTTGTTTTAAAATAAACACTTAAGTCAAGAGATACACTGACAAAAATGTTGCTGACATTGCATTAAGAAATGGAAGATAGGACATACTTCCTTCCAAGGGTCCTGCAATCCACTTGAGTCATGTAGCTGAATACGACAGTCCTATCTGACAATGTGTGCAAGCTGTGAAATAAGGGTGTAAGGCATGCAGCTCTGAAAGCAAGGTTAGATTCCTGTGTGATTGAAATAACTTGTTAGTAAAGGGGTTTGCTATATTGAGTTGTATGTAAGGCTAGAGCTGCAATTGGTGTGCTATGACATTATAAAAATGCACTATGACCTTTTGCAAGTGACCAAGGTTACAATGAACATTTTTTTTTGGTATTGAAAGTAGTTCTTTGGTCTTGACTCCTGCCATTGATCACCACAGTTATCTAATCCAATGTGCTTCTGAGCATTCATCTGCATGGGCATCTTTGGAAAGAGAACTTTACACCTTCTTCACAAGGCCTCCAGTGCAGCATTAAAGATTTTTACTGTCTGCTCTCTCCATGTTGTGTAATTACTCTAGTCTCTTTGCAAGTTAAGTGGCTTGTACATGGATGTCCACCACCTGCTGCAGCCTGGACATATCTCCTGTTTAGGAAGGTGTAGGCTGGTTTTAAGTAGTGTTAGTTTTAATGTACTCACCTCATGCAGTTTTGGGCCTCTGGTTAGACATGCTGCCATATATCATTACAGTTAACATTAGTTACAGGTTACATAGCATTAAGCAGGCACTATTAGGTTGGCATGCTGCCTATTTCACATTGAATCAAGGTGATAATTGTGCAACATGAGCCAAATGTATCCATTTGCACACCCAATTTATCACTCCCCTTCCCCACTGAGTTTAAACTACCGTTACTTCAATGCCATTTATGAATGGATGCTGCCACATGTGAATGGCTTGTACATAGCAGTCATGTTGTCAGTGCATTTTGTCAGCCAGTTGCTACCCTTTGATTTGTTGTGGTGATTTAAACATGCAGCAAGCATAGTAGAATACTGCAGAATGAAGAAATCATGATGTCTGCCAGAATACTGGGCATGAGATGTTGCAAATTTAAGTCCTGCTTAAAGAATGCAGACATAGGAAGGTCCATTTGCGCGATTACCTTCCCAACTACTGGTTTGAGATTGCAGTAACTGACAGACTTACTGAACATAGCAAAACATCATGTGGACATTCGTGTAGGAGAAACTGCTTGTAAGCGGTAGTGGCAGATGTGCTCAAAAACATGTTCGTTAGACAGGTTTTACAAAGGATATCTGGCATCATGACTAGTACAAAACAAGATGGTAGTGATTATTCATCCCAGCTCCAGGCCAATGCTGCAGGAGTTCCTCAAGGTAGCGTGCCATGCCAAGCCATTTTCGACTGCTTCAGTCACTAGACCTCCAGCAATAGATCAGAAATGGGGAGTGTTCATTGATGATTGTAGTATACAATTCAATTCACAATTCCTCAGATAATCAAGCTGTCCGTGCTCTGTCACAACAATATTGTGATGATATTCAGGCATAGGCTGCTAACTGAAAAATAACATTCATCAAAAATAAGTACCAAGCCATATCCAGCAAGGCAAGAGCTAAGCATCTACCCATTTTTACTATCACTGAATTTCCCCACCATCAAAATCATGAGAATTGGCCAGAAACTTAACTGGTCTACCTATCTGAGTATTGTGGTTACAAGAGCAAGTCAGAAATCGGAAATTCAGCAACAAGCGATTCAGCTCCTAACTATCCAAATTTGTCCACTATCTACAAGGTACAAGTCAGACGTGTACTGGAATATACCTTACTTACCTGGACAAATGCAGCTCTAATAACACCACAAGCTCAACGCCAGCCAACACAAAGCACCCACTTGACTGGCATTCCATTCAATTCCTTACACATCCATTTCATCCACTAACATAATACCATGGCAGCGCACACAATATTTACTGCACTGCAGGAATTCATCATGGCATCTCTGATAGTGACTTTTAATCTCGACCATCTGAAAAGGGGACAAAAAAGGAGCAAATATACGGGAGCACCAACATCTACAAGATCCCCTCACACTATCCTTGCTTGGAAATCTACATACATTCCTTCACTGTCACCGATTTAACACCCTCCGATGTGGAAATAATTTGACAAATTGCACTGTAGGGTCTCAAATAGTTCTCAAGGGCAACTGGAGAGGGTTGATAAATGTTGACTTTACTAATGGTGGCCACATCCTAAGAAGAAATAAGGTGGAAAAGATATATAAAATTTGGAAAAGTGGTACAAAGGAAGAGGATTTGAGGAATAAATATTAGGGGACATGAGCAAGATTGCTGAAGACTCTATTGCCACTGGTGATGAAAGGGATAGGGATTACATAGAATATTCCAGGGAAGATAAACATGAAGAGGCCTCTGAGTGCAGTGACGTCCTAGAGGAATTCAAATAACAGGATGAACATTTTTGACTTGATTAATTAGAAGTTAGAATTGATGAATGCTAGTTGATGGATAAACAATAATTAGTATATGCGGGATGCCAGAAATAGAGTTATAGACAAGTTAGTATTGATGTAGATTGAAAGACGAACAAGGCAAGCAATGAGGAAGTTAAGTCTAGTGGTTACAAAAATAGTTAACAGGTTCAGCATCAGTAGTAATAGAGTGGGAGTGCAAATCTGCAGAATTATAGAGGTAGTACAAAGTAATGAGGATGATAAGAACATAGAATCCAAAGCTCAATCCTGGGTTAGTTTTTGGTAAATTTTGAATAAGATCACTGCTCTTCCCAATCTTCAGAGAAAATTTTAGCCAATGCACTCAAGTCTAAGATAACAGATGGTGACAAGGTTGAAACTTGCAGTGGAAGCAACTAAAAAATGGCTTTAGTCTTTCCAGTGTTCAACTGAAGGAAATTCTGGCCAATCTTGATCTCAAAGAGGCAATCTTTGTAAAAAAAACTTTGTAAATCAAGAGTAGAAGCAGAGAGATAGTGATGGATGTAATCATCAAATATATAAAAGCTACTTCTTTACCTCCTGAGATTAATAGGGAAAGGGAATAAAGTGGGAATGAGAGAAAGCCAAGGGAAAAATGAATGAGGAAAAATAGATGGCAAAAGGTTAGAGTCATGCACCATAAGGGGGGGATAAAAAATGAAAGATGATTGGGAATGTTATAACTGACCAGGTCAAATGCCACCGAGTATTGAATGAGGCACAATACATTATATTCACAGTATACGCTAACATCGTTTTTGACACTCTTACTGCTGTAACATTGTGGAATTTAGATTAAATGGTTTCAGATAGTTTATTGCCTATATGTATTAGACATAGAATAGCCACTGTTATTTTATAGTATACAGGTCATATATCTTACCTATATAGTCTTGTTAAATATTGCTTCAGCATCATAACTCTAATGCTTTTGCTCATATTCAATGAAAGAAGAGCCTTTTTGTAGAATATTGTTTTTGAATGAATATGTGCAATTTCCCACAGAAAGAGCTGAAAGTGTGAAGCAGATGTCTAACCTGCTACCACCTTTGACTTTTTGTGAGGTTTACATGAGGAGGTTCCCAAGACAGGCAGTCAGCATCACCAAAAGGAATGGGTAGGCAGAGGACCCAGAAGCACCTAGAGGTGGAGGCAAGCAAGGGATGCTGATACAGGCATTTTGACAGAAACAGTGATCAACATTGACTACACCCAAAACTTGCTGGTCTTCCAGTGTAAAGACTTGACCTTGAATAAGTCTTGCAGACTGGCACATTCCAAGGTGCAGTTCCACATGCTGAGGGATGCAGTAAAGCTTGCGACAGCTGCAGCCAAGGCATTGTGGGGAAAGACTGCCATCTAAGGTGCTTCTGCCAAAGTACAATGGGGGTCTGTTCAGTTGTCAGATCCTCTCATTGCCTCAAAATGAATATAAATAGTGTCCTGCTGTAATGTTCTATGTTCCCTAAATATAAATTGTCTTTGTTTGCAGCTGCTGGGAAGCTCTGAGGATTGTCAAATTCCAATGTGTTTGTTTTCTTCCTCTGCAAAGTTTATACAGAACTGTATTTGTATGTACATAAAGATATTTTTTATGAATAAAGTATATTTTTGCAATTAAAAAAATCAACTGAGATCGCAGGAAAGCTGTAAGGTGATAGCAAATGAGAGGTTAGCCAATCAGAACAGGGTTTGATCAATGATACACTGGGCACTTCCTTTCAGGTTAGCAATTGGTCTGACTGTTGCAGCTACATCAGATTTGGAAATAAAATCAGCAACACCATTAGAGTGTCTTAAATTGATTGGTTGGTAAGTAACTGCTTTTGCAGTGTGGAAACAGGCCCTTTGGCCCAACAAGTCCACACTGACACTCAGAGTATCCCACCCAGACCCATCCCCCTAATCTACAGAGATAAAAGGTACTGCAGATGCTGGAGAATCCGAGATAACAAGCATGGGGCTGGATGAACACAGCAGGTCAAGCAGCATCATAGGAGCAGGAAAACTTGACGTTTCGGGCCTAAACCCTTCATCAGAAATCTGTTACATAGCCTAAGGTGCAAATTTGCTCTTTCTGAGACCTTCGTTTCAGAGGATCTTGGACTTGGTCCCCATATACTAATTCACACAGGCTAAACCTGATGGACTTACTGGGTGAGACCCTGGTGGTGAACAGAAGAATATCCCAGTCATGGGGCTACTTATGGCAATATGTCCCAACCATCTGGTGGTGCTACACTAACGCCAGCCACCTGCACACCAACCCCTTCCCCCTGCCTATGCTGGGCGTGATACAACTCCCTCTGGGCCATGCCTGATTTTCTACACCTTTATAGAATATTTTTGAAAATGAAGGAATTTGTGCCCTGGTCTGACTGGATCTCAATGGGCAATCATACCAGCTGAAGAATTGGGTCAATTCCCAAATCACTGTTTGAGTGGTTTTCAGGGTATCAGCCTCTGGAAAACAGGTACCTTTACAGCAATTCACAGCTGCAGTAAGCCTGGTCTGCTACCCTCTCCGACTGACTCCTATTCTTTGCATGGGGTGGAAGTACCTGATAAATCCCATTGGTTTTTCCCACAGCCTCCAACAGCTGGTCCAAACATCCATTCCCTTTCCAATATTAAAACAGGCAAGTTTCTTGGTTTGACCTTTCATTTCAGCACCACCCTTTCTGACCTGAGGAGGGCTTCTAACTCTCTTTCTCTCTCTCCCCCATGGGTGCTCAGTTTCCTTTCACTTTCTCCAACTCTGTCCTTTCCAGTTGGTTGCAGTGACTCAGGAAGGATTTTGTTTCGGGACAGTGTCTTGTCGATAATTGTCAGTCAATGTGGCTGTCTGCCTTGTCCCAGTCAATGTCTCTTCATCAAGGTGTATTCTTATTGGAATGTTGATGGAGTTTTTAAACTCCTCAAGGAGAAATATTTCATGGCAATTTTTATAAGTGTCTTCTGCTTTAAGTGTTCATCTCCACTGGTCAAAAGCAAACTGCCTTTCAAATTTCAGGTGCAGCTGGTCAGGTCCAACCAAAAGTGCTGAGAAATGGCCAACAGTACCATAAATAGATCAATGACCTGCTCTGGTCCACCAGAGTAAGTGCTACACATCTCCCTCAGCTGCCTCACACTCAATTTATCTCTGCTACTGCACGCCCTCCCACCAAGGCTCATGCTCTACCAATCACACTATCTTCCCTCACTCTCTCTTGGCAAATCCCCTCCTCCCAACCCCCAGCCTGCTGACCCTACATAGCCTCTACATTGCCACTTCACCACATTTTGATCAGCTGTACCGGCACTAACAGCCATGCCACCAACATTCACTGCACCCAATTCCTCCATTTCATTCCGGGAGAAGGCAATTTTTCAATTGAGAAGGAGCAACATTTTGATCGCTGTATTCAGAATATTAATTGCAAAGGTACAATACTGGCTGTGCATTGGAAATGCTCCATTGTTGGAAATCCATAAGAAATGGAATAACAACAACAATGGAATGAATTACACTGTGTATGCTAGAATGCTTACCTGGGTATAATAGGATGATGAACTTTAGCCAAGGGGAATATTTTCCTTTTACCATTCTGGTTCATTGACATATCCTTATTTAAAGGAAACTCCAACATAGTCTATGCCCCTGGATCCTATCCAAAATATTCTAATGTTTCCACAAAGCTCCTGCTGTTGATTATAAAGCCTTTACTCCACCCTCCGTCTCCAAAGTGTCCTTTTTCTAAAAAGAGCATAGATTTTCAACTTCTTGCATCAAATCTACTTCTATATTTATCAGCTACAACACAGGATTTGCAATTTGGTTCATCAACTGATTTCTCTTCACATTTTTTTTAGACTTGAAAGCTCAGTGTAACTTTCTATGGCAAATTTAGTTCCCATCTACCACTCAAGGATAGAAACATTGTGCAAAATCTCAACAGGCCTGGCAGCATCTGTGGAGAGGGAAACAGAGTTAACATTTTGAGTCCAATATATCAGTTCTGAAGAGGAGACATACCAGACTCAAAACATTAGCTGTTCATCTCTCCACAGACG
The DNA here is from genome assembly GCA_024137785.1 of Ginglymostoma cirratum. NCBI lineage: Eukaryota > Metazoa > Chordata > Chondrichthyes > Orectolobiformes > Ginglymostomatidae > Ginglymostoma > Ginglymostoma cirratum. Next base: position 27,700,888 of record JAHRHZ010000021.1, on the reverse strand, counting down.
GTGCCAGACCCTACTGAATACCTGCAGCATGATCTGTGTTTATTTCAAATTTTCAGCATCCAAAGTATGTCACTATTATTATAGAAACTTCTGACAGGACTAGACAGAATGTACTCAGAACCATAATTGCATGGTAGAACACCCAGTTGTGCATTGGAAATGCTCTATTATTGAACAAAAGCATCAACCACAAGAATTAGAATGAAAAAAGCCAGTGAAAAGCAATTGCACTGTGTATATTAATGATGGCTTCTTACAGAAACTTATAAAAGGATTAGATAGGGTAGGTATAGGAAGAATGTTCCCTCTGACGGAGGAGTCCAAAACTAGGAGTCACAGTCTAAGGGTATGGAGTAAACCATTTAGGGCGGAGATAAGGAGAAATTTGTTCATCCAGAGAGTGGTAGATCTGTGGATTGTCATTGAGGGTATGAAGGGCCATGAGATGTGAGTTGGGGAGCAGACTTTGGAGTGAAGGCTATGAAGTTGTGTGAAGTGGATGAGGGACTTGATGTGGCATGGGTTGGCATGAATGGGGCTTGGACAGTGTGTGGCGGTGATGGTTGGAGGGTTGTTTTATGTTCGATTTAAATTTCAAACACAATACCAAGGCAGGCCCCACAACCAGTCCACCTCCACAGCTGGCAGGTTCTGCACTCTTTCCCAGAGAACACCCAGAGTACCTGACCACACAGAACAAGAATCCCAAGTTCTGAAGAACTTCCTGTGGGGTCAGATTTTAAGAGCCTGTGTTTTGATTTGATTTGATTTATTTTTGTCACATGTACCTTTCTTGCATGCATTGGTTGGATCATAACAGACAAAGATCATTGCATGATTGAATAGAGCAAGGAATACAAAGTTACAGCTGCAGAGAACATGCATAAAAAGCAAGTTCACCATAAGATCTGAAATTTGAGAGGTCCATTCAGAAACCTAATAACAGGTGGAAAGAAGCTGTTCTCGTACCTGTTGATTGAGCCCTTCAAGGCTCTAACTATCCCTATAAGAACTTTGTGCAGGTATGACTGTTCATAGAAACATACCAGAAAGAAAATCCAATGACTAAGACTGCTATTTAAAGATTGCCTCACAATGAAGCATTCTGTTACTCTAGTATTTTAGTGGACAAGTCAGAAAGCACATTTGACCATTTGATATTTTCAAGGGACTGTTCTTAATGACTCCATGAGGAGGTTTCAGAGCCTAAGCAAGGCAAGACTTCAGAACGCAGAAACCAATACATAGCCATTTGTTAATCGTTTTCTCTACCTGAGTTTCCTAATGTTTAAATTTTGGTAGAATAGAGGCAGCTCACTGTTAAAGAAATTTGTTTTCTGAAATGCATTGAAGCACTGTCAGAGACAGAACACCTATGTTAACAGATTTATCACACAATTTGAGAATGTTTCCAGTGTATGATCTTTGCAGAACGGTTGGATGCAAAATCCCTGTGAAGCTGTTCTCCTGGCTCGGGCAGTTAATGTCTCAGTCTTGATTGCTGTCTGTTTAAAATCTTGATCCTGTTTTCAAACAATTGTACATTTGTGTTATTAATATTTCACATATTTTGTATCACACGGCAATTATGTTAATCTAGTTCTCACACGTTTAGCAAGCATTGAAACCTACACTAATTTTCTACATGATTAACACTTACTCTGTTAATTCTCTTCTTTTTTGAATGTCTGAAGAAGCTTTTCCTATATGTTTTTTATGCTTTTGGCTAATTTTCTCTTGTACTCTAATTTTTTGCTCCCTGTTAATCTTTAAGTAATTGCTTGCTTTTTTTTATATTCTTCCCAATCATTTGACCTGTCATCGATTTTTGTACAATTATGTGTCTTTTCTTTGAGATTGATACTATCTTTGACTTTTTTGACATTTGGGAGGGACAGAAAGCTAAGACATTGTGGACGTGTGGCTCTGTTAATTAAAGATGATTCTGGCATAATTGAAAGGAAAGATCAATGGTGTGTCCATCCCTTAGGTTTTGTTTGGAATGTATTTATTCTGCACTTTCTAGAATATCCCCTTACATGTTTGCCATTGCATCTCTATTGACCTATCCTTAACCCAAATTGCTAGATCACTTTTGGTGGTTCTGTTTTTATGCCCTCATAATTAGCTTTATTTAAATTTAAAGTATTCTTGGACGACACTTCTCTCTCTTAAATTGTATGAAAAATTCAATAAAATTATGGTTGCTTCTCCTTAGGGGCATTTTCACTATGAGGTCACTAATTAATCCTACCTCATTGGTCAAGACCAAGTCGAGTATAGTCTGCTATCTGGTTGGTGTCATGACATGCCGTTCTAAGAAATTAGCCCAAAAACATGCCATGAATTATGGCCCAAAAACAGGCCATGAATAATAGCCCTTGCCCGAAACCAGAATGGGCAACCTTTGAGCAGCCAGACCTGATGGAACTTTCAGGATAGAACAATGCATCCAGACAAGACAAAGGCAGGCAAGGAGAATCCCAGACTAGTCCTGGAAAACGAGACTGGTTTGTGTATTGCAGTACCATAAGCAGACTCGCCGGAGCCCTGGTTTCCTGCCACGACCATGTATGGAGAGGGAGACATACCTTTGACACATCAGGGGATGGATGTCTGGTGCAGCTGTAGCATAAAAAATCTCATTGAAAACCATGACCTTGACCTGGAAAATGGATTGGCTGAGGGCTGTGACAATGCTAGAGCTTTAAGAGGGGTATTTTGTCCATTTTTTTATGAAGAAAGATGGAGACAGAGGTACTGAGCAATCTGCTCAAAGCCAATTGAGTCAACAACAGTGAGGCCTTGAGGAATTTTTTAAGGTTGGAACAATAGAAGCAGCCTGAATAGGTGGGGTCAAGCTCCTACAGAACCAGGATTTTTAGTTTTAGCTTTCAGCAGTTGCTGGAGTCTTGAAGCTCGATGTGAAAGCTCTGGTTCCTCTCTCTGTTACAACTAAAAACTGGAGATCTCTTTTTGCTGCTAGAGTTGCATGTGGGACAATCTATTTTACTGAATTTATCTTTGCTAAGAGTATGTTTGTGGGATGTTACTATGTTGGAACAGTTAATTAGAAATAATTAATGCATCTATTATTTTGTTAAGCATTTTGATAGTTACAGTTAAGCCAACTCTTTTCTTTAATTTTTATTTTGTCTCTATTTTAACTGTAGTGTAAAAATAAAGTGTGTTTTGCTTAATGTCGAGTAGTTTGACCAATGGAACTGCATCTGGAATGCATTGCCTTACACTTACCTTTAAAATAACAAAACGTTAAGGGCTAGACTATCTTCTTAAATTATCTTGAGAGGGTTTGGTCTGGTTCATAACGGGGTCAGAGAATATTTTGGATAGATGCAACAGAGAGGGACACCTGGCATCCATTCCCTCAGTGACTCATAGGTTCAACGAGACTCCCATCTCAAGACTTATTGCTTGCTCTCTTAATGCTCACTCACTTTGTGGCTTCTTGGATGCTCACAACATCTCTGCCTTGCTCAGACTTGCCTTTTTATGCTTTTCCCCCTCAGCCAGCACTTAAAGACTCCATATTGCCTTGCTGTTTGCCATTGACATTGTTATGGTTGTCAGCAGAAAGGAGTGGACATGTGGCTGTACAGTACTGTGCTGTATCAATACCACACCTATATCATATGCAGAGATAGTAGGTACTGCAGATGCTGGAGAATCTGAGATAACAAGGTGTAGAGCT
>JAHRHZ010000021.1:27575471-27696776 GCA_024137785.1 Ginglymostoma cirratum | reverse complement strand
AGCTCTACACCTTGTTAACCCTATATCATATGCAGGCAGTGTATGCAGCAAACACACTGCATGTGCCTCAACTGAATGGCCATTTTTCAAAGTCTAAGGGAATAGTCCTCAGTTGAGTCAAGTCAGACACCCTGCAGTCAAGGGGTCCAGAATAGTAAGTCAAGGGCCATGCCCACTATCAATCCAAGGGCTTGGATGTGGTCAGTCAGCTGTTTGGGCTGGTCAGGGTGTGGGGTCCATATCCCTGCAGTTTGTGGAGCTATTTAGTGTGTTCTTGGAGTAGTTGATTGTAGTTTTTCTGTTAACCTGTTTAGGATAGTGAATGTTTGGAATTCTCGACTACAGAGGGCTGGGGATGCTCTGTCTTTAAATATGTTTGAGGTGGAGATTGGTAGATTGTTAATTACCAATGGCCCACAAGGTTATGGGGATGGGATAAGTAAACAGAATTTAAGCATTTGATCGACCATGATCATGTTGAATAGTGAGGCAGGCTCAATGGGCTGAATGGTCTTCTCCTGTTGCTATGTTCCTAAACCATATTTACCTTGTGTTAATTTTGTATATCAAAGGCATATAGTTGATAGTTTCACTTATCTAAATTTGTTTAATCAGTTTATTCAAAAAAATGGAATCTTGTGGGTTTATTTCCTTATTCTCTGAGATTTTAAACTTTGTCTACTTTAAACAAAAGGAAATTCTGGTTCCTAACCAGATTGTGACATAATTTGGCAATCTCATCAGAGATTGTAGCAAATTAAATGTCAAAACAGCTGTACTGCCTGTATTTCAACATATCAACTGGCAATGGCCTATTGAAACCAGGCATCATGTTTCCAGAGATGGCAGTTTTAGATTAACCTACTTTTGTAACACAAGTGAAAAGCTAATTCTTTTTATTTCAACTTGATTAAGAATGTAGCTGAAGGCAAATAATTAGTTATAATAAATATATAGAAAAGCAGTACAGGCACCATAATTAACTTCTTACAAATAATATATTATGCTTTCAATCCTTACTTTAAAGAAGTAGGAAAGGCACCCTTATCTAATAATTATTTAGCTGAAATAATTCTTAAGCATGTACAAATAATTATAATCATTATCATTGTTGCTAATTTTGAAGTTCAGCCAGCAAGGAAACTAATGGTTAGCTCACAGTAATTGTTGAGTCCTTTTAGAAATGGAAACTTGTGAAATTTTTGGCAGAGTAACAACCACTTTTTTGGTGGATTTGTATTATTTTATTATTGATACGAGGATTTAATTACCAAATTTTATAAAGCTCCATTATATTAATTTGCTACACAGGCCTTTTATTGAAATTTGAATGAGAACAAGGCAATAATAATTGTGAATTCAACAAATAAAATGTTTGGATTGTACATGTTTCCTGCAGACTTAGAATAGATAAGTGCATTGGTACAGCTGTAATATCTCCTTTACTAGTAACCATTTCTTTCTTTGTAACTCCCTTTGGCTTTTGAGTGGTATCAACAAGCTGTCACCAAGGATTGCTAAGAATGTAGAAATGACCTTCTCCACATTGTAATAAAAGCAAAGTTACTGCAGCTGGTGGACATGTGGTTAAAGAGAATAGAAAACCCAGCAGGACTGGCAGCAACTGTGGAGCGGGAAACAGAGTTAATGTTTTGAGTTTACTGCATCATAATTGTGCTGATTAAGGACTGCAGTCACACCTCTGATGCCAGCCTAATTGTACCACTTACCATAGCCAGAAGTATTTGCCACTGCCCTGATACTCTGGAAAGGACTGGCGCCCCTGATACTGGCATCATATATGGAATATTGCTACGCTCCTGATTAAGCAATGGTTTTCCAGAGTATCCCTGCATGACTGTATAAAAAAAGTCCTCATTCTCTCTCTCTGCTACTGCACCTACCTCCCACCAAGGCTCATGATCTACCAATCCCATCATCACATGCAGCATCTGCAATCACTCTCTGCCTCACTCACTCCTACCCACGCCAAAGGCCCTCCCACACCACGACCCCTGCATGCCATCTACATTACCTATTCTCTCACTAGGGATACCTCATCAACCTTCCCCTGCCTACACCAGGTGTAAAAGCTGTTCCAGCCGCTTTCATCTCAACACCACCCCCACCAACACCTCCCCCCAGCCCTGGTTACTCCCGTTCCAAGGGAAGATGGTCCATAACAGAACTGAAAGAGCCATGCGATTCCCAGAATTTGGATTTTTCACTCCTATGAAGAGAGGATCTGAGGCTTTGCTGGCTGAGGAAGAAATGCCCCAACTCACTGGCACTCAGAGGACTGGCATGGACCAGGCACAAGCCCCAGAAAGGAGAGAAACCATGACGTCACCAAAATTAACAGTTCTCCGAGGCCATAGGGCTCCACTGTAGGGCAGGCCCCCTGTACCTGACCTCTGGAACCTGGGTTTATACGGAAACATAATATTAGAGAAAGGAAGAAGAATACCTTCATGGGCACTTTGGTGGCAAGGGTGAAACATGATTGCAAATAAGTTCTCACTTTTGTAGATATATGTCTGTTCTCACTATTACGCGTGTATCTGCATGTCTCTGTCTCACCACAAATACAACCTTGCAGATATTGGAGACACCCATCCTTATCCTGACAAGATGTTGCATGGACCATGGTGTGAGGTAAGCAGACAGTGAGTCAATCACATGTGGCTGCTACTTTGGCAACTACACTCCAGGTGCACTGACATTGTTAGTGCATTGTGAGCACTGGTAGGGTTCAGCCATTCAACTGCATCAAAAGTGCTGGACCAAGGAATTGAACTGTACACAGTAGGCAATTGCCTAAGGGTGCCAAGGAATACTAAGCTCGGAAATATGTTTAACCTACTGTTTATGGATTAGCGTTCCCCTCTGAAGGGCCTCACCTTGCACCTCCCTTGCAGGATGAAGCACTTAACCCGCCCACTGCAAGTGCTTGCAATCATTTTCATTTCCATTGCAAGCTTAAGACTTCCAAGATGATGGAAGGCAACAGCAGCTGCTCCTCAGGATCCACCTGTCGATGTAGGTAACACCCACCCCCAACATCTAACCTCTCTAGAAGAGTCTGCAGTGCCCACTTCCCCCTGCCCCAAGTTGACACTCCAGGTCTGGTAGTGCACTGCCTATCCCCTTGAAGCCAGGGTGCTCCTCAACATTGCTGACCTGCCCTCTTACATGGCCCCCTTCCTTCCCAAACTTTACCATTACCCACCTTATAGCTTGTGCTGCTTCACAATCATAAGCACCTCTGCACCCTAGCATTCAGACTCCAATCCTCACAATTAAGTTCCCAGGGTCCCTCTCACACCAATAGCCTCTATTAGTGCCCCCTTGACTTTTAGTGGCTGGAGCCCTTCACAGACCATGGCCAACCCCTTAAGTGACTTAGACAGACATTCCTGAGTGATGAGTGACCAGATCCCTGACTGATTCTATAAGGTTCTCTACTGGGTTCCCTTGACTCCCTAAACTGTAACGGTATGGACATCCTTGTGACTGTGGATCATGCCCAAGCCCCCGTGCTAATGTCGAAAGCTGACCTTCACTCCTTGCACCAAGCGCTCTGAATGACTGGTGCCTCCTTAAACCTGCATGAACTACTCCCCCTAGGCTTTGAAACTTGGCTGCTTGCTTGCAGCACATGCAGTGTGTCTGCCACATCAGATCCTGGCACATGGTGCATGTGCAAGGTTGATGCAGCAAATAGCCACGTCTAACTGTGTGATGTCAAATATGACAAGCTGCCTGTCTCTGTATGTGTGCTAAGGGGCAATGCAATGCAGCAGATCTGTGAGCCTTTAACTCTTGGCTGAGAGGGCAAAGGTGAAGCAAGGCAAGGCAAGGGTGCTGTAAGTATCCAGGTCGATGCTAAATGAGTGAGCACTTGGAGAGCAAGCGAGCAGCCTTGTGAGGCAACCTGGTCCAGCCTGGGAGCTGGGGGCATGTCCTTGCACATAAAGTGTCCTTGCAGCAGCCTTTCAATGCTACTTCCACTCCAAAGTGCAACATGGCAATGCAGAAAGATGTAAGTGGATTGGAGATGTACCGTGATGGTGCCAAAAGGCTGGCACATGTCTGTCATTTCTATCCAGTGCATGCTGGAATAGGAACCACGATATTAATGAGACAATATTTGATGTTAATGTGGGTGATAAAGAGCAATAATCCATGTTAATAGGAATCTTGCCAATCCTAAGTGAGAGCCTTGTCTTAACATCCAAAATTCTGTTGCAAAATGTGACTTGTGTTCCCGACATCGAGAAATGTCTTGTTGGATTTCTCCTGCAATTCTCCCAGATTTCTTGCCATTAGCCACATTGTTCAGGGTCTTATAAGATTACATCCAAAGTATTTACAAACATTTGTTTTCTCCTGTGAGAAATACAGAAGATTTGTATACTTGAGCTTTCAATTGGATGAGCAGTTTAGTTTCACGTATTTATCCAGTTTTAGGCACTTAAAACATCAGTAATATGAGGAGGCATGAAATAAACATAACTTTGTTTTGAATATGTGTGCCATCAGCATTCTGCTTCCTGGAATCTTAGACCTCTAGCTTGTTCATCATCCATGAGGCATGATGCACCAAGGTTTGATTTATTTTAGGTAGAGTTTCTGTTGTAAGATGTTACTGGAAATCATTTCAATTTCTGGCAATTTAGAAATTCAAAAAATACTTTGTATAAATACTTGACACTCTGAATACACAAAAGAGCTGATGATAAGGAAAACATGTGCACACCACAGACAACTTTTCATGATTAACACTCCTAGCTCAGAGCTCGCATATTGACAATGTGTCATGAATGTGGATGTGTGCCCAGCATTTCCAGCCATTCATTTTTAGGCTTCGTTTATTTGTGTCACAAGTCTAGGGTGAGCATTCCCTGCGGATATGCAGATATGGTGTCAGTCTCTACAATACCACTGCCAGTTGTGTCCCAGTCATCTCCCTGCGTTATTATGAACTGAAGTAGAAAAGGAACCCAAAGACTGACGTCGTAGATTCCTACAACTGCCTTTGAGGTTCCTGTCATCCTGTTCCTCGCACAGCACCCCACCACTCCCTTCAGCGTTTGTCACATTTCTCTGTTCCTTCCTACTTTTCCATATCCACTTTTTGTTGCACCCACTCCATTCCAAACCACCTCTGCCATGGCCTCTCACCACTTCACAACCAGCCCATGTGCACTTAAGATCCTCCCACTGCTCCTGCAGGCCCTCCTGCCTCTGCCCCTATTCACCATGACCCTTCACTGCTACTCTCACTGCTGGTTTGCTTGACCTTGCTCCCTCCTGCTCCCCTCATCTGTTACCTTTGCTGATCCACATACCCAGCACCCTCCTGTGGCTCCCTCACTGCTCCCACAAATTGCCTCCCCCACTTCAAATCCCTTCCCTGCTTCCCTGCAGCTTCGCTGTTGTTTTATTTACCATTGGCTTGCTTCTCTTCCTCGCCCTCCCAGACTTTCTCATTTTAACATCCCCTTCCATATCTTTACATATGGTTTAATTCTGTACTCCCACACATAGTCTGATCCACTTTGGACCGTTCATTCGTCCACAACAAGCATATTTGGAACTAGATTCAGACAAATTATTTTCAACATTAGTATAAAATGATCTGCAACACAAAAATGTGGTGCAAAAGGAAATTGCCTTCTGCCTAAAATAGCTTTTATATAATTGTGATTATTCATGAAGGAAGCTTAAATATAGTTTATGGAAGTTAAATAACTAGAAAATTAAAGGAGCAAAAATGGTTTATTTAGTTATTATTGGAGTCTCAGTAATGTTCCACAGGTCAATTAGGTAATTTCTTGGAGCAGCTGATGCTATTTATAATAATCCAATTTGTAGATCACAAACAATGTTGCAATGCTGCGTGGCAGACAATAGACTAAAGTTGACACTGAAAAGTTATGAAACAAATAAAGCTTTTAATTTCAAATGATCTGTCCAATAATAAAACCATATGTATATTCAAAGCAAAACAAAAATAAATTGGCGAAAACAATGTTTACATACAGAAATTGCTGGAGAAACTCTGGCAGCATCTGTGGAGAGAAATTAGAGTCAACACTTTGGGTCAAGAGTCAAGCTTTCTCTCCACAAGTGCAGCCAGACGTGCTGAGTTTCTCTAGTAATTACTGTTTGCATTTCAGATTTCCAGCATCCGTAGTTCTTTGTTTTATATGTTAAAAATGACTGTACAGTTGCAATCTATGCCCTCATCTTTGAGGTATATGATTCTGTGCAGAATCTCCTGCCTAGGAGCTTAGTTAGAGAACACCATGGAGTTTTAACAGATACCTGACTACATCTCACCATTTCTGGGAATTTCTTGGCTTCTTTGTCAGGGTAGGACATCAATTTACTGTCTAACAATAGCCGTGGTGTGGCGCAGGTGCCATGAGTGAGGCTGTCTAAACTTGAAGAAACTAACTATGTACCTGAAAGGAGACTAATGCAGTGCAGTTGCAGTGAGTAGAGGTAACTAATTTACACAGAGGTATTTGTGAAACTACAAGGGCTGTCCATATCAGGTAACACTATTAATGAAGTATACATGTTACCTATTTTTTTCGTCCAAGTGAGATACTTTACACTATCCTTGTTTGACCAATTCACATATTGTATTTAACACATCATATCGTTCCAGGTTTGATGCCTTCAATGTCACTGCTTCTCTGAGTTTGATATTTGTATTGAATATCTAATTCTTAGGTTGAACTGACAAGTTCAGATAAACTTCATTATTTTATCACAGCTTTTTCTTTTACTAAACACAGCACCATTTTATTTCAATGGATGAATATTTCATTTGTCACAGTTATATAGCTGTTCCTTGCACCACTTTCCAGGGAAAACCACAAAAATGTGTTTGTTCCATGTAAATGTAGCTAAGCATATTTTTACATTTTCATGCCCTATTGACATAGATTTTCTTCTCGACCTCAATGGTGGCAGAACGCTTGCCCCTTACCTATGTCAATGAAATAGATGATCATATTTCTAATTATGGATTTGCTGTCTGCAGTTTGGCTTCCACATTGTTTTGGGAAGTTCTATGGAAGTAGATGGTACATTCTTAAAAATCTTTTTCTTAATACTGGCTCATTTCCCAGGACAAGTAATATACATAAAAGGTTGGAACTGAGGCCTGTTTTGAAGTAGAGGAGAGGGAAATTGCTGAAATGTGATGTGGTTGACGGTGCAGGCCAAAAAGTAAAAAGAAATGCATTTTTAAAATTGCTGTTTTGAGCCATTTAGTTAAATATTCCGTGTTACTTGATTTTGGTGAAGTGATCCACAGTTTAAAAATACTGCTGGAGCAACAATTGGCAACAAATTAAAAACAAATGCTTTTCTTCTGGCCAGCAATGATAAGTCACAAATGACTGAGAATATATTGTTCTACGCCATCCCGTAGTTTGTATCTTTTTATACTTCCCCCACCCAAATTACACTGTCAATGGCACTTTGGTCAAAAACTTTCCAATCTACCACTGGATGACAGAAGTCAGTGCTACAACCCTTGACAGATTTTCCAGCCTAGCTCAAGCAGGTTGTATTGGTTTACTGGAAAAGCAACAATGAAACAAGCTTCAATGTTTACATAACCAAAATTTGTCATATTTGTTTTCATTCCTGTAAGTTCATTTAGTTTGTAATACAATGTGGTGTGGAATATGAATTACTTTAGAAATCACTGCTTTGAAATATTATACAAATTTAATTTCACTGAACAATCAGGACACTTATTACAACATTAGCCATGTGAGTCTCATTAATAGTTATTATTCTAATATTCAAAATTATTATCGATGCAGGGAGTATTTTGTAGATTTAAAGGGCAATTATAAAGGAAAAGCAATTCTACTATGATTACTAATTGCAGAAAAGTTAAATGTTGCCATTATTGTTGGTCACTCAGGAAGCTCACAATTAATACTTATTGATACATGTACCTATGTTATTACAAACATACATTTTTAATAAATGTATTTACTTTAATTCTTGTTTCACACCTCATTCAACGTGTTGATGGATTCTCCTTATTTAAACCACTTCTCCGGACATGATACAAAGACCCTATTGATAATGACCCAAGAAATTTTTCAGTTCCAGAAATATACATATTAGTAGTTTTAGGGACATAAATGGATAGCGCTATAATACAATATTTGTATCTGTGTGAATGGGTGCATTACCATTGGGTGCACATCTAAATCTGTGTGTGAAGATTATGAATGTACCTGTGGGTAAACGTCATTTGTGAATGCTCTGTTCCCAGTTTGCATTGCATTAACAGGTCATTAACAGGTTATTACATTTTATCCAAATGTGAATGTGTCAAGGCAGAGTGGGAAAACTATACGCTTATAGAAGATTCATCTGCACCTATCCAGACCATCCTTTTATTAACGCAGACTTAAACGACCTAGATCAAGAATGCTTAATTATTTGAAAACTAGATTAAAAAATACAAAAAAAAGGACTTTTTTTTTGCAAACAATTCTTCCATCAGCATGACGGTGATTTGGAGGAAGTATGGTACAGCCAATTCCCGGGTCAAGAGTTTGTAGTCGATTTGTACGCAAGTCAGAACAAAATGCAGGACAATATAAAGAAGCGATTCATAAATACAGCAAATATTCTTGTGTCAGAGCTTTAAAATTACACCTCTGTATGGGATCGCATTCAGAAGTATAAGCACTCATAAGTCAGACCTAAATTTATAACTTCATAAAAAATGTGGTCCTTACCACATGTGGTGCAATTTCAGGACAATACATTAGGCAGAATTACATGAGGTGTAGGATTCACTGCAGCACCACCAACCCCTACTCCATCCCCCTTACCACTCCTCCTCGCACAGCCCTCCTTCCACACACCCTACCAACCCACCAGCTAACCTGCTGGAGGGGTCCTTCTGGGGCACTGTTAGTAGACAGGTGGCAAAACTGCTGTCCTTCTAAATCCACGAGTGGCACCTTAAAAAAGTTTCCTGCAAATTGTGAACAGCGGCTGTTCAGCACCTCAGGACAGAGGTGCGTGACATTGGATCAGGAAGTTGCTGCATGTTCGGGGGCTTTGCAATAAGCCAAGCCGGCATGTTCCAGTGATGGGGCCAGAGGAGTAAGTAGACTCAGGGGTTTGGGAAAAGGACAATTTTTGATTATTTAAATGCTAGAGCCAGGAGCCTTTAAGGGGGAGTTCCTCCCTCTGCCCACTACCAGCCCACACAAAGAAACCAGTTGGGTTGACTGCTTTGCCATGGACCTCTCTTGCCAATGGTTAAATGCCGGTGACAGTGAGATACAGCCCTAAAGAATACATTCATTACTGACTTAACAACTGCATTTGGTTCATTGATGAACGCACCATCTGATGTTATACCTATTATTTGTGTAATTGCAGTGGGGGTAGTAGCAGGAGAGTAGGAGGTAGGTTTTGAATTTAAGGAGCCCAATACCCCTTTAAATCTGCCATCGAGGCAAAATGAAATTTGACCTTTTATATGTAAAATATGAATATTTTCATGCAGTTATAATGGTCTCTGTGCCTACAAGTACAACATAGTTCAGAAAAAAGAGCTCTAAACTTAAAATAGATTTCAAACTATTTCCCACCTTCATTTCATCCAAATAAAGCTTGATGTTATCCTGTATGAAGCAAGTGTGAAGAGTACCACCATTGTGAAGAAAATGCTGAAACATCAAGGTTGATCCATCTGCCTCTGGATTGCTGTTTTTGGAAGAATGGACCTTCAAGAGAATCAAAAATGTTGCAGTCATTTGAACCATACCCACATAATAGCAATAGTGATCAAGTAATGTTTTAGAATCATTGCCCGGCCCGGTTGAAACGTTTCTTAAAATATTTGTTTCTTGAAACAAGCTGAGACAACAGATTACAAAAATTACAGAATGCTTCAAGTGAGACTCTTGGGATCCAAAAATAAGGCTTTTCATTATAATGGTTTTTCAATGTAATTAATAAATGACTGAGGAAAAGATATCAATAGGATTTCAACTGTGCATTTATTGTCAGTGTAATTTTCTAAGCAGGAATGGAAAGGAGATAACTATCACTACAAATCTTCAATATTCTGCTTTTTCCTACTTCTAAACAAGCCTTTGACACTATTTTAATAGCATAAATGTTGAAAAATATATTTAGTCTAGCCTAGAATGAACAATTTTTATGAGTGAATGATAAGCACGGAAATCCTGCCTGGTTAATGAAGCGCTCGCTAGAATGTAACATTTGGTTGGAGAAGTGTAAGCTTAGTAAGCACCAAATAAGAAAAAAATCATTATAGTCTCAGTTAATCACAGCGCTCAGCCACAATGAAGCAGCAACACAACAGATCAGCAAATATTAAAGAGATAAGCCAAAAATGCAGACTTGTTATAAATATAATGTTCACAAAAACTAAAATATCAAAAGTGAAATAACTAGTTTCTGCTAAACGCATGATACATGCAGAATGAGAAAGATGCCAAATTGCAATGACCCGTATTTCCCTCTGAATAACTCCATTTTTATTTCCTTGAATGTTTCCTTGGTTTCTTCCAGATTTGCAACAACTGGTTCCTCTCCCTCCCCTTCCAAGTCATTTGCCATTAGCAAGAAGGTCCTTAAACTTGACACTGGCAAACAATGATATCTTTGGAATTCCTGGTCACAGTTACAAAACACAATACCTATTCTTGTTCACCGTACTGCTCTGACCAGTACCACATTGCGTGAACACCAAACCACACCCCTTCCCACCACTACCACTTTTGAAAGGCCTTCTGTAAGATGTTGTTATGGTCAGTTTTTTAGACAAAGTTCTGAAATTGTTGCTGGCATCCATATAGACAGCAAAGAACAAGTTGCATAACTCAAAGGTCAAAGCTTCTTCAACATTACATTTGTGGTCTTTTTACCTGCCTGATTTTCCATCACAGTCTCCCCCATTCCTGACCACTAACCAGTCTTGCAACATTACCAAACTAAGGACATGACTACCTCCCAGAGCCAATTGTTGTAGGTAAATCTATATAAATTACCTTTAATTAGGCTACTTATTAAAAAATCTCACACACAATCAAGTACTGAAACAACAAATCAAACTTTATTCAATGTACCAACCAAATATTAGTGAGCGAGTATAAGCCTGTGACCTAACTAAGCTGTTATCCAATTAGTGCTGAAATCTGGCCAGGACTTCAACCAACAGCAGTCTAGTAGTGTCCAGGGCTTAATCCTTGTTCAGTGTTTTTCTTTGAAGTTCCGGTAAGGTGGAATTCTGGTTTTCTATTCTTTCCGAGATTTTCTTCTTCAGTCTATTTGTGATATATTGATGATTTTTTTGAAAGTCCTTTCATCCAAGTTACTGCAAGCCTGCAGCTTGCTTTCTTATCTAAAGTAACTTCTTTGATTTTTGTTACATTTGGCATTGACTGTCAGTTCAAAGACACAGCTTTCCTGTAGTTAACGCCTTAAATTCTTCTGCAGGACAATCAGTTGTCCTTGTGGCGATAAAGCATCCAGTTTACCAAGAGGGTGTCAAAGCTGTTTGGTTCACGTAATCTTGCCAAGACATGGCTATTTGCTTGTTTCTTTTTCACAATTTCGAATCTTGCTCACATTTCAGGTAACTCTCCTCCTCCTGATGCCCTGCAACATCTGTACCTTGGACTCCAATTAAACGACTCTGAGATGAACCTCTTCAAGATGCAGACACTTGCTGCCAATGTTGTTATCTTGGTATATGATGGTCTACACTAACTCTCATGCACAGTACAGTCACCTCTCCCTTGAAGTTTTCAAAGCATCTGACAAAATAACCAGAGAATGGGTAAAATGAGAGCTTGCATAAACTGCCAATCCTTTCTCTCTTTCTAAATGAATTTTTTTTACATCATACATGCATCCCACTCGTTTGATCCTGCCAATGGCCAGTAATTGAGCTTCAACACCAAGCTTCAACACAGACACATAGGCACAGGAAGGTTCCAGCTGCAATGTCCACCACACCCTCATCTAAGCCTCACCATGGTACTCCCCCAAGCCCTCCCACCCACACACCTAAGCTTCAATCCAACCTAAATCATAAGACAAGGGAGCAGAAGCAGGCCATTCAGCCCATTAAATTTGCTCCACCATTCAATGAGGTTATACAGAAGGTGTTAAATGCCTAAAATGCACTGCCAGGGGAGGTGTTAGAATGGATATAATGGCAACATCTAAGAAATATTTAGATACACACATGAACAAGCAAGGAATAGAACTCAGAACTGGAGGAATGGTCACAGGACCTGAAACATTAACTCTGGTTTCTCTTCACAGATGCTGCCAGGCCTGCTGATCTTTTCCAGCAAATTTTGTTTTTGTTTCTGATTTACAGCATCTTCAGTTCTTTCAATTTTTATTTAGGGACAGAGGGATATAGCCCATGTGCAGGCAGGTGGTTTTAGTTTAGAATGACATCATGGTTGGCATAGACATAGTTGGCCAAAAGGCCTGTTCCTGTGCTATACTGTTCAAAGCTCTTTTTTTTATTTGACTTGATTTTATTTAACTTATTATTATCACATGTACCTAAGTACAGTGAAAACTTTTGTTTTGCATGCAGCACAGCAGATCATAACATACAGAGACACAAAGATCACAGGATGATTGAACAGGACAAGGAATACAAAGCTACAGCTACAAAGAAGGTGCACAGAAAGCAAGATCAACATTAGAGAAATTTGAGAGGTCCATTTACCGAAGTCTAATAACAGGGGGAAGAAGTTGTTCTTGAACTTGTTGGTGAGTGTGTTTAATCTGTTGTGTCTTCTACTTAACAGAAGAGATTGGAAGGGATTATAATCAGAGTGGGAGGGGTCTTTGATGATGTTGGCTGCCTTTCTTCAGCAACGTGAAATGTAGATGCAATCAATGGATGGAAGTTTGGCTTGTGTGATGTTCTGGGCTGTGTTCACAGCTTTCTGTAGTTTCTTACGGTCCTGGGCAGAGCAGTTGCCGTACCAAGCTGCGATGCATCCAGACAGAATGCTTTCTATGGTGCATCTGTAAAAGTGAGTGAGGCTCCTTATGGACGTGCCAAATTTCCTTAGCCTCCGAGGGAAGAAGAAGCGTTTTTGTGCCTTCGTGACCGTTGCATCAACGTGGATGGTCCAGGACAGGTTGTTGGTGATCATCACTCTGAGGAACTTAACGCTGTCGACCATCTCCACCTCAGCTCCATTGGTGTTGATAAGGGCGTGCCCTCCTCCTTGCTTCCTGAAGTCGATGATCAGCTCTTTGCTTTTGCTGAAATCGAGAGGAAGATTGTTATCTTTACAACACATCACCAAGCATTCGATCTCTTTCCTGTATTCTGTCTCATCATTGTTTGATATCAGGCCTACAATAGTGGCATACTCAGTGAACCTGTAGATAGAGTTTGGATTATATTTGGCCACATAGTCAAGAGTGATCAGGAAGCACAGTAGAGGGCTGAGTACGCATCCTTGTCATGGAGGAGGTGCTGTTGCATGTTGCATGTTTTATGTTCTCTCATGGCTGGTCTGATAGTCCTCAACTTCACTTTCCTGCCTTTTCCATATAGTCTTTGATTCCCTTACTGATTTAAAATCTATCTACCTCAGCCTTGAATGCATTTGAAGACTCAAGCTTAAACCTGTGGTAAAGAACTCCACAAATTCACTAACTTGTAAGAGAAGAAATCACTCCCCATTTCTGTCTTAAAAGGATGACCCCTTATTCTGACATTGTGCCATCTAGTTCTAGACTCCACCACAAGGGGAAACAACCTTTTCCACATCAAACTTGTGAAGTCTCCTAAGAATCTTATATATTTCAATAAGGTCTCCTCTCATTCTTCTACATTCCCATGAGTACAGGTCCAAACTACTCCAAACTACTGAATAAAACAGTCCCTTCCAACCGAAGATCAGTCTTGTGAACCTTCTCTGGACTGCCTCCAAGTATATCTGTCCTTATATAACAGGATCAAACTGTTTCCTGTATTCTAGCTGTGGTCCGACTAGTGCCTTTTATAATTCTGTCATGACTTCCTCATTTTTAGACACTATGTCCTTTGAAATAGAGGCTAAAATCTCACTTGCCTTCCCAATTACGTGCTGAACTTGTGCACGAGCATTTTGAGAATTCTATACAAAGATTCCCAAATCTGCAACTTTTCTCTGTTTAAATAATATTCAGGTCCTCTATTCTTTCTGACAAAGTGCATAGCTTCACTTTTCCCACATCATATTGTATCTGCAAAATATTTTTGCCCATTTGCTTAACCTGTCTATATCTCTCTGCAGACTCTTCATGTCATCCTTCACACTTATTTTTGTGTCATCTGCGAACTTGGCTACACTATATTCAGTTACCTCCTCTAAGTCATTCAAATTTATTCTATACAATTGTGGGCCCAGCACTAATCTCTGTGGCATTTCACTAGTTACAGTTTACCATCCTGAAAATGCCCCCCTTATCCCAACTCTCTGTCTTCTATCAGTTAGCCAATCCTCTATCTTTTATTCTGATAACATTCTAATAACAATATTCTAATAAATCTCCCCTTTATCTTGGTTTCATGTTACTCCCTCAAAGAATTCTAATAAATTTGTCAGACATGACTTCTCCTTCATGAAGTTATGATGACTCTTCTTGATTATATTATGTATTTCTAAGTACTCTGTTATGGCAATGTTTCCAACATTTTCCCAATGTTAAACATTAAACTAACTGGCCAATAGTTACTTGTTTTTATGTCCCATTCCTTTTTCTAAATAAAATTACACAGCCCCATCTCACCTGCATTTCAGTCATCAATCCATCACCAGCAATGTTTCACATCAAGTAAGCAAAACAAAAATAACAATGAATATGTTTGTTTAATCGATCTCACTACTTCTAATTATATAACTGCTTTTTCTATTGATAGAATAATTACTTTGCAGAGGATCCATGGAAATTATATATTTAGAATTGCAGCAAAAGGACTCAAAAACTAAAATGTTGGGAACCCTGTTCTAGTTCACCATGTCTATAGCTTCACTCAATAATTAGTCACAAGGAAGGCCTCAGACAGGGCGTGAAAAAATCAGATAAGTACAGAATGTTCAGATCCCAACCTGCAGATTCTTTCAGATGAGAATGTGAGAGTGATAGTTGGGTTGATAGTCACCAGTGTCTTGTGAAAGAAGGCAGCAACACTGCTAAGAATCAGCTCACTCATTAGCAAGACAGTAGAACAGTGTTACAAAGAGTTTAATGGCACAACAACAGATAAAGTACAAAACTGTCACCTTCCTCTCTATATTTTGGCAATGTTCATCCTAACTTTTTAAATTCTTAAATGTAGCTTGGCAAGTACATACAGCAGGCAAATCAAGAGCTGCACTGAATTTTACTGATCATATCATTTTGTGAATGTTTAGAACAGTAAATTATCCATACAAGGTACCTAGGATACTGAAATAATACTATCAAATCCTCTTGCACTCTTTTACAATCTATGGGGCCTATATACATATACTGTCGGATGGGGTGGGGATTATACTGGAAGTCTAATAGTAGCTAAGACTCATTTCTTCCATCTCATTTGTTTATCTCCTCATCGTCATGGAAGGAAACAAAGGACTTTTCAAGAGCAAACCTGTTGTGCAGTATGGTGTTCCTCACTATGCATGGGATCGGGGTAGGAATTAAAATATGCTGGTAGCCCGGAAGTCCAATAGCTGTCAAAAAACGATAAAGAAAGACAAAATGTACAAGCAAAGTGCATGATCAGTCACTGCTTGCTTAAAAGTTCAAAAGCTATACTCAATTGCACAACAAAGAAGCAGACAAAATGTCTTAATTATCTGCAATGACTGCAGCTATGTGAGGAGTTCGGTCAGCGAAATCTGTAGAAGTGTTTCAGTTAAAGCAATCCTTTTATTTTAATTAGGTAATTCTAAACTATGAAAGAGAGCTCCAGTTTCTGTTATATCAATGGAACTCCCACATTGTCAGTCTGTTGCAATATTTCTGCCTATTGTTTTTCAATTTAGAAATGTTTAATTTCATTGACTCATGTATTTGAACTCTGATTGAGTCTGATTAATTCACTGCATGAGTCTTACGTATCAGGAATATACCAAAGAAGCCTGGGGTGTAGACATGAAAGTAAAATCCTTCACTGTTACATTGCCTTCCAATGAACAGCATTTGTTCATTGTAAATCTACAGAGTAAAGTACAATTAAGTTGGTCTCTGAAGTGGTGCCATAATGTGTTAATGAATCCTAAGTTTTGTGTCAGAATTTCCTAATATTCCGCCTCTTAGGATTTCAATAAAATTGATGTAGGAACTGAATTTAGTGAGGGATCGCAAAACAGTGCAGTTGTGGCTGGGAAAAAAAGCATTCAAACCAATGTTATAATCTTACAAGTCAGTAAAGAAGAATTAAGATTTTTTAAAAAAATAATGCTTTACAAACAAACTTGTTTATTAAATAAATTTTCATAGATGTTAATACAACATTGCAGAAATTTTAAAATAATTGTAAGACGATTGGAGTTAATTACACTTTCCTGTCACTTTTTGTGCACCTTGAGTTGGATCACTTGAATTGTTAGAGCATACTTAGATTTTGCAATCTTTAGTACTGTGAAAATACTCACAAAAATCAATTATTAAGCCCTTCTGATTAGAACAGACTTTTTAAAATCCCATATGGTGTAATAGATGTGAGTAGGGTTGACATATTTAAGAGGAAGCTAGAGAAACCCATGAGAGAAAAAGCAATAAGAAGTTATACTGAACTATGAAGAAGAGTGGCAGGAGGTTCATTTGGAGCAGATACAAAAACATGTACCTGCTGGGCCAGATAACCTACATCTGTTCTACAAATTTAATGTAATTCTATGGGTAGAGTCTTACGCGGCACTGAATAACATGGGCTGTGGTGAAATCGGTGGCAGAATCAGACAACAGGTGTGATGAGGTCCATCTCGATGTCAAGATTGTTGCACTCCACCTTTTATGTTTTTCATCCAAGGTTCTCATTAAGCAGTGACAAGATGTCAATTGATAAACGTTAGTGCCTGTTAAATACTTGTTAATGCCAAAATCTCATTAACATTCAACCTTCTGTGTTACCCAATTCACCAAAAAACTCAGTGTTGGGAAAACTCAACCACAAAACCAGAGCATATACTTGATTCAACTCACCACCTACCTGCTCCATTTTGGAAACTGGGCACCATCCTCCATGGGTACCAACCACATGCACACCATGTCCAGTGAAACTGGCATCCAATTTGTGCCAGCCTCTAAGAATCCTCATGGCACATCTCCAATCCACTTACAAGAGAATTCTGCACTTCAACATTATACTTCAATGCGCATGGCATCATCATTGTAATGCTGCATCAAGAACATTTACAGTCAAGAACACAAACCCAGCTTAAGAACTGAACTAGGCTGTATCTCTGGGCTGTTTTCTTGCTCTCAGTTTGCTCACTCATTCTGAGCCTACCTGCATGCTCAATCCTTGCCTAACATTTCCTTTTTGCATTTTGCCCTATCAGACAGACCAACTCACGTTACTGCTGTTTTGCCTTGCCACATAGCACAGATACTAAGCCAGGAAGCTAGTCATTGTTGTCAGCAGGCCTCAGCAAATGTAAGAGGGATGGTCGTCACTCAGGCATTCCTAGTCCGGTAAGTCAAGGGCAGCCTCCAATAGCACTCCAGGCCTTGTATGGAGCAGTCAAAGTTAAGATCCTTTAATGAAAAGGGGTGAGGAGCCAAGGGAGCAGAATATGACCCATCTTGACTCAGTCTGCCCCATTGTGGGCTGTTTTCCTCCTGGAGTGAGTGAGAAGCAGGTATTAAGGTAGGTGAAAGTGGGTGGCACAGCGATTATTGTTACAGCAGGAAGGGAGGAGTCCCAAGTGGGTGAGTAGATAGTGCAGAATATGCAATGGTGTCAGGGATTGGGATGGGTGAGTAGGATACATGTTGCAGGCCACAGAGAGAGTGGCAGAGCATGAGCCTTTGTGGGATTTGGGTACCGTAACAGAGATAAAGTGAGTATGAGGTATCAGAGGAAAGATGGCTGCACTGTGGGGTAAGAAAGATGTTGAGCTTCTATCTACATTGTTGGGCATTCCACCAGATGGTGACAATGCTTTAACCCAGCTATCAACCTCGAACCTGGGTGGCATTTTCTAATGTCACGGGCTCCCCTGCTGACCCTCTGCATCAGCAACACCCCATTCAGCAGGAGCTCTTGGAACCTTACCGCAAAATTCAATGCTGGTTTCTGTGCATGGCAGTTCTGGACTGATAGTGCTTGTTCAAGTGCACAATGGGTTTTTAATTATGGTGTGGGCACAAGGGATGTTGATGAATTTTGGGATATCCCCTGAGTATGGTGTTTTCCAGGAATAGCACATGGCAAGATGGGCAGATATCAAATGTGATGGATTTGATTTGATTTTTGTCACCAACCGAGATACAGTGAAAAGTATTGTTTTGCGTGCTTCCCAGACAAATCTTCCCAACATAACTACATCAGGGTAATTGAACAGAATGCAGAATATAGTGTTACAGCTCTCAGTCCAGGCCAGGCTTCACCTTGAGGCTCTCCAAGCCTGGACGTCTCTCTGGAATCACCTCAGAGGCTAGTGTGGCTTGGAAACCTTCTGCCTCAGAAAGGGGAATCAAGGTGGGCTCATTGACTCTATTTTAGGGGAGAGGTGGGTCAGTTCCTTATCAGGAAGGGGAATCAAGGATTATTGGAGTCAACGGGAAAGGCGAGATTCGCAACTCAAATGGATCGGCCATGATTTTATAGACTGGATGGGTGAAGGGCCAACTTCTGCTCCAGTTTTGCACGTTAGCATGTCTCTGTTGGCTTTTCTTTGTTTGACCACCTACGTTAATTATCCCTTATCTCAGTTCTAAAGAGCTCTTTGAAAAACTTTGGAGTTACCTTTAAGCTAAACAAAAAGGTAAATTAAGATGAAGGTTCCAAACAAAACATTCCATTTCAGATTCTGATCGGCCTGCTGTGCTCTTCTGGCTGTGATTTTCTTTATGCTTTTTGTGATCTTTTGAGATCTGTTTGTCACCTACAGTTTAGGTGTTTGTTTCTGACTAGCGCAGAGTTGATGGGCCAAAGGGCCATTTCTCCTGTACTGTAGATATTCATGACTGAAACTCAGCTCCAGCTTAGTTCTAATATTTTGTGACTCAGGAAATTTCAGATTGAGGGGGTCACCTTAATGGATGAGTATCAGCTAATAATGTTCTTCTGATGAAACAAGTTATTAACATATCCTACTTAATACATGTTACAGACTAGTGCAAATTAATGAGTAAATCTATTAGCTTAACCAACATAATATGCATGGATATGCAAACAATTGAGTCATGGAGTCACACAGCACAGGGGCAGACCTTTTGGTCTGACCAGTCCATGCCGACTATGGACCTGGGCTCGGCTGGTTCCATCTGCCTGTTCCTGGCCCATGTCCCTCCAAACATTTCTTGTTCATGAACTTGTCCAGATGTCTTTTGGACATTGTGGCTGTGCCCACATCTGTCACTTCCTCTGGAGGTTTGTTCCGTGTACGGACCACTCTCTGTGTGGGGAAGTTGCCCCTCATTTCTTTTTTTAATTCTTTCTCCTCTCACCTTAAAAACGTTGAGGTCCCCCATCCTGGAAAGGGGACCCCCTCTATTCACCTTGTCTAGACACCTCATGATTTTGTCAACCTCTGTGGAGTGGCCTCTTGACCTCCTATGCTCCAGTGGGGAGGGTCCCGGCCTATCCAGCCTCTCCTTCTAAGTCAGCCCTTCCATTCCCAGCAACATCCCGGTGGATCTCTTCTGAACCCTCTCCAGTTTAATAGTATCCTTCCTGCAGCAGGGCGACCAGGGCTGGACACAGTCCTCCAGAGGAGGACTCACCAAAGTACAACATTAATATCATGTCCCAACTCTGATACTCAAAGAACTGATTAATGAAGGCAAGCATGCAAAACACTTTCTTAACCACCCTGTCTATATGTGATGCAAGCTTCAAAGAATTATGTGCCTGAACCCCTAGGCCTCTGCGTTCTACAACACTTCCTAAGGCCCTACTTCTAATTGTAGAAGGCTTGCCTTTGTTTGTTTTAAGAAAATGCAATACCTCACATTTATTCAAATTATACTCTATCTACCACTCGTCAGCCCATTGATCCAGTTGACCAAAGTCTCTTTGTAATCTTAGATAACCTTCTTCACAGTCCACTATGCCACTAATCTTGGTGTCATCTGCAAACTTACTAACTACGCTTTCTGTGTTCTCATCTAAATCATTTGTATAAATTACAAACAAGTGAGTCTCACAATGCCTTCTATACATTGGGAACTTTAATGTTGGTGACGGTCAGAGCTCTGCCTCAGATTCTATGGCACCAGTGTCGTGAACCCCAGTTCGATGGTGAACAGTGTAGCAAAGACCCCAATATTAATACCGCTCTGAATGGAAAGTTGCTTGCTGAATCTCCATTTCATAATGATTTTCCAATCTTCAAAACAAGCTGGAATACTGATCTAGGTGGTCTACAAGTAACTGCATACATGGACAATTCTCACAAACAACTCAGTGTAACGTGGTCATCGCCCAGTCAAAACAGGCCAGTCTGTTTCTCATGTACTTTTCTATGTCCCTTCAATTGTTCATTTCTGGAGTTTTTCTTCCTGGAGTGTCAGAGGCCAGGAATGGAGTGGGGTTTGGTGTTTGACCTTGTGGAGGTTTGTAGAATCATGAGGGGCATGGATAGGGTGAATCGCCAAGATCTTTACCCCAGGGCTTCACACAGCATTGATTTAGCCAAAAAAACAAGATGCAGCCTTCCTTTTTATTTTGCTTACGATTCGAGATGTCTCTGCTCTGTTGTACACATATAGGTATAACTGCTTGATTTCCCTTTGCACCTCATCTTTTTCCACCTTGTAATGCCCTTCACTTACTGTCGCGCTATATTGAGCTTTATTAAGCTGCTTGTGTGTTTGCATCCTGCGCTTTATTATACCTCCTATAAGTACTATTCACTAATGGATACTGGTTTGTGAATTCAGTGTGATACCATTAGCATGGGTTCAATCCCCACACGAGCTGAGGTTACCATGAAAGAGTCTCCTTCTCAATGTATTCCCATCATCTAAGGTGTGGTGGCTGTCAGGTTAAATCACCACCGGTTGTTTGTCTGTTTCTAATGAGAGGGCAGCCCTATGGCCTGGTAAGTCTATAACGACTTGACATGATGTTATTTCACCATGTTGATTCTCCACAGAGAAGTGTGGTGATGCCAACTTATTCTCAATGATTACCAGCATATTCTGTGGTTTATTTACCTGAAGTTTGGATGCTTCACTCCTGACGATCGTTCACGTTCCAAAAGAAGACTTAGCTTTCATAAGTTTACTTGCACGGTATTTGATCCTCTGCAAAGTGCAGAGTCTGGTAAAGTTTAAGTCTGTACAGGGGAGATTTTGAAGTTTTTCTGAAATAGGCAATACAAAATATTAAAAGCATGGAATTATTTTGTCACGTTTCAAAGATTACTTACACGATATATATGTATGGAGCTTGGGAAGGGCGCATTTTCATGGTGAGTAATTTTGTAAACCAGGGTTATTTAATGAAAGATCATGTTACTTTTGAAAACATGTACCTTTTCTGGCATACTCTGGAGAACAATTCAAAAAGTGTTTCTCAGATTGCTCTCAGAGAGCCCTGGCATGGACATGACAGCTGAATAGTCTCTTTCTGTGTTGTAACTATGATATTAAGCACATATTCCAAACCAAATACCATGGGGTAATACCTGGTATACAATATTATTAATTGATTAACTCAGTTAATTTCCATGACTAGTGAGGGATAATTTTCTTGAAGAACAAGTATCGTGCCTTAAATGTGGTTCACACAAGTCCCTAAATGTCTCATCATACCAGATTTATTCCTTTCCAAATTTTTTTTTCAAATGCCAAAGGAATTTACTTGATGCTTACATTTTTTTTATCACTTTAACCTTTTTAAAATGCTGAAATTCCTTCAAAAATATTTTCTTCTTTCTGTTTATATATGAGGGCCCCACGCTGATATTTGCAAAGTGTTAACCAAACAGTAAGGGTTCTTGCGTCATAGTGATACTGTCACTACGCTTTGGCTTGAAGGTCTGGGCTCAAGTCCAATGTGCCCCATAGATATGACATAACAGGCTGATTAAAAATACTTAAACCAAATAGGCCATTGTTTACAATGTGAGAAGCGTAACCTCATAGCTGCAAATGCCATGCCAAATTGCAAACGGAACTCTGTGTGACTTCAGGTGTACACTTCTTTGTCCTTAAGTTATAATTCGTACAAAATTGAATAAATTGAAACTATTATTGAAATGTGTTTCTCATTCGAGATGTGATTTATCATTTTACAGATGCTTAAAATTCTGAAAGCTCAAACATTCAAATCCAGTAAACTCATACTCTCATACTGACAGCATAGGAAAGAAAGTGCATTAGAGCCAAATTTCTCAAATTTCAAATTGTATACATCTATTTCCCTTCCTGAGAATAGTTACCTTATCTTTTGTTGCATGTCTTTGGAGATTACATGCAAACATCCCTCAGGTTTGATTTTCATTCACCATCTTCCAGAGTGCAAGACCAGCAAAACCCATAATGGAAACAGGAATTTTACAGCATCGGTTGCTCAGAGAGGTTTTGATGTGGCTTGTTTCACTGCTGTCGATTGTTATTTACCTTCGTAAGCCTGCCAATGTTAGTTGCCATGGAGCTCTTCTGGGAATCAACCTCACTAAAAGTTAGCCATTGAGGCAATGCCAACAGAGAGCAGACAGGCAACACGAAAAATTCAGAAACTAAACAGTACAACAAACAGGGATAACAAACTTTGATACTGCGAGAGAGGGATGATACAGAATGCTGAACAAAACAAAAACGCAACAGGGATAGCTGGTCAATATGTTTCTTGCTGAACAATATAAATCGCTTGTGAGGGTATGGAAAGAAACAATTTATGGAAAATGGGTAAATTTGTGATCATATGTACAATTTTCTGTGACTGCAAAGCAGTTATGATTGTGAGAGAAACAGATGACCTGCAACATTAAATCTGGCTTTCCCTCCAAAAATCCTGCAAGATCTGCTGAGTATCAGAAGCATTTTCTGCTTGTAATTCCCCACTACTCTTTGCCTTCTGTCTTTTAATCAATGTCAGACTCACATTTTGTGGGAGCTTACCATGTACGAATAGGCTGCCCATACTTCCTATATTATGACAATGATGACACTTCAAATGCACTCATTATCTGTAAAGAGCTTTGAGTCACCCAGTGCTCATGAAAAGTGATGTAAAAATGTAAGACTTCTTTTAATTTTAGTGAACACAGAAGCAAAGTACTAACTTGTTAACTTAATTAGAACCTTCCTGTATTCAAGAAGATTTATATTTTTGCTTTGTAATTGGCCCCACCATTCCTTGAACTATCCTGTTACATTTTATGTAATGAGAACAGATTTTTAAGTTCTCTTTTATCTGCTAAGGCTTTTGCATAGTCTCTGTTGACCATTTTTGTATCTCTTTTTCAATTTTCTCCTTCTGCCCTCTCCATATTTTGCATCTGACAACATCATAAACCTTCTTTTTCTCTTTTATTCTAGTCTTTACTTCCTTTGTCAGCAGGGAACTTCAGCTTTGGACGTCCCTGTTTTCCCCCCTAAAGTGACCTTAAACAATTAGCAGTACCACAGCTCCTTTTCTGTCTGTGAACTCTAACCAAACAGACTCAGTCTTTGAACCTGTTAATATATCATCCCTCTATATTGCTGTAAATTTATCTTTGATTGGTACAGCTGTCATACACCTATCTTTTTTTCCCTTCCTTTTCCCAGTCAAATACACTTCAGCCAGAAATGTTTGGAGTCCATTCTTGAGCATATTTTACCAAGGTGTGCATATTAGTCACTGTACCATAACTCCATGTGACAACTTGCACAAATAACTTCTGAACTTGTTTGTAATATGTCTTGCGTTTGCCGATGAACACCAGGCTAGTCAACTTGTCAACTTTGTTCCGTCATATAATTTCTGATAGAGTAAATTGAGTTATACGTTTCCAGGTTCAAGGACTTGAACAGAAAAATCATGGCTGGTACCCCAGTGAAGATTTTTTCCCTTTTGTATGGCTTTAAGATTAGAAGCTCTTGTCACAGTTTATTGTCAAGTTCCATAACTACTCCATTGACTTATTGGAGATCAAATTTAACTTCAAGATGTCTCACTCATGCTTGAGTCAAGAACAAGATGTTGTTCTGTGCTTGATGTTGGTAAGGGTTTCTGCAATCACAGACAGGTGACATTGTAAGGTAAAGCAGAATATCGAGGTGGTCAGGTAGACCATTGGAATTGAGAAGGAGGTTGGCAGGCAGGATGGCTCAGCAGTGAGGGAGTAGCCATTTCATTAATGCTAAATTAAGAAGACACAACAGAAGCTGCAACAAAGATCCAAAGGAAAATTTGTTTTTTAATATATCTTTTGGTTTTAAGAATTAAGGCTGGGGCTATAGAAAATGAGGTAAATCCAATTAAGACAAGCTTGGAATCTATTACGTTAAATGTTTGGAGCCAAATTGATTCCAGAGGTTAACAGTTGGGAAGGTAAAATCATAAACCAGCAGGTGAAGAAAATCAACATATAACTACCTGTAGGATTTTTGGTGGAGACATGATACCTGCAATCCTTTCCAGCAAAGGCAGTCCAGAGAAATGTTTTTGTTTTGATTACTTTGTTTTATAAATTTGTTTAAAAGCATCTAATGAAACCTGAAGGTTTGTAAAATCAATTACTTTCTTTAAATGCAGAAGAAATTTTAAGCAAGTGACACTTAACCTAATGATCTGTTCAAGGACATCACAGCATTTTCTACATCACATCAGAAAAGATAGAGGATCTTGGGGAGATAATCTAACTTCAGTTCATGTGGATGTTTTCTGACATAGTCAGTTGTAGCTTGGAAATGGTGTGGTTTGAAGCTTGCTGAGAGAAGACAACTGAAGCAAATAGCAGTTAGGTAAGTCTGCAGTATAAGCTTAGAAAAAGCAAACGTTGTCATTCATGATGTAGAAAACAGGTAAGGCTTAATTTTAATTTGAAACTTTTGAGGAAATTAATGTTGGGAGCTTGCCTAGTTTGAAACAAGTGGAAAAATCTGTTGTCATCTTCTTGTGATGAAAGAGAGCAACCGGCAGAATTACCTGAGAATTATTGCGAAGTCAACCAGATCAAGGGACTGAAATAGCCACTGAAGAGATAGTCAACTAAGTCTTAGCTCTGAGAATAGCTAGAATTCTGGGAAGAATTAAAGTAAAGACCCAAAGGATGATGGCAGACTTCTGGGTATCGCTGACATGAGTAAATAATTCTAACAATCATATAGTGTTATATCATACTTGGGGGAGAATTAAGAATAAAAACAAAGTGCATAGTAAGTACAGTGAGCGTCATATTGTTATGTTAATAATGATGTACTATTTACATCATTCATTTGCAGTAAAGTTTCTTTTACTTTAAAAAGACAATATCTTGTGATGCAGTTCTATTGGTTAAAACAGGGCCTTTGGATTTCTCTGTGAATGTTAATAGTTCTTAAATGTATTGTCACAAATTGAATAGATGTCTGTTCCTAATTTTCACTTTTTAGGTAAACAGCAAACTTGGAAAAAACACTCCAATTTATCTTTTTCATACATAACTTATATAAACAAAGCACACGTCGATAGTTATGTTTCCCTCTAATACGAATGAATGACTGTTGGCTTTCATTGCAGCACAAATTTGCTTCACACTTCATACATGTGTAATCAAGGTCGTTATTTAAGTCTCAACTTTTAGACCCCATCTTTCTTCCTGTGAATCAGTTTTTGCCGGCTTTCTAAATTTGTATTTAAGTCATAGAGTCATACAGCACGGAAACAGACCTTTCGGGCCAACCAGTCCATGCTGAACATAATCCCACACTAAACTGGGCCCACCTGCCTGCACCTGGCCCATATCCCTCCAAGCCTTTCCTATTCATATACTTATCCAAATGTCTTTTGACCATTGTAATTGTAACTGTATCCACCACTTTCTCAGGAAGGTCATTCCACATGCAAACCACCCTCTATGTAAAAAATTTGCCTTTTATTTCTTTTTAAAATCTCTCTCCTCTCACCATAAAGATGTGCCCCCTAGTCCTGAAATCGTTCATCCTGACAAATACCATTAACTCTACCTATACCTTTCATTATTTTATAAACTTCTATTAGATCGCCTCTCAACCTCCTACACTCCAGCGAAAAAAGTCCAGGCATATCTGGCCCTTTTTTTATAATTCAAACCTTCCACACCCAGCAACATCCTGGTAAATCTCTTCTGAACCCTCTCAGCTGGATAATATACTTCCTATAACTGGGCAATCAGAACTGAACAAAGTATTCCAGAAGAGTCCTCACCAATGTCCTTTACAACCTCAACATGACTTCCCAACTCCTATACTCAAAGGACTCAGCAATGAAGGCAAGCGTGCTAAACACCTTTTTAACCACCCTAGATAACAAGGTGTGGAGCTGGATGAACACAGCAGGCCAAGCAGCATCATAGGAGCAGGAAAGCTTGACGCTTCAGGCCTAGACCCTTCATCAGAAATCTTTTTTCTAAACATTTCTGATGAAGGGTCTAGGCCCGAAACATCAAGCTTTCCTGCTCCTATGATGCTGCTTGGCCTGCTGTGTTCATCCAGCCCCACGCCTTGTTATCTCGGATTCTCCAGCATCTGCAGTACCTTTTATCTCTGATACTTTTTAACCACCCTGTCTGAATGTGACACAAATTTCAAACGTTTATGTACCTACACCCCTAGGTCCCTCAATTCTACAACACTACCTACGGTCCTACCAATAATTGTATAAGCCCTACCCTTGTTTGTGTACCAAAATGCAATATCTCACATTTACCCAGATTGAACTCCATCTGCCATTTTTCAGCCCATTGACGCATTTGATCATGATTCATCTGTAATCTTAGAAAACCTTCTTCACTATCCACTATGCCACCAATTTTGGTGTCACCTGCAAACTTACTAATCGTGCCTTCTATATTCTCATCCAAATCATTTACAAAAGTGACAAACAAAAGAGGACCCAGAACCAATCCCTGTGAAACACAGCTGGTCACAGGCCCCCAGTCTGAAAGGCAACCCTCCACCATTACTCTCTGTATCCTGCCATTAAGCCTATTTTGCAGCCAATTGGCGAGCTCACACTAAATCCTGTGTGACCTAACTTTACTAATTAGTCTACCATGCAGAACCTTGTCAAAGGCTTTACTAAACAATGTCTACTGCTCTGCCATCATCAATCTTTTTGGTAACTTCCTCAAAAAACTCAATCAAGTTTGTGAGACATGATTTTCCTCACACAAAACCATGCTGACTATCCCGAATCAATTTTTGCTTCTCTAAATGTTTATAAATCCTATCTTTATAATCACCTCCAACAATTTACCCACAACCAAAGTGAGACTCACAGTTCTATAGTTCCCTGGTTTCTCCTTACAACCTTTCTCACATAACACTTGTTTATAATTCAATTCGTCTGCTGTGCAAAATTTTCCAAGTTCCCAGCACCACATTGGATGAGTTAAATACCTATGTCTGTCAGCATGAGTCCAGAACAAAAACAATTGTACTGAGAGTATACATTTACCCCAAACTGTTAATGTTGATAAGATCCATTCCAATATTTCTAAACAGTTATATCAGCATGCTTTACATGCGATTTAGAAATAACTGATTTGTCTCTCATTTTTTTTGATGATTTTTGCTGCCAATTATTTATTGAGCAGAATTGTTGGCTTCTTCATTGATAAGTATCATGTGAAAAGCGTAAATGCAATACTGTCCTTTTTATGAAAATTTGTAATTTTACAGTTAACAGTCTTGGCGAGGAGATGTTGCAGTGCATTGGGTAGCACTCCTGCCTCTGAGCCAGAAACTCATGGCCTTGCTGGTCCAAGAAAATGTATTTATAATCACAGCCAAACTAGTTCATGTTGAATTGTAAATGATTCAAGCATGCGCCAATGTCAGGTGATATTAGCAGGGAAGATTCTTGGTTGGTACTGTAATGGAAAGAAAATTGGAGCTTTGACCATCACAATGCGTAATGTTGGACTACAATGTTCTTATAAAAGTACATGTTGCCACAGCAACTCAGATACATTACTGGGTCAGTTGGCTGGACACCAATGAAAATTAGGCTGGTGCCAACAGCATGAATTCAATTTGATGTGGGACCTGCCTCCTAACCCTACCCACGATAAAGGGACAGAGAACTGAAGACAAATCAGCCTTGGAAGGGATACAGTAAATACTTTCTGATCAACCTGTTCAGAAATGGTATTACACACCTCCGAAGCAGGTGTGACTTCAACCTGGGTCTCCTGGTTCAGAGGTAGGAACACTCCCACTGCACCATAAGGGCGCTTCTACGGCACCTGGTATTCCCAGGCGGGTCTCCCACTCAAGTACCAACCGGGCCTGATTCTGCTTGCAAGGGATATGGTACCATTACGTTTCAGGGAAACCTAGAACGTTCATGTTACCGACGCTAAACCTTTAGTTGAATATATTAGTTGCAGAAAATTTTTGGAAAGACGATCTGATTTTCTTTTTATGGGGAAGAGGGGAGATAGTCACCCCTGAAGACACACTCTAGAAAGCGACAGGGAAGTCAACACAACGACACGTCTCTCTAGCAGTTCATGCAGGTCAGTCACTTTCCGCCAACGTGTCACTAGCAGCTGGCCCGCATTGATACACTGCTCTCCACTCATTGGCTGAACGTGACACCACCCCTCGCGTTCCAATACACGTAATGCCGTTCCGTGACGGTGCGTCAGGACGCTGATATAAAGGGCGAGGCGGGCAGTCTGACGCTGACTCTGGTGAATGCAGAGGTAAAATGAGTCGTTTTGGTTCGTCGTTATTTACCGGGATTATTTATTACTTTTTATTGCCGTTTGGTGATTCACATCTGATTCCTGAAAGACGCTACAGTAAAAAGTGTTCTTCAATCGGCTGATCGGTGACAATAATAAGGCGATATTTAATAAACTGCAGCGTGTCAATCCCGGAGAGAGGGAGTCGGGAAAATGCCGAAATCCAAGAAGCGGAACAACAAGGGAGGTAAGGACGGTCCGAGGAGGGGTGCTGAGCATGCGCGCTGGCGCATTGCACTCTGGGGGTTGTAGTTCGCTCAGTGTGAGATCAGGGGCCACGCACGAGAGGGCGGATGTTGAAGGGACTACATCCCCCAGCGGGCAATGCGGCCAGGCCCACCAGCGGTCGGCGCTAGCCGGGCTGTGATCGCGGGCGGTGGTTGTATTACAGTAAGGCCACGTGTGGCCAATTCTATGTTCCCCGCCAGATCCTGATGGGGATTTGTAATTGATGTTCGGATGCGCACAGGAGCCGGGCTGTGTTTCTTAAATAAAGGATAACCAGGTGTAGAGCTGGATGAACACAGCAGGCCAAGCAGCATCGGAGGAGCCGGGAAGCTTAATATGTTTCTTAATCCGGCCAGCGGTGATGGAGAGACAGCTAGAGCCGGACGTTGCCAGGAAATTGTGGGCTGGGTTGCTGTTCCTCATTCTGTTTCGGCAACATCTCCTCACCCGCCCCATCGACTTCACACACCTTGCACTTCTTGTTCAACAAGTGGCTTAAAACGCTGGCGGCTGTTACTTGTGACTGTCTGCAGTGGGATTGTCTCAAATAAGTCAAATTCCTCACCCACCTCTACTTCAAAATTTCGCTGTTACAGTGCTATCTTCTCTTTGAACATGTTCAACCCTCGATTGAAAGTGGTGAGGTAGAGAAAACTCAATTCATTTAGGGGTTTTCACGATCAAGAGCGCCCCACGGTTCTTCTCTATCAACTAAAATTTGTGCACGGTAAAGTCCCACCAACCGCATTAAATCGTGGTCTTGACTTAAGAATTTGATAGTGGCTAGGAGATGTGATCTTCCCTCTTCATAGTACAATGGAATCTTGCAATCACTTTGATGGAGAAGCATAGTTTGGCATCCTCTGAAAAGTGGCACCTCTGCAGCACTATATTCATTGGCTGTGTAGATTTTGTGCATAGCATAAAGAATATTACAGCATAGGAACAGGCCCTTCAAACCCACCACACCTCTGCTGACAAATCATGCCTGTGTGGTTTGTATCCCTCTTCCCTGTGCATATGTATAGTATGTGTGACTTGAATGCCCAACCTTTGATCAGAGGTGAAGTTGCTCCCACTGAGTCACTGCTAGCAAAAGGTATGCAAGTTCCTGTAACAGTGGTGATTTGTGTGTCCTGGTCCAAAGCTTGCAAATGCAGGACTATGCTGTATGTTATCTAGATGACTAATAAAAACTTCCTACCTCATCCATATTGGCAAACAATTAATAACTCAGTATTTGAGTTGTAAACAACATCAGAATGCTGATCAAGAAATTTAAACTTGAAGATAGCAAGAACTCTCAAGAAACAGCAAAGTTGACATTTTGGGTTTACACCCTTCATCAGGACCAGCCCTGATGAAGGGTGTAAACCCGAAATGTCAATTTTGCTGCGCCTCTGAATTCAAATCTGAACTCGTCCAAACTGTCAGTTCCATCATCCATAATCCAGTTCTAGGTTGCAGCTTTGCACTTTGAGATTTGCAGAGAAAAATTAGAATACTGGCCCTTCCCATATTTGTGGGAGCACATAGGATTTTAGCTTCAGAAGGAGAACTTTCCATTCTATACAGAACTAAATGGAGAACAACTTCTATCTGCACTGACAGTGGGGTAAAGGATCAAAGATTTGTGCTTTTTTTTTTGGAAAAGCATGAGACTTTCCATAAGTTATTTCAATAATTCAATTTAATTATTTAATATTTTTTCTCCAAACATCTGACATTTTTGATTCATTTCTGGGTACTTCAATTGTATCTTCCCCCAAGTGTTTATCCTGCAGGATTTCAAATGTATACTGTCAAGTTGAACCTAATGATTTGATCTGATTGGTTTCTTCCTATTCCAAACTATACATGATGTAGTATGTACACCACATGGACGCGATTGAATAGTTAGGGATGAAGTTGTGAAAAAGATTGTCTTTGACTTGATGGGTATTGATTTTGCAGGTTGTTTCTCAATTATGTTGAACTATGTAGCCAAAATAGTGCGAATTGCAAATGAGGAAATTGTGACTGGCTATCGTGCTTCAGTCAGGCTGTGCTAAATGACTGAAGCTATCATTGCTGCCAAAGGCACAAGTGGTGAGGAAAAATAGGAGAAACATGGGTGTTGTAATCCTTTAAGAAGGCACCTTGGTCAGTGATTTATACAGTTGTATGTAATAGCAGAGTGAATGGTGAATGCTAGCTAAACATCACTCTTTAAACTGATCACCAGGATTAGTACAAGTGACACAAGTCAGGCATTGATGTCATAACAATCTTGTATCAGAGGTGAGATACCTGACAATTGCAACAATTTGTTTCAACAAAAATTGGACACTCTCAATTGACAATAAGACCATGATGCAACAGCACATGCACGTCTTTGTTTTGGTTGACCATTCTCGTCTGTATGAGAATATTTGAGCTGTTTTGTCCAGATTGTGATACTAGGTCACTGCCATTAGTGAGGTGCCATAAGAGTGAGTTTAATGGATGGAGTCCCAAATATAATGGGGTGGTAGTGGAGGTACTCTTACCGCAATAGTCATTTGTTTTCCTTTCTGCTTTTAACAGGGAGCTGTCTGGGATATCACTCAATAACTTTGTAGGCACTGATTGCATGTATGCAGGAAGAGCTCCTCCTAGCCTTGTGATGCATAGTCACAGCCTCTAAACTAATGGCTGTAAATTCTTTGGGGACACATGACCAAATTCCTGTTGCATTCTCAATGTACAAGCTGTGATAGGAATGTTAATAATGAAAAATTATCTATGGTATAAACATGTTATCCTTGGATTTTTTTCCCCTGAGCGCTCACATACATATGGACTTGGGCAGATACAATCCAAACCTTTCCTTTCCTTTCCTTCATGTAGTGGTCCTAGCAAATCTTCTCTGAAGGAGATAGAAGGTGGTGGAGGAGTGTTATTTTTCAGATTGGAGGCCTGTGACCAGTGGTGTGCCACAAGGATCAGTGTTGGGTCTGCTACTTTTTTGTCACTTGTAATATGATTTATATGTGAATATAGGAGAAATGGTTAGTAAGTTTGCAGATCAAACCAAAATTGGTGGGTAGTGAAGGTTATCTCAGTACAATGGAACCTTGATTAGATGGGCCAAGGAGTGGTAGATGGCACTTAAATTAGGTAAATGTGAGGTGATGCATCTTGTTAAGACAAATCAGGGCATGCCATGGTAAGGTCCTGGGGAATCCCTACAGTGTGGAAGCAGGCCATTCAACCATCAAGTCCACACTGATACTCTGAAGAGCATCCCACTCAGACCCACCCCCTACCCTATCTCTGTATTTCCCACCCTACAAACTATGGGCAATTTAGCATTGCCAATCTGCCTAAACTCCACATCTTTGGACTGTGGGAGGAAACCAGAGTACTGGGAGGAAACCAGAGTACCCAGAGGAAACCAACGCAGACACAGGGAGCATGCACAAACTCCACACAGACAGTTTCCTGAGGGTGGAATCGAACCCAAGTACCTGGTGCTGTGAGGCAAGAGTGCCACTGTGCTGCCCTCTATTCTTTATGAAGAGAGAGACTTTGGGGTGTAGGTTCATAGTTACTTGAAAGTGGAGTCCCAAGTAGACAGGATGGTGAAAAAGGCATTTGGTACACTCCTTCAGTAGTCAGTACGTTTAAATGTAGGAGTTGGGAGGTGATGTTGCGGCTGTTCAGGACATTGGTTAGGCCACTTTTGGAATAAGACGTTGAGTTCTGGTCTCCATGCTACAGGAAAGATGTTGTGCAACTTGAAAGGGTTCAGAAAAGACTTATAAGAATATTACTGGGTTGGAGGTTTTAAGCTGTAGGGAGCAGCTGAAGTGGCTGGGGCTTTTCCCTGAAGTGTCGGCTGAGGGGTGACCTCCTAGAGGCTTTTAAAATCCATGAGGGGCATGGATAGGGTGAATAGTCAAGATTTGTTTTTCCCCAGGGTAGGGGATTCAAAAACTAGAGGACATAGCTTTTGAGGTGAAAGGAGAAAGATAAAACGAACCTGAGGGGCAATGTTTTCATACAGAGGGTGGTGCATGTATGGAATGAGCTGCCATAGGAAGTGGTGGAGGCTGGTACAATTACAACATTTAGAAGACATCTGGGATGTTTGTGAATAGGAAGGGGTTAGAGGGATATGGGTCAAATGCTGGCATGTGGGGCTAGATTAATTTCACCAAGTTCACTTGGACCATCTCTGATACCTCTCTCTCCTTCCTGGACCTGTCTCCATCTCCGGTGACCGCCTCAAAACCGATATCTATTTCAAGCTCACCGACTTCCACAGCTAACTAGACTACACTTCCTCTCTCTCCTTCCTGCAAGAATGTGATCCCCTACTCCCAATTCCTCTGCCTCTGCTGTGTCTGCTTCCAAGGTGGGGCGTTCCACTCCTGAACATCCCAGATGTCCTCTTATTTCAAGGAGCATGACCCCCCCACCACAATTCAGTGGTTGAAAATGCTCTCGACTGCATCTCTTGTGTTTCCTGCACCTCTGCCCTCGCATCCCCTGCCCGCAACAAAAAAGACAGAATTTCCCTTGTCCTCACATCACTCCACTGAACTCCGTGTTCAACATATCATTCTCCGCCACTTGCAAACTGACCCCATAACCAAAGATATTTCCCTCCCCACCCCTATCTGCCTTCTGTGGGGACCGCTCTCTCCACAACTCCGTCATCCATTCCACACTCCCCGCTAGACCAACCGCAGGAAGTGCTGTGCCTGTCCTTACACCCCCAACCCCCTCCTCCTCCTTCATCCAAGGAACCAAACAAACGTTCCACATTTGACAGAAGTTCACCTGCACATCCAGCAATGTGGTCTATTGCACCACTGCTCCTAATGTGGCCTCCTTTACATCGGTGAGACCAAGCGGAGGCTTGGAGACTGCTTTGTAGAGCACCTGCACTCTGTTCGTGACAAACAGCAACACCTCCAGTCGTGAACCACTTCAACTGCCCCTCCCACTCCCTGGATGACGTGTCCATCCTGGGCCTCCTCCAGTGTCACAATTCCTCCACCTGGAAACTGGAGGAGCAGCACCTCATTCCACCTTGGGCACCTACAACCCATTGGCCTAGATGTGGACTTTACTAGTTTCAAAATCTCCCCACCCCAGCCTCATCCCATGACCAACCCTCCCTCCCATCCTGCCTCCTTGACCTGACACAACCTGTCCATCATCTCTCCTACCCATCCGCTCCTCCCACCTCACTGACTAATCCCCACCATTGCATATCTGTACTCGCTATCACCATCCCACCTATCTTCCCCAGCCCCACCCCTGCTCGCTCTATATTTATTTCTGAGCTGCCACCACTCCCCAGCCATTTCTGAACGGTCCCGACCTGAAACGTCAACTTTTGGCTTTCCAAGTAATGCAGTGGAAGACTGATCTTTTACAATTAATACATAAGATCCAGATCCCTGTGTGCCTGAGCTCTACAATTTCTGTATTTTTTTTGTTCAGTCTTGAGTGGATTCACGATCTTAAGTTGCCCTGTTTTAGAAAAGCTAATGTTATGAACTTAAGTTTGCCTCAGTATGGCATGTGTGCCTTCACACTTTAAGGTATGTATGTTGCAGAGCTACCTCCCAGTTCGCCCTTTTAGCTTTATTTAGTCAGCTGAATTGGGTACAAGGAGCAAGTCCTTTTACTACTGCAGCACAATCTCCAGATCCTTTAATTGTAATGTCCTCTCTAATCAAGAGGCCTAGGCTAATGCTCCATTAACCCTGTCTTAGTCCCACTGTGTTAAATGATTAAAGCTGGATTTGAAAGCTGTTCTGAGGAATGGTGTCAATGAAGCTTCATTGTTGTAAATCTCACATGACTAATGTCCATCTTCAGAATGAAATCTGCTTTCCTTGCTTATTCTGGTCTAAATGTGACTGCAAATCTCCAGAAATGTGCTTCATTCTAAAGCTTCCAGCAACCCCCTCCATTCATGGGCAAGTGCTTACCTTGATGGTGATACCCATATCCCATGAAAGAATACGAATAAATTGTGGTGAATGCAAACTTTGTATTGATCAAGTTGCTATAAAAGTAATAACATGCCAGATCTAAAACTTTCTGATGGCTGCTGTTTATTTTCTGCTTGGTGTTACGTAGGTTTTAAGGAATGCTCCCCCTAATGGGATGTGATTACACTGACCATTTGCATTTGACTTGAACAAATGTTCCAAGATGTCCCCTTTGAGTCTTGGTGCAGTTATCATAAAATCCCTATGGTGCAGGAAGAGGCCATTCAGCCCATGTCCACACCAACCTGTGGAGCATCCCATCCAGACCCAGGCCCTATCCTCAACTCCACACTTGCCTTGACTAATCCACCAGTCAGCACATCGCTGGACATCATGGGCAATTTACCGTGGCCAATCCAGCTAACCCCCCTCTTTGGACCATGGGAGGAAACTGGAGGAAACCCATGCAGACACAGGGTGAACAGACAGTCGTCTGAGGGTATGATTGAATCCAGGTCTCTGGCACTGTGAGGCAGCAGTGCTGACCACTGTGCCACCATACTACCCAAAAACACACCCCTTCTTGTGCACAGCCCAACTCATTTATACCAAGTGCTCTCCATTAGGGCGTTAAATCCTGTCTCTCATGACAGGCTGATAGTATATATGGAAGTTCTGAAATTGTAGTTGCCATTTGGTGCTCCATCACAGACTGTGTAATGTGACACTCCCACAAAGCATCGATTATTAAAATTGGTGAGAATTTGTTTTTTCCTGCTCCAGTAAACCAGGTGCTTCTTAAACTGTTAGGTCTGAATGAATAAAAACTATATGGTAACAACATCTGATGAACAACTGAACTCCCCTTTGGTGGGGGGGTGGGTATGGGTGTAGTGGAATTTGTGGAATGCTATTAAATAGATTTCTTAACTGTTACTAATTTTTCAGAATGTTCACATTTTTCACATTAGGTGTTTGTGGAACATCCTTCAAATGTGATTGGCTGCTTGGATAGCTTGATGACATCAGTTGAGTTTCACACTAAGCATTTTCCAGTTAAAAATGCTGTGGTTGGTTGTGGTATCGCTGCTAGGTGAATCACTGAGTGGATGTTGTATCTCGGAAGACAGGTTCTTGTGTTGGATATGCTGTTGCCTTGCTTCGGACTGCAAGTTGAGCTGACTCATACTAGAGTGTCATTTCTTTTCGTTGTTGGTAAGTCTACTGTTGAGTAATGTAAATGCAGGAAACTCCTGGTACATAAAGTAAAATATTTTATACTGTCAGTTTGTTCTTGTTTTTGGCTAATGGGTATTGGTTTCCCATTAATACTTCTGTGTTTCATGTGCAAGAAAAGCCAGTAATTGCTGGTTTAACAGCAATTAGTCAGCATATTTATTGGCCTGGGAATGTACTATCATGACCCAGCAGGTAATGCAAGATAATGTGTGAAGAGTGTTAATCACCCTCATAATATCTTGTCTCAAAATGGGAGTTATAGGAAACACTTGCTGCAAGAATTTTGGTAAGGATTAGTGTTCAACAACATGCCTTTGCTTCATTTGGAAGGGAATAGCATCGTTCTATATAACTAGTCATACAGCATGGAAATAGACCCTTTGGTCAGCATAGACTTTTTGGACCATATTCCAAAACTAAATTAGTCCCACTTGTTTGCATTTGGCCCATATCTTTCCAAACTTTTCCTATTCATGTACTTATCCAAATGTCTTTTCAACATTGTAGCTCTACCTGCATCCACCACTTCTTCTGGCCGTTCATTCCACATGTGATAAAGCAAAGTTGCCCCTCACGTTTTTTTAAGCCTTAGCTCTCTTGCCCTAAAAATATGTCCCCTAGTTTTGAAATCCCTCAATCGAGGGAAAAGACCCTTGTCTTTCACCTTATCTATGCCCATCAGGATTTTATAATCCTCAGTAAGGTCGCCGCTCAACCTCCTATCCTCTAATGAAAAAGGTTCCAGTGTTTCCAGCCTATTTTTATATCTCCAACCCTCCATTCCCCGTGACATCCTGGTAAACCTTTTTTAAATCATCCAATTTAATGATATCCTTGCTAGACCAAAACTGCACACAGTAGTGCAGAAGAGGCCTCACTAACATCCTGTACAACATCAGTGTGACATCCAAATTTCTATACTCCGTGGTCTGAGCAATGAAGGCAAGCTGGCTAAATGTCTTCTTGACTATCCTGTCTACCCATGCTGCAAATTTCAAAGAATTATGTGCTTGAACCCTTAGGTCTTTCTGTTCTATAACACTACTTGGGTGCCTTCTGTAAATTGTATAAATCTTGCCCTTGTTGCTTTACCAAAATGTAATACCTCTCGTTTATCCAAATTAAAGTCCATCTGCTACTCAGTGCATTGACCCAATTGATCACGATCTATTTGTAATCTTGGCTAACCTTCTTCGTCCAAGATACCACCAATTTTAGTGTCATCCACAAACTTACTAACCATGCCTCCTGTATTCACGTCCAAACTTTGTGTAAATAACAAAAAGCAGTGGACCCAGCACCAGTTCTTGTGGCACACTGCTAGTCACAGGCTTCCAGTCTGGAAAAACAACCCTCCACCACCACCCTTTGGCTTGACGGTAGGACACAATTTTGTATCAGTTAGCAAGCTCACTTTGAATCCTGTGTGATCTCACTTTATTAGTCCACCATGTGGTACCTTGTCAAAAGTCCATGTAAGTCCATCTTACTGAAGTCCATGTAAACAAAGTCTGATGCTCTGCTCTTATCAACCTTTCATCTAAAACTCAAATCAAGTTTGAGACACTCTTTCCCTTAAAACTATGCTGATTATCCCTAATCATTCCATGCCCCTCCAAATCCATGTAAATCCATCTTTAAGAATCACTGACAACAACTTACCCACCACCACCATCGGGCACATGGGTCTGTAGTTTCCAGGCTTCTTGCAGCCTTAATGTTAAGCACCCTCCAGTACCTCACCTATAGTTAGAGATGATAGCTATTCTTAAGGAAATCTTCTTGATTTGGCTCAAAAATCCATCTGATATTAGAGGTGTAGTTGTAAGGAAAATAGTTACCTGTGATATGCAATGTAAATTGATTTTCTTAAGGAACAATTTACTTTTAAAGTACCCTGTTAAACTACATTTTATTCAGTTGAATAAACCAACTGTACAATGCATGCATATCTTGAATAAAATCCAGCTGTGCAAGTTGAAACTTTGAATTAATTATGTTGGACTCGTTTCTGCAAAAGTTAATTCTCCACTGG
Organism: Ginglymostoma cirratum; assembly: GCA_024137785.1. NCBI lineage: Eukaryota > Metazoa > Chordata > Chondrichthyes > Orectolobiformes > Ginglymostomatidae > Ginglymostoma > Ginglymostoma cirratum. The sequence continues at coordinate 27,658,158 of JAHRHZ010000021.1, read as the reverse complement.
ATCTCTTGAAAGATTGATCAGCTGTTTGACTTTTGCTGCTTCCTTGGATTATATTTTACAGGGCTTGTCCTTTTTGCTATTAAAATATCTGTAATTCATTGAAAGGTGAAATGGTATGAATTTTACAAAAGTGCCAGTTTGCAGTGCTGGAATATGGGCATGATAACATTGAGAGCTGGCAATAAGTGCTTGTTTTCACCAAGTTTTTGCTCTTCTTGCTGATGCAATAAGTACTTAAAAATGGGATATGAGAATTAAGATAAAACCTTGTGACCTCCCAGGTGTGCCGTTGTGTATTGTCAACTTGGGGGATAGTGTCCTCCTTTTAAAATATAAGATTCCTCCTGGCCAGTGCTGGTGAGAGATAAAAGGCCTATTCTTGGCAACAGTAATGGTTCAGCATATTTTACATTTTGGGTTGAAATGTTATCTGTACTTGAGGTTCTAACTCCTGTCGTTGATGATATGAATATTACTTAACTTAAGCAGTTAAAGTTGCCCTCGCAGGGTCCTTTTTTAAAATTCCCATCATTTGTATCCAAATACAGCATCAAACTCAAAGTGAATCAGTTTTTTAGAACAACAATTTGGCTGCAAACAGCTGTTGAACTTCTAGCTCTAATGTAGCATCATCTTTTTGTGATATCTTGCTCCTTGATTCTGTCTTTTCATTAGCATCTTTGTCACATTCATGTATAAAATAAATGGTTTAGAGGTCAGAGTTAGTAACAGTCAGGATAATGCTTGGAGCCTGTGTTTAAATCCTAGCACTACAGCTGATCAAATTAAAATTCAATTTAATAATGGTAATAACAACAATTATGAAGTTGGAACCCATCTGATTCTTCCCTAAAAGACATTAGTGAAATCTACTTTTACCTGGTCTAGTCTAAATGTGACTCCATGGTCTCAACAATGTGGTCTGCTCTTAGCTGCCCTCTGAAATGACCTAGTGAGCCATTTTGGTCCATCCATTTAGGGCTGGGTAATAAAATGCTGGCCATGACCTGAAAGGATGTGGTGTTTTAAAACAAGTTGTTTGAAGAATGAGCAAGAGCTATGATTTAAAAACAAATTGATATGTGGCAATGGGGACCTTGGGAACACATGCACAACTCATTCAAGCTTGAGGAAGTGCCTTAAAAAGGCAAAATGAGATCCTGGGCTTTTATGGAAGGAACAGAACAGAAACAAGGAAGTTAATACTACGCAAAAAAATTGCATAAATTAGATGTGGGTGAATGGGAAGGGTCCAAAGCTTGAGACAGCATCAAGATAGGTAAGAGGTGGCTGGGTACAAATAGTGCCTGTGAAACTAAGTTTTGATCTTGTTGATTATACAATGAAGGCAGGCGTTGATATGAATAGGAACGGTTTGGAGGGATATGGGCCAAACACAGGCAGGCGGGACTGGTTTAGTTTGGGAACGTGGTTGGCATGGACTATTTGGACCAAAGGGTCTGTTTCCATGCAGTATGACTGACTATAAATTTCTTGATCATAACATTGTTAGCTTATTAAGAAACATTTCCAAATGATCTAATGTCTTTTAAATCCCCTCCATCCTGAGAAAGTCTTTTCTGTAAGAGGATAAATTCTTTGTTTAGTTTCTTGATTTGCTAAGGAGTTAATTGGATTAATTACTTTCACATGTAGCAGCAAACTCATGTACAGCAAGATCCCACAAACAAAGTCATCAGTTAATCTCTTGACAGATGTGTTAGCCAGCAGATTGAGAACACTGCTATTTGAATAATGCCACAAAAATTCACTTGTTTTGAGATCAGACCTCTATTTAATCAGTCATTTTTAACAATGCAGCACTTCTCTGGTATTAATGACGTCAGCTTAGATTGTGTGCTTGTTCCAGATTGAACGTTAAATTCCACATTCTAATTGAGGCAAGATTCCATCTGAACTCGGGTACTAATTTCAGTTCTGTTTTAGATACAGAAACAAATTGGAAATTTCCCAAATTTCCTGATTTTTGAGCTCCTTTTCCAGCAATTACTTTGATACCTAATTGGTCTAGATTCGTTTACACTAAAAAAAAAACTGGGTAACCGGGTAGTGATCAAACAAAAACCTCCATTTTATTGTCGTAATAACTTACCAAAACAAATGTTTTATACCAACATGGTCTGTTGCTATAGTATGAATAATTTCCCAACTGGGAAGGGGTCAGTCTGATGTCTGCATAACCAAGTGACTAGAGACAGCAAGGACTGTAGATGCTGGAAGCTAGCCACAAATGTGGAGCTGGAAAGACATAACCGGTCAGACAGCATCTCAGGAGCAGGAAAGTCAACGTTTCGGGCTGAAACCCTTTGTCAGGACCCAAAACGTCGACTTGTCTGCTCCTTGGATGCTCTCTGACCGGCTGTGCCTTTCCAGCTCTGTATGCATAATCAAGGCCCCTTCAACAACATCTTTCAAACCAATTATTGCCTACCACTAAAAGGACAGCAGGCATGTGGGAGCACCATCTGTATGTTCTGCCCTAAGTGAATTAGCTTGCAATTAAGTTCCTTTGGTGTCACTTTTGGGCAAGTGAGTCATTGATCCTTGGATGCTATACAAGTAACTCTTCTTTCCCTCCCACTTCCAGGTAGACAGCAGCGAGCAGTGCAGCCTTTCAGTGATGAGGATGCGTCCATTGAAACAATGAGCCACTGCAGCAGCTTCAGTGATTCAACCAGCTTGGCTGATGAAGGTGGAGTATCGGAGTATCAGAATATCAATTGCTCCTTCTGTAATGTTAAGCTTCTGTTATAAAGATCCTTTTCCCACATCAGTCCTGTGCCTGGAGTAGATGAAATGCTGAATTCTTTGGAAACTATACTTAAGTGATTAATCTTTGAAACAGTCTGCCTGGTGAGACAATCTGTCATCTTGACTGTAGGTTCTGAATTAGTTCAATGAAAATAGTAATTTCATGTGAAGTTGAATTTTTCAGGTTGCCTTAGTTAAATTTGTAGTGTGTAAGTAGGCAGATTGAACTGAAGTCCAATCTTAGAATTGTAAAATCTGATTCCCTGTCTCTACCCTACTAACTTCCAATTATGGAGGTAGGGCAAGAGATGAGCAGCCAAGCAATTCTTAGAGTTGGAAAGGTAAATATTTTAAGAATAGTTGCAAATCAGCTGCCAGCATTGTGGTGAGTGAGCTTCCCAGGACTGTTGAAATGAGGTGAGGAGAGCTTATGTCATCAGTAATTATTTTGGATCAAAACTATTGCCTTCCAAGCTTCCTTTATCTCCCCTTCAAGGTGTCAATGATCAAATCTCCCTGCTCACAAGACCCTGACTATAGAGGTAATACTGCAAATGTAATGTAGTTTAAACTCAATGTATGTTCTGCCTCATGGCTATTATCACTGAAGTCCACTCTTGCAGTTCCTAAATTAGATGGATGCAATTTCTTAATTCTTCATTAGATTTAGCTGCAGTTATGGAATGAAGAAGTCTGCATTCATTTTGGGCTTTAAATTCCTCAGTTAGTAGTATGTTAAACTTGTCTGGTGGAGTCTTAACAGTTTGGGACCATAGCTTGGAAATTTTGTGTGAATTCTCTATCAAATTCTGAAAGTTACACTTTGATTGTCAGGTTTTGCCCCTTGAGAATTTGGTTATCGATCATCTTTGACTGTCTGCAGTGAAGGATAAAGGCAATAGCAGTCAAAGAATCTTCTCCTGCACACATTTAACTGCAAACATCGCCATATTTTGAATACAATCTACTATGTGCATACATTATCTTACTGACCAAGATGACACTTCAGTCCTGCCTAAAAGCAATTTGTTTTGTAGCTATTGAAGACGCTGACGAAGAAGCAAGCCAAGAGGATTATGAATATAAACTGAGAGGATTGATTGACAACACCCTTGATAAAAGGTGAACTGAAACAAACTTGAAAATGAAGTCTCCAATCTTTAGAAATGGTTGTATTGGGTGAAGGGTAACTGTTACATAATCAGTAACTGATTTGATGCAATTGTTGAAATGATTATTCCATATGCTGGCCTTCTAGTGTACTGGTAAAATTGACTCATGTTATTTACAATAATATCAATTGGAACTAGTTGGGAACCAGCTAAAGGTGAGCTTCTGCTCCATTCCTGCTGCACTTTCCCTAAAGTTGAATGCTCACTGACTTAATCATGTTCTGATCAATCATAAGTAGTATTGTTTCTGCACACAAAAACCCTAAAAGATTATAGGGATAGAATTGTTCCTCCTTTAGAATTTAAAGATTAAACGATCTTTGTGGTGAAAGTAAGTTTTGAACATATGAATTTCTTCTATCTGTATCAGACAATTCTTTCCTACCTTAAACCACTTCTAGCATGCTTGACATTATGAAGACTAATTTGCTAAGACAGGACAGTATTCATTGCTGATGGGCAAGTTAAGTGCAATAGTTTGTATTTTGAATTTTTGAGGCTTTATGCCAGTGGGTACTCTATGATGATGCCTCTATTTTTCTCATAGATCATCTGCCAATTATGCTAAAGTTGATTTTCTTTACTTTTTCCCTTATGGAAAAGTTGAGTTTTATCTCGTGCAGTTGAACTTCAACATCTGTTAATACTCTATTGATGATCCAACAAGCACTTCTACAAATTCATAAGGCTTTTGTCGAATTGCAATATGTTTCATTAAACTATTTGTGATTATTTTAACAGTGCAAAGGTCAGATTGTCTGCTCTAGAAGGACTGAAGTCTGCATTCTCTTCTAAAATCCTTTATGACTTTATTCTGGAAAGAAGGGTGACCTTAACTGACATTATTGAACGTTGCCTGAAAAAAGGTAACGGATACAGGAATCATTATTTTTTTTAATCTAAAGAAAAGTTTAGAAATACAAATCTGTTTCCTTTTGTTTGTGAAAGTTTTAAATATGAACAATTGATGCAGCTGTATTTGTGCTTTTTAAGTTTAGACCTTGGCATCAAACTTCAATCATGCTTAGATTAGTTACATAACTTTTTCTTTTCTCCTGTAACATTTGTGTATTTGCATGATTAAAATAATGCCCAAATTGCAGTTAACTTGGTAAACTATGCTACTGCATGTGAAACAATATTTTTTTCATGTAAAGGCAAAACAGAAGAACAATGTATCGCTGCCCAAGTTGCTTCTCTTCTTTGCATTCAGCTGGGATCTAGCATTGAAAGTGAAGAGGTCTTCAAAAGTTTGAGGCCCATTTTCAAGATCATGCTTACTGATGAATCAGTCAGTGTACAAACACGAAGAGCTGTAAGTAGGTTGGATTTTTAAATGTTTGAAGTAACTGTCTTTCTGATACTAACTTGCAATTTTTTTTGCTGTTTTTGCAGTGTGCTACCAGTTTGGCTGTTTGCTGCTATGTTGCAGCTGATGATATAGAGGTGAGCATGAGTATCTTTAAGTACATTTTTGCAAAGTAAACAGTTTTGAATAATGAAACCAGATATTTACAGTACAATTTAATTGCCAACAGGATCTGCATTTAACGATGACCTACCTTGAGAGTGTCTTCACTACATCCTATCAGAAGGAGGTTCAGACAGATTGCTTTCACAGTGCCCAAACAACAAGTTTGGGCATCAGCACTTTGGTAGCATGGACATTGCTGCTAACCATTTGTCCACCTTCTCTCATGAAGAAGATATTTGAAATGTATGTTAATTCAGTGCAGTGATTTTAATAATTGTTTACTTTATCCATGTTAAGTGTTTTGGTATCATGTAAGTCAAACCTGTCATGAATTTGTATTCCAATTAGCTAGTCAAGATTATCAATTTATTTTCTATATTTCATTTGCATGCTGGTTATAACAACATTGTAATATGATCACGATTACACTCCTGATGTAGGACTGAATCTTCACGTGCATTTAACCTTGCTGTTGAGTCACCTGGTTTAGTAAATCTTGTACCCTGTTTGAAATTTATTTAATTTATGTTACAATTGTAATTTATTATGTAAGCCTGTATAAAGATAAATTACTCTATTTGAGAATAGAAGTTAAATGAATGCATTTTGACAACAAACTAATTTCATAAGAAATTCTAAAACTTAGCAACTATATTGTATTTTAGCCATTTGACCAAACTTCCCAGTCTTCTTTCTTGTCGTGATGTGAACATGAGGATTGCTGCTGGAGAGACAATGGCTGTGCTGTTTGAGTTGGCCAGGGATCTGTGTGATGTAAGGTTTTTTAAAAGCTTATTTTTTTCCTTGCCTTCTACTGCCTTCAAATTTATACAATGATCCATTTAATAGAAGTGGATAATGGAAAGATAATTATGATGGAGGTTATGATCCACAACTCCAAAACCAAGTGACATTTGAATGAAGGAAATTTTAATTATTGACTTTTTAATCCTGTTATTCTAGGAAACTTCAACTTGGTCCCACTTACCCCAGTCTTGCTAGTAAGGACCCTGTCCTTGAGAGAGGGAGAAGTGATGGGAATGCTTAAATGCTTGAACTATAACTGACCACAAGAACTATATTGGAAAGTTAAATTTTATAACTTGTGCAAGCAGGATAGATGTCAAAAGATGCTAGGTATCAAAGCAAGTAAGCCAGTTTGCTCACCTTTTGCCGAACCTCGCAAGTTTCAAGCAGGCATCGGAAACTAGCTGCCTCCCTGTCTGATCTTTTTTACAAGAAGTTTATTGTAATAAAATCTGTTAACAATTATGCATCCCTTTTTTCTAATGGGACTTAATTGCTGTGTGCCAATTATCGGATGGTAGCTGAAGGAACCAACATTCTTTTTCAAAATTGAATAATTATCTGCCCATTTTTTGAGGGATATAGGGAAAAAAGTAGGGGACTGCAACTGGCTGAGTTACTCGTGGAGAGATATAACTAGCTAAACAGCTTCCCGTACCATAACCATTCTGATGATGCCTTGCATGAAAATTTAACTGAAATACATACTGTATATGCAATTCAAGTGGGGAAAATCAACTTTTCAAATTCAGTTACTATGGCACAACCCTTTGTAAAGGCTCTACATCTTTCGACAGGATTTTGAATATGAAGATATGGATTACTTGTGTGGAAAGCTGAAGGGTCTGGCTACAGATGGCAACAAATATCGAGCTAAAACAGACAGGAAGAAACAGCGTTCTGTGTTTAGAGATGTTTTGAAGACTGTAGAAGTATGTGTCTGTTTGCTTAATTTGGGGAATTCATTTTGGGTTTGGTTTTGTATCCCTAATTCTTCTATTTTAATCTATTTGATTTTATGTTCTGTAATTAACACAACACCCTTCTGAAAATGAGCAACTGAGTAGGAGATTCAGATAAAAATCAAAAGAACAGTGGATGCTGTAAATCGGGGACAAATACAAAGTTGCTGGAAAAGCTCAGTAGGTCTGGCAGCATCTGTAGGGGGGGGGGAAAAAGCAGTTAATGTTTCTGGTCCGGTAACCCTTCCCCAGAACTGGGAAGCAGTTCTCAAGAAGGGTCACTGGACCTGAAACGTTAACAAGAGATTCAGATAACAGTTTCTGAAATAAAAGCTAATGCAGTCATGCATAGGCAGTGGAACCTTGCAGGAGTACAGAAGAAAATACATTTTTATTTGGATTTCAGTTTTGCAAACCTGTTCCTTTATCCATTTTTAAAAAGCAGCCTCTATGCCCATCTGTTTTTTTTTGAGGTATTTTTGTTTTTTCACTGGGTTTTTAACTAGTTTCTTACATGTGCAGTGAGCTGGGTTAGCTGCAACATCTAATGTCCTCTAAGTGTACAGACTGAACACTGTCTCTAAACTTGGCAAGTATTTCTACAAATGAATAGGACACATTGTCTGGAAACTATTTTCCATTCAATAACAAAAATGTATTCTTTTGACCTTTTGGATTATTAAATGAACTTTTCTACTTTTCTCATTTTGATCTCTGCCTAGATTTGTACATTGTTGTATGTGATGTCTTTCTTTGCACTATGTAGTATACCAGTAGTCCTTTCCTGGAGACCGAACTGTTTTTACTAGATCCTATATTTGAGATGAGAACCAGGGAGGTAGTTCAAAAATAAGGGACCCTTCTATTCAAGACAACTGAGGCAAAACGCTGAGGGATCATGAGTCTTTTAGAACACTTGCTTTTTGTGCAGAGAGCAGTGGAGGCAAGGGCTATTTTAAGTGGAAGTAGACAAGCTCTAAGTCAGCGTCTTAAGATTATTGGTGGTAAGTGGGAATAGGGAGTTTAGTCCTCAATCTAGTCGAGCATTATCTTGAATGACTGAGTTGAGTCAAATGGCCTATATGCTGAGCTCCTAATTTGTTTACTCATTGATATCATGTGAAACTAGAAATTGTATATGACAAACTAGAGTAGAATTGCTGCTAGGATCCATCTTTGGGCCATTTCATGTCTGTGCATCTGTATGGATTGCTGCACTTGACAGAATGCATGGAAAGAAGTTGGAAACTAGCATCATATCTAAATCAACATTTTTGAACTTTCAATTTGGAATTGCTATAAAATTTGCTGTGTAACTGTCACAAACTAGATTACTTCATTGTGCATGTATTGCACCTGAATTTGCGCTCAATAAGACTGATATCACTATGGAACAGCACAGCAATTAAGGTGGGGTTTGTATTTGTGTCCACATTGTGGTGCTGTGCTACAGTTTTGTGAAAAAGACATCTCTGCCTTACTGACAGGCACTGAACAATATGAAGTTTCTACAGTAGTGCATTCAAAAACTAAGGTTACCACAAAGTAAAGTCTTACTAATTTTAGACCCAGTACTACTTTCAAAAATAACCAGTCGTTATTGCCAGAATTTAAAGTTCAGTGCCCGATATTATTAGAAACACTAAGACTCATTCATTCAGATTTTAATTCTTGCAGGTTTCTTGCCCTTTTCTGTATTGGATTATCAACGCTAAATTTTCTTTCTTAAACACTGGTAAGCAGTACTAGGGTATGTATCCTTCTTATTTTAAGAATGCATGTTTCCTTGACTTCAGTATTTCCACTTCTGAGGATAGACTATCTGCTATTGTCCATGACAAGCCTGCTGAATCTCTTAATTTCCTAAAATGCAACTTTTCACTTTGCTTCCTGCAAGGATGCCATTCCATTCCCCCAGTTTTCCTGTCTCTCCTGTTGTAATGATGCCACCTTCCACTAGACTGCCTCTGCCAATGACATCCTTCCTCCATTAAGGCCTCTCTCCTTGCACATGTGCAACTAGTATTTTGAGGTTGACAGGGCTATAAGGTGAGTTTGAGCCTTCTCCACACTTCTGTCTTCACCCCTTCCCTTTGTACCCAAAAGAGTTCCATTTCGACCTCCCTTTCCACCACACTGCTCTCCATGTTCAAAGGATCATTTTTCTGCTGCCACCAAACACCTCTTTCCCTCCCCTTTATTGTATCAGCATTTTGCACAGACACCTGTGATACCCTGGTCCACTCCTAACACTCCCTCACTTCCCCATGTTACTATCCGATGCAATTGTAAAAGCCGCAGCACTTGTCCATTCACCACCTTACAGATGAAACAGATTTTTATTTGTAATTTCACTACACAATTACTCTTTTTTTTTTTTAATGTTGGTGAGACTAATGGTGACCACTTTGCAGAACAACACCTCTCTGTAGGGATGACCTTGACCTGCCAGTGGCTTACTGTTTCAATAAACCACCTTGTATCAGGCTAACACTCTCTCTTCTATCTTGGCCTTGTTGCAATCTTTCACTCAGGCTGTAGGAGTATCACCTTATTTTCAGTTTAAGCACTTTACAGCCTGTCTCCATATTGAATCCATTACTTCAGAAACTGACTGCATTCTGTTTTCCATTTTTCTTACATTCTCTTCGCATATCTTCTCCCTTTCTTGCTTCAGTTTGCACCCATTTTATGTCTCCCCTTCTCACCACCATTAACAATTCCATTGTCTTTTGCACTGGGCCTCTACACCATCTGTCCCCTTGCTGCTTCTCTCAAACGTGTAAAAAGACCTATTTTCCAGAAACCTTTCAAATCTGAAGAATAGCATTGGATTCAATTAATTGTTTCTCTCTCCACATGTGCTGTCAGACCTGAGCTTTTCTAGCATTTTGTTGCAGGCTCCCAGAATCCACAGTACTTTGTTTTATTTGATTTTAAGGAGATGCTTGGGTGTTGACTGGAATCCTGATTTTTCTTGGTTCAGCAACTTGCGAGCATACACAACTAAATGTAAATTTGCAAGAGCTTGTCTAACTAATGATACATGCTGTTGGATGTCAAATGCATTTGTCCAGTCATTAAGGGTTTAATAGGTTGGTCCTTTTTCTAATAAGAATGCCTGACACCTCCAAATGTGCTCAGAACGTATCTGTAAGATGGTCATATAGTACCCCTATCCTGTTTACTCCTTGTTTGCTTGTGTGCTGCCATGGACAGAACGTTTCACCAAGTATGTGTAAAACCTTCTGCATCTGCAATGTGAACGAATGCTCATGAGTGTTGAGACAGAAAACCTTGTCATTTTTTTCCTAAAAACAAGTAATTTGTCACTTGCAGAAAGTTTTTTTTAATGTTTTGAACTTGAATGCATATACCGTTAGAAACTGATATTTCACAAATTAAGTCACTGCTTGCCTTGTAGTCTTGATGGTTATTATGAGCAAATTGAAACTTGTTTAATGTCTGCTTCCAAGTCCAGACTGAATTACTTTGTTCCATATTGCAACATAGATTCAGTAAACTGAAGTTTGTTTTTTGTACTCTTATCTACAGTCTGATACAATAAATGAATGCGTATGTGCTGGCAAAAGGTCATTTTGAACGTCACTTTTGGGAAAGCATTCAAGTAAATAAGCAGTAGTTTTTCCTCCTTGAACCACTTGCACTGGTTTAAACACTTGCACTTCACGTTATATCGATGTTTTATTTGTTTATTTTAGAACGTAGCTTATCCTTTGTCCTGAAAACATTTCTGAACAAATCCCCTCCAGTTGTCCTGAGAAATAATGTTTAGCCAAGAAACTTCTCACTTCCACTGCTGCCTATTCAGCAGTCAAGTAATAAGAAACAAAGGTCATTATAAAGTCCAGAACACTGGCTGTTTTTAAAATGTACCCTCCAAGCAGAAGACACAAACAGCCTGTGTTGGAGTTCCTGATTTTTCTGGGAATCAGTGTCTGGAAATGTAACCCGCATCACAATCTTATAAAGCAGTAAACTAAGTATTTGACACTGGTTACTTTTTTTTTCCTTTCCATAGGAGGGAGACTTTGACCCTGAAACCATTACATTTGGTCCTGAATGCATGTATATTGATAGCTGGGTTAAGAAGCGTACTTATGAAACATTCAAGGAATTGCTTGCATCTGGTATAAGATTCCATCTACAGGTTAGTTGATTTCCTAATTCACGATTGAATGACTGACTGCTTTTGTTTTTAGTAGCTTTCAAACTCTATGTAATTCCCAGCTGATAAATTACTGCCATTTGGACAAACATAGCCAATTTAAAGCCAATTTAAATATCATTTCTAATAAAAAAAAGCTGCTCTAATAGTGTAGAGGGCTAAATGATTCAGATTGTTATAGGAATATGTTGCAAAGTTGGGTATAGTAGATTAGAAAGTAGGACGTTAGAATTTGTTTGTGAAATGACAAGAGTATCCCTTTTAAAAAATGTGCTTTTTCTGGGCTTAGAGATTTTAAACAATCTGCAGATGCAGAGTTTCTAGAAGTTCAAACATTGTATCAAAAGGCTGTGTGGTTAGCAATCCATGCAGCTGCTTGTTTCGGCCACCAATGTGAATATCAGCCAATTAATTTAAACCAGCACTCTGACTAAAACCCAATTAAATTCAAATCTGATGTAGGTCTGGATGAACACAGCAGGCCAAGCAGCATCAGGAAGGCTGATATTTTGGGCCTAGACCCTTCTTCAGAAATGGGTCTGAAGGGTCTAGGCCTGAAACGTCAGCTTTCCTGCTTGGCCTGCTGTGTTCATCCAGCTCTACGCCTTGTTATCTTAAATTCAAATCCGATAGTTTTGACAACCTAGGACCCATCCTAGTGTATGAAATTAATAAGTCATCAAGGGCATAAAAGAAGAGGGCATTTTGAAAGTCTGAGAGCAATTGCCCTCTAGAGTTAGCCCCAGCAGCCCTAAAGAGAAAACCACTGGATCTCTCAGAATTCTCTAAGCTCTCCGAAAACTGTCATCTGACTAAAGGTTGTTTCAGAAATAGTAGGAACTGCAGATGCTAGAGAATCTGATAACAAGTGTAGAACTGGATGAGCACAGCAGGCCGAGCAAGAAACCTTTTTCTGAAAGGTCTAGGCCTGAAACCTCAGCTTTCCTGCTGCTTGGCCTGCTGTGTTCATCCAGCTCTATACCTTGTTATCTGACTAATGGTACTGCGGCACTCTTGACTAATACTTCTGCCATATGAATTCGATGGAGAAACGTGCTCCTGATGAAAGAACAGGTGGAGGAGGCACCGATCAACATTCAAGATGTACCCTGGCTGTAATTTTGAGAAACTATTTATTAAGGTTTATAAAACTTTGTTTTATATAAGTGGGCCTGCTATCTATTAGAACAGCATACCATTAGAATTTTCTTTTATTCTGAAAGAGCTAGTAGTTAAAGGGGGAATTGTTTGGTTTGTTAGTAGTTCTGTTAGTTTGCTCACTGAGTTAGAAAAATTGTTACTTGTTGATTTTAGAGACTATCACATGTTCATTTCATTTAACCTCCCCTTTATGACAGTGTCTGTGGGTGAGGGGCAGGTTATAGTACTTCTCACACTTTAACAGGTTGAGGCATGGCAAGCTTCTGTCTTTTTGTTTAAATTAGAGGGAGGTTGACCTCTGTTTCATGACAGACAGAAATGCAAGATCCAAGGTATAAATAAAGAGAAGGGGCTTTGATTTTTGTTTCAATTCTTGTAAAAATGCAGCACTTCAAGTAAATTTGTATCTTGTGTATTGTCACTTGGTGCTTCATTGGAACGTTTATAATGCAAAATTTGAGCCGCTTAATGTGATAAATGGGGCAGCTGGCCAAAAGATTAGTTGGGTTTTCAGGACCATCTTCAAGAAGGATAAAGTGTACAGCCCAGAAGTCTGATTGTATTTTAATGCTTCCTACTTGGTGACCCTGTGAAAAATTTGCTCTTTAACATTTTATCCTAAAAATAACTTATTTGTTGTCTAGTTGATCAACTTGCTGTTTTTGACACTTTTGCTAATGATATGTACTCTAATATTTCAAGCCAATTTTTGAACCTTTTTGAAAGTATAAATGAAACCTGCTCTAAACAGTACCCCATTTCAGCCCAAATGATCCCTATTAGTAATTATTTTCCATACTACTGACCTCCCATTTCCTCACTTTCTGTTCCTTTCTCTATTTAGCTTCCTCTTAAATGCATAGAGCAACAACTTTCTCTTCCACTTACACATTGCAAAGTGGAGAATGTGCATCTTTTGATTTTCCAGTTTTTCCATCTGGCTTCACAAAGGTATTAATCCAAACAGATATAGTATTTAGGTTTCAGCTGGTGCTTCTCAATATTGGTGGGGATCCCCCTAGGAATTGACCAGCTCTGACTTGTTTGAATATGGGACAGTATAAATGATCAAGCTAGAATGTAGCAACAGTCAGAAGCTAGGGGGAAGGAACATTGGATTGTTGGTATACAATGCAGTTGACCTATTGGTGGAGACGGTCTGTGACTAGAATGGCTTTTTTTGCTATTGATTGGTAGAGACAAGGTGGTGAATGTAATGCTCCTTTTTGTCCTGATTGCTAACTGCTGATTTTTCAGTTGTGAAGATGCATATTTCTCCAGAACGGTGTGCTGAGGGACTGCATTTTGCAGCTGTACAATTGGCAGTTGCTTAATGACTCATGTGGCTTTTGATTTTCTAAAGAGGCCCAAGAAAAGAAAGCAAGAAAATCTGAGCTACAAAGTTGCATTTCAAAAGTGTTAAGGACATTGGTTTGGCTTTGTCCTGTAAAATGAAATTGTGCATTGTCCACTTAGATGCAAACAATTGTGCAGCTGCATCTGAGGGAGTGAGATGATTACAAATTCCTTGTAAATCTTGTTGCCTGGTGACTTTTTTTGTTCTTGAAAAATGACTTCGTCATCTTGAAGTTAAAAGCTTTTTTGTTCTAACTTCTGTTTAAACAGGCTAATGAGTTTGTGCGCAGTGTCTTTGAGCTAGGACCACCATTGCTGCTTGATGCTGCTACACTCAAAGCAACCAAAACATCTCGTGTTGAGCGGGTAAGGCAAAAAATTGCACTCCCCTCTCGTCCATAAACACTTCTGTATTAATGTAGTTGAAAATAGAATGCAGATGGTCTGTGTTTTTGAAAGAAGGTTTGGCTGGATGAAATTTGCATGTTCAGTTTATTTTCTAATCCTTAATCACTTTTACTTCCAACTACTTTATCTGATTTACAAACTGATTCTTTTAGCTGGCAATGAAATGGTAGAACAGTACAGTGCAACACAGGCATTTCAAAATAAAAACTACATTTTATTTTAAACTGTTATTTTTGTGCATTTGTTCTGTTTTTCAGCACTTTTACAATGCTGCAGTTTGTAAAGCTAGAACTAAGGCCAGGAACAAATTCCGTGACAAGAGAGCAGACATTGGAGAATATGTTTAAATTCCATGGGAGGTTTCCTCTGCCCTATGTGTAACTATTACATTTGATCTTTGTTAGACGTAGCAAATGGAGGAAATCTCTCTATCCTCCCCTGATGCATGCACACACTAGAACTCTTCAAACCCATCGCAAGTGATTGGAAAGTGAAGTAAAGCAATCACTTCTGTATATCAAATAACCACCAAAACCTAAGTATAGTGGATTTCTGTTTATTTTGTAACTGAACTTTGCACAGATAGGAATGATGCTACTTAATTTGTACAAGACTTTAATTGATGTAAGTAAACTTCTGTAACTCCAATTTTGATTTAGTTATAATCAAGTATTCATGTTTAATGTGACTGGATTTTAAAATTTATAATGTAAACATTGTATCCACTTTGTGCTGACTGTCTATTTAATAAATAAATGCATTCAAACTGGCAAGAACTTCTTTTTTTTCTTAAAGGCAAATTGAAAAAGTTCAGAATACAAACTATTAACTACGACACTTCATGAATTTTTGAAGGCTGGCAATATTTCACAGGCCTGGCAGCATCTGGAGGAAGCAACAGAGCACCATGGAGGGTCCCTGAATTGTAATGTGAACTGTTTGGTCATCGATCTGCAGGTTGACTGTTTGTCTCCATCAAAGCTGCTGGTTGATCTGAGTATTTCCAGTCTGTGTTTTTGATTTCTTGCACCTGTAATATATTTGTATTTGTACGCCATTCTTATTGGAAGGTAAGTGTTCAAATGTCCTGGATAATTGGGAAGAAAAATACTCCCTCATTCTTTGATCATGGAGAAATTAAACTCTAGTGATCAGGAGGCTTACCTTTAACCAAGTTCAAAGATTCAAGACTAATAAATATTCAATTGCAATCTCTTGTGCCCAGCTGCAATAGTGTTATTTTGGGCAGGGATAGGATCTCTTCCACCTGCAATCCTGTCTTGATTGCTGGAAACAAATTTCTACTTTCATTTAAAATATGTAGCTTGCTAGAAAATGAAGGAACAGATAACAAAAGTGTCCTTCAGTGAATAATTAATAATAAATGAAGAATGCAAAGAAATAGTAGAAATGATGTCAAACAAGTTTTGTAATTTTAAAAGGAGTCTTGAAGACTGATGAATAAACTTAATGTTAAATGGCAATGTTTTCTAAAATTTTGCTGTATTTCAAATTATCCTGCATGCATTGGCAACAGAAGTACTCAAATGCTGAGGTTGTCCAGCATTTGTGACTTCAAAACAGTATTTAAAATCCAGTTACATACTAGTTCAAATGTTGCAAGCCAGGAATAGTTCTTAGTTTGAGCATGCGTGGACCTCCTTTGGCTGATGGAGATAAATCAGCACCCTGGTTTGCATACAGGAACCTGGTGGTCATGGACAGGGTGGGGAGGAGGGTTGACTTCTTTCTTCAGAACTGCCAGAGGAGACTATGGCATCAGACCCTGCCAGGCTGGTCTGAGTTACCTCCTGGATCAATATCGTATTCAGTCTAGAGGGACATCCAGCAGTGCAAAAGAGTTAATGATCTGTGCTGTGCAAGGGTAAGTGCAACCATCTTATCTCTGCTGGACCCCAATTCTATTCTGATTCTACTACTGCACCCACCTCCCATCGAGGCTCAAGATCAATCCTTCATATGCAGCATTTTCACTTCCCCGTTCCTGTCCTCTGCATTTCCTACTCATTGATTTGGTACATAACCTTTGCCCACCTACCTGGAGTCTAGAAGCTGTGTTAACGTATTCCTGACTCTTCTCATTCCAGGAGGTGGTAGCCCATAGTAGGACAGTTGGCCAAGTTGACTTTAGAGTCGGCTGACATGGCATGTTTATCCCTACTAGGAAACCATCTTTAGTGGGAGAAGATGGAGGCTCAGCATGACATGAGCAGCCTCCATGTCCCAGCAACCAAACAAGATTCACTAATGTCATGCATTGTTCTGTCATTTCCCGCACTTAAGTTTTTAATATGCTCCACCTTCTTCCTGTGGTGCAACTCACTGTCTTCCCTACGCACCAGCAGAACCCACATAACCTCTGCTCTGAAAAATCAGCCCCTCATCCCTCCTGCTGGTACTGCTTTTTTTTCTGAGGAAGAAACCATGCTTTTCTGCAGAAAGTTTTGGCAGATTTTTCTAGTGCATTCTGCACCAGCTTAGTTGCTAATACCTCAGTGGCACTTCACCTAGACAAGAGTATAATCTAGTGAGCTGATGTCTCAGCTGACTGAGGAAGAAATACAGTCAGTCTCTGGAGAACAGACTCCACTTCTCCCCAGGCAGGAGAGAACCCCGTGGTGTCAGCCATTAATGCCATTATATGTTTGCACCAACAGAGGAGTAGTTTGCTCAACGCAACAAAGAGGACTAAAAGTTAAGAGCCCTCCAATGCTATCACAACTGTGAATCAAATGTGTCTGCATGTCTAGACAGCTTGGTGCCTGCTTATGGAGAACCAGATTCAATGATGCTTATTGGTTGCTGGAGATGGACACAGATCTGTAGTTCATTGCTGTACCTATTGATAGTCTGTCCCAAGGGCAAGAAAACAAGGGACCTTGACCTACAGTTGGAGATGCAGCAGGCACCAATTTGGTGGGGGTACCACATACAGGTTCTCCCAGTGATCTCCTCTTAGAAGCTCAAGCTAACCCCGTTCACTGTTTGCAATCTCTGTAAACCTTTGAAAGCTCAAGCTGTGAAGGGTGAGCCAGTATCTGGCCAGGAGCCAGTTTAACCACTACCCAAGTTGCAGACTGCAGGGAGAGGGAAAGGAAACCAGCTGACAGTACGTAGGTGAAACCTCAATGTAAATAGAATCTCAGTTAACTATTTTCATTTTAAATCACCTTTCTGATCAGCTTTTTTTTTTAGCTGCAGTTACAAGAATGATTTATCTTTGTTTTCTTTAAGAAAGAGTTAACCTTCCTAAGCATCACCCAATGTTAGAAACCAAACTGAAGGAAAATTGCACCTTCTGTAACTCCATTGTAGCGTAACATCTTGTGTTTGAATGCGGGAGCGTCAGCTGTTGTGAAACCCCTAACACTTACTGTCAGCAAGTACTGTTGCAGAACAAAAAAGTAAAGAATGGATAAACCAAAAAGATGCATTTGGGAATGTATAGGCTGCTTGTTCTCCTAGCACCAATGTATTTACAGTTGATGAATGATTACTTCCAGCAGACTTGGATAATCAAGAATTGTCTGGCTTCTTGTGCTTGTCGCTTCTGTGCTGCATCATGAAGTGATGTTCCTCCTGATCAATCTCTTAATGTTCAGCAAAAGAATGCTGTTGCTTTCCTAGTAGCTCATCCTCCATCACGTTTCCCACCTTGCCTGCCCCATTGGCTAAAGCGTAGCATACAAGGATTATGCAGTGCACTGTCAATAGACAAATGTGAAATACTTCCTGACCTGTCCACGCATAGGAACATCATCACGAGGCCTCATCAGTCCACCTATGATACGCCCAGTGCAAACAATGCAGCGTTTTATCTATGTTCAGCCTCACTAAAGGTTCTTATAAAGCCATCACTTGGGTTTGGTGAGGGTAGATCGAGAACTCAAAAATGAACATTGAATGGTCATTTTCCCAATTTTTGCTTTTTCATAGTGGTGTTGTTTTTAAAACAGTGGGAGGAACAGGCAGGAAGCAAGCGTTCCAGTTCTTGTCATACATTCAGATGCCTTTTCAATGTTGTATGTGGTATAATGTTGTAATTCTTCTGGGAGATCGTAAGTATACCACCCTTTGCATGAAAATTTGCCCGTCAGATCCTTTTTCAATTCCCCTCTCACCTTCAACCTATGCCCACTAGTTTTGGACTCCATCACCCTAGGGAAGAAGCTTTGGCAATTCACCCAATCCATGCCTGTCTTGACACTTATAAACCTCTATGTGGTCATCCTTCAGCCTCTGATGCTCTGGGGGGATCAAGCCCCAGTCTATTCAGCCTCTCCCTATAACTGAGACTTTCCAGTCCAGGAAACATCCTTGTAAATATTTTCTGCACCCTCACAAATGTAACATTATTTCCCTAGAAGAGCTATAATACTCCAGAGATTGCAGATGCAGTTTACCTAATGTCTCTTCATATGACAGTTCTGCTGTCTGGGAACAAGTCTAATGAATCTTTGTTGTACTCTTTTTGACAATAATGTCCTTCTCGGGGACCCAAAACATTAACTTGATGTCTCTCCACAGATACAGCCAGACCTGCTGAGATTTTCCAGCAATTTCTGTTTTTGTTTTGCTGTTCCTGTATTCCATTAGCCTCCCAAATAGTTTGCTGTGTTTGTACGTTAGCCTTCAGTGACTTTGCACATCTACAGTTTTCAACCTGTCACTATAATCAGCACATCTGTGCTTTCTACCAAAATCAATAAACTCTCATTTTCCACATATTCCATCTGACCCTTTTTGCCAATCATCAAGCTTGTCCAAGTGCCGATCATCATGCCCCAACTAAGCTAACAAAACAAACCACCTGCTTATATTCAGTCTATTTTCCCTCCCTATTGTGTAACCATCCAGGTACCTCTTAAATGTCGCCAATGTGCCTGCTTCCATCACCTCTTCTGGCAGTGCATTTCAGGTTCCTACCACTCTCTGCATGGAAAGTTTCCCTCACACATCTCCCTTAAAGTTTTTGTCCTCTCACCTGAACCTGTGCCCCCTTGCGATTGAAACTTCAACCCTGGGAAAAAGCCTTTGACTATCCACCCTATCCATGCCTCTCATAATTTTGTGGACCTCTATCAGGTCTCCTTTCAGCCACCATCTTTCCAGTGAAAACAATCCTAGTCTTTTTAACCTTTCCTCATAGCCTATGCCTGTGAGACCAGGCAACATCCTGGTAAACTTTCTCCAAAGCTTCCACATCCTTCTGGTAGTGTGGCTACCAAAACTGCACACAATACTCCCAATGTGGTCTAAGAAGGGTTTTATGCCGATGCAACATGGTTTGTCAACTGTTGTATTCCAAGCATGCCATATGCCTCCTTAATCGTTTGGTCACCTATCTTGCCGCTTTTAGGAACCGTGAACCTGCATGCCCAGATCCGTCTGTATGTTAACATTCCTAAGGGTTCTGCCATTTACAGTATGGTTCACACATTAAATTTGATCCTCCAAAATGCATCACCTTGCATTTGTCTGGATTAAACACCATCTGCCATTTGCGCCCAGCTTGCCAATCTATCTATTTTGTTGTAACCTTTCACAATCTATCAGTAACCCCACAATCTTGATGTCATCTGCAAATTTACTAATCAGACCACCCACACTTTCCTCCAGATCATTTACGTGTACTACAAACAACAGAGGACCTCAGACTGATCCCTGTGGAACACTACTAGTTACCAGTCTCCATTCTGAAAAACACCCTTCCACCACTACCCTCTGTCTTCTATGACCAAGCCAGTTTTGGATCCATTTAGCTAGCCCACCTTGAATCCCATATGATTTTAGTTTTTGTACCAATATTCTATGTGGGACTTTATAAACTATATCCACAGCCCTTCTCTCATCAATTATCTTTGCCACATCTTCAAAAAAATTAATCAGGTGGGTGAAACATGACCTTCCCTGTCCAAAATCATGCTGCCTGACACTAACTAGTCCATTTTCTTTCAAATGTGCATATATCTTGTCCCTCAGTATCTTTTCCAAGAGCTTCCCCACCACTGAGATATCAAGTGCACTGGTCTATGATTTCCTGGATTATCCCTGTCTCCTTTCCTAAACAAGGGAGCAGTGTTGGCTAATCTCCAGCCCTTTGTATCATCTGCAAATTTAGAAATATTATATTTAGTCCCCACCTCCAAACTGTTGATCTATATTGTGAACAGCTGGAGCCCAAATACCGATCCTCGCAGCACCCAGTAGTCTATATAAGCCAAGCTGAGAAAGAGTCCTTCACTCCTGCTGTTTTCTGTTATTTAGCCAATCTTTAATCCATGTCAGTACATTACTTCTGATACTACATGCTTGAACTTTCATAACCGGTCTCTGGGATGGACTGCATGGATCTTCTGAAGCTTGCTTGGACCTGTAATTAGGTGACAACTACAGCCATTTTAGTCCACCCTTTAAGAAACTATTTTAGTCATTGAAAGATCTCTCATATTTTTTAAAAAATCAAATGATGAAAGTAAAACTTCAATAGCCCATGCCGTAATATAACAAAAACTCCACTGCATCTATCTTTACAGAAAATCTTGTATCACATCAAATGTGAATAATGAATAAATATGGAACCATATGCAACAACCCTTCTGGTCTCCAGTTTCATTACAATTTTGGATGTAGTTTTGTGAAACAGTAATGGATTTCAGAAGGTATTGCACGTAATTAGGCTTTATACAAATTGAATATCTCAATCCTTTGGTCATTAATTACCCCAGTTGCAGTTACTTGCATACAATCCTGTGCATTTTGACAAGTTTGACGTGTAGTTTGAAATTGAGGGGAAGAATTGGTGCCTCTATTACAGCGGCAAATGGAAGCTAAATTAACTTGAATTCTTTGATACTTAGCTTATGTCGACGTTATATTGTGCCAGCAGTTTATATAGAAATTTAACGTCATTTTTTGATTTAAAATTCTACATTTACTGAAATTGCACCAGATTTATGAAGAAAGAAATTAGTTTGAAATTATTCTTTAATAGCTATTAATTTGAGCATCTTCATAATAATTGCATAAAAAGCATGCCATTTGGCTTAAAGTCTCTCCTGCTATTTAATCCAATCATCACATAGTCTAAAAACATTTGATTTCTCACATTCGGATTTCTCTCTCCAATGACTATTGAAAGTTTTAGTTACAGTTTTGCTTAACTGGTTCATGGTAGAGAATTCTAATTACTCTTGATGTTTTCTTGTCCTCTCCGAAAATTATATGTTCAAAATGGACTTTCAAGATCATACTATAGATAACTTACTACAAGCCTTCAAAGTAAACCTTCCAGTGTAATGGGAAACACTGTCTTCACCAATCCCTATCCATAAACGTAACCTTAGTCCTCGTTAATCTTTACCTTTATCCTATATTGTCTGAACTGCTGAATGCTTCAAGCGTTTTCCATTATTATGATGTGAGTAATTAACGGCTGAACGCAGAGACATATCACTTTTCCAGTGTTTTACATAAAACTAACCCCCTCTTGCCATCACTCTGAATTTCTCATCCAGCAATATTCCTCTCCTCTACCTGGCTGAATTTGTTCTTTTACTGAGCAGTTTCTCCTTTAATTCACCTTACTTCTGCCAAGTCAAAGGAGTGGCTATGGGCACCTGCATAGGTCCCAGTTATGCCTGCCTCTTTATGGAGTGTATAGAACGATCCTTGTTCCAGTCTCACACCAGCCCACTCCCACAACTCTTTTCTCGGTACACTGACAACTGCTTTGGTGCTGCTCATGCTCCTGCCAGGATCTTGAAAACTTCATTTATTTTGCCTCGAATTTTCAACCCTTTATACCTTTCACTTTGTCCATGTCCCACACTTCCCTTCCTTTCCTTGACCTCTCTATCTCCATTTTGGGGAATAACCTGTCCGTCCACAGGTTGGACATCCACAACAAAGCCACTGACTCCCGTAGCTACCTTCGCTACAGTTCTTCACACCCAACATCCTGCAAGGACTCCATTCCCATTCTCCCAGTTCTGACCACAGTAGGTAGGAAACCACGGTCATGGAAGTAACAAGCCTTGTCAGCAGCACTGTTCTGAAAGGTGGCATCATCCAAACAGATGCAACGTAGTTGAAGGAATCTCGGTACAATCCTTAATTACAGAATAGAGAAAGGAAGAAAAGAAAAGTACCATTTCAGCTGTACAGAGTATAACTGTAAGTCAGAAAAATGAGAAGCAATGTTAAAAAGGCAAACTTCACAATCTCTCCGCAGCAGATCAGTGCAGGGGGCTTCCACATGGTCTGCCACTGGCTGCCACCATGGTCCACACTGGGCTGCTGGGCTCTGGTTGCTGGCATCCTTGCTCTGGGTCACTGGTCACCAGTCTCCTTGTTTCAGCTGCTGACATCTCTGCAGACTGCTGACCCCATTTTGGAGGCCTTGTAATGGCATCTTATCAAAGGTTTTTTAAGTTTCATGTTTTATCCTTTTTTTGTTCATGTTTCTCAAGTCAGTCAAATGGGGCCTGCTTTATAGAAATTTACTCACTTATTTAACTGTTTTCTCAAGTGTCTGTTAATTTTGTGCTATATAAATAGATTTCAGCTGTTGATAAATTAACGTGACATAATCTATATCACTTGAATACTTAACAGCAAATCCCACCTGAGCAAAAACCATAGTTTTGTAAAAGTTTGAGTGGAATGAAAGGCTAGACTCAAACAATTTTAAATGGTTTTTATGTAATTCTTATTGTGTGCATCTGTTATTCATTCCTAAAGGCCATGCAACTTTTAACCACACATGCACTAGAAAATTTCTTTGTTCACAACATCTAAATATAGCTTTAGTGGGCCTTGCATCCCTCCAGTTTTTCAGTTGCAGTTGAAGATGTAGTTTTTTTTTGGAGAATACCTACGGTATAGGAACAGGCCCTTCAGCTCAACAAGTCCACACCAACCCTCAGAGCATCCCACCCAGACTCACCCCCCTATAACCCACCTAATCTACACATCCTTGGACACTATGGGCAATTTAGCTTGGCCAATCCACCTAACCTGCACATCTTTGGACTGTGGGAGGAAACTGGAGCACCCAGGGGAAACCCACAGAGACTCGAGAAGAATGTGCAAACTCCACACAGACAGTTGCCCGAGGCTGGAATCTCACCCGGGTCCCTGGAACTGTGAGGCAGCGGTGCTAACCACTGAGCCACTGTGCCATCCCAGCGACGATAAGTTTTTAGCTGCTCTGTTAGAGCTTAAATCCTTTTCTTGATAACTGCTGGAAAATTTTCAATGCTGAGTTTAGATGTCAATGAGTGCTGTCTTGCAGTAGAAGAATACTGGAAACACTCAACAGCTCAAGCAGCATCTGTGGGGACAGAAACTGGTCAAATATAAAACAGACCGGAAGTAGTGGAAGTGGAGTTTTTTTCACACAATCATTTGAATGTAATGTGCTTAGAATTACATGAGAGCAATAGACTATCTGCATCACTACTCAAAGATGCAACCAAACTGCATTCCTTTGAATATTTTAGGTGGAATCTCTTCAATGTTGCAAAGCATAATCAATAGTAGGACTAAAACCTAATGCAGAGTGATTTGGACCCTGCCATCAGTTGCTTTT
This sequence comes from Ginglymostoma cirratum, assembly GCA_024137785.1. Classification (NCBI taxonomy): domain Eukaryota; kingdom Metazoa; phylum Chordata; class Chondrichthyes; order Orectolobiformes; family Ginglymostomatidae; genus Ginglymostoma; species Ginglymostoma cirratum. The sequence continues at coordinate 27,634,244 of JAHRHZ010000021.1, read as the reverse complement.
CTCTCAAGTCTTAAACGTGTATTGCCTCTCAACTGCAGTTTATCCCCTAAGTTTGAGTGATACTTCAGTCATATTCTGACCCAATCACAGTACTTAAATAAAACCTTTTGTACATAGCTGTGATGAACATAAACAATTCACTCTCAACGTTCTAAGCATATCAACAGCCTTCAACTGGTTGACAGCACCATCCTCCTCCAACGCCTCTCCTCCATTGTCCAGAGGTGTATGATGGCTTATTTGGTTCCATCCTTTGCTGTTCAGTCATGTGCAGAGAATTACCTGTAATGGCCTGTCTCCATACCTGCACAATTACACCTGGAAAGCTCTTGAGGGTCTCTTCTTAGCCTCTTTCTTGTCTACATGCTAGCCCTCAAGGTGGGTCACCCACAAACACATCAGGAATGAAATATATACTGCTGACACTTGGTTCCTTCACCACCTCTCGACCACTTCTTGATTTGCAAAACTGCTTGTTTATCATATAGTATTGGACTAGCAGAAATTTTCTCCGAGTATCAATATCCTTTACAAACTCTGTTTCCTGTCCCTCATCCTCTCCCTCCTCCTGGCAACTGTCTGAAGTGGAGCCAGATCGATTTGTAAATTTGTTTGAGATGAGCTGTTGACCACATAACTGAGGCATTGCATCTGTACTGCTGCTCATCTCTGATCCTGCCTCATCTGCTATTGAAACCTGCAGCTTTGATATCTCTAGGCTTTACCATTCCATTACTGTCCATTCAAGTTGTCAAACTTAGTGTAAATTCCTAACTCTGAACCATGTTACAACCAGATGAGGGGAAAACAGCTCCATTCTTTCTAACCTCAGTAACTGGTGTGATTTGTCTTGTCGTTGTTTTCCTTTTAAAAATGAACTGCTGTGACTTTCATCCCACTGTGTAACTTCCAGAAAGGTTTGATTCAAACCAGATGATACATAGCTGGGTTCCAGTGGTAATTTCAGCTCAGACTGATCCTTCTTTACTAATGATTTCATGAGCTTGTCTCAGCCTGGCCAACAGATCATTACAGCTATTTAGGCCCATGTTTATCTTGTTTAAAAATCACTTTAGTCCATGAAGATATAGGACATTAAAATCAGAGCATGTTAGTTGAGTATTGATCGTCGATGTCTGCTGTTGTCATAATACCATGAAACATTTGATGTTATATCCAATTTTATATTTGTTTTTCTTTCTACCTACAAGGACCCATCTACTTAACCGGGGATCTGGCACTGATGAACTTTTTGTTGTGGACCTGTTCAACAAATGCCTGTCAGAACACCATCTGAAATGCTGGTGATTGTTTTCCAGGCCAAAGTTATCTCCTGAGGATTTGAGTACTTTCAAGAAAACCTTTTCAATAGTGGCCAAGAATCCCACATCCCAATGGAAAAATTACCTATATGGTGTTATGCTACGTTTTGGGAACCGGCCCACCCCAAATTTCAAATTTAGGTGACTAAGTAAATTGTTCAGGAAATCTGTCATTGGGTGGACACGATGACTGCTCAACACACCAGCTGCCCAGCGCAAAATTGACGGTTATGTAATTGCTGTTGAAGCCTAAGTCCTTGGAGGTCGGGGAAAAGATGTGGCATTCGTCTAACAGAGCAGGATCGTTATGTAATTACTCAGTAGGCTGGGCAGAGTGACTTGAGGAGTTGGTTGCAACAACACCAAGACTTGGGTTTATTGTAAAAAAGGGTTCAATTATTTCACAAGAGCAGCTAAGGTGATTACAGCTCCTCACCTCTTCTGTCTTTTAACACCTCCCTGTCCCTTCCCACCAATTATAATAATTTGCCCTCCTCCTTTCAACCCAAAAAGAACACACTGCAACACCATTTTCCTGTTCTAAGTATACTCACTTTCTTCACTAATACTAAAAACAATCGCACCCCACACCCTGATGTTTGTACAACATTCACCTGCTGACAGTGCTGCTCCCTAGTTTCACATTCCAGATGGGTGTCTTTACTTAACCATCTTTTAAAGGTTCTAAGTATAAAGGTGATGACAAATGGAGCAAGAAGGGACTGCAAGCCTCAGACTGTGAAAATTGGAACTGAATTATCTTTGACTGGCTTGATTTAGATACAAATTTCTGTTACTTACATTTTTATTTCTCACAAACTACTTGCGATTGCTCATACGTTGTTTGCAGGATACCCAAGTTCAGGGTACAGCATTTTGTATGTTTTAGAACCTGTTCACTTGGACTGCTCATTGACCTACACAAAGAACCTTTTAGTCACCTGGATATCTTGATGATATTGCACTCTTTTTCTCAAATCAAATTGAGTTATTCTAAAGAGCTTGCTGATTATTTTTTTTGCAAATCCATTGGAGCACAGTTTTGACTATTTTTGTAAAATAAAAATGATTAATTTCAGTTTTCTGATTGCTAGGACTAGTTCATTTGACTCTGCTTAAAGATTTTCAATCATTAGCCTGCTGTGCAACTATATCCGACCCAGGGGAGATCTCTGTTATTTCAGGTTAAAGATCCACTGTGCATTCCTTCACAAGCAGGAAACCAAATTAAAAGACCAAAGTTTCCTTCTTGTAAGAATGCAATTCATAGTTTCCCTGCAGCTGTGACCATACATATAAGCAGAGATTCTACTGCCACATCTTGAAATTTCATTTTTATGTAGAATCCAAAGTTCAACTTGAAAACTTTTTAATGAGAAATTATACAGAGCTGTATGTTGCAAAAATGACTCTCCGTGGATATTCCCACGTTGGTTCTATATTTTAAAATTTAGAAACCCGAGTACTTGATTTGGGAACATCTATATTTAGATTGTTGAGTGTGGTTTGCTGGAATTGCACAGCTGATCTACAGCAGTTCTGTTTCAGTATAGAGAATTTCAAACAGTATGCTGTTTACGTTAAAATATTACCTCAATTTTGTAACTTTCCTGGCGAACTCTAATTGCCCATTGATTTGATTTATGCTTCACAGAATTCCACTAGATTCCTAAGGAAGCCTGGTAAGTAGAATTTATTTTTGGAGAGCGTGGTGCAAGTAGTGACTGCTATAATTAAGTCGCTGAGTTTTTAACGTTATATCAAATGGAGACTAGACAGTAACCTGAGACTTTCTATTCATTAATTTTCAATTTAATAACAAATATCTCTAAAAGTGAATTTGTGAAATAAAAATTTGAAATGTGCAGAAGTCCTGATGCGCACAGATTTGGACAGTGATTCTGTAAACTTTTGTTAAATGTGAACAGCATAATGTATTTGTTTTATTATATGATGTTGTTATCGATTTACCTAATCATGAGTCTCCAAAAGACTCCATACATGTATATTTACAGTTTTCCTTGAAAACTCCGACCAGGTAACGTTGCAGCTTTACGTAATTATAAAGTTAGACTTACGTTATTGATTAATTAAAACTTTCACTGGTGTGAGATTTGCACACTCAAATTATCTAGATCCACAAAGCTGACAGCTCCTTTTCCCATTTGATTATTGCTGTTCCAAAGCTCAAATTATAGCAGAATACAAACAGTGGAGCTTCTAATGCTCAATTGGAAATGCTGGAATGATGATAATTTCCTCAAGACATGTAAAATGGGGATAGTAAAATACACAATAATTATATAATTGTTAGATCTGATCTGGCAATGATAGCAGGCTGGCAGTTAGTGTGGATGGGGAGGGGGCAAGTAAATGCCATGGTGGTTTGCCAATGCTTATTGCCCTGGCTCTCTGCCCACCACAATTTTACCAGCAGCAGGGAGTTGTCAGGCGGCCTGCCAACCTATGAGCCATTTGAGGTCCCTTAAATTTTACTTACAGGGTGCACCATACTGGTAGGCTTTTAGCTGTGCAGGTTGGTGATTAATAGTTGGCAGGGGATGAGGGGAGCCAATGGGCCTATCACCCAGCCCAAACTAAAGGCTTGCCCTCATGTTTGGTGTCTTTCCGCCAACCCGTTTGTCCCAGGCCCCTCACTGTATTTGCTGGAGCCTACCAACCATGCCCAGGCAAAAAGCTCCAGACTTACCTTCAACACTGGCTTCAGCACAACAATGCCTTTGTGCAATGTATTTTCAAGCCAGAGTGGTGAATGACTTGGAGGGGATCTTGCAGGTTCCCATATATCTGCTGCCATTGCCCTTCAGATGGAAGTATTCATGGGTTTGGAAGGTGTTGTCTGAGGATTTTTGATGGATTTCTGCAGTGCATCTTGTAGCTAGTACACACTGCTGCTACTGTGTATCAGTGGTGGAGGGATTGGATGCTTGTGGATGTGGTGCCAATCAAGCGGGCTGCTTTGTCTTGGATGGCGTCAAGCTGCTTGAGTTTTTTTGGAGCTGTGCCCATCCACGCAAGTGGGGATAATTCCATCACACTCCTGACTTGTTGATGGTGAACAGGCTTTGGGACATCAGGAGATGTGTCACCCGTCGCAGTATTCCTAGCCTGTGACCTGCTCTTGTGGCTCTGTGTTTATATGGTGAATCTAGTTGGAGTCTGGTCAATAGTAACCCCCAGGATGTTGACAGTGGGGGAATTTAGTGATGGTAACACCTTTGAATGTCAAGAGATTGTGGTTAGATTGTCTCTTTTGGAAATCGTTATTGCCTGGCAGTTGTGTGGCGGGAATGTCACTTGTCACTTGTCACTTGTCAGCCCAATCCTGGATGTTGTCCAGATTCTGTTGCATTTGAACATGGACTGCTTCTGTATCTGACGAGTCACGAATGGTGCTGAACATGAAAATCATCAGTGAATATCCCCACTCTGACATTGTGGTGGAGGGAAGGTCATTGATGAAGCAGCTGAGATGGTTGGGCCAAGGAGACTACACCGGAGGAACTCCTGCAGAAATGCCTGGGAGCTGAGATGACTGGCCTCCAACAATAACAACTGTTTTCCTGCGTGCCAGATATGACTCCAGTCAGTTTGCCCCTGATTTCTATTGATTCCAGTTTTGGTAGGACTCCTTGATGCAACACTCAGTCAAATGTAGCCTTGATGTCAAGGGCTGTCACTCTCTCACCTCACCACTGGAATTCAGCTCTTTTGTCTACGTTTGAACCAAGGCTGTAATGAGATCAGGAGCCGAGTGGCCCTGGCAGAACCCAAACTGGGTGTCGCTGAGCAGGTGCTGCTTGATAACACTGTTGATGACCCCTTCCATCATTTTCCCGATGACTGATAATTGATTTGATGGGGCAGTAATTGGTCAGGTTTAATTAGTCCTGCTTGATGGTCAGTTAGCCATTAAATGGCTGGGGTTGAGTTTATTAGTCAAAAGTCCACAATGTGAAGTCTAGCCAGGATTCCAGGTGAAGCAGCATGAAAAGGGCTGGAATATTAAAACCACAGGATTTGGGATAGGCAAAATATATGATTCTCTCATCCAATTCTGAATTTTTTTTCTAGTAGCTAGCTTAGTAGCAATGAGATTGGTCCCTTGCAGACATCTGCTTTTTTTAAAAAAAGCCTTGATTTATTTTTCAATTTTATAATAACCTTATTGTCAAAATTATTAGCTTTCACAAAGAAGAGCTGTCGTGTTTTCATGAAATTATCACCCCTTTAGGAAAGGGACTAAATTCAGGAACCACTTCAGAAAGCCAAGAGCTTTACACTTCAATATTATTTTTGTGCCACTGTCAAAGTAGTGAGCTTTGATATTTTCAAGGATCTTGTAAGGGAATAAGGGAATGGTAACATGTTGGTAATTACTGGCCAGACATCTGCACTCACATTCCAGAGATATTAATTCAAATCCTATACTTAGCAGCTGGGAAATTCAAAAAATTGATTAGTTAATAAATCTGTAATGCAAAAATTACTTGTCACTTTTAAAATGCATTTTGTTCACTAATACCCTTTAGGGAAGGAGATCTGCCATTCTGATCTGGCCTGGATTAGCTTGGCTCGCTTATGATTCCAGACCCTGAGACTTAGCTTCCAAGTGTAATATTTGATACAAGATAGTTGTATCAAACCCACAGCACATTGAACTGCAGCAGTTCATTGCTGCATTCTTGAGGATTTTTTGGGGATGGGCAGTAAATGCCAGAGGTGTTCTCCTTCTCTAGAATGATTTAGAAAAAAAAACTGACAGTGAAATATACTGATTTGAGCATTGCAGCAAGGAATTTAGCATTAATTGATGCCAACACGTGTCATAACAATATATAAATGAATTGGAAACGAAGCAAGGGAAACTCTGCAGGTAGCATCAAGAAGGTGTCATAGAATGGGATACCAGGACTAATCCCTAGGATGTCTTAGAAAATTGATCCAGGGTTTTAAGAATGAATGACCCTTGATTCCCTGACAAACTGCATGCAGCCAAGAGCAGACTTCACAAAGACTGTTAAGTAGGAAATTGCAAGCCTGCTCAGTCCAACTTTCAACTAATTTCAGTTAAACATACAGAAATCAAAGCTGCAAACCTGCAGTTCCTAGACATTTGGTCATATATACCTGAATGTAAAATAAGCCCTAATTTAAATGTCAGAGCTGCAGGTAAGATAGAAACCCAAAGTTTTGAATAGGAATATGGAGTTCGCATTAGCATGGAATAGAAAAGTTATAAAATTAAGGTATCTGCGATCACAGAGCTATTAAAAAAAATTTCACCACACAACAGTATAATGGTTTGAAGGTTTTGTCTTTCCACTTATTTGCTTAATCTTCTAGTATAGCTATAGTGAACATGCACTAAAACTTTCATTTATGTGCAAATCTATAGAATGTTAGTACTAGCTTTTCCTGGCTTTAATATCTTTTGAGAGATCCTGAATAGAGCTCGCCATTGAGAATTGTGCAGCCTTACAAATTAATGGATCAGGGTTGAAAAATATGAATGAAAATGAGGGGTTGAATGCAAAGATTTGACTACATTTGAATAGGACTGGGCTACATTTAATGAAAATATTCTCTACCTTGATTTCCTTTCTCTTTTATTTACTTTTGATGGAATATTGAATGTACCACTTTATTGGGAATTAAACTTTTTAAATCTCCATTTGGTGCTTCTACATTACAATTCAAGATTATTAATCTGTTTATATACATATTATCCATAGCTTTAATCTTTTAGCGATCTGGATACCAAAATAGTCTGAAAATAACCTGCTTGTGAATTTGTATCCTTTGTATCATGGGTAAGCTATTGCAGATTTATAATTTAGTGCGCTACATAATGTTCTTTTCTGTTAGATGAAAATGCAGAACAGTATCAAGGATCTAACGCTTTTTGACTTGGACGGTGAAAGCAAACTGTATGTGGTTGATTCGATAAATAATTTGCACCGGGCAAATACCTGTGAAGATCCCTGTGACCCAACTTCAAGTACGTATTACTGCAAAATCACATTTTAATAATATTTTCCATTGATTGAGGAACACTCACACTTCTGAGTCAGATTGTTGTCATTTCCAATTGCACTCCAGAACTTGAGTTGAAAATTCAGTCTGACACTCCAGTGCAGTACTGAAGGAGTGCTGACATGTTGGAAGTGCTGCCTATCAGAAAATAGTAAGCAAAGGCCCAGTTACCCTTTTAAGTGGTTGTAAGATTTCATGTGGCATTTTCCTAAGAAAAACAGGAAAGTTCTCCCCAGTTTCTTTTCAATCATAATCATCTCAGATGTCCTCATTCTTCAAGGACCGCAAAATGCCCCCCGCAGTGGTCAAGAACGCCCTCGACCGTGTCTCCCACATTTCCCGCAACTCATCCCTCACACCCCGTCCCCGCAATAACAACCAAAAAAGAATCCCCCTCGTCCTCACGTACCACCCCACCAACCTCCGGATCCAACGCATCATCCTCCGACACTTCCGCCATCTGCAATCTGACCCCACAATCAAAGACATTTTTCCCTCCCCACTCTTGTCTGCTTTCCAGAGGGACCACTCTCTCCATGACTCCCTTGTCCGCTCCACACTCCCCTTCAAGCCCCATCACACCTGGCACTTTTCCCTGCAACCACAGGAAGTGCTACACCTGCCCCCACACCTCCTCCCTCACCCCAATCCCAGGCCCCAAGAAGACTTCCCACATCAAGCAGATGTTCACCTGCACATCTGCTAATGTGGTATACTGTATCCGCTGTACCCGCTGTGGCCTCCTCTACATTGGGGAAACCAAGCGGAGGCTGGGGACCGCTTTGCAGAACACCTGCGCTCAGTTCGCAACAAACAACTGCACCTCCCAGTCGCGAACCATTTCAACTCCCCCTCCCATTCCTCAGACGACATGTCCATCCTGGGCCTCCTGCAGTGCCACAATGATGCCACCCGAAGGCTGCAGGAACAGCAAATCATATTCAGCCTGGGAGCCCTGCAGCCCAATGGTATCAATGTGGATTTCACAAGCTTCAAAATCTCCCCTCCCCGAACTGTATCCCAAAACCAGCCCAGCTCGTCCCCGCCTCCTTAACCTGTTCTTCCTCTCACCTATCCCCTCCTCCCACCTCCAGCTGCACCCCTATCTCCTATCTACTAACCTCATCCCACCCCCTTGACCTGTCCGTCCTCCCTGGACTGACCTATCTCCTCCCTACCTCCCCACCTACACTCACCTTTACTGGCTCCATCCCCGCCTCTTTGACTTGTCTGTCTCCTCTCCACCTATCCTCTCCTCTATCCATCTTCTATCCGCCTCCCCCTCTCTCCCTATTTATTTCAGAACCCTCTTCCCCTCCCCCATTTCTAATGAAGGGTCTAGGCCCGAAACGTCAAGCTTTCCTGCTCCTATGTTGCTGCTTGGCCTGCAGTGTTCATCCAGCTCTACACCTTGTTATCTCGGATTCTCCAGCATCTGCAGTACCTATTATCTCATTTAACAGATTATTTAGTTGTGTATCAAAGCGCTTTTTATTGAACCTTGGAGTGCATTAACTAAATTGGCTGTCAAATACTTTTGGATTTTATATTCACTAAAGGTGCTATCTAAAAGCAAGTCTTTTTTGATCATGTTTGGAATTCTTACATGATTATGTAATCTATTTTCAGGCCTTCACCTCAAAGTAGTAGAGCAAATTATACCTAATTATAATGTTAATTGATTGACATTAAAAATGCTTTGATTGGTCCCTATTCAATTCGTTGAACTCAATCAGGGCAGTTGTAAGGTTACAAAAACTGGTCTCAGCATCTCTTGACTAGAAAGCAAATGAAATAGGACACAATTCCCAGCTCACCTAGGAAGTGTACATATGAAGATATGAAGTGAAGCTAAGATCATAGTGATTTCGAATTGTAGAATCACTACAGTGTGAAAAAAGCCATTGAGCCTATCAAGTCTTCACTGGCTCTCTGAGAGCTTCCCATGCAGACCTGACCCAAACCCTATCTTCGTATCCCTCCGTTTACCATGGCTAATATAGCTAATGTATACATCCCTGGACTCTACATGGCAATTTAACATGGCCAATCCATCTAACCTGCGTATCTTTGAACCGTGGGGAGGAAGCCAGAGCACCGGAAGGAAATCCACAAAGACACGGGGGAATGTGCAAACTTCACGTAGACAATTGTCCAAGAATGGATTTAAATGTGGGTCCCTGGTGCTGTGAGGCAGCACTGCAAATCACAGAGCCACGGTGTCGCCCAATATAGTTAACATTAAATTCTTTTATTTATTTATGCATGGGACGTGGACATCACCAGTAAGGCCAGCATTTAATCCCGATCCCTAAATGCCCTTAAACAGACCGGCTTGCTAGGTCATTTCAGGGGGCCGTTAAGATTCAACTATGTTGCTGTGGGTCTGGAAGCACATGTGGGTCAGACCAGGTGAGGACGGCAGATTTTCCTTCTCTAAAGGACATGAGGAAACCAGATGGATTTTTACAATATTGAAATTGATTTCCTGTTTACCATTAGATTAAATTTAATTACCATTGACTTGACCATCTGCTATTCTGGGATTCAAACCCATGTCCCCAGAACATTAGCCGGGGGTCTCTGGATTACTAGTCCTTATGTCAGTGCCTCCCCCTGTTGTTTGGGTTTATGTAAGTGATGGCCATGTAGGCATGGGACTGAGGACTGCCGATACTTATGCAATCATGTAACAATAAGATTTGCTAAGTTTAGGAAAGAGGCAGAAAAAGGTATAAATATGAGCATGATCCTGCCAGTTAAAGAGCCATCTCATGTTAATCTTGATTGAATTAATGAAATAGTGGCATTGTCCTGTAAATGAAAAAACAACCATTTTGTTTAGTATGTGGTATACTCTGTACATATAGTTAAAGAAAAGAATTATCTTTCTGTCCTGGAACCTGATGTTACCCTTCACAGAACTACTATCGGTTCTCACACAAACACAGGAAATGTTTATAGACCGATGCTGCTACCACTTCCCCTGATCTACTTACTACTCAATATCCTCAGTGGCACTGCAACTATTACCCTAAAGAATCTGCAACTTGCTTACAAGTGCTTTGATTTTCTCTCTGAAAATACTTTCAATGATGCCATTATGTTCCAGCGGCTTTCATTTCACGGTGATGGGCTTATCACTTAGTATCATTATCTGACAAATAAATAAAGCCGATTTTTAAAAGTCTCAGCTAGTACAACTCTACAATTTCTAACATCTTTCTTTGGCGCCGCCAACTATCATGTAACATGTCACCTTTTACAATTGTCCTTGTATCATGTATATTAAAAAATACTGCCACAAAGAAACTAGGAATGTATAAGACGTTAATTTACCCAACATTTGTGATGCACAAAAGCACATCAAGGGAGAACAAAATTGAACTCATTAGCATATTCTTTCCACTGAGTCTTCATGCAATGGTTCGCTGGAAAATATTGAAGTGGTCCAGTAGAGATGTAATTTAAACGTGCAGATATGTGTCAAGTTATTGCTTTTTAAATCTTTCCTAGATTCAGTGGAATGTGAAAGTGTTGCTGATGAAACTGAAGCACCCACAAAGGAATTGTTGAAAGATAATGAGAAGAAGGAGCCAGGAGTTGGTATGAGGCGCAGAAATTCCAAATGGGCAGAGATAAATTTAAAAATGCTGCTATTTCTGTATATTGGTTATAGATGTGTTGTTGATCCAGAAGGGGTGAAATAATTTCCTAAACAGATAATTAAATACATTACTCTAACATAAAAGTGAATATATACTATCAGAATAGCCCTCAGTGGTGTATCTTTAACAGTGTAATTCCTCAAACAAAGTGATCTTAATGGTATCATGCAAGAAGCTAAAACCACTCAGTATAGTCATGAAATAGAGTAAGAATGTTCACTTTATTGTACATCTGCCATTTAAAATAATACACTTGTGGGTTGTACTGTAGATTACTGGTGATATAAGGTGTGTGTGCTGTTTATTAGCTATGAGGACCAAGAATATATCTTGAACGCTCGTTATGTAGCACTTATCCTCTCTATTTACTTATACTTATTGCTGGACAATGTTGAAAGAACACAAGACGAAATAATGCAGTTTGCATTATGTACTCAGCCCTGAAGCAGTCCTCAAACAAGTATTTGACAAACTGGGAGTAATGCAGACCTGTTTTTGAAATTCCCAACAGCATACCTAATCCTTCAACTCAAGAGCTTCATTGTCTAGCTGTAATAGCGAAACATTTATCAAACCACCACACCTTTTAAATATTTATTGTAAGGCTTATAATCATTTTAAATGTAGCGGAAAATAATAGACTAACAAATAACCAAAGTTTATTTGTACATAAAAATGTTTAAAAAATCAATTCCAAGTAAAGCTAACAATACATTTAAAGTACAAATGAAAAATAAACTAATAATAAATATGGTAAAGTACCATAATAGTCTATCATATCGTGCATGGTGTATTCACTCAGGCATCAGTTCTCTGATGGTAAATGTAATATATTGGACTGATTTTACAGAAGGGGAAACTTAACAACTTAAGCACATATTGGATATGCATTGCCATGACTTTCAGACCATTGAAAGGTTGCAAAATGCCAGACATGCAGATTGATATTGGCTTCTTGCAGGTAAGAGCCCCTGTTAGAAGCCCAAAATCACTGGGTCAAAATCCTGGCATACCCTTCCAAACAGCATTGTGGGTGTTTCTATACCCAAGGACTGCAGCACTTTAAGAAGGCAGCTCACTGTCACCTTCTCCAGGGCAGTTAGTAATGGACAATAAATATTGTCTTAGCCAGTAACACCGACACCCTATGAACGGATAATAATAAGAAAAATCCCAATGTTTTAATCCCTTTTATTTGCTTGCAGTTCTTCCCTCACAAAATATTTCATTCTTCTGCTTTCCTTCACCATTTGAAACAAAAATCCCCTCAGAGGTAATCCTTCTTCACCTGGGATATACCAGTGCCATCCCCCGGTGTCCCCCTTTTCTGCACTGGCTTCTTTCAAGCTCAAGAAGAGCAGAATTCCGGATCTTAAAATATTGAAATGGGTTATTTTATAACATAATTATAATTTCAGTTTTAATTAATTTCAATTATAACATTGAAAAGCAATAATGGCTGAACCCAAGGTAGAAAAATACCTTTCTCTCCAAACTGCTATTATCTGTGTTAAATCTGATTATCTATTTGAAAAAGAATTGGACAAATATTAGGTTAAGAAATGCACTGGAAGTTTAAAGGATACATGAGTACACAGATGATGAAATATTCAATGAAATGTAAAGCTTTCAGTTTTACAGAAAACATGGGAATATCAATTGGTTTGAAGCAACCAGGCACAAGTTGAATGATTCAGGCTGCATGTAGAATCTTAAAATTTGTAGAAATTTTAAGAACAAAAAACATCTATTCAGGTTATCACATTTGTGCTGGTTGATAAGTAGCTACCCAGCTGAATCCCATCTTTCTGTACTTGGCTCATAGCTCTGTATGTTATGGCTCTTTAAGTAGATGGTCTGACTACTTTTTAAAGGTGGCCAGAGTCTCTGGCTCTATGACTCTTTCAGACACTGAATTTGAGATCCAACCATCTTCTGGGTGAAAACATTTTCCTAATTTTCCCTCGTATCCTTCTACCACTTGCGTTAAATCTGTGCTCCCTGCTTTTTAACCCTTCAGCTTGAGGTAAATGGATCATCTCTGTTTGCCCTATCTGGGCTCCTCATAAGTTTATACACTCCAAGTACTCAACCATTACCTCCCCATGCCAGGGAAAATAACCCCAGCCTATTCAAAATTTCCACATAGCTGAAATGTTCCAATTTTGGGAACATTGTCAAAAACCTCCTCTGCACCTTCTCCCATTCAATCGTATGTTTCTTGGATTGTGTGGGCAGAACTATATACTTTACTAATGTTGTGGTTTAGGAAGTGTTGTTTACAATTCTAGCCTAACCACACTACTCTATTTTATCAGATGAGGTAGAGAAAATAAGACATGCCAAATGTCATCTCAAGAACCTTATCTTGCAAGGGTTTGTGGTCATCCACTCCAATGCCTTTTGTTCCTCCACACTACTCAATACATTTATTATGGATTGCATTGCCTTGCTTCATGCACAAAATGTATTAGCTCACATTTCTCCAGTTTGAATTCCATTTTACTGCTTTCTGCCTGCCCAAACCTTTCACATCTTCCTGTAATCTAAAGATTTCCTCCCCATAACTATCCAAATGGCCAAATTTAGTATAATCTACACAACTTCTTTCTTATGACTTTTGGATTTGATTCTGAATTGTTAACACAGAACGTACACACTGAAAGCAAGGGACTAAGTGCTGAGGAACAAAAACAAAGTTGCTGGAAAATCTCAGCGTCTGTGGAGGAGAAAACAGAGTTAACGTTTTGGGTTCGGTGACTGGTTCTGAGGAAGGGTCACTGGACCCGAAACGTTATCTCTGTTTTCTCCTCCACAGATGCTGCCAGACCTGCTGACCTTTTCCAGAAACTTTGTTTTTGTTCCTGATTTACAGCATCCACAGTTCTTTTGGTTTTGCCTAAGTGCTGAGGCCTGTAGAAACTGTTAGCCTCCACTCATAAAAACACCCATCAATCATTGTTCCATGCTTTTAAGTCAACTTTGGATCAAATTTGCCACTCTGCCTCAAATTCCAAGTTTTAGCAAGGCTTCCCTACTTTAATTTCATTCCATTTGAAGTAAAGCCGAAAATTCCATTTACATTCACAATTATGTGCTGAGCTTGATTGCTAGCTTTTGAGATTTAGGCACAGGTGCTCCCAAATCCCTCTGCTGTAGTTTTCTTCAGTCTTTTCCCATTTAAAATAGATACGCGAATATGTTAAACCTAACTGACAGTTTAATCCTCTTGAATATATTACACCTTGTTCTATTCCAAGAGAAAATCCATGGTGATGTCAACAGGCAGACTGTTCCATAACAGTTGGTCCAATATTGCCATTTTACACATCAAAACTTCCACAATGGACAAAGCAGGTTCCTTTTAACTTAACATCTAAATTAGTTTAAGTAACCAATAAAATATGACAGAGGTGACTTAACTATTCATTGAGTGACATTTCTGGCACACAGTAAACACTGCAGAGTTAAAGACTTTTTTAAAAATTCATGGCTACACTGATACAGTGTCATATATTGGCATAATACGTAGATAGGCAAAACTGCAGGATCATATCAATTAGTCTACATGTATTGACTCCTGATGTTGAAAAGCTGATAAAGGGAAGAGTAGGCCCGGTCCTTCCCTATGTTGAAAGTAATAATGAAGCTTCCAGGCTACTGTCCTGTTGAATGGTTGCTGAACAAAATAAAGCATTGTATATTCACAGGTTTTTGCCTTTCTCAACAACCATCCAGCACCTTGGGATATTGGAGTCATAATGAAGAAAAACAATACAATTTTTAAGGGGTGGAGGTGTTCAAAAATGCAAACAATTTTGCAATAGTGTTGTAATTTCCCAGTTAATATCTTAATCTCAGAACGATGTTATCTTACTTCTTCCAGATCTAGCAACAGTTAATTCTACAAAAACTGATCCTCCGTTTTGCTTTCGGCATTTGAAGAAAATGTTACTACTTGCTACTGTAATCGTACTTCTTCTGATCAGCTTTGTACTTGCAGCGTTTGCTATCTTCTTTATTGGTGAGTATTACAAATTTTGGGTTCACTGCAGATCTCTTCTCAAGTTCATTGGTGTCAGTTGCTCGATTAAGCTGCTTCAAGCTCCATAACTATGAATAAGAAGGTACTTTCTTAACTGGGCCACCAGCCTGACACCATGATGAATCATTCATGTCACCCATCCTGTTCAGCTGAGATGCCCTGTCATGGGACCATGGTTTAGGTCACTAAATGAGCTGAATTCCAATTCCGTGGACCTTGGGGAAATGGTGATGCTTGGAAGGGGGCTGGCTCTTCTTCCTGACCAGTGTCAGAGTGTTATTGCTGCATTCCTGCTGCCTTAAAATGTCCTCCACAATCTCAGCTGCCTCAGAGCTTCTGACTGCTTTCTCTCAAGGCAAACAGAGCAGGTGGCTCACTAAGTAGTATGTAATTTCTCTGTTTAAAATTTAAAATCGATTTGATTAAATAAAATGATGTATTGGGGCAGCACAGTGGCTCAATGGTTAGCACTGCTGCCTCATTGCACCAGGGACCTAGGTTTGATTCCAGCCTCAGATGACTGTCTGTGTGGAGTTTGCATTTTCACCCTGTGCCCATGTGGGTTTCCTCCAGATGCTCTGGTTTCTTCCATAGTCCAAAGATGTGAAGGACAGTGGATGAGCTGTGGTAAATGCAGGATTACAGGGATAGGGTGAGGGGAGTGAATCAGGGTAGGATGCTCTTTGGAAGGTCGATTTAGACTTGATGGGCCAAATAGCCTCTTTCTGCAACTGTAGGGATTCTATGGTTCTATTCTGTGATTCTGATGGAAACTCCTTCTAGGAACCTATCTACCTGGCAGTAGAAACAGATTACTGATCTATCTGTACTGCATCAACTGTCATTTTGACACTTCCTTGAGTGACCATTTTGATGGACATGTATTATAGTAATAACTAACTATGACTTCCTGCAAGTTTTCTTGGTGTTTATATGAGAATCATGCCCTTCACTCCAATTTATCTTCCTCTACCTCTGCTTCTTACCTGCACAATCTTTTTAACTTAGTCTTTGGCCCAGCACATGCATAATCAATTCATTTGAATCCACTTCAGACTGAATTTGAAACAAAAACAAAAAGGTGCTAGAGAAACTCAGTAGGTCTGGCAGCATTTGTGGAGAGAGAAACAAAATTAGTGTTTCGGGTTGAATGGGTACAACATTCAGTCCACCAAGTCTCTGCTGGTTCTTTTGAAGATAAATCCAATTATTCCCAGTCCATGTTCTTGCCCATATCTCTGCATTTTCCTTTAGATTTATTTAATTCCCTTTGGAAGGCTGCTACTGAAACCACATCCACTACTCCTATCAGCCAGTGCATTTCAACTACACAACTCTAATTTTGTTATATTAAAGCAGTGCTGTCTGCTGATTTCTTGTCTTTCTCTGATTAACTGTGGGGCCGAAAGGCAAGCAAGTGGTCTTTGTATGTAGAGATCAATTGAGACCCTGAAGTGACCACTAAAGTGCTCATTTGAGTCTTGCTGATATTCAACTTTCCATTGGGACAACCATGCAACAAATCTTGTTGGGTTTGTCTGTGGCCTTCTGTGATGCTGTAGTATGGGATGCTCCTTCTCAACCTCTGCCCCTGCCTGAGACATGGTAATCCTCAGATTAAATCACCACCAGCCATTTCTCTCTGATGAGTTGAGCAAATCAACGCTGACTCTGTTAAGAGTCATTAGACTTGAAACATTAACTGTGTTTCTTTCTCCACAGATGCTGTCAGACCCGCTGTGTTTCTCCAGCATTCTCTGTTATCATTTGAGCTTGCGGACTTTTTGTTACAAAAACCGAGACCATCTGATCAGCCCCCTTATCTGTTTCGCTTCTGTTCTGTAACTCGCTGAGACTAATTATATCTAAGGTTCTCCTAGTCCTGACCCTGGATTCATACATTTCGGCAGTTTTTTCTCCAATCTCACTTCATGCGCTCTCTGTGCCCACTTTGCTGATTAGATTCACCTTTTGATTCCTAGGCCCTATTCTTACTAGACTGCTGACCATACAATTTCCCTTCCTGATTCCTATGTTAGCTAATATTATTAATGGTTTTCTCTCCTCAGGTACTATTTCCATCTCCTTCAAATCTGCTCTCATCAAAAAACTAACCCTTGACCTCTGCATCATGCAAACTACCTGCCCAACAGTAAAATACCATTCCTTGCCAAAGTTGTTGTCTCCCAAACCCAGGCTGTCTTTCTTGGAATGTCATGTCTGAATCCATCCAGTTCAAAGTAACAAAATGGCCATTACCAAAGTGACAAATGGCATCCTATGTTGATATTTTCTACTCAACCTGTTCAGAGATTTCATTACATACGTCCCGAAGATGTGGGTTTGAACACAGGCCTCCTAACTCAGACTTAGGGACATGACCACTGCAAGCTTTTCTTCTTCCTCACCTTATCTGCAGCCTTTGGCACAGTTATGATAGAATGATAGAATTGTCACAGTGTGGACACAGGCCCTTCGGCCCAACGAGTCCACACCGACCCTCAGAGCATCCCACCCAGACCCATCCCCGTATAACCCATCTAATCGCTGAACTCAGTTCTAAGGAAGGGTCACCGGGCCCAAAACGTTAACTCTGATTATTTTCTTCACAGATGCTGCCAGACCTGCTGAGCTTTTCCAGCAACTTCTGTTTTTGTTCCTGATTCTCAGCATCCACAGTTCTTTTGGTTTTTATTGGTATGAGGCTCGTTTCAGAGCTGGACACTTAAACTTGATCTCCCTAATTTTAGTTTGGAATGTCAATTGCCCCTAAATCTAACTTTGTTATAATGTGTGTTATTCCAAACTGTAACCTCACTTCAAGTGAGAATTATATACAGTAATGCATTCATTTTGTGGAACTGACTGAATCTTTTGTAGTTAAAGCAATGTAAAATTGATACATAGTTGGGAAAAAACTTAATAACAAAAATATTCTTGTTTATCCAGTAAGAATGGAGAACCAGCTTAATTACATTTCAACAAGAGTGACTGCGGAAGACAGAAATATTAAAGAAATCAAGATACTCATGTTGAACCATTTCAATTTTTCAAAAGGGTTAAATGACAGTAATGTAGCTGGAATATCTCCTACCTCTAATACCCAAAGCCCATGATGAGAAGAACATAATCAAAAGGTATCAAAGACATGTAAGTTTGCAAGTTTCAAAGACTCCAATGAAAACTAAAACATTAAACAAGATGCCTCAGTTTACATAACCTTCTTCAAACTATGCCTGTTTGGATTGTCAATTGTGGTGCTGGAAGAATGCCTAAGTCCAACAACAGTCACATGGATTCCTTCAAGAAACATTTGAGAATAACAAACCCTTCACAGTGAATGCAATTATAAATGTGATTCATTGCAAATGTTCCAACTAATTAAACAGAATCAGCCACTGACTATCTTCAGTCACCTGACCCGGCAGAATAAACTGATTTTAATTACAGAACAAGAATCTGCAAAAGAAATTAAGTCACAATGTTGCATGGCAGTCAATTCCTTTTCACAGGAGTCTGTTAAATTCTAAACATTTCTCATTTACTTCGCAATTGCTCAGATAATCGTGACGTACACTTTATTGACTTGGACCTGTACAATCATTTACATTACTTAAGTTGAAGTATTTTTGTCTTTCTTTTGGGATTGGTACCATGCAATTAAATGCTGCCTATATAGTATAATGGAAAGTGTCTCCATTATTTTATTATGTTGCATGGTTCTTGGTGTTTTTGCATTGTCCATATAAAATTGATAAATCTGTCATTATGCAAGTATTCAAATTATTAATGAACTTTGGTATTAAAGTGTACAATATAGAACTAAGGAGCACTGCAAGCAATACCAACCTGTTTAATTTGTTTCAAAAACAAGTGTCTTCAAATTCCTGTTAAGAAAATGGTAATTAATATGCTAATTAAATGCTATTCTGTGTGACAGCGTCCACTAGAATTTTTACTTTACTAATCTGCATGAAGTAAGATAACCTTCGAAGACTGATTTCAAGAACGTGCTATGGCACATTCAGTGGGTTAAGCTCATTGTGGAGAACGTTTAATGACATAGTGATTGTAAAGCCACACGATCATGCTTCAGCATGTTGGTGCCCAGTAGAATTCTGTTTGAATCTCTTCAGCACTAATCTTGGCCTGGCCAAAGATACAAACTACATTTACTGTTGATGGCGTCCGTACGCATGTTCCTCTGATCTCAAACACTGAGCAATGTTCAAGATGGTAAATCATGTTTTTATTGCCTGTCTAACATTGCCTAGTTTCACATTCCTGGCCTTGCATGGAACCCTTGCTACCTGTCAGAATGCATCCAGTTAATGTCTAGCAATGGTTTCTCTTCCTGCTCCCGCAATGTATTTCTTGACTCCTCCAGTAATTTAATTATAGTCCATTCCTTTTTCTTGAGCATATGTTGCCGCTCAGGCATTTCAGGCCAGTGAGAGTATTGGGGAACCAGATGAACCTACATTTTTGTGTGACACCACCAACAATTAAATTTTGAAAATGAATATTGAGTATTTGCATAAATAAAAATGCTGCTTTTACAATGCAGATTTATTTTACATGAAAAAGGAAAATGTCATGATTCTGATCGAACATTCCCTTTGTTCTACACTGTTCACAGGTTAAGTGCTAGAACAAATTTGCCCGATAAAGTGTAATAAGACTCGCATGATGTAATAGTATGTATTCCTGGAGCAGTTACTTAATGATTTTTTGTGCAATAATCTTTATGATAGACTGGGCTAGATAAAATTTAATTCTTCGATTCATTCACTGGTTCACAATTTGGAATGGGAGCGTAGATGTACAGATTTCTAAAACTTCAGCATTAACAGAGTGAGGAACATAGGATGAAATTTTAGGAAAGCATGCATTGCAAATATGTGGAACTGGATATGCATGTCTGTACAGCTAGACCTCTCACTTCCACTATTGCTGCCTATTTATTTATTTACATAGTTTAATGAATGGCTCATTCAGGTTTTGCTGCCCCAAATCCTGCTGCTCAAGGTGACTGCCCAGCTTGCTGAATGGTGGAGCTGTCTCAAAGGGCAGACACAATTTAGAAGCTGTTGTAAGTTAATGTTCAGTAAGTTAATGTTCATTATTTTACAACTGAATGGCTTGTTAAACCAATAAGACTTGACCACATATTATGGGACAAGATCTCAGACATTATGAGTTAATTTCTCACAATTTTGTTATGAAATCAATACAAATATTGAAGAGGTATGTAGCTGTAACAATTAGTGCACCTGGAAAGATCTTGTGATTAATTTGCATAAATGGATTAAAAATGACAGATCAAAATTTAAAGCGATGGATATAATTGGTGAATTTTAATTAGTTGAGACAAGAACTAAAGGCAATGTAATTAAAAATTAATAATCTGAAAACTGCATTATTAAAAGGTACAAGAACTAATTGGTTAGACAATTTAAATTAAGCAAAAATAAAAGCTAAACGCAGTTCCTATGGCAATATAATCTTAATCAATAATGCATAAACTAAATTAAGTGTGGTTAGCCTCTGGCAACCTCTTCCTAGATAGAAGCTTTAATAAAAAATGATTAATTAGTAAGCATCAGTTGATCAAATATTTTTCTCCAGACTTGATTTGGTCTGTGTCAATGATTAAACCCTATGTTAGAGAGAAGGCCTGAGCTTTCATAGAGCCATCCATGACTTCAGGATATCCTAAAGCACATTGCAACTACTTTTGAGACATAATTACTGTTGTAGTGGAGTCATAAGATCCAATTTGTGCAGAAACACAAGTCACATAAACATACAGCAATGAAATAATTACTAGATTATCCATTTTAGGTTGCTTGGAGTCCAGGACTGCAATGGAACCTCTTAGTCTTCAAGTAGTGCTGGAGGATCTTTTATGTTCATTTGAGGGGCAGGTAGTGTCAGTTTAACATTTTAGCCAACAGCCCTTTATAATTTATGAAGGGCCACTAAAATAACTATCTTGGAGAATACTAATCTCTATACATCTCCCAACGCCATAAGGAAATAATGGTTCACTATCCTGGAAAACGATTCGCCAAAAAAAATTACAACAACTTCATTTATGCCTTTCCTTCAGTGCAGACAATATCCATATTACATAGCAGAGGAAAAAAACATTTGAAATTAGTAAAACAGGTAAAAAAAGATCAGAAAGGAATGTATATTGATCTTTAATAACTCTTTAACAACCCCATTAACAACTATTCACCCTCCCAGCCTGATTGTTAGCAACTCCTTTGTCTGTCCAACTGTCTTTGGGCATTTACTCTTTGGGCTCTATCCTATTGTTTACTCCCAACCCGACCCACCTCCCTATTTTCTGCATATAAAATGACGTTTTCCCAGCCACTATCAGTTCTGAGGAAGGGTCACTGGACCTGACACATTAACCCTGTTTTTCCCTTCACAGATGCTGCCAGACTTGCTGAGCTTTTCCAGCAACTTTGTTTTTGTTCCTGATTTACAGCATCTGCAGTTCTTTTGGTTTTTTTATGTTGATCTTTAGTGGGGTAGCGAGGAGAGTAAGCAAAGAAAATTTTGAAGATGTCGAAAGACACCATGAAGAGGCTGATGAACTGATGGTGAGGTCGAGCTGGGTATAATCAGTATAAATATAGAAATAATCTTTATCCTTGTTTGTGACATAATTCTGTGGAATATCACCACTGGGCAAACTAGGCAAGTCACCTTGAGCAGAACAACTTTCATGAGGAGTTTTTTTTATTCAGAGGATTTTATACAGCAGACAGATGAGTTGACTTGAAAATGCTTCACCACTAAAGGAAATAAATTTTTGGGTGCTAAAGGAATTAAAAGATATGAGAATAGTAGGAGAAGGTAGAGTTGAGATAGACAACTTGTCACAACATGGATTTTAAACCTTAATCAGGATATAATACTGCAGTCTTTTGAGTAGAATTTAAATCCATAGAGACAAAAGAATTCTAACAGGACTGGGCAGGGTAGATGCAGGGAGGATGTTGCTGATAATGGGTGATTCCTGAACCAGGGGTCACGGTATGAGAATTCCGGGTAGACGATTTAGGACGGAGATGAGGAGACATTTCTTCACCCAAAGAGTGGAATTCATTATCACAGGAAGTAGTTGATGCCAAAACATTGAATGTATTCAAGAGGTGGCTTGATATAGCACTTGGGGTGAATAGCATCAAAAGGTAATAGGGAGAAAGCAGGATTATTCTACTGAGTTGGATGATCAGCCGTGATTATGAAGAATGGCGGAGCAGGCTTGAAGGGCCGAATGGCCTCCTCCTGTTCCTATCTTCTATGTTTCTATGTTTCTAAATGCTTGCAAAGAAAATATTGCAAGTATAGTATGTGAAAGTTCAAAAAGATGCTTTAAGATGAGAAATAAAACATCATTTATTTAATACAAGCTTAAACTTTTCAAGCTATAACTTATCCATTGAAAAATCATTTATACCTTTGAGGAAAATGAAATAAACAGCATTGAAATGCTAGAGATCAAAACAACTTTTAAGTAATAAGATCAAATGATCAAATTGAGCAGAATTGGTTGAATAAATAATATTGCCATCAAGATATAACGTCAGGGATGGACCAATCGGGATTGTACATCTTGTACATTTGTTTGGACATCTTCAATAAAAAGAGTTCTTAAGATACAGAATTGCTTCAAAATTAAATACCTGAACCTGAATAAGTAAATTCACTATTTTGTTCAGGCAGACTTACAATGGATGATGCTGTAAGTTACCTAAAGGTGAAAGAAGGCACAGATACCTCTGAAGAAATGCAAACAGCTTTTGGTAAATATTAGTTTGAGAGGAAACCGAATCCTTGAAAGGTAAATATTCAACAGAAGAGTTTGGCATCAGAGGAATCTCAATTTCATTAATGACCTCTACAGATTCGTGAAAAATTGTGACAATGGACTTTTGAAATCGGAATTCATAAGAGACAGAATTGTTGGAATTAATGATGAGCCTGTCAGATTTATTACTTTAGAAAATGCCATTCAAACTGTACTGGCAACAGAAATCAGCAAGACTCTCAGACAAAACCTGATAAGAGAAAGACAACCTTACCTTAGGAGACCAACTTTACAAACACGTGACAAGTCAGCACCAAGGTAAACCAAACAGTAAATACTGTGTCGGTGTGAAATTTATGGTAGGTAGGGGAAATGTTGAGTGGTTTGCTTGATCTTGAGACTCAGTATCAGCACTGTGAAACAATAAAGCCTCACAAGCAGAAGTGATACCCCGCCCCAATAAAAAGAACGCTACATCTGTAAAACTGTAGATCACTTCCAGAAGATGTGCAGAAGTATGAAAGTGTTTCAGCACAACGGAAGTGGTAGAGTTTACAGACAGATAGAGCTGAATGTAAAACTATCCAGCTCACCAGTAAGACAGTCATGTAAGACGTATTAGTAGGTTGAGAGGAAAGATTTGCTTGGACAAAATAGAAATGATCTGCATGGATCAGAACAATTTCCATAGATTCAGGGAAGCTCTGTAATTCATGGGGAGTTATCCGACCTGAGGGTAGTCCACAGAAGCAGCTTGTACATGTAGAAGCAATAAAAAAGAGCCTGTGTTATTGCTGGTTAAATCTTCGTTCTCTGTGATTTCAAATGTGTTCTTTCAGCCTGAGATGTAACAACGGCCATTATATAACTACAAGCAGAGCCACTGCAATGGGGAAACCAGGTAAGTCTGGGATCAGTAGTCTCAGTGAGGGGTGAGTGGGTGTGTGGTGCTAGGTTTAAGAGGTTGCTGGGTGGTTATAGGTGGGCATGACCTGGAGGGGAGAGAGGCCTCTACTGGCTCCTAGGGACCTGCATCACCTTGCTTGAAATTAGCCTGCACAGCTTTCCACCCCACCACCACCAACATCATCATAGCTTCCCACCCTACCCCCACCAACATCATCACAGGTGAAATACCGATGGGGTCAGGGAGTCATCAGTATCCATTAGTTGGCCATTTAAGGATTTCAATTGACTCAAGAACAAATAAACCACCTGATGTCTCCCCTACTCACCATAAATTTCAGACAGACACAGACACCCACACCCACATTCATTCTCAGACAGACCTATACACACACACGCACACAGACAGACACCCACACTCACTCACACATACAGGCACATACACATTCACACACACAGACAAGCTCACACTCATGCACACTAACATAGACGTGCACTGTCTCACACACATACACACATTCACTCACGCACAAACATGCACACCCAGACACACACAATCAGTCACACATAGATGTGCCCACACATCTCACAAACATGCAACATCTACTGACACACACACACAAACATCCACATACACAGACACACACAGACACACACCCACACATACACACACACACACAAAGGCACACAAACATGTACACACAGATTCACATTCACACACTAACATGCACACACACCCACGTATATGTAGACAAGCACACTCTCACAGATACACACATTCACACATAGACACTCACACAGAGACAAGCACACCCACAAAGCCACAGGTATATTTTCTCACTCTGTCTCTTTCACACACACACAAAATCATACACAGACAAGCACTTAGACGTACAGACATTCACTCACACCACAGCATTCAGCAGGTAGATGGTGTAAAGGCCATGCACTGTATGTTAAATGGCCCCCAATTCTCAGACCAACTAATGGAGGAACATAAAATCTCTTATGGCTCATTTCACCAGAGCTCTGAAGAATTACAGAAAAATTTCCTTATTCTTGCCATTAAACTTCCAATAAAAGCTAATATCCTATATGTTTACCCAATTGTTTGCAGTACCTGTACATTAACTTTCTGTCATTCTTCAACAAGGAAGCAAAATCTTTCTGAACTCCAATATGTCATAGTTACTCACCATTTAACATAAAATACATTTTTTGTAAGTTCTCACCAAAGTGGATAACCTCAAATTTCCTCACATTACGCTCCATATGCCAACTGCTTGTTCAATCCATTAACCTATTGCTTTGCTGATTTTATGTCCTTCTTACAGTTTACTTTTACGTCTAGCTTTGTATGTCAGTGAACTGTGTGCGTCTATTTCTGCGTATGTGTGTCTCTGTGAGTGTATGTCTGTTTCTGCATGAGTGAGCGTGTGTGGGAGTGTGTGTGTGTCTGTGCATGAGTTGTGCATGTGTGCACCTGTGTGTATGACTTAGTTACTTCAGCTGTTAAGATATAATCCACCAAATGACTCGATAGAGCTGTACAAAATGATCAGAGGTATAGATAGACAGCCAGAGACTTTTTCCTAGGGTGGAGGTAGCTATTACAAGGGGGCATAGTTTTAAAGTGAGTGGAGGTAGATATTGGGGAGACATCAGAGGTGGGTTCTTTACTGAGAGAGTGGTTGGGGCGTGGAATGCATTGCTGGAGAGGGTAGGGGAATCGGTCTCATTAGGGGCATTTAAGCGGCTATTAGATTGGCATATGGATGATAGTAAAAGGTAGGGGTGGAGGTTAGATAGACCTTGGGTTTAGGGTAAAATTTCGGCACAACATCGTGGGATGAAGGGCCTGTACTGTGCTGTACTGTTCTATGTTCTAAATCAAATATTATATATGAAGTATCACTGAAGCAGAATCAAAAAGCATTAGTACAACATTTCCTGGCCAATACAACAGATTCTTTTCAATCACATTTTGTGCTAACTTTAAAAATGATGTCAGGAAAGTAGATAGTTAGACTAGTTACCCAATTACTGTATGTAATTAAAAACCAGATCTGAAAATTATGGTCTGTAGTTCATCTCAGTGGAATTGCTGGTAGTCAGCAAAAAGGCTATAATTAGACATCAATATTATGTTAGACAGTCATCATGATATATTTTTATCTCATTCTAAAAATAATTGATTGACAGAATTGATTTGCTGTACAGCCTAAATTAAGAGATTTTTACTGGTAAAATATTACAAATGTATAGACCAGTATTTGAACACAACGTGAGGCAGTGCAGTGTTTAGGTTTCAAATGGATTGAGTTGCTTCCAGTAGATGGCAGAGTTTGCAATATGTTGTTCCTCACTTTATAGAATAAGTAACACATTTGAATGTTATTTAAAAGAGCATCTTTGCTTGTCCTTTTAACAGTGGTATCTTTAATTCCTTAGTTAAATCGCACTGTATGCAAATAAGAATTAAAAATGTGGCTGGAGCTTTGGTGGTGAAAATTAATGACCTCAATAACCTGGTGAAGAAAATAGGATGGCTCACCTTTTCTCCCACTCCTTGTTTGACTGTAGCTGGTATTTTTTTTTAAAAGGAAATGCTAGACAAGACAGTGAATGTTTAACTATTCATCTGACACCATGCAATACACAATCAGACAGGTTTTCTTGAATTTCTTTGGGAAAAAAGGAACAGAATATTGTTTATTGTATTTGATCCAATCTAAGAAAAAATAATAAATCACTCCAACTTTGACACACATTCAAACTTTATACACACAAATCAATAAGTTGGAGGTGCATCCACAGGGCTGTGAGGAAGAGAGTTACAGGATTTTGATCCAGCAAAGAGCAAAAACAGCTCACCAACTTCTCAAAGGCAAAAAAAACAATAAAGGCTGGCCTAGCAAGCACTGCCCAGATTTCAGGAATGAATAATGGCCATCTGCTGGTTTTCATTGCTTGTAGTCCCTTTGCAAAGTAAAACTTGTTCTGATCTTCTACCAAGCTATATTCCCTCCCAGATAGACTAGCCAGTTAGTCACAATCAATTCAACGTCATTTCTTTCAAGTAAACTGGTTGCACTGGCTCATGCCTCAAGCTTGTACAAAGCTATCAATGTATCTACAATGTTTGATGTCAGTGAGATGTGCAAAGTGGCAGGATGTCATGATTTGACTCATGAAGAGGTATCAACATCATGAAACAGCGTTTGGCAAATAATGAAATTAGAGATAAAAACAAGATAAACAAGAACATTTTCGTAATAAGAATAATAGAAACCTGGAACTCACTCCCCAGAAGGGCTGTGGATGCTCGGGGACAATAGAACTTTTTAAGCTGTAATTAATAGATTGTTGTTGGTAAAAATATCAAGTCATGTTGAGTCAAAGTGAGTAAATGAAGCTTTATTGCAGATTAACACTGATCTAATTGAATACAGCTTCAAGAAATGGGATGGTCTACTCCTGTTATTACAATATAATAAATTTATGACAGTTGCGTCTTGTCTAATGTATACCGGCAATAAAAGTACTCAGACTGGAGATTAAACTGGTGTTGTGGTCTCTGAGAGAGATTTCACTGCAGCAGGAGCTTGAGATGCCACCTATTCTGAGTGAATGTAGCCTTTCAGTGCCACAGTTGCAGAAATGCAAACATGCTCACCTCAGGTTAAGGAGCGATGGGCAAGTTGGCCAACAATTGTTAGTGCTCTCTTTTTTTGAAGGATTGACTCCATAGATCAGGAATCATTTTGTTTGATCTCCAAGCGGAATCCAGTTCTTTCGTGTTTGCTTCCATTTGCATCGGTTCGTTTCTGCTTGACTAATTCTCCACAGTCCAAATCCACTCCACTCCACTCATACTGGATGGATTTGTTTGAATGCTGCTGAGATACCGCTACTACTGTTGAATGCTTTACCATCAACATCCTGGGATTTAGCATTGATTAGAAATTTAACCGGATGAACCTCAAATCAGTGGCTGGGAATTCATCTTGGAATATGAGCTCTACAGTCAAGGCCTAATATTTATTGCCCATCCCTAATTGCTCTTGAGAAGATGGTGGTGAGCTACCTTCTACATTGCTGCAGTTATTGGGTTAAGTACACTCACAGCCCTGGTGGGGGGAAAGAGTTCCAGGATTCTTAGACAGTAACAGGGAAGGAATGGCCAATATATTTCCATGTTAGGATGGTGAATGACATGGAGGGGAACTTGCAGGTACAGGTGAGAGAGCAAATACAAGGTGGTTGATGCATTGCCAACCAAGTGGGTTGCTTTATCTTTGTTGGTATTGAACCTGCTTGAATATTGTTGGAGCAGCACTCATCCAGAAAATTGGAGAGTATTCCATCACAATCCCGACTTGTGTTTTGTCGATGGTGAACAGGCTTTGATGGGTCAGGAGGTGAGTTATTCACCATGGAATTCCCACCAGCAGACATTCTCTTTTAGTTTCAATACTTATGAGTCTTTTACAATTAAGTTTCAGGCCAATGGTAACACAGGAATGTTAATGGTAGGGATTTCTAATCTGGGAACGCTACTCAATCTCAAGTGGAGTTATCAGATTCTCTCCTGTTGGAAATGGCTATTGTTGGGCAGTACGCAGTGACTATGATTTACCACTTATCAGCCCGGTCTGAATTTTGTTCAGATCCAACTTCAGTGGCTGAAGAGTTGCAAACGATGCTGAAGATTGTATAGTCATCACCTGAATGAACAGGATGAGCCTTTATCTATCTCCTTATGCAATCTGATTAAAGATCTGTGAAATTATCTGTGCAAACACTGCTGAGGAAGTGTAAATTAAAGTGGGTGAATTCAATATCAAATCAGTCACGGAAAGGGGACAAAGGGAGGGAATGAAATATAGAAATAAGATAGAGAGAGAAAAGTAAACAAAGAGGAAAGAAGTAAATAAAGTGTAATATTTTTAAAAATTCACTGACATTTAAAACCTAAACGAATGAAACTCCACAATTGTATTAATTTCAATGACAGTGAGGTTGACTGGCAGCCAATAACAGTTATCTGATTGGTCAAAAGTATTGGTGTGAATGAACAGGGCTAATTTTCTGCGATGTATTTTGTTCCTATCTACCATTCACATACAGTAAGGTCAGGGAGTTCAATATATTTCAATGATAAGCCAGACAACAAGAGGTCATATTTATGAAGAGACCAAAACAACCTCAAAAATTGTTGGGAATCCTGAGTTTAACTGCCTGGAGTTGCTGGGCAGATTATAGTTAGAAAATGATCATACTATTAAATTTATCTTTGCCATTTTTAAAAATATTACAATGGGACATGGATTTGAAGTTCAAAAGCCAACCTTATTCAATTGTCAGACAATAGTAGAGATTGCACAGAAGGAGCTTTTTCTAACTCAGTTTGCTTATTTATTTACTTGGAACAAATAATGTTAATCATGGGTCAGTTGGCTTTATTCACAGATTGTCAATGTTTAAGCTATACATTCTAGTTATTCTTAAGAGTGGATTCAAACTGATCACCTCCAAATTGAACCAGCAGGGATCTATCATTGCAGGTCCACCCGACTTGTACTTGAACAAAGCGGTACTCCATCCCCGCCTCTTTGACTTGTCTGCCTCCTCTCCACCTATCCTCTCCTCTATCCATCCTCTATCCGCCTCCCCCTCTCTCCCTATTTATTTCAGAACCCTCTTCCCCTCCCCCATTTCTGATGAAGGGTTTAGGCCCAAAACGTCAAGTTTTCCTGCTCCTATGATGCTGCTTGACCTGCTGTGTTCATCCAGCCCCATGCTTGTTATCTCGGATTCTCCAGCATCTGCAGTACCTTTTATCTCTGATACACTCTTTCAAACCGTTTTTAAAATATATACCAGCTATACCTATATTGCTATTGCTTCATTTTGGTCACCTTTCAATTACATATGGACCAAAATATGATATCTTATAGCCACTCATGTTTAGCAATAAAAAAATTCTCCAATGTTTCTTCACCTTGGCTTTGTACTCTTAGCATAATTTGATAAAATGTTCTAACCAAGAGCTCGAGTAGTATTTAAGAAATAACATGGAAGTTTAGGGATCTAGAGGGAACTCTATTTTCATGCCACATGGTGGGGAACCTCAGGGATGTGAATCCATATCAAGGTTGGAGAGGGTTATAGGTTAAGTCTAGTAGCCTCCTGAAGAGATTCCCAGATGGCTCCCACCATTATGGCTACTCCTTGTCCTGCAGCAGGGACCCCCAAGAGCAATGGCCACCACATGGTGAGCACTACACTTGCAGGATATGGCCCATCAATCAATGGGTACTACGATGCACAGCCTGGTGCAGTACAAAAACAAATCTTGCCTTCAAGTGTGCTTCAACATTGAGGTGCCCCCTCCTTCATCTTGCAGCCTCAGCAAGAATTAGCTTTATCAGTGACACTGCCTGGGCTGCCAAACTACCCGCTCTCTGATTGCCCCAGGCTTCTGACCCAATCGCCACCAACCTCAGTTGGATAGAGGATAGGTGGTCACATCTTAATTGGCTGCTGCTGGTAAAAATGACATTCCAGGATCTTGTTGCCTGCCAGAATTGAACAGATCCCTTTCTCAGAAGTAATGGTGGAACTTATTGTCTGTTGATAAAGTTAGGCTCTGGAAAATATATAACACAGAAAGAGGCCATTTAGCCTATCATGTCTGTGTCAGGTGAAAAATGCTAATTCTTCTTTCTAGCTCTCAGTCTTTGTCCCTGTAGGTTACAGCCCTTCAGGTGCATACTGAAGCATTTTTAAATGTGATAGGTTTTCTACAGTTCACTGCATGAAATAGTTTTTCCTCATTCCATCCAAGCCCTATTACTGATTTCTTTAAATCTACAGCCCCCAGTTATTGGCATTACTGCCAAGGGAAATAGGTCCTGCCTATCCACTCTATTCACGACTCTAACAAGTTTATATTCTTCAATAAATCGCCTCACAGTCTCCTCTTCAGAAGGGAACAACTCCACCTTAACCTTCCTCATAGCTAAAATCCTTAATTCCCAGTAACATCCTTTGTGTGTCTTCTCCATATTATCTCTATCACAACCATATCCTTTCTTTAATGTGGTGACCACTTGTTGGCTCATACAGTCTGAGCGTAAACCTTCCTGTCCTTAATGGGATGATAAGTTACACAGAGAAAATCTTCTATCAACAGTGACAGTTGAAAATACATTGCAAATTCTGTTTGTAAGTGAATAAAAATTCAAAGAAATATTGCTCTGATGAAATGTCTTTTAGTCAATTCAAAATAATACATCTCCTCATAACTATTGATAACTGTTTTTAATGCTGCTATTGATTCTAGAACATTCCCATCAGTGTTTGCACTTTAGGTGTAAAATTTACATATGCAGTACTCAGTTGTATGCTTTTGGTGTCTTTTTCCAGTTTCCAAGGGTTACTTATACTCATGGTTGGTCACAACAGATCTATTTGTTTTAATTGGTTTAGTGATGTAAAAAATAGAAGCCAAATAATAAAGCATTTTAAAATGAGTTATTTATTTCATTCCTCATTATTACTAGTTAATGCTAGTTAAATAATTTCTTTTTAGAATTCTGCCCAGTTAAATAGTGAACAGGAAAGAACATAGAAAAGATTTAGAATATCCCTGCTATAGGAAAGATGTTGTGAAACTTGGTTAGAAGTCTCACAACACCAGGTTATAGTTCAACAGGTTTATTTAAAATTGCAAGCTTTTGGAGCAGTGCTCCTTTGTCCGGTGAAGCTTGAAAGGGTTCAGAAAAGATTTACCAGGATGTTGCCGAGATTGGATGGTTTGAGCTGTAGGGAAAAGCTGAATGGACTGAGGATATTTTCCCTGGAGGGTGACCATATAGAAGTTTATAAAATCATGAGGGGCATGGATAGGGTAAATAGGCAGTCCAAAACTAGAGGGCATAGGTTTAAGATGAGAGAAGAAATATTTAAAAGGGACTAAGAGACAAATTTTTCATGCGCAGGAGATGGTGGAGATTGGTACAATTGCAACATTTGAAAGGCAGCTGGATGCGTATATGAATAGAAAGGGTTTGGAGGGATATGGGCCAAACGCTGACAAATGAGACTAGAATAATATAGGGTATCTGGTTGGCATGGACCAGTTGGACCAAAGGATCTGCTTCCATGCTGTACAACTCTAAATATACTATTAGAGTCATATAGTCAAAGTCTATTGGGAGAAAAGTCTCCAGTATTTTTGATAACAGTCTATACAAAATAATTAGTCTATCAATTGGATAATAATCAAATAGATCAAAAATAAAGAATCATAGATGCCACATTCTTTTTCTTCTCTGAAATTTGCTGAAATGAAGACTTCTTGCTGGGGTACAGTGCTTCTTGGTAATGTGTCCAAGTGGCCATACTTTTGAGCTTTGATGACTGTTAGAAGGCCAATCCACCATGAAGGGAGGTTATATTATAGTTTTTTTTTAACTCACTCATTGGACATAGGCATTACTGTCTGGCCAGCACTTTCTATTGCCCGTCCATAATTGCCCTTGAGAAGGTAGTGGTGAGCTGCTCCTTGAACCACTGCAGTCCACATGCTGTGGCAGACTCACAATGCCATTTGGGAGGGAATTTTGGATTTTGAACCCGAAGAGACAACGATATATGTCCAAGTCAGGATGGTGAATGACTTGGAGGGAAACTTGCAAGTAGTGGTGTTCCAATCTATCTGCTGCCTTTTTCCTTCTAGTTGGAAATGATTGTGGTTCTGGAAGGTACTGTCTAAGCATCTTTAGTGAAATTCTGTAGTGCATCTTGTGGAAAGGTACACACAGCTGCAACTGAGCATCGGGTGGGGGAAGCGATGGATGTTTGTGGATGTAGTGCCAATCAAGCGGGCTGCTTTGTCCTGGATGGTGTCAAGCTTCTTCAGTGTTGTTGGAGCTGCACTTATCTAGGCAGGTGGGGAGTATTCCATCACACTCCTGACTTGTGCCTTGTAGATGGCAGACAGGCTTTGAGGAGTGAGGAGGTGAGTTACTCGCCGCAGTATATCTAGCTTCTGGCCTGCTCTTGTAGCCACTCTGTTAATGTGATAAGTCCAGTTGAGTTTCTGGTCAATGGTAACCCCCAGGAAATTGATAGTGGGGGATTCAGTGACGGTAACACCATTGAATATTAAAGACAGTCCATATGCTCCTATCGGTGATGGTCATTACCTGGTATTTGTGTGGTGCAAGTGTTCTTGCCACTTGTCAGCCCAAGCCTGGATGTTGTCCAGGTCTTGTTGCATTTGAACATGGGCTGCTATAGTACCTGAGGCATTGTGAACAGTGCTGAATATTGTGCAATTATCAGTGAACATCTCTACTTCTGACCTTACGATGAAGGGAAGGTCATTGATGAAGCAGCTGGGAAAGTTGGGCCAGGGACACTACCCTGAGAAACTCCTGCAGAGATGTCCTGGAGCTTAGATGACTGACCTCCAACAACCATCTTCCTATGTGCTAGATAGAACTCCTGCCAGCAGAGAGTTTGCCTCCTGATTTCCACTGATTCCAGTTTTGCTAGGGCTCTTTGATGCCACACTCAGTTAAGTGCGGTTTTGATGTCAAGGGCTTTCATCCTCACCTCACCTCTGGAATTCAGCTCTTTTGTTCATGTTTGAACCAAGGCTGTAAAAAAGTCAGAAACTGAGTGGCCCTGGCAGAACGCAAACTGGGCATCACTGGGCAGATTATTGGTGACCAGGTGCTGCTTGATAGCGCTGTTAATGACGCCTTCCATCACTTTCCTGATGATTGAGAGTAGACTGATGGAGCAGTAATTGGCAGGATTGGACTTGTCCTGCTTTTGGTGTACAGGACATACTTGGGCAATTTTCCACATTGTTGGGTAGATACCAGTGTTGTAACTGTACTGGAACAGCTTGGCTAGGGGAGTGGCACGTTCTGGTGCACAAGTCTTCAGTACTATTGCCGGAATGTTGTCAGGGCCTGTAGCCTTTGCAATATTCAGTGATTCCAACCATTTCTTGATATCACATGGAGTGAATTGAATCAGCTGAAGACTGGTATCTGTAAAAATGGGGACCACTGGAGGAGGCCGAAATGGATCATTCACTCGGCGCTTCTGGCTGAAGTTTGCTGCAAATGCTTCAACCTTATCTTTTGCACTGATGTGCTGGGCTCTTCCATCATTGAGGATGGAGATGGGGATCATCATTGTGGAGCCTCCTCTTCCAGTGAGTTACTTAATTGTCCACCCCTATTCATGACTAGATGTGGCAGGAGTGCAGAGCTTAGGTCTGATCCCTTGGTTGTGGGATCGCTTAGCTCTGTCTTTCACTTGCTGCTTATGCTGATTGGGACATAGGTGATCCCGTTTTGTAACTTAGCCAGGTTGACAGGTCATTTTTAGGTATGCCTGGTGCTGTTCTTGGCATGCCCTCCTGCACTCTCCATTGCGCCAATTGAGGAGGCCCAGGATTGACATGTCATCCAGGGAGTGGGAGGGGGAATTGAAGTGGTTTGCGACAGGGAGGTGTTGTCGTTTGTCGCGAATTGAGCGTAGGTGATCCACAAAGCGGTCTCTGAGCCTTGGAGGCCAATCTAATGTCTGCAGGGGTGACTGTGGGTACAGGAGGCTCGGAGACTCCTCGGACACCTAAGATCCACTTCCAGTGTCACAACGACGCCACCCGGAAACTGGAGGAACAGCACCTCATATTCCGCCTTTGAACCCTACAACCCAATGGTCACAACATGGACTTTAATAGCTTCAAAATCTCCCCATCCTTGACCTCATCCTAAGACCAGCACCCCCTCTCATCCCCGCCTCCTTGACCTGTCCGTCTTTTCTCCCACCTATCCGCTCCTCCCACCTCACTGACCAACCCCCACGCCCACTTCCTACCTACACTCACCTTTACTAGCTTCATTCCCGCCTCCTTGATCTGTCCATCTTCTCTCCCACCTATCTGCTCCACTATCCACCTTCTATCACCACACCCCCCTCTCTATTTATTTCAGAGCCCCCCTCCCCTCCCTCATTTCTGAAGAAGGGTCCAGACCCGAAACGTTAGCTTACCTGCTCCTCTGATACTGCCTGGCCTGCTGTGTTCCTCCAGCTCCACACTGTGTTATCTCTAAATAATTGAGCAAGTTATGTTAAAACATAAAGAGACAATTTTTCAAAAACATGGTAAACAGAATGGTTGAATTCCATAATTAACTCAATCACTAATTTCTTATTACAGTGGTTCTGATTGTTTTTAGCATTGACACTCTCTCTCGTTTCATTACTTACCAATACAAGAAATTGACCTATACAAGAAATCCAGGTACGACCTTTGTAAAGCCATCAGAGATTCCAAGAGAACATACCAAACTAAATTTGAGACCCAGACCACCCACATGGACATCTGTCGTTTGTGATAAAGCTTACGCAACATAATAGGCTACAAAATGAAGTCAAACAGAATTGCAGGCAACGGTATCCCTACTTGGCAAGCTGAATGCATCTACACTCACTTTGAACAGAAGATTGGTGAAACGATGTCACGTATCCCAACAGCTTCCCATGCACCTGTACCCACCGTCACCACTGCAGGTGTTAGATTGGCCTTCTTGGGAATGAATCTACAGAAAACAACTGGCCCAGATGGAGTGCCCAGCCATGCACTCAGATCCTGTGCAGACCAGCTGGTGGAAGTATTCACAGACATCTTTAATCTCTCCCTACTATGATCTGAAGACCCCACTTGCATCAAGAAGACCACCATCATCCCAGCGCCAAAGAAGAATCATGCAGCGTGCCTCAATGACTACTGCTCAGTGGCTCTGACCTCCATAATTATGAAGTGCTTCTAGAGGTTAGTTATGACTCACATCAACTTCAGCTTACCAAACTGCCTCTGCAATTCACCTACTGGCACAACAGCTCCACAGCAGACACCATCTCCCTGGCCCTACAGTCATCCCTGGAACATCTGGATAACAAGGATACCTACGTCAGGCTCCTACTTATTGACTATATTTCCGCTGTCAATACCATAATTCCAACAAATATCCCTTAACTCCAAGACCTAGGTCTTGACTCCCCCTCTGTAACTAAATAATCAACTTCCTGACCCATAGATCGCAATCAGTAAGAATAGGCAACAACACCCCCTCCACCTTAATCCTCAACACTGGTGGCCCTCTAGGCTGCAAACTCACCCACCTATTATAGCCCTTAAACACTCACGACACTGTGGCCAAATTCTGATCCCACTCTATTTACAAATTTCCTGATGATACCACCATTGTAGGTCAAATGTCAAATAACGATGAGACAGAATACAGAAAGAGATTGAGTGCTTAGCAGCATAGCGTAAAGGCAGCAATCTCTCCGTCAACGTCAGCAAAATGAAGGAGCTGGTCATTGGCTTCAGGAAGCCCATGTCTGCATCAATGATGCTGCGGTGGAGGTGATCAAGAGCATCAAGTTCCTGGGAGTGATGATCACCAACAATCTGTTCTGGTCCACCCACAATAATATGATGGTCAAGGAAGTACAACATCTCTACTTCCTCAGGAGACTGAGGAAATCTGGCATGCTCACAAGGACTCTTACCAATTTTTATAGATGCATCATAGAAAGCATCCTATCTGGATGCATCACAGTGTGGTATGGCAATTGGTCTTCCCAAGACCGCAGGAAACAACAGAGGGTCAGGAACACAGCCCAGTCCATCGTACAAATCAACCTTCCATTCATTGACGCCATCTAAACTTCCCAATGCCTCAGGAAAGCAACAAACATAATCCAAGACCCCTGCCACTCTGGTTATATTCTCTTCCACCCTCTTCTGTCAGGCAGAAAATATAAAAGTTTGAATGCACGTATGAATTGATTCAAGAACAGGTTCTTTCCCACTGTTATCAAACTTTTGAACAGACCTCTCAAATATTAATTCTGATCTCTGTCTCTCTCTGCACCTTCTCTGCAACTGTAACACTGTATTCTGCACTCTGTTCTGCTACTTTGATGCACTTTGTGTAGTACGATCTGCCTGCATAGCATGCAGAACACCACTTTTCCCTGTATCTCAGTAAATGTATAAACAATCAATAAATTCTTGTGACTACATGTAAACTAGTCTACATCAAACAATCAAAATGTTAAAGGTGTGTCACT
Source organism: Ginglymostoma cirratum (assembly GCA_024137785.1). NCBI lineage: Eukaryota > Metazoa > Chordata > Chondrichthyes > Orectolobiformes > Ginglymostomatidae > Ginglymostoma > Ginglymostoma cirratum. The sequence continues at coordinate 27,597,239 of JAHRHZ010000021.1, read as the reverse complement.
ATGTACTAGCTGCCTCCTCGCCAAATTACAACTCAACAAATTATGTTCCTTAATTTGTTAGCAGCAAACAGTGGAATCTCTTGTTCTGATTGAAGCTAATTTGGTGACTCAGAACCAGACCTGGGGTAAATGATAACTTGAGTGATAAACTGGCAGAATGGATCATCTGCCTGTTGTAAAACCCATTCGATTTTAATTTCCAAGGAAACAGTGGAATGAGAAGCAGAGGGTGTACAATGGGCAGGATCTCCCCCAGCTTAATACTCAGACAGTGAAGACAGTATCAAAGCCATTGTCTCTGAGCCAGACAGAATAAGAAGTTTCTAAGTTTGACTGCAGCACAGAAATATCAGTTTATCTAAAAGATACATTACCACTGTTGCTCCGAAACAGATATTCCTTGAGGGTAATTAATTGTCATGATGTCAGTTTGGCAGTAAATATAGAAGTGACAGGACACTGCCAGCAGAGGGCAGGTGAACCCAACTCAATTAGATATTTTACCAAAAACACTAAACGTGCAGCATTAATGAAGTAGGGCACTTTGGGCTGATTCTAATTCCACCAAAACCCATTCACTGACACAAAGTTAAAATTGTGACTTGTGGAAAGTTTTATTTAAATGTTTTATGCAAAGGTAGCACTTATGTTGGTTTCTTTATAAATAGCAATAAATCATGTACACAACTTGAAATATATTAATCCGTTTGCTGTTTAATTATATTAACTAGCGATTTTGAAATTTCTTTGGGAGGAAATATAATATTCCTATGGTTTAACTCAGTCTGTGTAATATTGAAAACAAATTTTACGAGCTTTCAGTAAGGGCTAAACACAAAATGTGACATAAAGGCATTATTATTGTATAGTCATTTTTAAAGCAACAACATTTTAACAAAAGGTAAGTAGCGTACCATAGATCTCAGTGCTTAGGTTGACTTTTGCTATCTTAAAAATCCCTCCAAAAACAGAGTTTAATTTACATAGTGTGAAAAAAATGAAACTCCAGCATGGGCGTAGTGATTGCCATTTTGAAATGTTATTCTCTACATGAAAATTGTGTGTTCAGCTCAGTCCAATCATTCACCTACACTCACACCCTCCAACTCCAGTCAATCATCCACTCATCTGCGCAAGTGGGTTTAGTTTTCAACTATTCAGTTTTATTTTGGTATGTGTAATGATCAAGCAAGCGAGGTATCAGTGTTACATTCTGTTTAATTGTGGTCAATATGAGGTACTGGTGTCACCGCAGTCTTTGTCTGTGAATGCCTACATGTTATATATTTTTCCGATGAAGGGTCTAGGCCCGAAACGTCAGCCTTCCTGCTCCTCTGATGCTGCTTGGCCTGCTGTGTTCATCCAGCTCCACACCTTGTTATCTCGGATTCTCCAGCATCTGCAGTTCCTATTACTTATGTTATATATTGCCTCAGGTTGAAATAAAGAGAAGTTGGAGCCTCGGTTTTATGGCCCATATGAATGTAAACTCATGTAACAAATGCAAAAACGCGAAGAAATAATGTTTTTTACAGGGTGGAATCTTAGAGGCCTGAAAGAGGTGGGCAACGGCAATGGCAAAAACATGTGTGAAGTCCAGTGAGGCCTATCTTGGCATCTAGAGTAAAAAGAGTCGAACAGAAGAGGAAATTAAGCTGACAATGGACGTCGCAATAAGAGTAGGAGATCCACAATTGAAGTCATGGTTAAAATTTGAAGAATTTATTCAGGCTACAGAAACTAGAATTTATTTGGAGAAGTCGTTAAAGTGAACTGGAACCTTTATTAAAATTGAAAGGCTATATTGTAAGGCAGTATTAGAAGCACCGCGGACAGCATGAATCATCTGAGGAAAGCTTTAAAGCAAAAGCGATTCAGCATTATGACTGCAGGCAGCAAGATTCATTCTGTAAAGTCAGGGAAAATGATGAAAAGGAATGCTTTATTAGATCATGAAAGGCAAGGAATCAACCATTTTGCTCATATAAAGATAGAAAACCTCCATTTTGGCTACAAACGCATGGAAAAGCCTGCTAGTAAACAACACAGCGAAGAAGCATTACTACTCTGCACAGTTAAAAGCCTTTAATACAAGGAAAATAAAACAGCATTGCAAAACAGTAAGTGTAGAACTCTTGCACACAAAGAGCGTAAAGCAGCACTGAGACAGTGAAGAACTGAAAGAATAAGTACTTACTTTAGGAAGAAATGACGCTGGAAATAAGACTGCCAGGAAGATTTAATCTCAGAGGGGGACAAAGTAGGATACAGAGATGGACATTTTGGAGAAAAACTGTTATCAAGACACAGAATTGCTTCCAAACTAGATACTAAATCATAAGCTGCACAAGTAAACACACTTTCTTATTCAACTGGGCCTATAGTTACTGATGTATTAGTTCACCAAGATGTAAAAGATGGCACTGATACTTCTAGTGAATTTTTGTGAGCCTTTGTTAATTACTTTAATCTGAGAACAAATAAAAGTTCTGTAAGAGCAGGATTTAACTGAAGAATTCAACATCCATTGGAACCCTTAGATAATAGACAAATGATCTCTGTAGATCGTATGGAGAAATGTGACTACGAAGCTTTGAAATCAGAATTCATAAAGACAGAATTATTGTTGGAATTACTGATAAGTCTTTGTCAAATTTATTACAGTCCAAACAAATCATTCATATTGGGAGTGAAGCAGAAGTCCAAAAGCAAGACAAATTAATACCGAGAGGATAAGGTCATTTTCACAGGAGATCTACAGAATTCATGCAAGTATTAATGTACAACAATCCTAAGGACACACGTGAGAAGCCAGTTCAGAAGGGATAAGACAGCAGATTGAAAACCCAAAGAACAGACTGTCTCTGGGCAAAATTGCCTTGAACACACACACATAGATTTAACTGGAGTTTTCCCTCACTTCTCCAACAAGCATTATATATGACTCACATTGTACTCCTGCAACTTATTTATAAAACTGCAAACATCTAACAAATTTTTATTGGCTCAAAGCAGGTACCCTTTCCCATTTTCAGTCCACAGTCTAAAAATAATTTTAAAAGTCTTTGCAATGTACCCTTTCCTTCGCAAAACAATTGCCTTTGATCTCTAGAAATATATTTGATTTCTGTTCTAGTGTGAGGTACTCCCAATTCTTTGACATTTTTGTGTAAGAGTAGTTTTTTTGACCTTTTGCTGTTCTGTAACTATGTTCTACTTTTGCATATCTTCTGGAATTGAGCTATTGTCTTACAGTTACATATATGTCAATCTTTCCTAATAACTTGACACTGGTTTCTTCCTGTGAGCAGTGTCAATATCAAGATTCAGTGTCATTTATGACATTTAAGTAGATTTATATCTAATGCCAAGGCATACAAGGGTATGGGCCAAGTGATTAGAATAACTAAGTGCTTGTTTTTGAATGGTCCAGACTCAATGGTCCAAAGGGTGTTTTTCACCTCTTTTACTCTATTGTACTGTGTAGAAAGGAAACCTCAAGGAAACATTCCCTCTGAGCTGCAAGAATTTGCAGGTGCTCCAAGGATCCATGGATGGTAATCGGTAAGCCAATGCCATTCACAGCATTGGCTTCTGTTTCTAGAAGATGTTGAGCTCCATGCAGACAAGAACAGAATCGATGGTCACACCTGTTATGGACCGGACCAATAACACTCAAAATACATTAAGCCGATAGCCTAGACCTTAACTTTTTTCTTTGTTTTAAAGGCGAGTGCCAGTGTTGCATTCCAGATGCAATTCAATTGGCCAAACCACCAGATTTGAAGCAAAACATACATTATTCATACACTACAGTTAAAGTACAACAAAAGAAAGAAGAAATTGGAATAATAACTCTACTAGAAACTTAAGTGAATATTAGATTATTTAACTACTAAACAGTAAATGTTCCAATATAGTAACATCCCATAGACACACACTTGGCAAACACAAATTCAGTAAAACAGATGTCCCAAATGTAATTCTAGCAGCAGGAAGAGAAGCTTCAGATTTTAGCTGCAACCAAGGGAGGGAAAACTGCTACCACATCCAGCTTCATGTGCCCAGCAACTGTTACTGAAAAACTCAAACAGAAAGTCTTAGTTCTGCAGGAGCTTGTCCCACCTATTCAGACTGCTTTAATTGTTCCTACTTTAAAAAAATACCAAGGCCTCACAAGCTGTTCACTTTATGTTTTCAATAGCTAGCTCATTACATCTGACTTAACACCTCTCTTCGAAAGAAAATGGGACAAAATACATTTCTTAAGGCTACACTATCATCACAGGGATAAGAGAGAGGTGGGGGTAGGGGTGTTGGGGGTGGGGCGGGCAGTAGGGTCGGGGGGTGGGGGCTTGTCTGCTTTTTCATCTCTATTGCCAATACAACATGTTGGAGCATACACAGTGCAGGCCTTCACCATTTCTGTCTTAAAATGCCAACTAGAGTCTTACTTCCAATGAAACAACGACACTAAGATGAGTGATAGAACAAAGTGTGCAGATGACACTGAAGGAAGTTAAGTGAGTGGGTGAGGATCCGGCAGATTGAGTATGATGTTGGGAAATGTGAGGTCATCCGTTTTGGCAGGAATAACAGCAAAATGAACCATTATTTAAAATGGTGAAAAATTGCAGCATGCTGCTGTGCGGAGGGATCTGGGTAAACGTGTGCAGGAATCACAAAAAGTTGGTTTGTAGGTGCAGCGTGTAATTAAGAAGGCAAATGGAATATTGTCCTCCAGTGTTAGAGGGATGGAGTTTAATAACAGGGAGGTTATGCTGCAGCTGTATAGGGTATTGGTGTGGCCACACCTGTACAGTTTTCATCTCCTTTGAGAAAGAACATACTGGCAAAATGGAGGGGAAGCAGAAGAGGTTCTTTAGGTAGATTTTGGAGTTGAGAGAGTTGGCTTATGGGGAGAGATTGAGGAGACTGAACCTATACTCATTGGAATTTAGAAAAATGAGGGGTTATCTTATAGAAACGTATAAAATTATGAAGGGAATAAATAAGATAGGAGCAGGGAGGTTGTTTCCATTGTCAGGTAAAACTGGAACTAGGGGGAATAGGCTCAAAAAAAGGGGAGCAGATTTAGGACTGAGTTGAGGAGGAATGTCTTCACCCAAAGGATTACGAATCTATGGAATTCCCTGTCCAGTGAAATAGTTGAGACTACCTTGTTGAATGTTTTTAAGGCAAAAATAGGTAGATTTTTGAACAGTAAAGAAATTAAGGGTTTTAGTGAGTGGGTGGGTAAGTGGAGCTGAGTTAATGAAAATATCTTATTGAATGGCAGAACAGGCTTGATGGGCCAAATGGCCTAATCCTGTTCCTATTTCTTATGTTCTTATGAAAGAACATCCACTTCGTAGAGTAGAAGGGATACATTGCTTGAAATATGCAAGCATTTTAGCCACCTGACTAGGAAGTCTCTGTTAAAGTGACAGCAAGCAAATAAAAACATAATGAGTGTGGAAGTATGGATATGGACCACTAATTTAAAATAAGTAGTCACGTTTAATAATGGCAAGTTTAATAATAGGAACACAGCCCAAAGTCACAAAACTAGATGGGTTGGTACCACAATCCTATTCCCTTACTACAAAAATGCCTTGATCTTATCTGCAAAGCAATGGCCAATTTTTATTTCACTGGGTGCGTGGTTGGACCAGGGGTTTTTCTTTGCCTGTTGGATTTAGTGCACCTCTGACTGTGGTGTTTCTCTTGTCTTTGCCCATTTTTAGGGCAATTTTTTCTGAGTACGTGAACGAGAGAGAGAGAGAGAGAGAGAAAAGTGCTTCTGACCCGGCGCTGGTCTGCTGTATCTGCTTTTCTTTTCGCTTCTTTTTTTCCCACGCTTCTGGGTTTTTTTTCTCTATTTTGTTTTACTTACTTCTTGGTGAACAGCTTGGTCATGGCGATGCCATCGGCAGTGGCGTGTGGGCCCAGCAGTGCAGACTTGTGACAGTGGCAGAGAAAGTTTAGGCTCCCAGCTGCTTCTGCATCATTGAGGCGGTCATGGAGCTGACTCATGGCTGCAGAGATGAGTTTGGGTTCCTGATGTCATCTGTGCCCAGTGCAGATTTGTGGAGGCAGTAGTAGAGGTGAGTTTCGGTCCAGTGCAAGACCCAGCAGCATCAACAGCGATTGCATCAGTGAGGCGGGACCAAAGTGGAATCATGGCAGCAGCGGCAGAGTCAGGTTTGGGCCAATTCAGTACCCGGTGGCATCAGTGGCAGCGAGGGCTCAGAGGCGAGGGTGTTGGCGGAGGTGAGATGGCGCTGAAGAATAGCAACTTTTGTTCCATTGGCAGTGTCATGCTTAGCCACCAGGCCCATGGCCCATGATGAAGCACTTAACCAGGGCTGCAAAGTTGGACACTTTATTTCTACACTTTTCTGCCTTTATATTCTATGTTTTGGTTTACTTTTCTGTGTTTTAAGATGGCACCAGAGAGTCGCAACATGATACAACACTTTTCACTGTACTCTGTAACAAGACACATGTGACAATAAATAAATCAAATGAATTAATTCAATTCTCAGCTCCAGGTTCGACTTGAACATGCTTCCTGCACATCTCTATAGCTGAAAGAAAAAGTTTGCAATCTGTTAATTATTCAGCCCACTTTCCTTTCATTGTATTCATGCCCTTATTCTGACTTGAATTTTAAAGTTTCCCCTTCAGACCTTAAAAACATTTGGCAAACTCTCCACTTTTATCCCATTCTGACTAACGTACACACTGAAGGTTAGAAACAGAGGTTCTTTCAGGCAGTCTCTATTCCTTCATGGCTTGATAGATAGGAGTAAAGCCCAGTATGGTCCTGCTTTTGAGTTAGATGCAGTATTGTGGCAGCAAGAGAACTAAGGATTGATAAAATTTGGTCTTTTCACTCAAATTGAATAACTGCGCTAAGTGCCTGTGCTGTTCGCATCTCTGCAGACACCTCACCTAAAGGACGGTTTAATTTCAGGTGGAACTTAAATATGCCATGAAAGGAGATTAAAATAAGCTACAGGACAGGAGGTATGATGTGGAGATGCCGATGTTGGAATAGGGTGGACAAGGTCAACAATCACAAGACACCAGGTTATAGTCCAACAGGTTTATTTGAAATGCAAACTCGGAGCACAGCCGTGCATGAGGGAGCACATCTAGAATCAGAGGCTAATACGCACAGAATAGGGACATCTGTCCTGTTTTGAAGAGAAATCCAGTTAGCCCCATTCCCCATAGTTCTGGGATTTCTTACCCTTTAATCATTTATCCGATTCCACTTTGAAAACTAATTTCAAATTTACATTCACCTTTGCCAAGCCTAACCATTTGCTTTAACTAGTCTACTTTCCACCAAGCTATTTTGAGTTGGTTCTTCACATCTCCACCCTTTTCAACATATACAGTCTACTTCTTTGGGCCAAAGAAGTGCAATAGATTTTAATTTGTAAACTTCCTCAGACATCTTAGATCAAATTTCTATACCTTTTGATAATTATCCACCCATTCAGTCACTCTTTCTTCCTTACATCAAATTCCCTTGGTATGGTAATATAACAAATCCATTAACTGTCCTTTAAATTCAAACGGAATGTTCTTAGTGATGTTGTTTGAGGATAAAATATTGGGCTCAGGACTAAACTCACATGTTTTTCTTCAAATATTACCATTGCGTCTTTTACTATTCACCTGAGGAGGCAGACTCAATTTGATTATATACTTAATACTCTATTTAGGCTCTTACAGATTAATACTTAGACGCGCTGTTTCTAAAATTTGTGTTTAATTTTACAGTTTAAAGCCTGAGATTATGAATGAGTGTGAAAGGGTTTTGAACCTGCAATTTGCTGTACCAAAGACATCATTAAACTTTAGTCCTTCACTTGATTTATTTCTAGACTAATAATGTTACAACTAAACATTCTTAAATGTGATACAGTCTAGACCCAACAATTTGAGCATAAGATATGGAATAAAAATGGATTTCTGAGTTCTGCTGTATCGTGGAGAAAAGAAGCCTTTACGTTGCAAGATTCAAGACAGTTGTCCAGCTGAAATCAGAAAATGAAGAACAGTTATTTGCATAATTTAAAACAGTTAACATATCTCTTTGTCTTGTGTCAGCATCAGAACTGAGGCTGAATGGCTGCTATTGCATGATCATGTTTATGTAATGGAAAATCTAAATGTTATATCCCTAGTAAAAGTCAATGTAAAGCCTATTTGTATCATTGAGATTGTAATTATTTGTATTGTAGGCAGCGAAGAATTATTGTTACCTAAGGGATCTTGATCAATTGGGCCAATGGACCAAGGAGTGTTAGATTGAATTTAATTTAGATAAATGTGAGATGTTGCATTTTGCTAAGACAAAAAAGCACAGGACTTACATAGTTAATGTTAGGGCCCTGGGGAGTGTTGACAAACATAGAGACCTAAGGGTTCAGGTAGATATTTCCTTGAAAATTACGTCACACAGACAGAGTGGTAAAGGTGGCGTTTGGCTCACTTGCCTTCATTGCTCAGACCATTGATACAAGAGTTGGGACATCATGTTGCGGTTGTACAGGATGATGAAGCCACTTTTGGAGTACTGTGTACAGTTCTGGTTGCTTTGCTTTAGGAAGGATATTATTAGATTAGAGAGGGCGCAGAAAAGATTTACAAGGATGTTACTGGGACTGGACGGTTTGAGTTATAAGGAGAGGCTGGATAGACTGGGACTTTCTTTAGTGGAGCATAGGACATTGAGGGGTGACCTTATAGAGGTTTATAAAATCATGAGGGGCATGGATAAGGTGAATAGCAAAGGTCTTTTCTCCAGGGTAGAGGGCATAATTTCAAGGTGATATGAAAATGATTTAAAAGGAACTTGAGGGGCAACTTTTTTACACAGGTGGTTCGAATGTAGAATGAACTGCCAGAGGAAGTGGTAGATGTAGATGCAGTTACAACATATAAAAAACATTTGGACAGGTACATGAATTTGAACGCTTTCGAGGGATACGGGCCAAACACAGGTAAAATGGGATTAGCATAATTTGGGAAACTTGGTCAGCATGGGCAAGTTAAACCAAAGGGTGTATTTCCATGCTGTATGACTGTATGACTCTGAAATAAGGTGGAGTGCCTGAGTATTCTTTAATTAGATAGTGTTTATTTATAATCTGCTGTTTGATCCTGAATAATTTTGTTCCTGCTCTTTCTGTGGGTTCTAATTTAATATATGTTAGCATTGCTGGTAAAAAGGCATGAATGCATGGCAAGCAGCAAAAGATTGTTGTATTGTTTTTGCCTCAATTCTGGAAGATGATAATCAAGTAAAACAAGCCTAGTCTTAATTAGAATTAGAAAGTCAGGATTATATGGGTGAAGAAAACATTGATTCTTTTAATTCATGACCCATACAATACTAATGACACTTATCTGAACATGACTTTCTTACTTTGCCATACAATCCACTGAAGAAAGCAAAATTCCAAGGAAACAGATCTCCATGAAATTTCTCCACAGTACATAAATGTAATCAACATTCCAAGCTACAGTACTGAACTAATCTGTCCGAGAGCTCACATTTATGATGTGCAAATGGCTTGGATGGCAGTAACAGTACGTTAACTATTGTGCCTGAAGAGTATTTATGGGTGATTTTGACCCTGATCGTGTAAAAACACATTAGCAGTCTATTTTACAGCTTTGTTGATTTATATTCCATGATATAAAATTTCAGTCTTTATACCCATTGAAGTCAATGGAAATATAAATTAAGAGCGAGATGTAAAATGAACTGGTAATTTATTATCTCCCATATTACATAATTACATAAAGTTAAATACACATCCTTTGTCTTTTTCTAATGGGTTTTGAATCTTTCTGAAATAAATATTTTACCTTCTTGAAGGAATTAATTGGCTCACTGTCATTTACTTTTGCTTGAATTACATACTCCCTAATGTCCTTTAGGAAAGGAAATCTCCTGTCCTTACCTGGTGAGGCCTACATTAGACTTCAGGCCTACAGCAGTATAGTTAATTCTTTACTAACTTCTGAAATGGATTAGCAATCCACTCAATTGTATCAAACCTCTACAAAATCTAAAGAAAGGAACAAAATTAGATGGCACTGGATATCTCCATGTGAAATCCAGTCCTGATGACCCTGCAAAGTCCTCCTTACTTGCACTGGGGGGGCCAGTGCCAAAATTGAGAATGCTATCCTACAGACGAGTCAGGCACTAGCCTGAGATAACAAGGTGTGGAGCTGGATGAACACAGCAGGCCAAGCAGCATCATAGGAGCAGGAAAGTTTGACGTTTCGGGCTCATCAACTAAACAGCCATGGTCTCAAGCCCAAGTATAATAACTCATGGAGTCTAAGAACTTTTCAAAACTACATATTCTTTAACTCCGTATTGTACTAGACACTTAACCCTTTTTAAAATTTATGCCTCTGTTTGTGCATGTTTTTGATATTTCATCTTTTTAAAGCTGGCTTTGTTGCAATTTCTTTCAGTTTTTAATATATTGCTTAGTGCTATCAAGAGGCCATATGGTTGAATCAACACAAAAAGACTGTGCTTCAATACTCAGTCCGTTCAAGTCATTTCTATGCTAAAGGTACAGTCGTTACTGCTCACTGAATGGCGTCAGATGGTTTTTAAGTAACACAGTCCATTAGTCAGCCTATTAAACATCATTTTGTTCTCCCACAGATAAAGACATCATTGAATTATAATTATTCCAATCACATGCTTTCCCATCTCATGCAACCAGACCCTGGAGGAGAGTCAGGGTGAAAATTTTGTGCTAACATCTCAGTTTTAATGCTTGAAGCACAAAGTTTTGAAGAAAATAGATTCAGTTTTCAGTGTACAATATCTCCCAATCCAGCGCGAGTTAACTTTTGTCCTTATGGAAGAAAATATCCTGTAAGGAACAATAATGCCAAGCTATTGACTGTTACACTTTATATAGGTGTATAGTTTCTGATTATGTATTTTCAGATCCAAGATGGCAGTGGAGTAGGACTACTCAGCTGGAGTTCATTCGCTCCAACTGTCTCTTTTCTTCTCTCCTTCGTCTTTGCTACGTCCTGAACTCCTGGCCAAAGCATGGACTTAGGCTGAATGTGGACCCAGTGTGGCAATCTCTCAGCCTGGCACAGCCATCTCCAGGCTTAGAGTGGCAGACATCCGACCCGGTGTGGCAGTCTCTCAGTGAGTCGGGACATCAGTCTTCCAGCCCACCATGGTCATCCTTTGGCCAGGGATAGTGGCCTCTCAGCTTGGCATGGCGGTCTCTCAGCTTGGCATGGTGATCTCTAAGCTTGGCATAGTGGTCTCTTGGTGACCTGGCATGGCAGTCTCCCAGCTGTTTTTGGCCTGGCATGGCCTTCAGGCCTTGAGATAATTCCGGAGCGGTCTCCCAACCTCGAGAGCCTTGGGGTGATGCTCAGCACGGTCTGGAGTCAAGGCCCAGTGCAGACTAGAGGCTAGGTGCGGGCGTAGACTGGGTTGGAAGGACTGTTATTTTGAACATTTTATTTCTTTATCCGTCTAAGTTCTTTTTCCCCTCTAAGAATTTGTACTTAAGAATCTGTAACAAAAATAGAAATTGCTGGAAAGGCTCAACAGGTCTGACGGCATCTGTGGAGAGAAATCAGGTAACATTTCGGGTCACTGGATGTTAACTCTGATTTCTTTCCACAGATGCTGCCAGACCTCAGAGCCTTTCCAGCACTTTCTGTGTTTGTTTCTGTTTTCCAGCATTCACAGTTCTTTCAGTTTTTGCCTAAGAATCTGCACCTAGGTACCTTTGTACCTGAGGTGGCACCACAAGTGACAACTTGTACTCAAATAAGTAGTGAAAAGTTTACATGTCACAATAAAACTAATTCTAATTCATATTGCATTGCAAAAGAAAGGCACATATTCAAATTATGGTTTAAAATTTAAATATGGAAGACTACAATGTAGGGATTGTCACATGCTTTTTAAGAAAAGAGTTAAATTTATTTAAATTCACTCCTTGTATAAAAATACCAGCAAAGCAAATCATAAAAAAAAAATGAAGCGATCATTACTCATTCACTTGTATTCCGTGTGCAGCCCAGTACGCAGAGGGCTAAAAAATAACTCCATTGGATATAAATATAATGAATTTTATGCTAAATAGTTTTCTTCCTAAACCTTTAATACTTCATTTTGATAAACTGCATGTGTTCTTAATTGGCAGGAAGCTACATGTTTTGCTAAAATGTATGTTTTAACGGCATAAGCAAAAACAAAGCTTTCTGCATAATTGTGTTTGATTAAGCACTGACTGTTAATGGAACCATTAGTGTTGAATCATACAATTCGATTAGGTGTAAAAGGAACAGAGCAAGTGAACCACATCCCCTCAGAGAACAGAATGCTAATTAGATTGATAAATAATATGGAGAACCATGAGGTACATAAAAGTCTAGGCAGGTCTTTCTTGAGTTTATGTTCATGAAATACATTTCATAAAGCCATTGTATTTTTTGACATATAATGCGTGGAGCAGGATTACATTTCTTGTCATAGGAATGTTTGTACAAGGAAAAATGTATGGAAAACTGGAATTAGCTGAATTTGAATTCTATCCCATCAATGACCCCCCCACCCGTTGCTGTCCAACCATACAACTGACAGTCAAGAACACACCCACGATTGCTGGCTGTGGCCATCTGCCACCAAAGCCCTGACTGCTGTTCACTGACCAACTGGGTGTTTGGTCAGAAAGAAAATCAATGGTCCTCTGCTGGTTTTGGGGCTCACTTGCACTGTAACCCCTGTAAAGATAGAGGTTAATAAATCACCAGATGAATCTCGGAGGTAAACTATGATTTAACTATGACCTCAGAGGTCATGCAATAGGACCTCATGTACAGTTGGTTAATGAACATTGTTTAAAAGTAACTTAGAAGATTGGCCCTAGTTTGTCTGTAAAACTGAAGAACACAAAGTAAACACTCTTTTAATGTGAGGAGGAACGTTTAGTCTCAATAAAACCCCTGCATTCCAACTGCAAAAGAACAATTTTACAATATGGAAAATCCTGCTATAAACATTATGTTTGTGCAAAATACGCAAATGGACCCATCATATTATTTTTAACTGTGGCCTATTAGTGTTCACGTAAATCACCAGACATGAAGCTGCTGGCTATTGCATTGATATATAAAAAAAATTACGCAGGCACATTTGTGCAAGTAAAAATCAAAAGAACCCGTGGATGCTGTAAATCAGCAACAAAACCAGAAACAGAAACAGAACCAGCTTTTCCAACAGCTTCTGTTTCTACATTAATGCATGTGTTTTCTTTGTCTATAATTTAGAATCAGTTCATCAATTTCCAGTAAATAGGTTTTCCATCTCAAGGAACAATGTCTGAGCTTCTGGTTTATATTTTCAAGTTGGTTGCTGCCCTGTGCATATGTGATTTAATCAAAGCTGCCTTTGTGCATTAGGATTACTGAGAGCACGCAACGGATGCCCTACTTTTCATAGGCTTAGTGGATATTTTAAATGCATTAGGAACCGAGCAACAAGATCACATGCAACAGTTAATAAGTTGTTGGATTTGGTAAAAATGGATTGCTAAGCAGCTGTGTAACAAATGCATTTAAGTATAATGGGCAAACAATGTAAAGCAGTGCTCACACTTCACATGTTTAAATCTTTATAGAGTCTGAATGATTCTCACCCCAGTTAAAATTATGCATACTGACTGATCTCTGCTCTACTCTGACTCTCAGTAACCAGCTAGGAAAACCAAGTCAGGGCCATGTATTTCCTCTTATTAGTGCCTCAAATGTCACCCCTGTTTATGGTAGTGTTATATTGATGCTTAGAATCTTAATTCTACAGCTATATTCTATGATGCAGTAAACTGCAACGCTGTATACAGTCCTGAAATAAAGGAATGACAACAGTCAATGGCAAGGTCAAAGGGTGACTGAGTCATCATTGTCATGTTTAATCTATGTTCAACTTCATAGAATTTTGATTTATACCCTTGCCTCTCCACAAGACAATAGCTTCAGATGAAGGTGCGAGGAGAGTTGTGCAAGGTAAATATCAGGATGGAAAAGTGTGCCAAAAATAAAATGATTAACTTCATTTATAGGATATCATTCACTCTTCAGGACAGGGTGTCTTGGAATAAAGCAATTCACTGTGAATGAATGATGTCATATTGATCTCTGGGTACAAACCACTGGCAGCTTGTTGTTCGGGGTATTTCTCTGCCATCAATTCTTCTTTTTATGCAGACTCTAAGGGCCTGTCTATTTATTAGTGGCAGAGGACAAACCGCTCCAGAGTGCTAACAAGAAGGGACACTTGTTATACATCACAACGTATAGTTTTATTTCATGACCGTAATATTTACAATTAATATTAAATAATTAGGCATAATTACAAATTTCAGGAGTCAGAATGTCAGTTTCCATTGGGATGTTGTAGTAGACTGTCTGAATCATCATATATCGAATGTGTGACATCGTTAGTTTGGGTGGAGCTTAATGGAACTTCACGGTTAACTCCATCAAAATCATTAGAATCATTATTATGAAACAGGTTATTGCTGAAGTATAGGCACTGCTGTGATGTAGTCAAGTCTACAGGCAGTCCATGGGCTCTGTTCTGGAGTCTGTTCACAAGTTGTTTTTAACACATATCAGAATACAATGCAGGACAAGGTAAAGCTGCTGTTCACAAGAGCAGGAAATGTTCATGTATCGGGTCTTTAAAATTACACCCTTCTCTCAGATCGCATTCATAAGTACAAGTCTTCATAAGTCACATGTACATAAATCAGGGACACCACACCCCTCCCCCCATACTAATTTTCAGAAAGCAATATCCTACAAACGGCAAAGAAATAAACAACCAATTAATCTAATTAAGTATATTGGTTGATGGATAATTGATTGTTAGCATCTTGAGAGAATTTCTGAGTTCTTTTAAAAGTAATGCCAAGGAATCTTTTACTTGTAGTTGAGCAGGTGGACAGGACATTAGTTTGACATCTCATCCATGGGTGGCCCCTGTGACTGTGCAACACTCCATCAGTATCCCCATTGAAATGCCTGCTGAGGCTATGTGTTCCACTCTTGCTGCTGGGCCTTGAACCTACAACTCTAGCTCAGAGCAACAAATGCTACCACTGAACCAATCTGACAGGAACAGGACCTAGGCACGTAGTAGCCAAAAAAGAGTATTAGCTTGAATTGACAGATGGGTGAAAAGTACTATTTTGTATTAAGCAATGTGTTCCACAGTAAACCTGGTGAAATGGAGGAGCATTCTAGTATAAAACATAGAAACATGGCATATAGACGGAGTATTCAGTCCTTTGAGCTTGCTCTGCCATTTAATATGATCATGGCTGATTATGCAACTCATTATCCTGTTCCCACTTTCTCCCCATATCCTGAAATCGCTTTAAACCTAACAACTATATCTGCACCTTTCTTGAATGTCTTCAATGGTTTAACTTCAACAGTTTCCTCAGGGAGAGAATTCCTCAGGCTTACCACTCTTGGGAAGAAGAAATTCCTCCTCATCTCTGTCCTCAAAGGCTTATCCCGTTTCCTTAGACTGTGACTGCAGTGTCTGGACTTCCTGGTCATCGAGAACATCCTTTCTGCATTTACACTGCTTAGACCTGTTAGAATTTTATGGTTTCAATGAGATCCCCTCACTCTTCTAAACTGTAGTGATCAAATCCCTAACCGATCCAAATTCTCCCCAGTCGTCAGTTCCGCTATCCCAGGAATCAGCCGGGTAAATAGCCTTCATACTCCCTCAATATCCACAGCATCCTCCCTCAGATAAGAAGATCAAAACTGCACACAATACTCCAGGTGTGGTCTTCCCAATGCCTTGTACACTTGCAGCAAGATATCCCTGCTTCTGTATTTGAATCCTCCTGCAATGAAGACTAACACACTATTTGCTTTCTTCACTGCCTGCTACACTTGCATGTTTACTGTCAACCACCAATGCTCTAGGCCACCCAGATCCCCTTTCCCAATCAATCAATATTCAGATTGTAATCTGCTTGCCTGTTTTTGCTGCCAAGGTGGATATTCTCACCCTTATCCATAGTATACCATATCTGCTATGCATTTTCCCATTTACTTAACTGGTCCAAATTACTTTGAAGCTTCTCCGTATCTTCCTCATAGGTCACTCTCTGATCCAGCTTTGTTTCTTCTGCAAACCTGGAACTATGACACGTAGTTCCCTCATCTAAATCATTAACATATCTTATGAATAACAAGATGGCAGTACAGAAAGAACCAGGCCGATGAGAAGAAAAGCAAAACTAGCTTCAATTGTTGAGAGGGAGGCTGAAGAACTGTGCCAAGATAAACCAGAGGAGATAGTTAGCAGAGATAAGAAATAGATAAGCAGGTCCAGCAGGAACTATAATTAGGTCAAAGAAGAACAAGAACAAGAATTTGGGATTGAATGGAATAAAGGAAGTCAAAGTGAAAGGAATGAACAGACTTCCAGAATGGGCTGGGGATAAGGAGTGGGATTCAATTAACCATGGTGGATCAGTGGTTAGCACCGCTGCCTCACAGTACCAGGGACCTGGGTTCAATTTCACCCTCAGATGACTGTCTGAGTGGAGTTTGCACATTCTCCCCATGTCTGTGTGGGTTTCCTCCAACAGATGTGCAGGCTAGTTGGATTAGCCATGGGAAACACAGGGTTACAGGAATAGGTGGGGGTAGGTCTAGTTGGGATACTCTTCGGTGAGTTAGTGTGAACTCCGATGGACTGAATGGACTGTCCACGGTGTAGGGATTCTTTAATTTCAACCTGCTGGTTCAACCTAAAATCACAATCACTTTTGACATCTGTAAATCTGTGAATGACTTGATTAATATCCTTATTCCATATGGTAAATGAGGATGATGATCTCACTGAGAACTTATATTTAAATTGCAATGTAAGAAAATGGACCAAGGAGCTTCATCGCTGAGTACAAGGAAACTGACAGAAAGCCTAGTGAACAGAAATGAACAGGTCATAATGAAAAGTCTGACCAATGAACAAAAGGAGAAGTGATGAGATTTGTTGAGGAGGTTTGGGAGCAGGACTGATACTTCTGAAGGAAACTGCAGACAATGGTGCGGTGAAGAGAATGAGGGATTCACCTCATATTGCAGCCAGAGAAATGAGGTGCTTGGGAGGGTTAGAAAAATCATAGTTTGGCCAAGGCAATGAGGGGTTTAAAGAAAAGGTGCAAAACTTTTGATTAGACCTATTAGTCGACACAAGGTTCAAGATCCAGGATTAGCCCATAGCCGGTTAAGACGAGGCAGGCACCAAGAAAACTTTGAGGTAGCTGCTCATTTAAGATTGTGGTGTGCAGTCCAGCATGAAGTGTGCCACTGACTGACAGCACACTCAGAATGTACATGGCTAATATGCACACAGTCTACATTTCCTACAGAAGCAGCTGGAACTGTGACTGCAAGTCTTTGACAGAAGGAGGGAGATGGCAGATGGAGCAAACAAGGCACTTGCTTGGCTGCTGGGAAAAAATCAATAAACTCACATCGTCAATATCATTGAATGACACTTCAAATGGTAACTTCTACTCATCATATTACCTCCTGTCATGTTGCTCAAAGCACCGTACCCCTTACACACATCCATTAGTAACCAGGGCTGATATTCAGATGATCCACCTCATCATCTCCCACTTATCTGCAGATCTCTGCAGACAGGATGCCTCTCCTGAAATTACTTCTCATCCTTGTGATGAGAAATATCCAACTTGCCCAGCCACTATTGCTGAGTGCCAGGTTTGAAATAGGATAAATTATTTTCAGGTGCTTTGCCAAAGCAGCAATAGCAGATTTCTATACGTGACATGAAACTGACCACTTAAGTCTATAACTGTCCAAGAAGTAGGCGCTACTAGATTAATAATTTGCCAACCTGACACCCTACTTACTTGGCGCTCCTCTTGCCCAATACCTGGCGCGCTTTCCTCCCAGCACTCTAATCTCACATTTATCTGCATACTTAGCTATTCACAGGAGCTGTCAAGGTGGATATCTGTGATGTTGGACATTCAGATTTCAGAATATGACACTGACTATATTAAAATTCTGCATGGTTTGCCTTCACTTGACTGTACTGTGTTGAATGAAAGTTCAGCTCTGCATTTCTGAAGCAGCCCTGATTGGAATCTCTTGTCAGCAATGCAGAGCTTTCTCGTGTTGTTAAAAAAGAAGCAGGAGAATGGCAATCTGCAGTGCAGCTTGTAGATGTACACACATTGCTGCCACTGAGTGTCAGTGGTGTTGTGAATGTGATGCCAATCAAGTAGGCTGCCTTGTCCTGGATGGTGTCAAGCTCCTTGAGTGTTATACGTACAGGAAAGACCTAGCCCCTGAACTGCTCCTGTAGCCATTTTCCACTTCCTGGTCAGTCTGTTACAAAAGCTTATACGTGCAATTAAAGTTCTGAAAAATGGCAGATGTTGCAAGCTGTCCCACTCTAGCAAATTTTGGCCCAATAAATATTTACTTATAGAATACTGAAAATCGTAACCATCAGTGAGATATGACTTAACTTCACATTCTCTGTCATTACAACTAATTCAGCAGCCTCATTTCTGTGGCTATTTAAAAACTCTCAGAATAATCAGGTATGTTGAGGCTTCCTCAGCTACTTCTGCTAGTCAAAGGGTGATTACGCTTGGCGTTTACCAAGTTCTCATTTCATGCAGACAATGCAAAACTCTACATGAGTCTCAAAATCAGTTCCAGCCAAAAGTGAACTCATCTCAGAGGTTTCAATAGGAATTTAGACACAGTGTAGTTTGCTTTAATTTCCCATGCAATGATGTCGGAGCAGAGATGACAGGTTGATTTTAATCGATTTGCTGCACAAACTGTACAGATTCAGATGCTTCACTTGATTAAAATGGAGTAGAACATCACTGAGTCAATCATTCAACTATCATCCAATACAGATCAATCAATATTTGATGCAGTTCAGTAAAAGTAGCTTGAGAGAAATCGGCAGTGGCATTACATTGATTCTGAATCTCCTGAAGAATTGTGCCCTTGTGAAGATACATCTGTTTTGCTGGTCTTGCTTTGTGGAGCAGAAGTTCCAGGAAATTAGAATATAACTGACTGTAGTGAAAGTCTGCTTTAAGAACACTCAAAACATTCTAAACTTCGTTCTGATGCAAGGAGCTCACAACTCCAAAATTTTTGAGAAAATGTGAAGTTAAAAATATGTAATTGGAACCCATTGTTTGTGCCAGAATCACAAGATACATTAAGTGTGAAAACACACCTAACTGTTATCCCCTTATCTCTGCAGTGATTGTGGTTATTAACATTCAATTAATGACAATTATAGAGTCATAGAGCACAGAAACAGACCATTCGGTCCAACTTGTCCACGCCAACCAGTTTTCCCAGACTAAAACTAATTCCATTTGCATGTGTTTGGCCCATATCTCTTTGAACCTTTCCTATTCATGTACCTGTCCAAATGTCTTTTAAATATTGTAACTGTACCCAAAACTATGACATCCTCCGGCAGTTTATTCCACATACAAACCACCGTCTGTCTGAAAAAGTTGCCCCTCGAGGCCCTTTTAAATCTTTTCCCTCTTACCGTAAACCTATGCCCTCTAGTTTTGAACTATCCCACCCTTGGGAAAAGACCTTTGCCATTCACCTTATCTATGCTCGTCATGGTTTTATAAACCTCTGCAACGTCACCACTGAACCTCTTTTGTTCCAGGGGGAAATGTCCCAGCCAATCTAGCTCTCTTTATAAATCAAATGCTCCAGACCAGTAAAATCCTTAAAAATCTTTTCTGCACCCTTTCCAACCTCAGATATTTGCATAAACAGGTCTAAGGGGCTCTTGTGTGTGCAGAGACAATATCCTTACCTCTGGGCCAGGAGACCTGGTTTCAAGTCCCACTTTCTCCAGAGATGTTAATAACACTCCTGAACAAGTTGATTATAAATTTCTATAATTAGGCCTGGAGTAGGGAAGCCATTCTGCAGTGTCAAACTGATGATGTTCAGAAACTGTAACTAGGTCCAATTAAAACTGGGATTAATAGGTAGGATACAATCTGGGAAATCACAAGAAAATGTCAACTATGACAGTAGATGTACCAGAGCCTACACTGAATAGCTCAAGAACGAGGAATGGTTGAAGTTATTTGTGCACACTGTCAGTGACACTGAAGGACTAGCCAGGAAGAAAACTTGCGTGGCCAGTGATCCCAACCCAGATTCAGTTGTGAACAAACTGGTTTGTATACAAACATACAGGAGTATTTAACTCAGGGCACATCAGACAGCACAGATGAAGGACAACAATGAACTAAGTGAACAGACAGAGTTCCTGACCAGTGGCTCAACAGGTTTTGGAGGCTGCACGGAATCCAAAAGTTCAAGTTCTCCAGACAGATCAGGTCAGGAGATGGAGCTCACATATAGTAAGTACTGCTGATGCTGGAGTCAGAGATAACACAGTGTGGAGCTGGAGGAACACAGCAGGCCAGACAGCATCAGAGGAGTAAGAAAGTTGATGTTTTGGGTCAGGACCCTTCTTCAGAAATGCAGCTTATGCCTACTCTCAGAAACAGAAGCCAGTGTAGAATGCAGATGGGAAAGGACTGTTTTAGAAGGTGACGCCTGATACCAGCATGGCATCCAAAACTGACTCCATTACGAATCATAGAGTTAAGCAATGCAGTAACTAAGTGATATTCTTGTTAGCCTTGAATATGACATGAACTCACGAGCTAACTTGCCTGGCGATTGGGAAGGCCTGGAAACAATGATGCTTTCAACATGTGAATATAAACTCCTTAGCAGCGTTGTATATGGGTAATAGCAAAACACAGAAGACAGGGGAGACATTCAAGATTGGCTCTTGTGTTTTATAAGTGTTTTGTATTCAGTGTTAAGTGGCACATGAGGTCAAAGGGAGTACAGGCAAAAGCTGTCCAGATGCACTGCCCACCTGCAGCCCACTGATGTCCTGAGTACAAGGTCTGAAATCACACAACACCCAGTTATAGTCCAACAGGTTTATTTGAAAATACAAGATAACCCTGTTGGACTATAACCTGGTGTTGTGTGATTTCTGACTTTTTCCACCCCTGTCCAACACCAGCATCTCCACATCCTAAGTGCAAGTGATGGAACCAATAAAGTCTGCTAGCTGGCAAAAACACCACAGGTAAAATCTAGTGATAATAGGTACTACAGATGCTGGAGAATCCGAGATAACAAGGTGTGGAGCTGAATGAACACAACAGGCCAAGCAGCATCATAGGAGCCTGAAAGCTTGACGTTTCGGTGAAATCTAGTCTCTGGTCTAAAATATCATTGAGAATTTCAAGAAGACCAAGAGTAGACAACTTCTGACAGGAAATTGTTTCTCCAGCAACTCTGTCCCTGACTGTCTGGAACTTTTCACATTGAATGATATGGTGTACTTTGTCAACACAGCCTGGAAGTCAATGACCTCTGAATGAATTGAGTTTGGAATGTATAGTAGTGTACTTACATGTTCGGAAATACTGGGATAACAAGTATGGGGCTGGATGAACACAGCAGGTCAAGCAGCATCATAGGAGCAGGAAAACTTGACGTTTCGGGCCTAAACCCTTCATCAGAAAAGGGTTTAGGCCCGAAACATCAAGTTTTCCTGCTCCTATGATGCTG
>JAHRHZ010000021.1:27549613-27570471 GCA_024137785.1 Ginglymostoma cirratum | reverse complement strand
GATTCATTTCTGATGAAGGGTCTAGGCCCGAAACGTCAAGTTTTCCTGCTCCTATGATGCTGCTTGACCTGCTGTGTTCATCCAGCCCCACGCTGTTATCTCTATAATTGGTTCAATATGGCTGTTTAACTTAATTACTTGTTAAGAACTGAAATAACAGCACAGAGGCTGGTATCATGTCACCAAGTCACCCTTTATTTACTTGCGCACAGTACACTAGCTGTGGCCAGCCAGCTCAAAGTCAGTCTCCTGAACTGAGGAGTTTCTAAATCTCCTGGTATTATTAATCACCCAGGGTTGTCTGATTGGCCCAGGTTAACAACCCCAATAATGACCCTGTAGTCAACAAGGTCTACCTGGTTCCAATCACTACATCCCTCCATCCCCCCAAGTCCAGGGATGTAGACCTGGTCTTTGGCTTGTAGCTTTTCCTGTGATGTTTTTGTCCCAAGTCCAGTTCCTCCTGTTTGGACTGTGACACGGGCGGCGTGTACAGGACCTTGGCCGCCTCTTGTGTCCGGAATGTCTCAGGAGAGTTTTCTCGTCTTCTTCCAACATCCATCTCAGACTCTCTGAGGTTTGCCCGATGCTAGACAGAGGGAGAGATCCCACAGTTTCTGACAGGCCTTCTGGCTGTAATGAGGGGCCACGTATGTTTGCCTCCTGCCCCGTTTGTGAGATACCAGCTTTCAGCTGATCCACATGTTTGTTCAGGACAGTATCACCTACCCAAACTTTGTAAGTGATGGGACTGGACCTCACGCCACCCTCGCCTTGTACCCACACAGGGCCTTTCCATGGTCCTGACATGAAACTTCGTTGTCTGAATTAACTTGTCTCTCTCGTTTAGAGGAGGCATGTGGCCAGCTTTGGCGTTCCTGCTGCTTTTTCACCCACCCTGCCAGGACTGGGAATATCCGGTTTAACCTGGTGCAGAGTCTTCTCCCCATCAGCAATTCTGCTGGAATTATCCCTGTTGTTGCGTGAACAGTGGTCCTATGATCAAAGAGGAACCAAGACACTTTGGTAAAGAGTGACATTGCAGGCTGCTTCTTTAAGCCTGCCTTCAATGTTTGGGCCACTCTTTTCACTGGAACCCCCGGATGACCCTGGTGGAGTACCTGGCAGCGACTTTTACTCAGGGCCATTACCCTTCCTCCCCATAATAATATGCCATCCTCTACAGTGATTTGGTCTTACTGGGTCCAGAAAGGTTTCAATCAGGTTGTGATGGCCCTTCTGTTTCCCCCATTACCACCGGCTGTTTTAGCTTCGCTAGGAGAGGATGTTTTTGTTGCCACCATTGGAATTTGTCTATTGGAAGGGTGTCCAGGAAGTTCAAAACCAAACTGAGCACTTCCAGAGAGGCACCACCTGTGGAATATGTGCCAGTGAGAGATGGCACAAGGCATCCGCACTAACCACTTGGCTTCCTGGATGTATTCTAACTTGTACACACTGAGAATAAGTGCCAAACGTGGAATTCTGCTGGAATCTAAGGGTGGCACCACTTTGCTTTCCTTCAGTAACCCTAGCAGGGGTTTATGATCTGTTACTATGACAAATTCCCATCCGTAAAGTTACTGGTGCAACTTCCTCACATCAAAGATGACCGCCAAACCTCCCTTCTCTACCTGAGCATACTTGCATTCAGCATCAGCCAAAGTCTGGGAAGATTACACTATTGGACATTCCTCTCCATTGGGTCACCGGTGAGCCAATACTACTATATGTGGAGGGATCACATGTCAGCGCTACCTCTCGTGTTGGTTCATAGTGGGCCAACACCTGAGATCATGATGGCTGCTTTTTCACTTCCCTAATGGCTACTTCTTGGCTACGCGACCATTTCCAAGGCTGATCCTTTTTCAACAACGGGTGTAAGGGTGCCAAGATGGAGGCCAGGTTACATATGAATATTCCATAATAACTCACCAACCCATGGAGAGACCTAAGCCCCAGTACAGATATGGGAGCCAGAGCTCCTTTGATCACCTTCACTTTCTCTTCCAGTAGGTGCAATCCAGTTTTGTAGACTCTGTAACCCAAGGAGGTCACTTGGGGTGCCTGAAACACATAGTTTTCTCTTCTAAAGCATACACCCATCTGGGAGAAATGTTTAAGCACTATGTCCAAGTTCTCCAAGAGCTGTTGATTGGTCTTCCCTGTTATTAGTATGTCATCCAGATAAATGGCAATCTGGGATAGCCCTTGTAAAATGTTCTCCATGGTCCGCTGGAAAAGGGTGGAGGCTGATGCTACCCGAAATGGCAGTTTATATAAACTCTCATGGGTATTAATTCTGGTGTACTTCCTCTTCCAGCTGCAATTGCAGGTAGGTATGGCTCATGTCCAGCTCGATAAAGGATAAGTCCCCTGCCAACATTGCATACAAGACCTGTATGCAAGGGATGGGGTATTTATCCAGTTGCGAGAAGCAGTTCACTGGTTGCTTAAAATCACCACAAAGGCAAACTGAGCTGTCAGGCTTCATAATCAGTACGGGTCTGGTGACCCTTCCCCAGAACCAGGACCCAAAACATTAACTCTGATTTCCCTTCATAGATGCTGCCAGCCCTGCTGAGCTTTTCCAGCAACTTCTGTTTTTGTTTCTTGATTTACAGCATCCACAGTTCTTTCAGTCTTTATTCACAATCGGTATGACCAATGCTGTCCATTCTGCAAACTGTACTGGTTTGACGATTCCTTCACTCTCCAGCCCCCTAATTTCTCCCTCTACTTTTGGCCACAAGGCATATGGTGCCGGGCAGGCCTTGCAAAATCTCGGAATTGCTTCTGCGTCAACATGTAAAGTGGCTTTGGCCCCTTTGATAGTCCCAAGCCCTTTTTGAAAAACCCCAGGGTATTTCACTAGGACTTCACTGAGGCAGCCATTTTCAAGTTGAAAAATGTTGAGCCACTCCAGGTGAATCTTTCTCAACCAATTCCACCCCAATAGGCTTGGGCCCCAAGCCTTTTACTACCATCAGTGGTAACTGCACCAACTGCTTCTCAGAGGACACTGGAACCAAAGTTGTACTTTTAATCTACAACGGTTCCCCAGTGTAGGTTCTCAGTCTGGCTGAGGTCTTGTGCAAACTTAAGGATTTGAGTCCCGAGCAAATCTTGTTAAAGACAGACTTTCCAACCACAAATACAA
Source organism: Ginglymostoma cirratum (assembly GCA_024137785.1). Taxonomy (NCBI): domain Eukaryota; kingdom Metazoa; phylum Chordata; class Chondrichthyes; order Orectolobiformes; family Ginglymostomatidae; genus Ginglymostoma; species Ginglymostoma cirratum. Next base: position 27,567,311 of record JAHRHZ010000021.1, on the reverse strand, counting down.
CAGCGCCAGTCTCGTCCTCCATCGGAACTGGGTGACCATTTAACCAAATATTGATCTCAATCGGTTCCAAATTATAAGTCACTAAGCGATTTAATTGTTCAAACCCCCATGTTCGGGTACTTTCCAGGGTGTGCACTCTCCTGGGTACCAGCCTATGAGGGTTCTTACTCGAGTCAGTCATTGTAGGACACCTTTATTGTCTCGAGTCTGCATACTGGCAGTGACTACAATGGCTCGTCGGCCCAGTTCCTGAAGAACATTTTAGCCACTTAGCCGAGGTTTAGCTTTGTTGTGGGGTTCTGCTGTGGGCTGGCCTAGGGTCCCTCTGCTCAGTATGTGGCCTGTGTAAGGCTCTGCAATTGCCTACACTTAAGTGGCGTTCCCCAAGCTCAGTAGGAGAGGTGAGGGAGTCCACTTCCTTTGGGATGCCCTATAGCTCCTGTGCTCCACTTGCTGTATCTTCTAATGACAAAACCAGTTGTAGTGCCTGTTTGAAGTCCAGTTGGGCTTCAGCTAGTAGGCACTCCTGCATAGTTACATCATTAATCCCACATATCAAATGGTCTCTCAGCATCTCATTCAGGGTTAACCCAAATCACACACCTCTGTCAATCATCGCAACCTCGTTAAAAATCCCAGTATGTATTCTCCAGTTCTCTATCAGCTGAATAAAACCGATAGCATCTCAGAATTAGAGGAAGTTTGCTTTCGTAATATTCCTTAATCGACTCCATCAACTCTTGGAAGGTTTTAGTGTCTGGTACCTCTGGGAAAGTTAAGCCTCTTTTAACAGAGAATGCTGCGGGTCCACAAGCAGTCAGAAGGACTACTTCCTGCTTTTCATCTGCCCCAAAGCCATTTGCCCAGGAAAAAATATCAGATTCTTTCCACATACTGGGCCCAGTCTTTGACAGCAGCATCAAATGAGTTAAGCTTCCCAAGTAAAGGCATGATGCCAGAAATGCTGACCTCAACTTCAAGATGACTGTTGCAAGTGAATGTTCTTCAGACATGTTCTGTTTTCTCTCATCGCCACTGAAATAACTGCACAAAGGCTGGTATCCCATAACCAAGTCACTGGCTGTAACCTGAACTGAGGAGATTCTAATCTCCTGGGCGTTTTCTCACTAAGATTCCTCTGAGCGACTACCATCTCACCCACAGCCAAACTGCAGAGCAGGGCATGGTCCCTGGGCATTGGCCACACATACCCTTCCATGAACATGGGCATCCAACATTCAGGGAGCTATCACCATCAGCTTGGTATCTTACTGATAAACCAGCACTAAAGTTAACGAGGAGGGTAGACGAGCAACTAGGAACGCGTGGCTGCATGGCATGCACTTACTGCCCAGGGAGAGGTACCCAGCCCATATTGCAGATCAAGTTGCCTATCAGGGCCACTCCCTTGCTCCCTGAATATGCATTCCCCTGCCTACATGCTTGCCCATAGCATGCTTTACCATGCTCTGCCAATGCCTTGTGATGACAATTGGCACAGACACACAACCAGGCTGGTGGTTATACTGTGCAGAAGTCCTCAGTCAGGCGTGTTGTGCATCCTGTCGTACATTAGCATGTGAAATAATTGCACAGAGGCCAGGCCCTGACACCAAGTCATGTTTTGTTCACCAGTGCATAGTATACTAGCTGTGGCCAGAAAGCTCAGAGTCAGTTCAATCAGGAGATTTTAATCTATTGTTTTTTGTTGTGTAAGTGCAGGACTCAGTAAAAACACAATGTGCACAATAATTTTATTCAACATTTCCATCACCGGGAAAAACACCCGTGGTCAGTAACAAGCAAAGCCCAGAAAGAGCAATGCTTTTGTGAAAAAAGTGAAGGGGTGGGTGGGGATCGAATCAAAATAGAGTTGGAGGGGGAAAGACATCAAGAGTGTTGGTGGACGCTGTGTGCTCTCCTAGTTATATTGGTCACCCAGGGCTTTCCTGATTGGTCCAGGTTAACAACCCCAATCAATGATATCACAGTCAACAAGGTCAAGCTAGTTCCAATCACTACAGAACAGAGATCATGAAGATGTCCCACTCACTGTAATCAGAAGGAATACTTCAGCAGTAGCTATGGTGTTGAATTGTTGTGATGTCTTCTGGAAAATCCAGTAGGCTGAGTTTTTGATATGAGGACAGCAAGAGCAGGGACTGTTTACAGGTTCTGAACCTACCCCTGATGGAGGAACAGTCACTGGTTTGGAATTGTGACTGGGGTGCTCCAGTTATTAACAGAGAGCGAGAGAGACAGATTTCCTGTCCAGTTAAGACTGGCAGGTGGACTCTTGAAATTGGAGGGTCAGTCGGAAGCTTTTTGGCTGCAATAAGCGGTTAGAGACCAAGAAGATGTTTCAACAGGTAGATGCCCTCACAGCAACTACTCGGGAGTCTATCGCCTGGTAGCTGAACTGTCCTCCATCATGCTGGGAAACAGAAACTTGACTGGCAAATCCTGGCCAGCTTCCATTTCTTACCCTTTTTGTTCTAACTGGCAGCCAGTATCCTGGGAGCAGGCACACCTGCCAGCCTCGGACCAACGTCAGCCAAAATAGTCACTGCCGAGAATAGGTTTTAGAATGAATGCTAGTCTTTTCAAGCCTGATTTGTCCCATCTCAGGCAGAAGAACCACACTTGAAATCATAGGTTTAATAAAGATAACATATTTTAATAGAGGTTTCTTCTGAAGTGCTATCTGACTTTTCTATACAGTACCTGGTGTACTTTCAATTCCTTATTCAGATAGCATATAGTATCGAATATGCAAGACATAACCCTGTCATCTCTCTCTTATCAAATGGGAAGGAGTCCATGGTTTTCTGGCATTAGAGGAATGAACATTTACAAACATACTGTGATATGTTTTGTAAGCAAATGTTAACAGATTATTATTTTCCTAACTCATTGAGTAAATGAATTTCTTCAATTACAAATGTCAGTTAGGTTCAACGCATCACAGTCCAACACAGTTTCAGTCTTTATTCAGTGTTTCATTTTCTTTCTTTAAAAAACATATACTGTCAAGGACAGTATACACTGTCAGTGTATACCCTTTTGGTTTTGACATTCTTTTCCTCAGAAAGATGATCTCAACCTGATCCACACTGATGTCCCTCTGCTTTTTAACGTTGGTCCTATTTTGTGACCCATCAGCTGAGCTCTCTCCTATTATAGTGTGTAGTGTTGCTCTATATACAGCTATATACGGCCGCAAAATCTCCTCCCAACCCTTACCCTCAACCTGGGCAACCCTCAGTTATTTCTCTAATGATTGATTTTATTTTTTCACTTCCCCATTTGCCTACGCAGTTCAGAGGGTTATTCTGTGATGGTGAAAGCCTGTGAATTGTATGGAATCAGGAACATCGAATGAATTATGGCCCATTGTGTGAATGTCGGGTGACTGGTAGACCATGCCTTGCAAACACTTCAAGAAATACAAACACTGATTTCTCTGCTATCGTCGACTTTATTCTCACATAGTCGGAGTAATAGACATATAGTTAACCACCAGTATGGGATCTCTTGATGGAAGTGGATCTAATGACTACATCCTCCCACGAGGCAACTGCATACTGGTTCTAGTGGAGTGAGTCAACTGAAAAGTTGACATCTAAGATATGTTTTGACAAATGCTCCAATGAGAACATACTGCCCAATTTTGCACAATTCATCTCATATCATAATGTGCACCGAGTGAGCAATACTCTCAATTTCCAGCTTGGAGTCTCTGTCTGTAGTCATCTATTTTTAGACGTTTGTCCGATTCTCTTTCAATTTGCTAGTTGTTAACGCTCTGGGTGTAACAAGTGTTGAATAAGGCAGTTGTTCTGAAAGGATTGATACTGAACTCTGCTTATTTCAGCTGACTGATAGGATCTAGTCAGTTGAAGGTCTGTTAATCTTCAGGCTACAGTCACTTCTGCAACTTTGAGTGGGTTTAGATCGAGCCTTGTATCTTTCAGAAAATAATAATGTCCATTACTCAGTGTTAATATAGTTAACAAATCTTTAGCTAATGTAACTTGTTTTCTTACTATTAAATGATAAATGACTTCTTGTTACTCAAGTAGATGTCTTTTCTGCTAAAGATCTATTAGTGGTTAGTCTCAAACCACAATGTCAGAAAGACCTGCAGATTAATATTTCAGATATAAAACGGTGCGGAGCTGGATGAACACAGCAGACCGAGCTGCATCAGAGGAGCAGGAAAGCTGATGTTTCGGGTCGAGACCCTTCTTCAGAAATGGGGGAGGGGAAGGGGATTCTGAAATAAATAGGGAGAGACAGGGAGGCGGATAGGAGATGGATAAAGGAGAAGATAGGTTGAGAGGAGACAGACAGGTCAAAGAGGCGGGGTTAGAACCCGGGAAGGTGAATGTAGGTGAGGATTTAGGTGGGGAATAGGTCAGTCCAGGGAGGACGGACAGGTCAAGGAGGCGGGATGAGGTTAGTGGGTAGGAGATAGGGGTGGGGCTTGAGGTGGGAGGAATGGTTAGGGAGGTGGGGACTAGCTTGATGACGGTTTCGTCGCCGCCTTGTGCTCCCACGAGGAGCTCGAACAGTTCATCCACTTCACTAACACCTTCCAACCCAACCTTAAGTTTACCTGGACCATCTCTAATACCTCTCTCTCCTTCCTGGACCTCTCTGTCTCCATCTCTGGCATCCACCTGGAAACCGATATCCATTTTAAGCCTACCGACTCCCACAACTACCTAGAATACACCTCGTCCCACCCATCTTCCTGTAAAAAGGCCATCCCCTATTCTCAATTGCTTCGCCTCTGCCGCATCTGCTCCCGAGATGAGGCATTCCACTCCCGAACATCCCAGATGTCCTCGTTTTTCAAGGACCGCAACTTCCCCTCCACAGTGATCGAAAATGCCCTTGACCGTGTCTCCAGCATTTCCCGCAACTCATCCCCCACACCCCCTACCCACAATAATAACCAAAACAGAATCCCCCTTGGCCTCACTTACCACCCCACCAACCTCCGAATCCAACGCATCATCATCCGACATTTCCGCCATCTGCAATCTGACCCCACTACCAAAGACACTTTTCCCTCCCCACCCTTATCTGCTTTCCAGAGGGACCACTCTCTCCGTGACTCCCTTGTCCACTCCACACTCCCCTCCAGCCCTACCACCCCTGGCACTTTTCCCTGCAACCGAAGCAAGTGCTACACCTGCCCCTGCACGTCCCCCCTCACCCCCATCCCAGGCCCCAAGAAGACCTTCCACATCAAACAGATGTTCACCTGCACATCTGCTAATGTGGTATACTGTATCCGCTGTTCCTATTGTGGCCTCCTCTACATTGGGGAAACCAAGCGGAGGCTTGGGGACCGCTTTGCGGAACACCTACGCTCAGTTCGCAACAAACAACTACACCTCCCAGTCGCGAACCAGTTCAACTCGCACCCTCCCCCCGCCCACCACTCCTCGGACGACATGCCCATCCTGGGCCTCCTGCATTGCCGCAATGACGCCACCCGAAAGCTGCAGGAACAGCATCTCATATTTCGCTTCGGAACCCTGCAGCCCAAGGGTATCAACGTGGACTTCACAAGCTTCAAAATCTCCCCTCCCCCGATGACATCCCAAAATCAGCCCAGCTAGTCCCCACCTCCCAACCATTCCTCCCACCTCAAGCCCCACCCCCATCTCCTACCCACTAACCTCATCCCGCCCCATTGACCTGTCCGTCCTCCCTGGACTGACCTATTCCCCACCTAAATCCCCACCTACATTCACCTTCCCTGGTTCTAACCCCGCCTCTTTGACCCGTCTGTCTCCTCTCCACCTATCTTCTCCTTTATCCATCTTCTATCCGCCTCCCCCTCTCTCCCTATTTATTTCAGAATCCCCTTCCCCTCCCTCATTTCTGAAGAAGGGTCTCTACCCGAAACGTCAACTTTCCTGCTCCTCTGATGCTGCTCGGTCTGCTGTGTTCATCCAGCTCCACAACGTTTTATCTCAGATTCTCCAGCATCGGCAGTTCCTACTATCTCCGATTAATATTTCAGGATGGGTTGGTGGCAGCATATCTACCCATACAGGACCCTAGCAGAACCATGTGCCAGCGTGGACATCCTTACAATACAGTATAAAAAGTGTGGACTGCTTTCTAAAGTGAAGAAAATACTAGCTGTGCGAAGAATCCACAGCAATTCAAAGAGAGAAGAGAAAAAAGATGATTTCCTCTTTAAGAATTCAACAGCTTTTTAAAGGGGCACAGATCTGGTCCGCTTCTGAAGCAATAGCAGCTAATAATTGCAGTCAGCAGGTCAGAACTGGAGAAACTTTATCCAGACCAAGAAAAAAAGATCATGAGGACCAAAAAGGCTCACTAAAGTTGCTAGGAGAAAAATCTGAGTAGCAATCCAGGAAAACAAATGTTAATGTTGTGCTCTAGAAGTAGGTATAGTTTATTAGAGGAAGGGTGAAAATGGTTACTTTTATGGCAATTGTCTAGGCTGGGAAACTAAAAGAAGGTTTTTATACCTTCATTATATCAAATAAACAAGCATTTTCTCATCACTAAAGTTTGTTGTTATAAATTACAGCAAAAATCTTCAAATACAAGATCAATCTTGAAAAAGTTCCTTAAGCCAAGACATAATTCATCTTATTGCAAACTAGCACCTCAAGATAGAAGAAAATTTTGTTAAAAATCATTGTCTTAAAATCAAAGTAAAATCTTGCTGTACAACCAAAAATATTCAAAGGCAAGAAAATAACATTATGCCAATTTTTTTAGTTGGCAAATGACTTGTTGAAGATGCAGAACTCTGTGAATGATCCATTTTGTTGAAGAGGGTGTCAGCCCAACAAAGAAGAAGGGTAATGTAGTGTCAATCTTCTATCTTAATGCTTTATATTGAATTGTTAAATTGATAATGAAATTGCTATTTAATAAGTTTCTTTTACAGCATTCAACTGATCCACAATTAATTTGAAAGTCTATTTAAAAATCTCTCCACTACAGTGATGAGACAAATACCAATTTAAACACCATGGAAACAATCAAGAGGAGATAATTGAAAAAATAAACTTTATTATACACATAACAACAAACAATTAACATTTGAAGCTCATTTGAATATATTATTTGAATTCAACGTTCACTACAAATCAACTAAAATTTTGAAAATACTTTTTAAAGCTGGAAATTCTCCAACAAGCTTTATAGTAGCATCAGAGGAGCGGGGAAGTCAACTTTCCTGCTCCTCTGATGCTACCTGACCTGTTGTGTTCCTCCAGCTCCACTGACTCTGACTCCAGCATCTGCTGTTCTTGCTATGTCCGAAACTTTATAGTAATTGAATTGAAACCACAGCTCAAACATAAAAGAGAAAAGAAGTTACAGCAGAATCAAGTAATGTTAAAATTATCATTTAAAAAGCTTTTCAAATTTAAATTGGGCAATTTGACTTGAACAAAAAAATAGAAAAAATTATTATAGCTCCAGGCACGTTCAAGGTTCCAGATATTTCAGACAAAATTAAATAGCTCAACAAGGAAGAATGAAATCATGGGATATAGAATTGCTTCAAATCTGAACATCAAATCTCAAGCAGAACAAGTCAACACACTACTTTATTCTGTAAGATCATTTGCAGACCATGTTATTGACAGATACAAAATTAAAGAATAAACTAATAATTCTGATGATGTCTTAAATGCAGTTGACAATTATTTTACCTTAAGAACTAACTGTATTATGGAAAGATCAAGATTCAATAAAAGAATACAGTTTTCAGGAAAACGTGTCGAAAACTTCATCAATGATCCTTTTGCATTGTCTGAATCTAGTGAATACGGAACATTTCAATCAGTAGTAATTAAAGACAGGATTGACATCAGAATTCATGATTTATCTTTTTCAGATCTTTTACAATCAAAGGAAGACCTCACACTAGAAATTGCTATGTATACAGGTTGTGTTGTAATCTAAGATTCACAAAAAAAAAACAGAAAAGCCTGAAGAACAAATGATAAATTTTTTCCACAACACCACCAGGCTCTATCAACCTCATAAGGTACAAACAATCCAAACACATCACAAACAAACTCAGGTTTAGGCCCGAAACGTCAAGTTTTCCTGCTCCTATGATGCTGCTTGACCTGCTGTGTTCATCCAGCCCCATGCTTGTTATCTCAGATTCTCCAGCATCTGCAGTACCTTTTATCTCTGTCACAAAATGTTTGAATCTTCTGATGTCAGGAGTCACTGCCTAAGATGTGGAGTGAATAAACCACACACACCAAAGCAAAGACATCACAAAAGTGTCACATTTGCAAGAAAGTGGGGTATTTTCAAAAAATGGGCAAAAGCCAGAAATGATCCTTAAATGATAGAAAAATGTTGGTTACATCCACAAATAGATAAATATTTTGTTCTAACCACTATTAGAAAAATAATTAGAAAAGAAATACTTCCATTAGAATGTGTGCCCTTAAATGATGACATACCTTCTTTTGAAGAAATACCACGGGCCTTCTTAAGGAAAATAGGTGACCCATCTGATTCGCATTATACAGAGAACATCCATATCGATGAACAGCCATTCAGTTTAAGTCAGTACAGGAGCAAACACCATTGTTTTGTTTGACAAAACTCATTGGTTGAAAAAGATAAAGTTACAACCGAGTGATTTGCTGCTATTTTTGCCACCTCCAGCAGGATGTCACCACCAAACATATCTTCCCCTCCCCTCCACTGTCAGCATATTACAGGGATTGTTCCCTCGACACTCTAGTCCATTCCTCCATCACTCCTAGCACTTCTTCATTCCTGCAGGTAACACTTGTCTATTCACCTCCTCCCTCCTCACTGGTATGCTCTTCCCAAACATATCTTCTGGGTGACGCAGATTTTTACTTGTATTTCTCATAAGATAGTCTACTGTATTTACTGCTCACAATGTGGTCTCCTTTACATTGGTGTGACCAAATGCAGATTGGGCGACCAGTGTGTGGATCGCCTCCACTCTGTTCAGAGGTGTAACCCTGACCTTCCAGTTTCCTGCCATTTCAATAAAATACCTTGCTCTCATGTTAATATTTCTGTTCTGGGCCTGCTGCAATGTTCCAAGAAAGCATAATACAAGCTCAAGGAACAATGTCTCATTTTCCGTTAGGCACTTCAAAGACTTTAGGACTCAATATTAAATTCCACTCTTCAGAGCTGTCTGTTCTCCATTTTCCTTACATTCTCTCCCTCCACCCATCCCACGCCTTGTCTTGTTCATGTCTTATTTACTTTGCTTTTAGTAGAGAGATCACATCCTCTCCCTTTCAAATGAATTTACATCCATTTAAAATCTCTTTTTCTCTTTCACCACCATAGATAACCCCTTTGGTTTTTGCAATGGATCTCCCTGTCTCCTGCTCCTTTCACCCATCCTCCAATTCAATCCAGAATATTGAAAAAATTCCAACCCCTTTCAGTTCTGAAGAAGCATCATTATGAACTTAAAACATTAACCTTATTTCTCTCACCACAGAGCTGCCAGATCTGTTAAATTTCTCAAACATTCTCTGTGCATATTTCAGATTTTCCAGCATCCACTTTTGCCTTTATTTGAGTCTTCACTGTTTGTTAAAACTGTACAACCAATGCCACTGACAATGACACCAAAAAATGATGACAGTCCTAAAAGAATAAGTATCATAATAGAAGATTTTCTCTTGAATCTACCACGTGATAAAAGTCAAAAGAAGATGATCAACTCCATCACACGCTTTGAGCGTATTAAAGATTCTCTAGACAGGATGACAGCTATGAGTAATATTATCACCAATACAATTTTTCACTGAAAGAACATTCAAGAAATAAAAAACTTTCCAATGACACAGAATGACAAAAAGCAACAATGGATCATCCTTAAGCAAGTGAACATCTTCAAGTGAAGAAGAGTTTGTAAAGTCAGAGCTTTGGTGGGGTGCAGGGAGTTGGGGGCGTGTTGGGAAAAAGAAAAGTGGTAAACTTGATACTGCAATGAAGGTTCATAATTTGTTAATTTTAATTAAGACCTTGGATTCTAAAGTGGAGGAGACATTAATTTTAGTTTTCAGTTCTATGTATGTCTGACTGTTTTTAAAGCAGCAAAAAATTAATTTGGAAAGGTGGGCTCAAAACAACAATTATAAGTAGCCATGTGATTTTAGCCAGATGAATATCAAAATACCTGCAGAGATAAATGTTAAGTTTGGCAACTTGAGTTTTTGAGCTGTAAGAGAATGAGAAGATGCCAAAAACAGTTTCATGTAGGGTAAGAGGCCTAATAGGAGAAGTTTTGTTAGTGGCAGTCTCTAGGTAGTCAGGACGACAGCTCCCAGTTTAGGAACTAAAGGTTAGAAGTTAGCGAGAAGAAAATGCCAGAAGCAGAAGGGCATCAGAGGTGTCGACATCCCACAAGGCTGTTGAAGACATGAGTGGTGGGAACCTATGTTAAGTTATAGTGAGCTGAGTGAGCAGTTTGCTTTATGTGTCTCAGGGAGAGACATCAACCAAAGAAAATAGCGTCTAGTGAATATGCAGAAATGCGCTGAAAGGAACCTGATTACGGTCATGCCAGCTGCCCATGAAGCACAAACTGAGGTCTTTCTGAAAGGTATTACTGGGCTAAAGGGGGTGAAACTTTCTGTCTGATATCTGTAATGAGCTTGTTCTAGTAGTTCTTTTCTGGTGCAATATAGTTTGTGTCTTACTTTGCGTTATAGCCTTTTTTTTTGTTAAAGTACATTGGCAGGCTCTTGTGAATATGTTCAATAATTTAACTTCATGTTAAAAAGAAAAGTTTTTAAAAAGAAAAGCACGTTGGGTTTCACTCTGGGCTCTGAACATTCCATATGACAGTCTCCGGAATGAGAATAGCCAGTTGCTGATTTGTTCGTCCTCAGCTACAGTGAGAGTGGGCAGGGCAGCAGGCAACATTTCTATTTTTGCCACTCAAGTTGCACAGCTGAAACAGTTTCCCTTAGACTTTTGTATCTACATACATATAGAATTTGTTGTGCCATTTAGTTAATCTCAAATTTTGCTGGGAAGTTTTGTCATCCGATATTAAGTCAGCTTATCAGCTCCATCAGTTTATACCTCAGTGTATTTGTCTTGCAATGTTGGACCATTTTATCCATCACCTGGTTATTCAGATCAAACAAGTCATAAATTGGACTACAACTTTCTCCCCTTTGTCTTTCATCTGACTGAAGTTATGGCTTGGAATGTTGCATTTGATGTCACCACATAATGGTCCCGTAAAGTTTTCACTGCACGTTCATAATCTACCTTCTCCTATATGTCGGGAATGGTCTTGAAAATCTTCCTCACTGAAGCACTCACATTGAAGAATAATTGGCCCTTTGCCATGCTTTCTGTGCCACTGATACCCAGTCCAAATACAAGCCTCACCTGTTAGCGCATACCACACTTTCCATTTCTCACTGACAGTGCTGACAGAACCAATCATATCAAATGGCTGAATTCCGTCAATTGCGGACATAGCAACTCTAACAAATTCCATGATCCAACCCTGAATTTCTCTACATTTTCTCCTTATTGTTAATGTCACATCTGAGGCTGAAAAAACATACTTGAAGTCACCCATTTAACAAAGATTAACTGACGTTACTGGAAGCTACTTCTTATTCCTCCTTCATATATATCTTAAATTTCTGCTGCGCCCAATATAGTTTCTTTTTTTACTCAAGTACAATATAATATCTAATACTAAACATATCACTTTGACACTATCCACATTCTTCCCCAACCTTAGCAGGGCCTGAAAATCCTGCCCTGTGTCACATGAAAACCTACACGTGAATTACCTGATAGCAAGCTACACATGTCAATTCTGTTCCTCAGTTTTTATATCTTACCATAATACTGACACACGACAGGAAGGTTCAGGGTAGCTCACATGTGAAGCAGCTACATTATGTGAATATTCAAGTGGGTAGTATTTAACTTCTTTAACTTTAAACAGCTATTAATCATTCAAGATTACAACATTAAACTGGAATTCTTATATTGACATAAGAAAATGATGTTGTTGCTCACAGAAAGACATTAGCCATCTGAACACTGGTGCAGGTGAGGAGATATCTGTTGCTAAATAAATATTACGGAAGACAAATTTCAAAAACAAGACAAAATAACAATTTGTTCCTTAATATATCAAATAATGTGTATTTATTGACTACATAAATAATGCTTTGATCTGGTGTTTCAAACTGTTGCGCAATAGAGAAACTTTTTTTGTCTCCCTTTCAAAGCATCCTTTATCTCTTATGCTATGCATTCACAATAAGGGAAGTGTACTCCAAAAATCATAGACCACAACCTAGCTTTACACTAACATGTGAGAGATGCTGCAACAGGCATGAATATCATGAAAGTTCTTTCTAACATTTGTCCAGTTTCCATAGTAGTTATGATTCAAAAAGATTTAACATGAAAGGTTCTCTGTTAGGCTTTCAACTTTTAACCTATTATTTAGCAACAATGTTGAAATATATGGTAAAATGCAGATTATGGCATGTCAGTGTGTGAAGGGCAAATACTGTCATTGTAATATCCAGAACTGTGTAAACAGTCACTAGGTGGGTGGCACGGTGGCTAGCACTACTGCCTCACAGCACAGGGGACCTGGGTTCAATTCCACCCTTGGGCAACTGTCTGTGTGGAGTTTGCACAATCTCCCCGTGCCAGTGCAGGTTTCCTCTGGGTGCTCTGGTTTCCCACAGTCCAAAGATGTGCAGGGTATGTGGATTTGCCATGCTAAATTGCTCATAGTGTTCAGGGATACTTAGGTTAGGTGGGTTAGACATGGGAAATTAGGGGATAGATCTGGGTGGGATGCTCTTTGGAGGGACAGTGTGGACTTGTGGGGCCAAATGGCCTGTTTCCACACTGTAGGGATTCTATAATAAATTAATAACATCACACTATCAGTAAGACTTCTTGCATTATGGTCTTTATCAGCAGTCAACATATTCTATCTTTCATGCTGGAGTTTGAACGCTTGTGTAACAAAATATTTTGCAAATACTTGTTGGCAGTATGTAACTTGAGTATTGCTGAAAAACAAATATTTTGTGGAAGCTTTTTGCTTGAACTTACCAGGATAACTCAAGAATACAATTGCAAGGGGAAAACTCCATTTATACTGCATGAGAATACAGTGCTGATTGATTGATAAGTGGATTCTGATTGGTAGAGGTGTTGCCATGGAGAATGCACAAATTTAATGATGACTGTTAATAAACTGCCAAATTTCATTCAAGTTTTAAACCAACCAGCGATTCTGATTGGTCAAGGAATTATCCTGAGACTCAGAAGAGGGCGTGGTTGCTTCTTATTTTGATGAATTGAAATTGGAGCAAAGTATATAGATTTCTACTTGCCAATTTGTCAGTATTCTCCTCTCATACACCATAAATACTGTCTCCTTTTCATTGCTATTCCTGTGAATTGTCCTAGTGAGTCCAAAATTAGAGGGCATATGTTTAAGGTGAGATGGGAAAGATTTAAAAGGGACCTGAGGGGCAACCCTTTCATGCAAAGGGTGGTGTGTGTATGGAACAAGCTGCCAGAGGAAGTGGTGGATGCGGGTAAAATTACAACATTTAAAGGACATGTCCATCCTGGGCCTCCTGCAATGCCACAGTGATGCCACCCGAAGGCTGCAGGAACAGCAAATCATATTCAGCCTGGGAACCCTGCAGCCCAACGGTATCAATGTGGATTTCACAAGCTTCAAAATCTCCCCTCCCCCAACCGCATCCCAAAACCAGCCCAGCTCATCTCCACCTCCCTAACCTGTTTTTCCTCTCACCTATCCTCTCCTCCCACCTCAAGCCACACCCCCATCTCCTATCTACTAACATCATCCCGCCCCCTTGACCTGTCCGTCCTCCCTGGACTGACCTATCCCCTCCCTACCCCCCCACCTACACTCACCTTTACTGGCTCCAACCCCGCCTCTTCGACTTGTCTGCCTCCTCTCCACCTATCCTCTCCTCTATCCATCCTCTATCCGCCTCCCCGTCTCTCCCTATTTATTTCAGAACCCTCTTCCCCTCCCCCATTTCTGATGAAGGGTCTAGGCCCGAAACGTCAAGTTTTCCTGCTCCTATGATGCTGCTTGACCTGCTGTGTTCATCCAGCCCCATGCTTGTTATCCCCTACCTTTTCCCTGTAATTCCCATGGCTAATCAACCTAACTTACACATCCCTGGACACTATGGGCAATTTAGCATGGCCAATCCTCTTAACCTGCACATCTTCGGACTGTGGGAGGAATCTGGAGCACCCAGAGGAAACCCACGCAGACACAAGGAGAATGTGCAAACTTCACACAGACAATGTGGAATTGAACCCAAGTCCCTGGTGCTGTCAGACAGCATTGCTAACCACTGAGCCACAGTGCTGTTTTCAGGAAGTGAAATTCCTGATGATATAAGCTTATGAAGTATATAATCAAAAGAACATATTAATTAGGAGCAAGCGTAGGCCAATTAGCCCCTAAAGCCTGCTCTACTATTCACAAAGATCATGGTTGATCTGAATGTGAACTCAACTGTATTTTTCTGGGTATAGCCAATATCCTTTTGATTTCTTTGTTAGTCAAGAAATACATATATTGATCATTTTTCAAGACACATAATCTTACAATCACCACTTCTGTTTTTGCATTGTCTATATATGGATTAGGTTATTACATGTACTTATAAACCTTACAAATTGCTCCTTTTTGCAGAGTGACACATTTGTTTCTGATAATTGCTTGTAATTCTTAGACAGCACATGAATACTTCAATGTGGTTGCCTGATTATCCTGTTTGCTGACCTCAACATGCTGGCTACCTGGAGCCGTCATAGACTATGCTTCAGATTTAGGGAAAATAGGAAATCTACACCATAGAAATCACTAGATTTTTGAGAATCTTTTCTTTGAGATCATTATGAGCAGCATTGCTTTGCACTGAGTACAAAATCCAACTTTGCATTTCTTTCTCTGCTTTGGAAGAATCATTAAAGCTTTATATCTTTAAATGATGATGACTTGTCACCAACAAAGACATATGGGAAATCCAAATAGACAACATTGAGGGTTTTCATTAAATTAGAATATCTCTTGTAGTAAACACAGTGGGGGCCTAGGCTGTTTTCCTCATCTTTTACTCCAGAGAAATTGAGGGCAATTGAAACTAATACTATTCTGTTAATTTCAGTTAACACAACACAAATCATGAATTAAACACAACACTTTTTGATGTTTTCACCTACTCATTCTCAGAGAAAAATGTGAGACCACTTCTGGATATCACAAAGAAAAAGAAAAAAATTACAGATCAATTGAATGTAGCTAAATCTGCTTGTTCATGATATATTTCTAAGCAAATCATAGCCGTATCTTGCAAATGAGATTATTATATTTTTCCATCAGTTATCAAGATAAATTGCTCGAAAATATTGACGGCTTTTATCCAGGTTAGCAGGTAACATGCAATACATTAAAATGCAGCGTATCAAGGGTGTTTGCATCTTTTCTGGTGAACAGGGGAAAAAATAGATCACATTCACTGTCAGAAAATGTCCTTTAAATACTGTAAAATGATACATTAAGGCGACTCCATACTGTCATGTAATTAGTTAATTTGGTATAGTTCAGCAATTAAAAAAAAAAACTTTGCTGGTTGGAACATATATTCCCAATGCCAAAGATGGCCCCTCAATACACAGATGGTCCTGTTTGGTAGTTTCAACAAAATGCCAGTTGCCAGTTGCCAGGTGGATGAAAGCAGCACCCATACATGTATGGATGTGATTTACATGTGCACAAGTGCAAATGAACTCCCAATGTAAAAGGATGATAATGTCACTTGGAATTTTCCATCTGTCTTTGTTTTCAACTACAAGATGCATTTATTCCCATCAAATGATACAGAACAGATCTTATAAATACTCAAGATAACAAGCATGGGGCTGGATGAACACAGCAGGTCAAGCAGCATCATAGGAGCAGGAAAATTTGACGTTTCGGGCCTAAACCCTTCATCAGAAATGGGGGAGGGGAAGAGGGTTCTGAAATAAATAGGGAGAGAGGGGGAGGCGGATAGAGGATGGATAGAGGAGAGGATAGGTGGAGAGGAGGCAGACAAGTCGAAGAGGCGGGGATGGAGCCAGTAAAGGTGAGTGTAGGTAGGGGGGTAGGGAGGAGATAGGTCAGTCCAGGGAGGACGGACAGGTCAAGGGGGCGGGATGATGTTAGTAGATAGGAGATGGGGGTGTGGCTTGAGGTGAGAGGAAAAACAGGTTAGGGAGGTGGAGATGAGCTGGGCTGGTTTTGGGATGCGGTTGGGGGAGGGGAGATTTTGAAACTTGTGAAATCCACATTGATGCCATTGGGCTGCAGGGTTCCCGCGGACAAGGGAGGGGCAGTCGTAGTATGGCGCACTGACCTCTACATTGCTGAGGCCAGACGCCAACTCTCTGACACCTCCTCCTACCGCCCCCTGAATCATGACCCCACCCCCGAGCACCAAACCATCATCTCCCAAACCATCCACAACCTCATCACCTCAGGCGACCTCCCACCCACCGCCTCCAACCTCATCGTTCCCCAACCCCGCACCGCCCGCTTCTATCTCCTCCCCAAAATCCACAAACCTGAATGCCCTGGTCGACCCATTGTCTCCGCCTGCTCCTGCCCCACCGAACTCATCTCCACCTACCTAGACTCCATTTTCACCCCCTTGGTCCAGGAACTCCCTACCTACGTCCGTGACACCACCCATGCCCTCCACCTCCTCCAGAACTTCCAATTCCCAGGTCCCCAACACCTCATTTTTACTATGGACGTCCAGTCCCTATATACCTGTATTCCCCATGCTGATGGCCTAAAGGCCCTCCGCTTCTTCCTGTCCCGCAGAACGGACCAATCCCCCTCCACCGACACCCTCATCCGCCTAGCCGAACTCGTCCTCACCCTCAACAACTTTTCTTTCAATTCCTCCCACTTCCTACAAACAAAGGGTGTGGCCATGGGTACCCGCATGGGTCCAAGCTATGCCTGCCTCTTCGTAGGTTATGTGGAACAATCCCTCTTCCGTACCTACACTGGCCCTAAACCCCACCTCTTCCTCCGTTACATTGATGACTGCATCGGCGCCGCCTCGTGCTCCCACGAGGAGCTCGAACAGTTCATCCAATTCACCAACACTTTCCACCCCAACCTGAAGTTCACCTGGACCATCTCTAACACTTCTCTCTCCTTCCTGGACCTCTCTGTCTCCATCTCGGGCAACCACCTAGAGACAGATGTCCATTTCAAGCCCACTGACTCCCACAGCTACCTGGAATACACCTCCTCCCACCCACCCTCCTGCAAAAATGCCATCCCCTATTCCCAATTCCTTCGCCTCCGCCGCATCTGCTCCCAGGATGAGACATTCCAATCCCGCACATCTCAAATGTCCTCATTCTTCAAGGACCGCAACTTCCCCCCCACAGTGGTCGAGAACGCCCTCGACCGTGTCTCCCGCATTTCCCGGAACACATCCCTCACGCCCCGTCCCCGCAACAATAATCAAAAAAGAATCCCCCTCGTCCTCACATACCACCCCACCAACCTCCGGATCCAACGCATCATCCTCCGACACTTCCGCCATCT
>JAHRHZ010000021.1:27529105-27549213 GCA_024137785.1 Ginglymostoma cirratum | reverse complement strand
CCACCTATCCTCTCCTCTATCCATCTTCTATCCGCCTCCCCCCTCTCTCCCTATTTATTTCAGAACCCTCTTCCCCTCCCCCATTTCTGATGAAGGGTTTAGGCCCGAAACGTCAAGTTTTCCTGCTCCTATGATGCTGCTTGACCTGCTGTGTTCATCCAGCCCCATGCTTGTTATCTCGGATTCTCCAGCATCTGCAGTACCTTTTATCTCTTATAAATACTCAAGTCCAGTTTTGAAGGATACAAACAATATTTTAACTGAAATATCGATATCAATGTCTTCCTGCCTGGTGAAATTTAAGTGAGACAATGTTAGATTGCAAACACAAGCAAATCTTCTCAATGCAAATGAAAGAAAAACATTGAATTTTATCATGCATTAAAAACAACCAATCTCTTTTTCCTCTCCTTGTACATTGTCCCATACATTCTTGGCATTGGATAGATCTCGGTCTTTATTTCTGGCTTCTAACAAGGAGCTGAAGCTCATGTATCTTTTTCTGTCATATTCTGTGAACATATAGAGAGCACCATCTTTCTGACAGTTCCACAGATTCACTCCATCTATTGTCAAGTGAGTGTACTGGACACGAGAAAGGCTTATGTCCCATCCCCAAGACATCCTGGTAAATGTTCCTTACAATAATATCTTAGGCTCAACTGTCTTCAGCTGCTTCATCCTAGATCAGAAAGTCAGAAAATATGATCTTCACTGACAATTGCACAGTGTTTAGTTCCATTTGCAACTCTTCACATAATAAGCAATCCATGCTTGCATGTAATGAGACCTGGGCACTTTTCCAGTTTGGGCTGTGAAGTTGCAGCTAACATAATATGCCACACCCCTTGTCAAGGCCTCCTGAGGATGAGATTATTGATCTCCAACAACTAATAACCATCTTCCTTTATGCCTATATGACCACACCTGTCAGGCAGACTCCAGTGTTGTAATTATGCTGGAACAGCTTCAGTACAGCACAGTTAATTTCAGTGCACAAGCCTTAATTAGGAAGGGCGAAATGTTATTGAGGCCCATAGCCTTTGTTGTGTCCAGTACACTCAGCCAGGCAATGAGCATTTCCAAATAAAAGGGTCTAAACACCATCACCGGCCCCCTCCAAAACCACCACCACCACAACCACCATCCACCTAGCCAAAATTTATCATCACAGCCATCAGCTCATTGGGGATCTCCATCAAACATAAACATTTCTGGACTATTCATTATGCACAGGTCAGGAGTATGATGAACTTGTTTGGATGAGTGCAGCTCAAACAACACTCAAGAAGCTCAACATCATCCACGACAAAACAACCCACTTGATCGATCACCAATAGTACACATCTGCCAGATGTAGTGCGGCAACTTGGCAAGACTGCACCATCCAAACTTATGATCTCGACGCTCAAAAGTAGCTGACATATGGAAACTCTACTACCTGCCAGATTCACCTCCAGGACACACACATTTTAGAAATATCAGTATTCAGTCATCATTGCAGGGTCAAAATCCTGGAAGGAACTCCTTAACCGTATTATTGGGAATACACACACCACATGAACTATAACAATTCAAGAAGGATCACTACTACCACATTCATATGGTTAATAGATGCTGAACTTGCCAGTAAATACTCCAATCATGTGAAACGAATTTTTTAAGAGGTTATGTACTTCGAAGTTGTTGGCATGTTAGGAAGGTAAGATCTGGCTAGAGGACAATGTTGACTCTCCTTCTGTAAATTTGTCTGTAATTTTGTCATTCCTTATTTTTGGAAGAAACCAGCAACAAGACAAAACAAAACATTAGTGGCCAATAACTTCTCTCCAGCTTCTGAAAATCAAAATTAACTTTTCCTGCAATGCTGTTCTTCAATGATAGTTGAAATCATCAGCTACAGAATGATAATAAATATAAGTGGAACGGTTTTCTATTTGAATTATAGTTGATTTATAGTATAATTTAAGTTCACTAATTTCAATCAATGGTTATCGAAGAACTTTGAATGAATGAACTTTGATGAATGAAACATTTGCAAATCAAGCTTTTTTACACAATTTTGAAGACATTTCATCCATTTTGTTGTTTAAGGGACAACATTAGTAATACCAGGTGCAGCAAAATCTATACCAACTACATACAGTGCTGTGGAATCAATAACAGGGCTGCACTTGTGAGGTGAATCAATATCATATCAGCAATGCACATTACATCAGAAGCAAAACCAGAGATTTATTTCAACTAAAGTCAAAATTACATGAGACATGCAGTATTTACCTAGAGAAATCAAGTGGAGCCCATGTCATTTTTGTTGCTGGCTTAATTTGAACCACACCACCAGACTTCATGAATTTCCTCTCCCTTAAAACAGTTTGCTGACTGTGGAAAGTGGAAAGTTTGGCAGAGCAACTGTTAACTTTTTTTATTCATTCACAGGACGTGGGCATCACTGGTTGGACATAGTTGCCCTTGAGAAAATGATGGTGAACTGCCTTCTTGACCTATTGCAGTCCAAGTGCAGTAGGTAGACCCACAATGTCATTAGGATTGGAATTTCTGGGTTTTGGTCAAGCAGCACTGAAGGAATGGTGATATATTTCCAAGTCAGGGATGTAAATGGCTTGAGGGAGCCTTGCAGGTGGTAGTGCTCCCTATGTATTTGCTGCCGTTATCCTTCTATATAGTAGCAGTTGTGCGTTTAGATGGTCCTGTTTACCTTGTGAATTTCTGTATTGCATCTGATAGATAGTTTACACTTCTACTACAGAATGTTAGTGGTGGAGGGACTGAATATTTGTGAATGTGGTGCGAATCAAGCGGGCTGCTTTATCCTGGACAGTGTCAAGCTTTTTGCATGTTGGTGGAACCACACCCATCCAGGAAAGTGGGGAGTATCCCATTACACTCCTGATAGACCTTGTGGACAAACTTTGGGGAGTCAGAAGATGAGTTACTCACTGTATGATTCCTAGCTTCTGACCTGCTCTTGTAGCCACAGGTTTTATGTGGCCAGTCCAGTTCAAAATCTAATGTTGATTGTGGAGGGTTTCAACAATGGTGATACCATTGAATATCAAGGGGCTTGCTTAGATTGTCTCTTACTGGAGATGGACATTGCCCAGCATTTGTACGACCAAGAACACCACCTGAGGAATTTCTGCAGAGATGCCCTGAAGCTGAGATGACTGACATCCAATCACCAGAATCATCATCTTGGTGTCAGGTATGAATCCATCAGCAGAGTTTGTCCTGAATTCCCATTGATTCCAGTTTAACTGAAGCTTCTTGAGGCCACACTCAGTCAAATATGACTTTGACATCAAGGTCAATTATTCTCACTTCCTTTCTGCATCATTGGACCTGAAACATTAACTCTATTTTCTCTCCACAGATGCTGCCTGAACCTGCAGAGTTGCTCCAGTATTTTCTATTTTTGTTTAGTTCTATTGTGTTGTCTGCGATGTGGGGAATGATAATGATTCACTGTACATTATTTGAATTGTGAGATTAATGCTGTTGTCTGAACTGTGTGGATTATTAATGCTGTGCATTGTCTGAACTATGGGCATAATTAACAATGTGCATTGTACAAACAGTTAGGAGTGTGTTGGGTGGAATTTGAATGTTGCATATTCTCCATGCTTTAGCCTGAATGTCAGTGACTGGAACATACTCCACATTCCAGTTACAATGCTGGGTGTAGGCACCCAACTACGCCTTCCAATTCCCCAATGTCTACATACATGGACATTTTCCACACGTTCAAGGTACTAAGGTAGTTAATCCAGTGTTGAGAAATCTGTTCCTACTCCTATCACAAGACAGTGTAACTGAAAAAATCCAGAAGGTCCCCTGAAAAAGGTAGTCATTCTCCTTACTGTAGTACTCTTGACTTCAATTTGTATCCAATTAGCAGATAAAGCTTGATGTTCAAATTCACTGCTATAATACTATTCGTAATATTCTATAATCAGCATTTTCTTGTACATTTATGAGGGTAAATTAAAGCAAGTGTAAGGACTGTGTCTTTATTTTGCTTTTTCTTAACTTGAACTGAAATGAGAAGAGCTGTTTCAATCAAGGGTGAAAGGGTGGCTATTTGTTTCGAAAGCAAGAAATCTGACACTATCGTTAAGCATTTTGTAAACATGTTTGAATTAGCAGTAATTGAAATTGGAGGTGCGGATAATTTGAAACTGAGAGGGTATATGGATGCAGTATTGTTGGCAACAAAAAATTGATTGGTCTATGGACTAGTCAGCATTTATTGATGGCATATACACTTTTTGCTGCCAACAACTGTGTGATTGGTTATCAGGTAACTGAACAGCTTGGAGCTGTGAACAAGTTACAGACAGAGAGAAGCATTCAGCTCTCTCCCAGATCAAGAACAACCTCTCCGTACTTTGCAATCAAAATGATTTTAATCCTGAAGAAAACCAGTTTATTTTTCCTGAGACCTATTTTTAACCAATAACTCAGAGACTTGTTATAATAGAACCAACCATTTGTGTGTCTTACCAAATAATGGAAGCATCCAGGGAAAGATGACTGAAGAAATATGCTGACCAGTAGAAGAGTTAGCATAATGACTCAATAATAAAACCTGGAAACAAAGACTACTGAACTGTCTTCCCAGTTTTCCCCGTTGCCCAATTACATATTTTACCCTGTTTGCTTGTGTGTGTGCACAAGGGGAGTTTTACAAGGGGATTAGGGTTTTAACTAGTAATGTTATATACTAATGGTTTACAAGGTGATATAAATATGTAAAAACAGGCCTAGAAATAAAATACAAATTTTGACTTTGCAGCTTCTTTTATAGTTATAGAAGATGAAATTTAGTTGGGAACTATTTTCTCCAGAGTTCAAAAGGCAAACATTATAAAGTACCTTTTTTATATAATCAAATCAAAAGTTTGTTGTACAAAAGTATATTTGCTACTTAAGAATATAGTTTATACTTATTTAAATTAATTTTGTGCAGAAAAAGTGTTATCTGAGATGAACAGAAACCTGGATTGCATGGTTCTATAAAGAGGTCTGCTTTTAATATGCTAGTCTCAATGAAGCACATAAACTGAACTATAATTTTCTTTGCACAACGGATAAAATTGACCTCTATATTATGTACGAATTCACATTTTAATATTTTCAGGGATTATTACCGCCCCATTTAAGGTATAATTAACTATCTTAATTTCTTAGTTTAAAATGTATACAGAGGTTAATCAAATAGCTTTGCTAACCGATTAATCCTGGTTAATCCTCAATGTCATCAACGTGAAATGTTATTTCTATTTCTCTCCCCACAAATAATCACAGACTTGCTGAATATTCCCATAATTTTCTCCAGTTCAGATTTCCAGCAACAGTAGTATTTTGCTTTTGGAATCCTGGATAATGTCTGTTTTGGGACACTAGGTACATTTATGAGCAGAGGTGGAAATCTGTAATTGAAAAGCTTTCAATAACCAGCACGGGATAAAAATCCTGAAACTCCCTCTCTAATGGCATTGTGGGTCTACCTACAGCATATGGACTGCAGTGGTTCAAAAAGGCAGCTCATCACCACCTTCTCAAGAGCAACTAGAGAGGGACAATAAATGCCAGTCTGGCTAGATGCACCCACCACCCACAAGTGAATAAAAAAAAACTACGTCGCCTGGTTATTGGCCTAAGGTCAAATGTTTATCTCCCATCTACCCTTTATTGGGCTTCAAACTAGATAGTTGCAGTGGGGTGTTCCAACAAAGGGAAGTACAAAAAGTCAAAACCTCATCCAGACCTTTAGTAAGTGCCTCATTTGCAAATTTCAACATTGAGCTACTTTTGCTTTCTGCTCCACTATGGGCAGCCAAAATGTTGCTGACAGTTTTGAAATAAAAACAGAAGATACTGGAAGTATTAGAGTCCTGATGAAAAGTTGTTGACCTAAAAGCTAATCGTTTCACCCATCACAGAAGCAACTTAACCAGCTAAGTACTTCCAGTGTTTTGTTTCTATTATGTGCATATATTTGTTCAGTCACAATACTCCTGCGCTCTGGAAATCTTTGCCGTTCTGTTCTATTGTCTCCCTCTTGTTTCCAAAAATCATTTTCATGAACAATCACTTTGGCGCCCTAACAATTCTTCCACCTAGTCGGCATTTAGGATGCCCCTTAATTCAGACCCAAGAGTAAAGGACTGTGGGTTTATGCTCATTAACAAGCAAGTGTTGAGTCAACAGAACTGTCAACAGAACACAACACCTCAACAGAACAGTTACAATTAGATATTTCCTTCCGGAAAGATATTCGGAGAAACTGACATATTAATCCAAGTGACTAACATATGGTCAAAATATCTGTAGATTGTTTCCTTTGATTACATACAATGTGGAAATATTAACAGATTTTTACCAAAACAAAAACAAACTCTATGGTAGAGTAAGGAAATGGTATTGCTTCACTTTGTCTCTGTGGGTTTTGGAAGAATGGCAGTCAGAGCACGCACTGTAAATTGAATCAACATATGCTCTTGTGACCCCTGCAGTTCAGATGTACACTGGCAATTACAGCATCAATTTCAAGAAAGAACGGATGGGGAGAAAAAGATAATTAGCAACTTGCATTTAGACAGCACTTTTACAACAGCCCATCATGCCTCATGCATGTGATTTGACAAAAATTGACAACTTCAATTACCCACACAGAAGGGAATGAACATTATTAAAATCTTAAAAATAACTGTAGTCATTTAAGATACTACACAATCAAATAAACAACTTCATTGTTCAAATGTTATATTCCATTCCTTTTCTCTGGATCTAATCCTTTGGTACTGCAAAGCAAGCTCTAAAGTAGTGCATTAAAGCAAAATTGTGATCATAGATCACAGATCATGTATAGTAGTTTAGGGAGAGATAAGCAGATCCATAAATAAAATGGATAACTTGAAGTTACTGGATCTTTACAGCAAAAAGTGAAGCAAATATGGTGTTTATTGATTGATTTTATACGGAATTATAGAACAAAAAGTAAAAATATGATAGCACTGTAACAAAACTGCATCTACATAACAAAAATAAATTCTTAAACAGTAAAATAATGTGCACGCGAACAAGGAAAATGTATATAAATGTCAAAATAATATAGGATGAGATAGAACCGAAATCAATTCATCACAACAGAAAATATATAATGCAAAGATGCATCTTGTTTTGACTTATTCCATGCAAATAAGTGCAATTAGAAAGATTTTAGAAAACTACTAGAAATAAAATTTATTTTGACAGTTTGTACAAACGATACACACAGCAGGTGGCTTTAAAAGAATGCCTCCATTTTCATTTGCAATCCATTGTGATGCGCAACATAACGTTTTCATACTGAACTCAGTAACAACCATGTGTCGTTGCATATGAATTAAGAAACCTCCACAGTTACGATTGTGGCAGATAAGGAAATTCTGGCAACTAGTGGGATTTTCTTCAATTCCTTAGTTAAAAGCCTAAGTTTAGTATAGACCACCTTAAACTGAATAGTAACAATTTAACTTGGCTCGCAACTACTAAATTAATTGCTTTGTTGGACGCCATAATTTGGCAAAAAAACCCACCCTAATCTTAAACAAAATGCCAATACCATTGGTGAAGAATGTATCTAAGTACTAAAGTAGCAAAGTTTTAGAATATCAGCAAACCTTTCAACTGATGAACCAAAGGTTGAAGTAATTTTCACTGGGGCAATTAAGGTTGATGATATGTCATAGCTTGCCTTGGTCTGTATAAACACTACTGCAATCCTCAAGCTTGTCTTAGATGTGATGATACTGTATAAAGAAGGTCAATTGAGAGCAAGTAACAACATTAAATTGGACTATCAAATTTAAGGAATATTCTGCAGTCTAGGCTTTTGAACATTTCTTTTTCAAATAAAACTTTCATAAAGTACATTTTCTGAAAACAAAACTCTATTGTTTAGCATGCACAACATTTGGTTGCCACATTCCCTTTTTCTGCTCTGGTGGTAATATTTTAACTAATATGCATTATTTTCCATTTTAATTTGTGTCAAAATATTTGTCACGCTTGTCAATTTGAACTCTGTGCACTACAGAGAGCTGTAACGGTCACCATCTCATTGCAGTAATTGTTTGTGTATACTTTGCGAAACCACGTAAGAAATATTGCAATATGTAACAACACATATATACAGCTTAAAAAAAATGGTATTAAGCCCTGATGAACCCTGAAATCTGTTGAGTTTAAGAAATGCAAGCTTGGGATAAATCAGTAACTTTTCAGCAACTGTAGCCCATTAACCTTCATACAGACAGTTACACCAAAATCTTTGGAAGGATTCCTGTAAGTGCAATACAAAGTCCTAAGTATTTGACATGTAAAGACAATGTCATGACTTCACAAGTTTGAACCCTTGTCCTGTATCCAGGACTGTGGGTGGGAACCACCTCATCTTCAACCTTTTGAAACATCTAAAGCAAACATTACACATCCAGAACAGGTTCAGCCTCCCACACCAGTCTGCCAAGTGAATCAGAGGATAAGTAATACGAGGGAAGTAAATCATCCAATGCTTGGCAACATCATTTCCTGTTGGTAAGTGAAGGGTGTAATCACTCCATGATTTTGATATACCATAATCAGCCATTATTGTTCTTCCTTTATCTGACCAGCTAATGTTGTTGTCAAGGTTGCAATTATATTCCACCCAGTCTTTAGTAAAGTCACCTAGTTGAGGAGGATCCGCTTCTTCAATATTGACTTCTTTGGCCAGTTTTGCACCTTGCACAGCAATGAAAGTTTCACTGAGCCTTCTTACATCTTTAATCCATGGAAGTGCATTCTCAGAGTCTAAAACAATTATCAGGCGAGAGCAGAAATCAGCATTCTTCTCTTTCCACCACTCCACGATTGTCTCCAATCTCAAAGTTTCTCCTCCTGACAAAAACAATCAGAAGTGTAAGTTACCTATTCTGAAACATTAGGTTCAACTATTCCTGCTATAGCTTATTTGGATACGTTATTTAATGGTACACAAGGTATAATATTTCACACGGAAACAGTAATCCAAATGGAAGGTCAAAATCAGAAGTCACTTCACCTGAAAAAGCAGCAGCACTGGCATCATGTGACTTCTGACTTTGTCCATCACGGTCCAACACCAGCATCTCTACATAAATGGAAAGTATAATTCTTTGCTAACAGGCTATAGCTGTTTCATTTATTGTTACAGGTATCCATGGGACATGCTTCACTTAATAATGAATTTCAATCACTGAATTTTATCCTGTGATTTAATACTTGACATCAGGTTGTAGTGACTAGGCCCTAATGTTTGACATAAATAACATCTCTAAAATATTTCAGAGTTGCAGTAAAGTTTTGGGATGCTAACAATACAAGTCTGCAATAATCATTTGGTGAATTTCAGGTAGATATTCTGTTTGCAGATATCCATAATACTTTTTAGACTCGGAGATTTTACTAAAACACAAACAGGTTTATCAGTGAACAGATGTATGTGTGACAAGTTGACTATTGATTTGCAATAATGCACCAATACTTTACTTATTTTTGAGGAAATGTCTTAAAATTCAAGCTTTGTGGCAACATGTCTGTTTAAAGCCAGCAGTTCACAGTCTGTTCATGAAAAATGCAGCCCAAAAATTGGAACTTCTCTGATATGTGGGGACTAGAACTCAGTGAAATAGTTTAGCATTTCAGAAAGAGAAAGGAATTGATTCTTTTGATAAAACACATTCTCCCTCTCACCTAAAAAAAAGTCCCAGACTTCTTAGAGATCTTTGCATCCATCAGTTTAGTTGAGGAATTAACATTACTTATTAATCATTAACTTACACACGAATCACACAAAACATATGTAAATGCATTTCATAGCTTTTTTGGACCTGGCAACTAGAACCAAGTATTGCATTCCAAACTGTGGCACAAAGGATTTGATAAAGTAAACCATGGGTAAGGAATAGTATGTGTGTTGTGCCTGAAGGCAGGTTAGTAACTCATCGTCTGCTGGGGTTTCATCCTCAGCCATTTTTTGACATTCTTGTGTCAATAGTGGTTTATTACTGTGTCCCACTCTCAGGGAGGCAAACCCAAGATAAAGGCCAAGCTGCATTTGTTTCAGATTATAAGAAGTCATTGATATGTTTCATACACAGACTGACTCACAAGACAGGTTAAATGGAAAAGTCAACAGGAAAGGTGATGCATGGAAGAGTATAAACTGATAGCACACCCTGTGATTGGCTTTGGTGTTATTTTATTTTACAAACATTTATATATAACTTGGAAGTTAAAAATATCACTGTCATAATGAACAGGCTTATTGACATAGGTTTTATAATGTTTTCCTTACAATACTCTTCTGGTCCAGGACAAGTTTGACTAAACAAAATAAATATCTCTTTTGTCCTTCTCTTCAACAGCCTTTCATCTGGTGGATATCAATTCTGTGATAAACAATGCCTGATATGACTCAGAAGCTGCAATTTAGCATAGCAATATCTACTACACTGACTGCACTGAGAAGGTTCAGGATTCATTGGAAGATAGTAAGAAGTGCCTATGCTGGAGTCAGAGATAACAGAGTGTGGAGCTGGAGGAACACAGCAGGCCAGGCAGCATCAGAGGAACAGGAATGCTGACATTTCGGGTCAGGGCCGCTCTTCAGAAATGTTTTCTGAAGAAGGGTCCCAACTCGAAACGTCAACTTTCCTGCTCCTCTGATGCTGCCTGGCCTGCTGCGTTCTTCCAGCTCCACACTCTTATCTCAGGATTCATTGGCCTTGTTTTCTCTGGAGCTTACTCCCAAGGGGCTCTGCTTTCAGTTTCTCCTTGGCTCTTCCACTGACCCTCCTAAACAGTCAGCCTCCAGAACTCTGGGCTGTTAGTGACTTTCACAGGTGCCAGTGTCCACTGTCCTTATATTTCCCTGCAGTAATGACCAAGGGACCAGTTCATTGTACAGAAGGTCTTTAGGTTTATGGTTGGCATTTGATCGATGACTGTGGCTGAACCAATATTAATTTTGTTACTTTAGTAATGTGTGCATGCTGATGGAATTAACATGGTCCAAGAAAACTGAGCTGCTGAATGTGTCTTGCCAAGGGATGTCAAGAATGTATCTGAGACAGTACAGATGGAAACTGGTCAGCCTTCTTTCCTGCTTAACATATGTTATCCAGGTGTCACCGCTGGAGTGGAGTATGCTGAGGATGCAGGTTTGATAGACTCACAGTTTGCTGTTCCCAATCAAGTTTCTCTTTTACAACTCTCTTTTACTCAGCTTGGAGGTAACAGCTTTAATTTTGTGATGGATGTACTGGCTTTAGCAATCCTAAGTAATGGTGGTATGGCAACCTCATGGATCATGACATTTGTGTTTCTACTGCAGAAGCTGAAACGGAACACAAAGGTTTGGGAGAGATTGCCCATTTGTCAATGAAGGCATCTCTCAGTACGAAATGCTTATATGGTGTCATCACCCTTGAACATCGCGCTGAAGAGGCTTTGGAGTGTTGGGTTGCGGGGGCAACTGGAATATATGTAGACACTCACTATGGATGAACTAAAGACATATAACAGCAACATAAGAGAAGGAAATGCGAAAGAATGTTGATGCCAACAACGCAACCCTGTCTGACCCCACTGCAGATCTAATCGGTTCGGTCTCCTTCTTCACTTCAACACTTCTATCAGTCTGTTTCTGATGTTGCACCATCAGAGCTGGCCTTATACACACTTTGTCCTTGAAAGAAGGAATCACATAGGATAGATTTGTATCATAGTCAATTTTCTTCAGCAGTTTAAATGGACTACTCCTACTCACACTTTCTAATGCCTTGGTGAGGTTGATGAAGGTAAAATTTTGCTGCAAAGAGAGGCATGTTTCCAAAGCTTTATATCTTGCACTCGTTGGGACAAGAATGACAATTTTTTTAAAAAATGGCAGCATTTCATCCCACTGGGGGAAAGGGTCTGACTGGTCTGTAAGCTGACTTGCATTGGTTGAGGCGTTAGCATTGTGATGATACTACAGCTTTAAGAGGTGCATTTTGTCCTGGTTTTTCTTTTATGAAGGTTGAGACAGAGATGTGAATGATCTGCTCAAAGCCTATAAAGTAAACAGCTTGTCAGGCCTTGGTTTTTTATAAAGTTGGAACAATAAAAGCACACTGAATGTTTGGGGTCAAGACCCCACAAAACCAGGATTTTTAAGTTTTAGCTTTCTGTAGTTGCTGGGGTCTTGAAGCTGGATGTGGAAGATCTTTCTCTCTCTGTTACAGCTAAAATCTGGAGGTCTCTTCCTCCTGCTGGAATTGCATGTGAGACAATGGACTTTACTGAACTTGCCTTTGCCAAGGGTATGTTTATGGAATGTTACTATATTGGAACAGTTAATTAGTTGTAGTATACACACACACACACATTTTATATATAAGATATATAGTTAAGCATTTCATTAAGAATTACAGTTAAGCCAATTCTTTTATTTTGTCTCCATTTTAACTATTGTGAAAAAATAAAATTTGTTTTCCTTAAAATCAATAGTTTGATCAACTGAATTGCATCTGGAACGTAACGCCTTATACTTACCTTTAAAATAAGAAAACATTAGGGTCTAGGCTACTTTCTTCACATATTTTGAGGGGGTTTAGTTTGGTCCATAACACACTGAGTTAAGGTAGCTCTGCTTGTACCACAATAATCCAAAAGAATCTGGACAAACAAGTTCAATGGGCAGAGAGGAAGTAATCAGAATTTAAACTGAATAATTGCAGTCATGGGATTAGTTGGACAAATCATAAATGTGGAGTAGTGAAGGTTGCCATGCAAGATTAACAATTCCTATACTACCATGCCAAATTCAAGTTATCCACAGCTGTTAAAAAGTCCTACTGCAAAACAAAATGCTTGTATACCATAAGTAAACCTCAGATGAAGACAGCAAAAAATAATGGCACCATGTGATTTTCCTTCTCTCAAGAGTGCCACAAATATGAAACTTCTTTCAGTCAGGTAGGAAAGTTGGTCATCACCCAGAAACTCTCAATAATCATTAATCCCTGTCAAGAGCAACTCCCAGGAATAAGTATTTGACAGAGTTAATTGCAGAAGCAGTAATTTTACACTTGAGACAGAAAATACACTATGAATTCAGCATTTTGTTTGTGGACCTTTGCTGCTAGCTTGCAACTTCACCTTCTGGGTAAACCTACAACAGTGGTACAGATACAGAAGCTGCATTTTAAAGGAACTGATCATTCAAATTCACATTTCAACATGTCGAATCAGAGGGTGGCTGAGAGTCATCACAGCAGAATTCTAGGAGACATTGCCACAGTCATCACAACTGTGCAGCAGGTCAGAGAGAACCTGGTGTCAAGGTTGGTTAAACCTGAAACACTACATTGGTGTTTCCCACCCTCCCCACTCCTCTGACCAAAATAAAGGGACTCTGTGAGGTGTACAAGGGAGCAGCATTAAGAGACTGAGCCAGTTTTAGATTGGAAGTGCTCAGGCCTTTGTTCGAGTGGTTTTGGAGAGAGTAGGCCACGCAGGGGTGCTCTTTCACTCTACTTTCTGGACTGAAGGCAGTGAGGTTGGCAGTTAGGGCAGTGGCATGCTTCTCTTGCAGGACGTGGGAGATCAGGGAGACTTCCAGTGTCTCTGCTGGCTACAGCTGTGAGAAGTGCACCTGGCTGCAGCTCCTGACAGACTGTGTTAGGGAACTGGAGCTGGATGCACTCAGGATCATCCGGGGTGCAGAGAACATCATTGATAAGAGCTACAGTGAAGTGGTCACTTCTAAGTTGCAGGCTGCAGGTAGCTGGGTGATCATCAGAAGAGGCAAAGGAGGAAGGCAGATAGTGCAGAGTTGCCAAGTGGCCATTCCCCTCAATAACAGGTATACTGCTTTGGGTCCTGTTGTGGGGGATGACCTTTCAGGGGCTAGCAGCAGCAATCAGGTCAGTGGCACTGTGACCGGCTCAGAGGGAAGGGGGTACAGTCAGACAGAGCGATACTCATAGGAGACTCAGTCTTGACGGGGACCGACAGGAGATTCTATGGCCGCAGAAGAGACACCAGGATGGTGTGTTGCCACCTGGGTGCCAGGTCAAGGATGTCTCTCAGCTGTTACAGAACATTCTGCAGGGGGAGGGTGAACAGCCAGAGGTCATTGTGCACATCAGTACAAATGACATCGGTAGACAAAGGAATGGGGTCCTGCAAAATTAATATAGGGAGTTAGTTAAAAGTTTAAAAAAAAGGACCTCAAGGGTAGTGATCTCCGGATTACTCCCAGTGCCACACGCCAGAGAGGACAGAAATAGAAAGATAGGCCAAATGAATACATGACCGAGGAGCTGGTGTAGGGGGCAGGGTTTTCAGTTTTTAGATCATTGGGATCGCTTCTGGGGTAGAGGTGACCTGTACAAGAGGGACGGGTTGCACTTGCACCGGAGGAAGTCCGATATCCTTGTGGGGAGATTTGCGAATGGCACCCTGGAGGGTTTAAACTCGTTCAGCAGAGGGGGTGGGACTCTGAATAAGAGAGGGGCCATTGAGACGTCAGGAAAAAACACATTAGCCATCCAGAGCGAGTTTACTATTCAGGATAGTCAGGGGCACAGTAAAGAGAGGGAAAAGACTTCTGGTTTAAAGTGCATTTATTTCAACGCATGAGCCTGACTGGCAAGGCAGATGAGCTCCGAGCATGGATTGGGTCTGGGGACTGGGATATTATAGCCACAACAGAAATATGGCTGGGAGAAGGGCAGGACAGGCAGCTCAATGTTCCAGAATACAGAAGCTATAGGCACGACAGAAGTACAAGTAAGCAAGGAGGAGGAGTTGCCCTTATGATAAGGGAAGACATAACAACAGTGCTCAGAGAGGATATTCTTAAGGGGTCATCAAATGAGGCCATATGGGTAGAACTTGGAAACAAGAAGGGGATGGTGACTCTACTGCGACTGTACTATTGACCCCCAAATAGCCAACGGGTACTAGAGGAGTAGATGCATAGGAAGATTGCAGATACCTGTAGGAATAATGTGTTCATCCAGCCCCATGCTTGTTATCTCGGATTCTCCAGCATCTGCAGTACCTTTTTATCTC
Source organism: Ginglymostoma cirratum (assembly GCA_024137785.1). Lineage (NCBI taxonomy): Eukaryota > Metazoa > Chordata > Chondrichthyes > Orectolobiformes > Ginglymostomatidae > Ginglymostoma > Ginglymostoma cirratum. The sequence goes on along the minus strand of JAHRHZ010000021.1, from coordinate 27,534,063 downwards.
TGGAATAATGGAGTACTTTTGGTTGGAGATCTTAATTTCCCCCGTATTGACTGGGCCACCCAGAGTGTAAAAGGCCCGGACAGGGTAGATTTTGTCAAATGTGTCCAAGAAAGTTTTCTAAATCTATAATGTAGAGGGGCTTATTCAGTACGGTGCAAAACTGGACCTCCTCTTAGGAAACGAGGTCAGGCAAATGACTGAAGTGTCAGTCGGAGAGCACTTTGGGTCCAGTGACCATAACTCTCTCAGTTTTAACATAATTACGGAGAAAGATGGGACAGGTCCACAGGTTAAGGTGCTAAACTGAAGAACGGTCAATTTTGGAGCCCTTAAGCAGGATTTAGCAGAGGTCGATTGGGTGAGTCTATTTGAAGGAAATGGAACGACTGGCAAATGGAAGGCTTTTTAAAGTGTGATATCAAGAGTCCAGGGACAGTATGTCCCTGTTAGGGTGAAGGGAAAAGTTGGCAGGTTTAAGGATTCCTGGCTGATGAGGGATATTGAGGCTCTGGTCAGGAAAAGGAAGAAGGCACAAGGCACAAAGGGTTTAAGCTATCGGGCTCAAGTGATTCCCTAAATGATTTTAAAAAGTGTAGGAACACACTTAAGAGGGAAGTCAGAAGAGGAAAAAGAGGGTATGAGATTGACCTGGCAGATAAGGTTAAAGATAATCCCAAGAGGTTTTATAGCTATATTAAGAGCAAAAGGGTGGCTAGGGAAAGAATAGGTCCCTTTAAAGATCAGCATGGCCATCTGTGTGTGGAGCCACAGGAGATGGGGGAAGACTTTTAATGAATATTTCTCCTCAGTGTTTACATTATCAGAGAAGAGGTGGTCGCAGCCTTAAAGTGCATTAAGGTGGATAAATCCCCTGAGCCTGATCAAATCCATCTTCGAATGTTGTGGCAGGCTAGGGAAGAAATTGCAGAGGCCCTTGCAGAGATTTTTGCTTCATCTTTAGCGATGAAGTAGTTCTGGAAGACTGGAAGTTGGCTAATGTTGTCCCATTAGCAAAGACAAACCAGGGAACTACAGGCCAGTGAGCCTAACATCAGTGTTGGGCAAGTTATTGGAGAGGATACGGAGGGTTAGGACATTTGGATAGTCAAGGTCTGATTAGGGATAGTCAGCATGGATTTGTGCACAGGCAGTCACGTCTGACAAATTTTAGAGTTTTCCGAAGGGGTAACCAAGAAGATGGATGATGGTAGGGCGGCAGATGTTGTCTATATGGACTTTAGTAAGGCCTTTGACAAGGATGCGCACAACAGGCTAGTCATGAAAGTTATGTCACATGGAAACCAGGGAAAGCTAGCTAATTGGATTCAAAATTGGCTCAATGGTAGGAAGCAGAGGGTGATGGTTGAAGGCTGTTCCTCAGACTGGAGGCCTGTGACTAGGGTGTGCTACAGGGATCGGTGTTGGGACCTTTGTTATTTGTTATTTACATAAATGATCTGGACGTGAATGCACAAGGCATGATTAATAAGTTTGTGGATAATACAAAATTAGGAGGTATCGTCGATAGCGAAGAAAGCTATCAAAAATTAGAAGAAACTTGATCAGATGGGGAAGTGGGCTGAGGATTGGCAAATGCAATTCCATATAGATCAGTGTGAGGTGTTGCATTTTGGAAAGTCAAACCATGGTAGGACTTATACAGTAAATGGTAAGGTCCCGAGGAGTGCTGTGGAACAGAGGTCCCTAGGAATACAAGTACATCGTTTGTTGAAAGCGGCATCACTGCTGGACAGAGTGGTGAAGAAGGCATTTAGCACGCTGCCCTTCATCGGTTGAGGCACTGAGTGTGGGAGCTGGGATGTTATGTTACAGTAGTATAAGTCGTTAGTGAGGCCGCACTTGGAGTATTGTGTATAGTTTTTGGTCACCATGTTACAAGAAAGGCATGGTTAAACTGGAAAGTGTGCAATGAAGATTTACAAGGATGTTGCCAGGATTAGTAGGCCTGACTTATAGGAAGAGGTTGGCCAGGGTAAGACTTTATTCTTTAGAACATGAGAGAATGAGGGGTAACCTTACTGAGGTATATAAAATCAGGAGGGGTACAGATAGGATGAATGCATATAAGTCTTTTTCCTAGGCATGAGGAATTGAAAACTAGAAGGCATAAGTTTATGGTGAAAGAGGATAGAGTTAAGAAGGAACTGAGGGGCAACTTCTTCACGCAGAGAGTGGTGTGCATATGGAATGGGGTGCTGGAGGAAGTGGTTAAGGCAGGTACAATAGCAACATTTAAAAAAAAAAATTTGGATAGGTACATGGATGAGAAAGATTTAGAGGGATAATGTACCAAATGCAGGCGATTGGAACTAGCTGAGTGGGCACCATGGTCAGCATGGACCAGTTTGGGCCAAAGGGTCTGCTTCCATGCTGTATTACTCTATGACTGTATGTCAGCATGATAGATAACAAGACAGAACAGCCACGCTTAAGAACATTACGTCTTGCGGAAGCATTACGTGATACAAAGGAACGTTATACAACTGTAAAATATCCCAGCCATACAAGTATACAATTAGAAATTGGGTTCTGCTTTCTTTTTACCTACAGTATCTTGTAGATTTGTACCTCAGCTGAAAGTAATGAAATTGTTAAATTTGCTCTTTGCCGGGATCTGATTCAATTGATTATGCTGCTTTGCTTCTGAAGTGCAGGATGAAGGTTGCAAGATATTTGATTTGTCTTTGTTGACTTGCTTGTCACCACACTGAGAGATTAGACAAGTAATTCAATCTTGCCAAAGGAAGTGGTACAAGAAGTTGGAATCTGAAGCTCTCCAAGTATCCTTATTTCTTGGGTAACAATAACATTTATTGTGAATCATCAAAACAACATATTTGGCACATGAAGCCGTATTTGACAATTTGTAGAACTAGGATCAAAAGGGTTGACCTAAGTTATTTTTCTAGTGAGAGATTAATGGAAAAATTACATTTTTTTCTCCGTACAATCCAATCCTTAAAGTCATTGCTTATGTCTGGGCTTAGTCAGATACAATAGAAGCATTACATTGTAACTATTTTTTGGTTTATCAGATTGGAAATGTCCTACAACATTTCTGAAGCAAGTTACTTCAAGCGTTGCTTAGCTCTGGAAATTAAATGACAAGCCAAAGCTCAAGATACAGAAAGGTTTGTCTGACATCATTCTTAGCTCCCTGCTGAATCAACTAACATGTTCCCTCACTGTCTGGGGCCAAAAGATATAACACGTCAAGCAACGAAATGCATCAGTATTAATGGCTACCTTTACATCATCCTGGCAGTTTGTCAATACTGTCAGTTTTATTTACGCCAAACTTAAGTTCATGCTATTGAATAGACCAAAGTAATCTTTCACTGTTTATCTGTAAACATTATGACAAATTTTGATGAATACTGTTTTAAAATATTAAAATCGCCTTACATATATTAAGGTTACTGCTGATGCTATGAGAAACAATAAATGTAATGGTTAAACAAAGCTTCAAGAAACACATTTTCCCCAGATACTATAAACAATACACTAGCAGTCTTTCAGTGTTGATGACAAATGGAATCAATTACAGTAATAAATTTCAATTCATTTTTCAAAAAGATTCAAAATGTGAACAAACCTGTTGAGACTGAGAAAAATATGGTTACAATTTAGAATCAACCATAATTTTGTTAAATTCTTATTATTTATGCATGAGTTTAGTCTCATCTTTCATGTACTCTAGGAATTTAATGTTCTAAGCACATCTGGGATGCTAATATTATGTACAGAGATGGCAACTGTTACATTACAGTAAGGCGAACTCCTACATATTTATTTTCTTCAGATAAAAGCTGCAGCTGAGCAACCCTGTCGAACCTACTTTACTAAAACTGGGATATAGTCCCAAGGCTATAAGATGGAAAGGACTGCGGAAGCTATTTGTGTGTTGTCCAACATCTTTTATAATTATCTCTGTATTCTTAAAATGTTCCATCACACATTAACTAGATTAACCAAGTAATCGCATCAAATAATGAATTATACTGTTTAAGAGGTATGTCATTCATTCTGGACCATAAAACAACTCTACCTTGGAGTGGCATGACAGAAAAGCTTATCCAGCACTCTATAGATGATTTCAGCTGGGCTATTAACCGAAGGTGCTCAACTGGAAGATGATACTGCTACAAGGGGAGCAAGAGAAAAATCCAAGGCCAAGACATGGCTATCTAGGTGTTACAGAATAATGTTTGAGAAATACTAATGAACAGCTGGATTCAACAGTACTAAGGCATACGAGCAGTTTTCAGCAAAAGTGAAATAAACCCTCACAAATGGCTTTTGTTAAACAATTGTTGTTTTGCTTAATTTGGGCTACACCACAGGCACAATAGCTCTTCTACGATTGTTGGGTCAAAGCTCAGGAATTCCCTCCCTAACAGCTCTTTTAGGTATAGCTACCCAACCATAGACTGCAGTGGTTTACATGCAGTTTACCACCTTCTCAAAGGCAATTAGGGATGGAAGTAAGGTTAGAAATAGAACTAGATGTTATTGTCATGTGTACTTAAGTACAAAAGTAAAGGAATACAGTGTCAAGCGTAAATAAAGGGCTGCCAGAAGAAGTGGTGGAGAATGGTACAATTACAACATTCAAAAGGTATCTGGATGGGTGCAGGAACAGAAAGGGTCTAGAAGGATACGGGCCGAATGGCGGCAAATGGGACTAGATTAATTCAGGATATCTGGTCAGCATGGGCAATTTGGACTGAAGTGTTGGTCTCAATGCCATACATTTCTTTGACTATGGCTGTAAATGCTGGTCTGGCCAGTGATACCATAACCCAAGAACAAACAAAAAAAAAATGTTTAGTTACACCGAGATAACAAGGTGTAGAGCTGGATGAACACAGCAGGCCAAGCAACATCAGAGGAGCAGGAAGGCTGACGTTTTGGGCCTAGATCCTTCTTCAGAAAAA
>JAHRHZ010000021.1:27498417-27528705 GCA_024137785.1 Ginglymostoma cirratum | reverse complement strand
TGCTTGGCCTGCTGTGTTCATCCAGCTCTACACCTTGTTATCTCAGAATCTTCAGCATCTGCAGCTCCTGCTATCTCTGTTTAGTTGCACCACCCACTGACGAGAACAGAAAAAGCAATTCATTTTTAAGGTTAGGTCTTACCACCACCATTACGTTAAAGGCGCATTATATGTGGCATAACTGGTTTACTCGAACTTTGTTTTCATTTAGCATTCTCTGTCAATATTGAACTGTGCAACCTATAGCCAAAATATATTTACAAGGAAACTTACTTTGGGAAGTGATCTGGAGTTTTAAACAAATGAAGCTTTCCTTAAGCCAGATAAGCATTAATTAGTTTTCCATTTATTGCTATTAATGACATTCAATTCTATGCATGACCTCCTTAAAATAGTGTTCTTGCATCTTTGTGCAACTACAATTCCAGTTAACAAGCTCAAAAACAGAAATTTCTGGAAAAACACAGCAGGTCTTGTAGCATCGGTGGACAGAAAGCAGAGTTAACTTTTCAGGTCCAGTGACCCTTCTTCAGAACTGGAGAAAAATGTATTTTCTTCCCTACAGATGCTGTCAGACTTCATGTTTCTCAAGCAATTTCTGTTTTTGTTTCTGATTTACAGCATCGGAAGTTCTTTGATTCTTTTGTTTACCAGTTAACAGGTTGGCTGGTTCTACGTTTAGGAACTATACTTGAAGTATAGTACTTTGGGCAGCATGGTGGCTCAGTGGTTAGCACTGCTGCCTCACAGCGCCATGGACCCAGGTTCAATTCTACCCTTGGGCGACTGTCTGTGTGGAGTTTGCACATTCTCCCAGTGTCTGCGTGGGGTTCCTCTGGGTGCTCTGGTTTCCTCCCACAGTCCAAAGATGTGCAGGCTAAGTGGATTGGCCATGCTAAATTGCCCTTAGTGCCCAAGGATGTTTAGGTCAGGTGGGTTAGACATAGGGAAATAAGTCAGGGTGGGATGCTCTATGGAGTGGCAGTGTGGACTTGTTGGGCCGAATGACCTGTTTCTACACTGTAAGAATTCTATGATACTTTGGAAAATTATGCAATTTCTTTTTTTTTTTAACCTATTTGTTCATGTGAGAAGGACAAGGCCAGCATTTATAGCCTATTCCTAATTGAACTGGTGAGTCAGGGTGACTTGTTCAGCCATTTCAGAAGGTAAAATACAGTCAACAACATTGTTTGGGGCTCAGAAATCATATATAGGCTGGCCAGGAAGGATAACAGGTTTCCTCCCTGAGTGGACATTGTTTATTTTAACAATCCAGTGATTTTCACAGCCAACATTGCAGGCAGTTATTCCAGATTTCATCTAATTAATTAAGCTTGAATTCCTCATCTGACATGTTTGGATTTGGAGTCATTTTTCTGCATGATTAAGCCAAGCCGCTGGATTATTCGGCCTGTAAAATAATCACTACACGACCGTATTCTCAAATGCAAACCATTCCTAGTTCTTATTATTTTCTTCACTACCATTTCTTGCACTTTTAAATTAGCAAACCAAATGTCATTACTTTGGTTTTATGTTCCTTTGTATCACTAATATTTTGTTCTCTTTCTTTGGTACATCATCCGAGTTGATATTTCAGCCCAGTAGTGTATTGTTGTTCTTTTGGGCAAGAGATTAAACCAACATCAGATTGATTATATTTGAAGGGATGTTTAAGTTTCTGGAGCACTATGAAGAATAATAGGGTTGTCAGCCTGCTCACCATTTATTGTTTGATCCAACACCCAAAAAACTGATCAATGGGTCATTGCGGTTTGTGGGATTTTCCTGTCCATAAATTAGCAACTTTAATCCCTTATACAACAAGACTAACTTACTCACTAATTGACTGTGAAGCAGTTGGGAATGCGCCAAGGATAACTTATCTTTATAAACGCAGGATATTTTGTTACTTTAAATTTAGCTGATTATTTAGAACGTCTAGCGATTATTTCTACTTTGCATTACTTACATTGCTAAGTGCAATTTACTGAATGATTTTATTTTGTAGTGCAGAAAACTGCGGTATTTAGTTCCCAATGGCTAAAAATGACTGCCGTAAAAAATGTTGCTTTCTGTACTAAACACCAAGATATTGCTTAAAAGCCTCTTGGCAACATCTCTATCTTTTCAACTATAAATACCAGGAGGTTTTTGTTTTAGCTTTGGCGAGCTGTTCAGGAAAATGACAGACACCACACCAGGCCAGATCACTGCTATTTCTGGAAGATTCATCCCTCCTCTACAATAGATGGATTTTCTACCAATCCATATAAAGAAAATGACATCAGAGGAAGAGGACAGAGTTACGGCAGGTACGTCCTTAGATGGCAATTCTCCCTCCACATGCTGGAAAGTGACCTCATATAATATTAACAGCATTTACATTGTTAGTGAAGCAGCACAAAAACATATTTGGGCCCCCATCATAGATTGCCAGTTTAAGCAGCCTGGGCTCCAGAAGAATTTAACTGACTTTACAAAAATAGTAAACTGGTAGTCTTGTTCAGAAACAATCACAGACACGGGCAAGGAGGCAATCATAGATGTGCAACAAATTTTAATCTTGCCACTGTTGCTCACATTCCACTTGAGAGATGAAGTAACGGCCTAGGAACCCCAACCTCACAGAGACTAGAGAGGCAAACATCTGACTAATAAAAATGAGTTGCCCTCCCACTAGCTCTCTGCCTTAGGCAGGGATGTGCTAGAGGACTATAAATGCCAAGATCACAAACACAAAAAAATTCACTCAGCCCCAACTGACACTTCCTCATTGGTTGGACACTAGAAAGATTTTATTGGCAAGTTTAAATAGCTGCAATTTTATTTATTTTATGCAATGTGCACTCTTTCATCATTGAAGTTAGAAACAATTGATCTTTCATTGAGAAATTAGACTTTAAATTTCAATATGAAAGAATGAACTGGTCTGATTTTTTTCCAGCATAGATGACAAACAGGCATCTGAAACATAGCCTAACATTGACTGTCATAATATTTTACAGCCATTTGACTCACTTGCGTGACAGTCTCCCAAATTTGACTCAAGCTACTCAGATGTCAGGAAAACTTGACAGAGTTGCTAGGGCATAGAATACAGTTTGTGCTTTCAGCGCCCAGACTAATGCCAAGTCCTCTATTCAATTTTATTCTTTTTTGATTTGTTTTCCAAAATGATTTGGTACAACTGAGTGTTTTGCTAAGCCTTTTCAAAGGCCAGTTAAAAGTTCAGATCCAGAATCACCTGCAAGCCAATCCAAGCAAAGATGTCATATTTCTTTCCCTAAAAGGACTTTGAATTAAATGAATTTTTCCAACATTCTGATATTGTATTTTCCTAAATTGGTTTTCTTCATATCTTGAATCAATTTAATCTTATCGTACAATATAAACACCAGCACTACATTAACATGAAAAAATATCCAATAGGATTTTCACTGAAAAAATTGGAAGATTTAAAAAAAAGTCTTGGTGAGGGTTTCTGTAATGGAATGAGTTAAAAGAGGCCATGATCTTTCATGTTGAGATTCAAATTTCAATAGAAAAACTGCTGGCTACTCAGGTTTCATTGTGATAACACAGCGTGGAGCTGGAAGAACACAGCAGACCAGGCAGCATCAGAGGAGCAGGAAAGTTGACGCTTCGGGTCAGAACACTTCTTCAGAAAAATAGCTGCCTGGCCTGCTGCATTCCTCCAGCTCCACACTTTGTTATCTCTGACTCCAGCATCTGCAGTTCTTGCTATCTCAAGGTTTCTTTGTGAAATGTGTTTGGGCACAAGCTTGCCAGCTCCTTGCAAAGGAAGTTACTCTAATTCAGAGAGATTCGGTGAATTATTGGAAGTGCCAACAGTTTGTTTGCAACTGTTTAGGTTGGAACAGAGACATGTAAGTGTGAGAACAGTGATAGAGGTTTCACTCGTTGATTAACTTTGGTGTAATGATCTAGGAGTACTTTGTGTTGATGAGGTGCCAGGAACTCGGATTTTTAATATTTAAATTATATGTTGCCTTTATGAAAATAAATCATAATAAAGGGGATGAACAGCACTGAGATTATTACTGATAGAAATTCATGAGTCACTTTGTTGGGCCCTTTCTCTCTACTATACAACCGAAAATCGAGCTCTCCGATTATGTTGTCAAGGTTTTAATTTGTAAATTTTCCTTTACCAGTCAGGCACTGACACTGACAAAATATGATTGAGAAGGTGTTGACAGCCAAGGTAGTGGGAGTCGTAAAGTGAAATCAGAATGATAGCATCTGTGATCTAAAACATTTTAGTCTTTCCTGTAAGTATAAAAGGAATTGACATCAAAACCAAACCGACCTGTTAAGCGACTATAGCTCTTCTAAGTATGTTGGTTTAAATTTATTCGTATTTATTCGTATGTGACATGTTTAATCCTATGTGTATACCAATTAAATTCAGCACTGAACAGTACACAGTATCAGTGCAAGCAGATGGTGTGTAATAGTACAGCCTATTAGTTCCTGGCAGGACACAGTGTGGTCAAATCAGCCAATCTGAACTCTGCAGGTGAGGCCCCTGTAAGCCAGCACAAGGCCTCTGTGGCTGGTCCACGTGTACAAGAGCAGTTTTCCAGCATTTTAAAATTGATTTGGGGTCTTACTCGCCTGGCTAGCTGCCTGAAGGCCACGCAGAATGAAAATCCACTCCAAACATGGCCCCATACAGTTTTGTGGCATGCACTAATCAGGCTCATGAAAGCAAAAGGTGAATACCTTTATTGTAGACCAAAGTTGTCAATTGTGGCATGGAATGCATCAAGTTAGATGACCCATTACATTAAATATAGATGTTTATGCGTTATTGATTTCCAAAGATGTTGCATCCTTAATTAAAAAAAGGATCCATCTAAGGATGATCAAGCCCATTAATCTGATTTACTGTTACATTTGTATGTTCAATTATTGTAGCATCTGGTCAGTTCAAAAAAGATGCCAGCAACTCAGAACACAGGAAAGTTATACAGGACTGGAAAAGACCATAATATTCATGTAGTTAATCCTAGTGATTGTAATTGTTTTTGCTGTTTTGTATTTTCATTTTATGTGGACACTTTCCCCAATCATTGATAATACAAAGTGTAAAACTGAAAGCATATTCATTGCATAGTTTGCAATGCAGGGATGTCCAATTTATAGACATCCAACTAACAAACACAATCCTATATAGGGGCATATTTATATCAAAAGATCCAACAATGAAGCATTTACTTGTACTTGAGAACGGCTACTTTGCACTGTCGTGTTCTGACTTGTATACAAACCAACTTGCGAACAGACTCAAAAGACAACCCGTTCAAAATATGGACCATACATAAAAGCAAATATTCTTACAAGTTTTGAATCAAAGATGTATTGAGAGACTTACAAATATTTGGAGTGAGACCACTATCATTTACAAATTCCCCTTCAAGCCACCATTCTGACTTTCCTCCGCAAGGGCATTATGAGTCTACCTACAGCACATGGACCGCAGCAGTTCAAGGCAGCAGCTCACCACCACCTTCAAGGGCAATCAGGGATGGGGAATAAAGGCCTGCTCAGCTCATGACATCTAAGTTCCATGAATAAATAACAAAAATTCTAAAAAGTTATTTGACTATTTTCTTAAAACGTGCAAGCAAGTCTTTTATACAGTCAGGATTAAACCAATAGGCTACAGAATGGTAAATATTACAGCCTTGTTCAAGAAAGGTTGCAAGGATAATCCCAACAATTACAGACTAGTCAGTTTAACTTTGGCGGTGGGAAAAGCTTCTAGAACTAACTATTTGGGATTAGTAGTCACATGGAAGTAGCAGGGTTGATTAGGAAGAATCAGCACAGATTTCAAAGGGGAAGTTGTGTTCAATTAATGTTGGAGTGTTTTTTGAAAACGTAACAGAAGGGCTCAATGGGGATAACACTATTGATATGGTATACATAGACTTCCAGAAGGCATCTGAGACAGTACCACACAAAAGACTTGTGAGGAAAGTTAGAGGTTATGGTATAAAAGGACAACGTGGATTTAAAAAAAACTGCTCGAGTTATAAGAAATAGAGGGTAATGGATATGCCTGAAGGGAGGTTTGTAATGGATTCCTGGAGTCAGTATTGGGATCCTTGTTGCTCCTGATATACATAATATATATAAAAATAATCTGGATCTTGGTGTATCGGGGACAATTCTAAAGCTTGCAGATGATAAGAAGATGGTAGAATTGTAAAATGAGGAGAATGACAGTGTGGAACTCGAAAAGGACAGTGACAAATTGGTGGAGCGGGCGGATTGCAATGATCCTCATTTGTAACCAGAGAATCTGAGAGGTGATGCACTTTAGCAGGAAAAACACTGAAAGACAAAGTAAGAGGTACAATTCTAAAGGGACTATAGAAGCAGTGAGATTTGAGTGCATATATGCACAGATCATTGAAGGTGGCAGTTAATACAGCATACAACGTCCACTGTTTTATTAATAGGGGCATAGACTATAAGAGCAAGGAGGTGATGCTGTACCTGTATAAAATTGTTGTTAGGCCTCAGCTGGAATTCTGTGTTCAGTTGTGGTTGTCACATTATAGGAAAAACATGACTGCACTGGAAAGTGCAGAAGCAATTTATAAGAGCAGTTCCAGGAACGAGAAACATCAGTGTTAGGACTGATTGAAGAAATTGGGATTGTTGTCCTTGGAAAGAGGTGTTAAAGAGGAGATTTGTGATCAGGGTGGATTGGATAGTGTAGATAGGGAGAAGATGTTCTCGCTCGTAAAAGGAACAAGAACAAGAAGGCATTGATTAAAAGTGATGTCCAAAAGAAGCAAGGGTAGTGTGTGAAAAAACTTGTCACATTATAAGGAGATAGGGTATGGAATACCCTGCTTGGAAATGTACAGGAGGCAGGTTCAATTGAGGCATTCAAGAGAGCTTTGCTAATTATTTGGATTGAAATAGTGTTAAAAGATGATCAGAGGATTAGATAGGGTGGACAGTGAGAGCCTTTTTCCTCAGATGGTGACGGCTAGCACGAGGGAACATAGCTTTAAATTGAGGGGTGATAGATAGAGGACAGGTGTCAGAGGTAGATTTTTTACTTAGAGAGTAGTAAGGGCGTGGAATGCCCTGCCTGCAACAGTAGTAGACTCGCCAACTTTAAGGGCATTTAAATGGTCGTTGGATAAACATATGGATGATAATGGAATAGTGTAGGTTAGATGGGCTTCAGATTGGTTTTACAGGTTGGCGCAACATCGAGGGCCGAAGGGCCTGTACTGCTCTGCAATGTTCTATGTTCTATATTAAAGGGTATAGAGAAATCGCAGGAGATTGCCACTAGATAATGATGCTCATTTGAATAGCCAGTGCAGACATGATGGGTGAAATGACCTTCTTCTATAAATATTTTTAACTTTAGAATACTGTAAATTACACTGGAAGACATTAAAATCTCAAATCCATGCACTGCACCAGAGAAAATCATTATCAGATTGTAGATGCCATGTTTACTCATTGTGGAGAACTAGTGTATTGTGAGAGTTTCTGTGCTTGAACTTATTGGAATTGAAATAATATAACTGAGATATATAAATTTATATTATAAACACAGACATATGTTTAAAAGTGTAATACACTCAGCATCAGAGGCTAAAGAACATTTTAGACAAGGAGAGATTATTTTTTAAATATTGATAGGAAGATAATTTAAAAGTATCCACAACAATCTACACACCGTACCTGCTAATGCCCATTCACCAGAGCTGTGAGAATGTCCACTATAATACAATATGTAGGTGTCATGTCTGGGTCCATCTGAAGTACGCAAGTCAAGAAATGCCTTTACTTTGGATTGAACATTGTCAAAAGAAAAGCCGCTGGTGGAATAGTCACAACCGTAAGTCTCGATCATGTGATAGGCAAAAAATCGTTGGATGGAACTTAATATGGCTGTAGACCTTAAGTTTAGTTCTTGCACATGCTCAGGAGGGAGGAGTGTTGGCTGACCATCAGGACTACAAGTGAAAAAAACATAAAAACAATTACGTTGAACCCTAAGTTACAGAAACAAATATTTAGCTGCTACTCTAGTCCATTTTCTCTATTTTTTTCAAAATTTGATTCGGTTACTGAATTCATTTAAATCATTTAATATGATACTTTATACAATAATTAAATTTGAAAATTCTGCTACACATGGTTATGTATCATCTTAATGGCATATCCACTTTGAGCAACTTTGGTGGCTCAACTATATTCGCAGGATGAAAGATGGTTGCACAATTCAGAATTTTCTGGGAGTCAAGATAGCTCAAGGCAAAGAACCAGCAAGTATTGAGAGGTCTACCTCAAAAGTTGACTGCAAGCAAGACATGAAATGCTGAAACACAGATGTTCACATATGGGAGACATCACCTGGTGACAAAGAAAAACCGGCCAATGCAATCCATCATGACAATTAGTGGAACTGCAGATTGACAACAACATGTGCCAACCCAAAAACCAACTCATACAAGGCAATGCCTTTCTCAGATTTGTCTCTTCAGCCAATAGTGCAGTGGGGCAGAGTAGATTATTGCACATTTAGTGAGTAATGAAGTTCAATGAGGGTGCGAGAGGGGTAAATTTTTCTTTCCATCTTTATCAGTCTCCAGAAGACCAGAAATTGTAAAGCTACGTGAGTATGAAAAAGTGACATCACAGGAGATGTAAATTCATTAATTTCTCATCTTCAATTTATAAGTAAATATAAAAAAAGTTTAAATTATGGCAGGCCATGGGGAGTGCCCATTCTGTGGGGCATGGAGTTTTGTAGACAACTGATGTGACCTGGAAGAATATATATGCAATCACTGTGGTGCACCAGCAAATTGAGAGGTACTGGAATAGCACATTCAGTGGGGTGGTCTCACCACAGAATAAGGGCATGTGTGCAGATAAGGAAGGGATGACACCTAGGCAGTCAGTACAGGAGCCCTGAGATCTTCCTCAAGAATCGTTTTTCATTTGAGAGACTGATGAGGGGAATCATTCTTCAGAACAGTGCAGTAAGCAACAGGTCTATGGCATCTCAGGTACACCAGACATATGAGAGAGGAAGAGTGAAAGAGTAGTTGCAGTGGAGGGTTCAATAATTAGTGGTAAGTAGAGGTGTTTCCACAGCCATGGAAGTGACTGCTGGATAGCATGTTGTCTCTCTGGTGCTCAGTTCAAAAAGCTGACAGGACATTCTGTGGCTGGAAAACATTCTGCTGGAGATTGGCGATTAGTCTGAAGTCATGTTTCACTGTGGTAGGAAAGAGGCTCCTGCAGATGGAATTTAGGAGCTAGAAAGGAAATAGCCAGCAGGACCTTAAAATTAATAATTTCCAATGACTCTCAGTACCATGTGCAACTGAGTGTAGAAACAGGAGGATAAGATAGGCGGATGCTTGACTGCAATGATTTAAATTTCGGGTCAGGCTGAGGGGGAGATGGTACATGAACAATCCAGACAGGTTGCACCTGAACAGAGCTGGAACTGAGTTCCTTGTGAGATGTTTTGGTAGTGTTAGTTGCTTTAAAACTAAACCTACAACGGTGTGGGAACCCAGAGAGAATATTTGAGAATAAAGCCAGAAAATATTGAGGGAAAGAGATAGCATGTGAACAGAGAATAAAAAGTTAATACGTTGAATCAAAGAGAAATTAGAACATTCTAAATCACTGTTACACAGTATGTACATAAATACAAAGTATAGTAAACCCGATTGGGGAGTCACAGTCACTGACTGTCATGTAGAATAATGATGCTGTAGTGAAAATAGAAACCTGGCTGAATGAAAGACAAGAATGCAGGTTAAGTATTCCTGATCAAAGGATGTTCAGAAAACAAAGGAAAGCAAGAGGGTGGCAGTCTTGGTTAAGGAAAATACCATACTGCTGGAACAAGGACATGCCTTGGAGGGTTGATGGACAGAATTGGTTTGGTTAGAGGTAAGGAACAAGAGGGTACAATTTCATTGCACATTCTAGTCTACAGGACAACTACCTGTGGGAATACAGAGGAACAAATCTGCAAAGAAATTACAGAAAGATGCAAACATTATACAGTAGTTAAATTGGGGGACTTATAATTATCTGAAATATAGATGGAGGTACTGAAAGTTTTAAGGGAAAAGAGGACTAAATGGAAAGTTTGTTTCTCCTTGTGGGAGAGGACCAGAGGCATAACCACAGAATATGGGGTTGCCTATTTAAGGCAAAGATGAGAAGGAATTTACTGTGAGGGTAGTGACTCATTGGAATTCTTTATCATACAGGGCCAAGAAGACTGGATCATTAAGTATATTCCAGACTGAGATAGATGATTTTTTTTACATCAGTAAAGAAATCTAGGGTTATGGGGAAAAGGCAGGACAGTGGAGTTCAGAACTGTCAAGACCATGATCTCATTGAATAGTAGAACAGATCTGATGGACTCAAGGGCCTTCTTCTACTCCGAAGCCTTGAGGACGTAAGTCATGTCAGATTATAGTCAGTAGAATTTCCTATAACTGTACGTGTCGTGGCCAACAGGAAAGGAAGCACTGCTACCCAAATCGTTGACTTAACTGCTCTTCAGTTGCTGTCTGACCTGCTGTGCTTTTCCTGCCCCACACCTACAGATGCAGGAAGCACTGCTAGATTGGTTCGTGGAAATGAGGTGGACTAGGGGGAATATCTAGGGGTCACTGATCATTGTATGGTAAGGTTTAAGATGACAGTAATGAAGGACTATTCAGACAAAGAGGAATTAACTGACTAACTGACCTCAATGAGGCAAGAACAGAGCTAGGCCAGATAGACCGGAGCCAAAGGGGAGTGGGAAAAACTGTAACAGAGATAGTAGGAACTGCTGATGCTGGAGAATCTGAGATAACAAGGTGTAGAGGTGGATGAACCAGCAGGCCAAGCAGCATCAGAGGAGCAGGAAAGCTGACGTTTTGGGTCGAGACCCTACGTCAGCTTTCCTGCTCCTCTGATGCTGCTTGGCCTGCTGGTTCATCCACCTCTACACCTTGTTATCTGGGAAAAACTGTAGTTGAACAACGTGCTACCTTCAAAGAAGAGGTGGTTTAGATACAATCAAGGTGCAATCCCTCAAAAGGGAAAGATGAAACTAACAAATCCAGAGTTCAATGATAAAAGAAGAGATTGAAATTAAGATAAAGAAAAAGTGTGCTCATGACAGATGGTAGGTAGAGAATACAACTGAAAACCAAAATGAATATAAAATGTTCAGAAGGAAGGTGAGAAAGTAAGAGAAGCAAAGAAAGATTATGAAAAAGACTAGCAGTTGATAAAGGAAAAGCTCAAAGTCTTCTATACGCACATCAATAGTAAAAAGGGGATAAGAGGGATTTGGAATTAGTCACCAAGGAGGAGATTTACACAAGGAGGAAGGAGTGTAACTGTGGTTCGAAGCAAGTATTTTGCATCTTTCTTCACCCCAGGCCATCCTGACACAGCAGTAAACCAAGTCACTAGAGAGAGGTTCAATAATGAGAAGGGACACTGGATAAAGTGCTGGCATTTGAGAACTGACAAGGATCAGGACCAGATGAGATGTATATAAGTAAATTGAAGGATGTCACTGTGGAAACTGCAAAGGCACTGGCTATAATTTTTCAGTCACCCACCACTCGGTGACAAAAGATGGAGAATTATAAACATTACTGCCTTGTTCAAAGAGTTTGCAAGGGTAAGCTAATCAATTACTGACTGATCAGTTTAACTTTAGTAGGGGGGGACATTTCTAAAAACAGTCATTTGGATTGGAATTAATAGCCACATGGACTAATGTGGAATACTTGCAGCCAGCCAGCATGGATTTCATCATCATGGATCCCTACAGTGTGGAAACAGACCCTACAGCCCAACAAGTCCACACCGCCCCTCAGAGCATCCCACCCAGACCCATCCCACATAACCCACCTCATCTACACATCCCTGAACACTATGGGCAATTTAGCATGGCCAATCCACCTAACCTGCACATCTTTGGACTGTGGGAGGAAACCGGAGCACCCGGAGGAAACCCATGCAGACACAGGGAGAACGTGCAAACTCCACACAGACAGTTGCCCGAGGGTGGAATCAAACCCGGGTCCCTGGCGCTGTGAGACCGCAGTACATCATATTTAAATAACTTGCAACTGTTTGAAGTAATGGAGAGGGTTGATGATGTTAATGGTGTTGATAAGGTCGACATAGACTTCTAAAAGGCATTCCATACAGTGCCACACAACAACTCTGAGGGAAAAGCTGCAGATCATGGAATAAAAGGGACAGTAGAAACATGGATACAAAATTGGCTGAGTGACAGTTAAGGATATTTTTCAGTCCGAACATGGGTATGTGGTCCAGTTCTCCCATGGTCAGAATTAGAATCCTTGCTTTTCCTGATTTTTATTAATACTCCAGATCTCAGAGTGCAGGAGAAAATTTCAAATGATGATGCAAATCTTGAAAGCATTGTAAACTGTGAGGAGGACAATGAAGAACTTCATAGAATATCAGAGGTCTAATAGCAGATGCTGGAACTGTATAGAACATTGGTTGGGCCACAGCTGGGGTATGGTGTGTAATTCTGGAATCCTCATCATAGGAGGGATGTGACAGCACTGGGGGTAATACAGAGAAGATTTATCAAGATGTCGACTAAGCTGGAGGGTTTCAGTACTGAGCAGATATTGAACAGACTGTGATTGTTTTCTTTAGATCAGATGAAATTAAGAGGGGACTTGATTGAGGGGCACAGATAAGGTAGCCAGGAAGAAACTTTTCTCCTTGGTGGAGGGTTCGTTGACTGGGGGGTGATAGATTTAAAATGAATGGGGCAGGAGACTTAGAGGGGATGTGAGGAAATGCTTTTTTACCCAGAGGGTGGTGGGGATCTGAAACTCACTGCCTTGAAGAATAAGAGAGGCAAAATCCCTCAAAACAATTAAGAAATATTCAGATGTGCACTTGCAATGCCAACGCATACAAAGCTATAGGCCAAGCGCTGGAAAAGGGATTAGAATAGTTAGGTAGTTGCTTTTGACCAGTGCGGTTGTGATTAGCTGCAACAGTGTACATGCATACCAAGGTCCTCTTCAAAGGATATTGATGTTAGTGAAGTTTAATGTGGACAAGTGTAAGGCGGTACATTCTGTTGGAAAGAACACAGCAAGTCAGTATAAAATAAAAAGTATTACTCTAAAGGGTGTGCAGCAACTGGGACACTTTGGTGTACTTGTCCATTAGTCATTAAAAGGTGGCTAAGTAGATGGAGAAAGCAGTTAATAAAGCCTAAAGTATCCTAGACTTTCCAAATAGGGGCATAGAGTACAAAAACAGTAAAGTTATGCAGAGTCTGTTAGATCTCAGCTGGAATATTGTGTTCATTTATGGGTGTCACATTTTAGGAAAAATGTGAATGCATTAGAGGGCTTTAGGAAAATGGCCCCAGGATGAGAAATTTCAGTTATTAAGGTGGATTTGGGAAGTTGGGATTATTTTACTTGGAAAGGAGAAGGTGAAGGTGAAGAGGAGATCTGATTGAAGATTTCAACATGAAGGCTCTGGACAGAGTAGACAGAGAGACATTATTCCTGCTTGTCAAAGGATCTAGAACAAGAGGGCACAGATTTAAAGTAATTTGCAAAAGAAGTAACCATGAGTTGAGAAAAAAAAAATTTCAGATAGTGAGTGGATCAGATCTGGAATGCACTGCTTGGACATGTATTGGGTAGTTTTAATTGAGGTATTCAAGAGAGTGGAGTTGTTGGTTGGTTCACCAAGCTAACTGGTTTTCATGTAAACGTTTACTCTCTCTTCTAGGTGACATAATCAGTGCTGTGTAGCCTCCGTTGAAGTGCTGTTGTTTCGTCCTGCTCTGAATTTACATGGTCAGGTCTGTCATGGTGGGAAGTCTTGTTTTTGGTTTTGTACCGTAGTGGTACGTAGATATGGGCTATTTCAACATGTTTGTAATTGCATCAGTGGTTGAAAACCAGGCCTCCAGGAATTCTCATGCTTGTCTTTGTCTCGCTTGTCCTAGTACTGTAACTTTGTCCTGGTCAAACTGATGTCCTTTATGTCAGAGTGTATTAAAACGAGGGACAGTTAGTCAGCTTGACAGACCAACCAACAATTCCAACCACAACCCAAGCTATAGATCTTCGTTAAAACATTAATTCAAGAGGGTATTAGATGATCATTCAACCAAAAATAGTATGCAGAATCACACAAAAAGGGTGGAAGAACGGCACCACATCAATGATTTTCATTCAAAGATGGGCTGCAGATTAGATCAGCCGATTGGCTTTCGTTTGCACCACAACAATTCTGTAATCAGCAAGAGAGTACCCTATCCCTAATGGATTTGATCTGATATGCAGTATCTTATGCAGATAGAAAAATATTGATGAACATTCATTTCAGCTCAACTAACACCAGATGTCTCATTTCAGTTTAAACCACTTTCTTACCCAGTTAGCTATTATTATTTCTATTTCCACTGTTACTTAAATATAGAGTCATGGAGCATGGAAACAGACCCTTCGGTCCAGCTCGTCCATGCCAACCAAGTTTCCCAAACTAAACTATTCTCACTTGCCTGCGTTTGACCCGTATCTGTTTAAATGTTTCTTATTCTAGTACCTATCTAAATGTCTTTTAAATGTTGGAACTGTACCTGTAACTGTACCTGCACGAACTGTGTGGAAAAGTTGCCCCTCAGGTCCATTTCAAATCTTTCTCCTCTCATCTTAAAAATAAGTCCCCGAGTTTTGCACTCCCCACACCTGGAAAAAAGACCTTTGCTATTCGTCTTATCTGTGCCCCTCTTGAGTTTATAAAACTCTCTAAGATCACCCCTCAGCTTCCGATGCTTCAGTGAAAAAGAGTCCCAACCTATCCTTATAACTCAAGCCCTCAATTCCTGGCAACATCTCCAATTTAATAACATTCTTCCTATAGCAGGGCGAATACAACTGTACACGGTACTCCAGAAGAGGCCTCATCAACATACTGTACAACCTCTACTTGATGTCCCAAATGGAATACTCAATGTTCCGAGTAATGAAGCAAATGTGCTAAATGCCTTCTTAACTAGTCTGTCTGCCTGTGATCCACCTTTCAAAGAACCGTGTACCTGAACCCCATGGTCTCTGTTTGACAACACAATCCAGGGCCATATCACTAATTGTATAAATCCTGCCCTTGTTTGTTTTATACCAAAATGCAAAACCTCATATTTATCCACATTAAACTCCATCTCCCACTCCTCAGCTCATTGGTCCAATTGATCAACATCCCTTTGTAATCTTAATCACTGGCCACTATACCACCAATTTTGGTGTGAGCTGCAAATTTACTAACCATGCCTCCTAAATTCTCATCCAAATCAGTTATATAAATGACAAACAACAGTGGCCCCATCCCTGTGAAACACCGTTGGTCACAGGCATCCAGTCTGAAAAACAACACTGTGCCACCACCCTCTGTCTCCTACCATCAAGCCAATTTTGTGTCCAACTGGCAAGCTCTCCCTGAATCCCATGTGATCTAACTTTATTAAGCAGTCTACCATGTGAAACCTTGTCTACATTTCTTTAGTAAAGCCTTTGGCAACATCTACCTCAGTCTTTTTGGTTACATCTAGTCAGTAGAAAGGACATTTGGAATTTCCTGGAGTGTACAGGACATAGCAACAGATGAAAGTTTGACAGTTATATTAATTAAGCAGGAGTGGGAGGCTCATAAATAAAAACAGAAAATATTGGAAATACTCAACAGATCAGTTCTGTGCAGAGAAAGAGTTATCACTTCAGCTTAATTACTTTTCATCAGTGTTTCAAAGGTGGGAACAAAATGCTCGATCCACGAGATGTTAATTTGCTTGAGCTTTGTAGTCAGTTTACAGACTACCACATGAAGTCCTTAATGTGTCACGGCACTGCAATATATTTCTAACAATGGCATTACCACATGCACAGATATATAATAGCAAGTCTGCTTTCTAAAGCAATCCATTAGTTTTTGATCAATTTTGATAAACGGTTAAGAAAAAGATATGGATGTTTAAATGTTACATACGATAATAAAGTAACAGCTATCTGGCATAGTGGTGCAGAGAAACAAGCATTATGATTACAAGTTTACAAACAGCAAATGCATCGATCCTGTTAGAATAATATGCCTGCCGCAATTGCAGTTCTTAACACAGAAAGATACCTGCAGTAATTTGTAGGAATTACAATGGCATATCCTACGCACGTTCCTCCTAAACAGTTACCCAATTCATGGAAAAGACCATGAGCTAAGGATTCCAACGGTAAAACAATGAGGAACACACTCATGAATGACCCATTCGTTGGCTGTAGAAAATAGAAAATAAATATTACATTTTATGTGTCAGCACATTTGCAATGAACAAGGTTAAAAGGGTTAACCATTTATATCATAAATCACAAGATAGTAAACAAAAATAAATTACATTTCGCTATAAATCAGTACTTATTCTCTAACCTTTGCAGCAGTAATACAAATGCTACTGGAAACCTTAAAAAGTGTCCATTATCCCCCCAGAAATTCCCTAGCCCACCACTAAAAAACAGCACCTGACTCTGGTACCCCAAGTTATGTTCTTTCCATCCATCATTGCAGGGTGACACCTGGACCATTGTTACAATTCTTTCTTGACTGCAGGAAGGTAGGCTGTTACAGCAATAAAACTGTGGCATTATTGGACAATAATTATATGAAAGCCACAACATGTTATTTTAGCTCATTTAGCTTTGTTTAAGAAAACAAACAAAAGCAAAATAAACAACAGTGACACAGGTTTTGCCACTGATGTTGCAAATTTCAGAATTCATTTTTATTTTCATGTCAAAATTTAGTTCTTGAGAAATAAGAAAAAAAGAAAAATTATGTAAAGTGCATTACTGTTTTTGAAGTATTACCCTCACTGCCTGCCTTGTTTTCTTGTTCAAAGATTTCCTGGTGAAATGTTGTTCATCTTATTTTTACCAATTTTCCTGCTTTTCCTCAGGACCAGAAGATAGAAACTACATCTGAATTTCCCACTATCTGGTGTTTGAGCACAAAAATGCAAACTAATCCACTGTCTTCTCCATGTCAGTGATGAGTAAATCATGCAACAGTTATAATGTGAAATATCATCGTACATTTGAGAGATAAGTTTGAAATACACCAGAGGATGAGAGAAAAGCAGTTGTGTTGGTGAGTAGAGGGCTGAGGAAGGGCAGCAGGTGGTGTGTTGAGACTGGATAAAGCTGATGCGGTATTGAACATTTGAAAAAAGAGGCATGAGCAATAGTTTGGCAGCTGTAGCTTTCTATTATTTTGGTAGCTGTCATGTTCATCACCACTATCAATTTTTTTTAAGTGGTTCCCCATTTTTAAACTTTTGATTCCTGTAGTCATATGACTTTTTGACTGACTCTTCCTCAGCCTTTCCCAATAACCTGTAATTTTGCTTCTAGGATTTCAAAAAGAATGATTCAACACACCCTTTGATTCTTCACCCCAGTGAACAAGTAAATCACTTTCAGGCATTTATGACATTTGTTGAAAATTAACTGATATAACAAAATGATTTATTTAGGTACGAGAGTGACCAATAACACACTTTAAACTTACTGCTCCTAAAGAGGTGTTATGCAGTGCATATTTAAAACAAAATTAAGACAAAAGATCTTAACAAAACATTCAAGTGTGCTTATTACTACAATGAGGCCTCTAAATAAATAAACAACTTTTCAAAACACTATGCTCTGCCTCCTTGCAGGCTAACTATTACAGGCTCTTGGTTTTAACCACAACATTTCCTTAAAAAACAATTGCAAGTGATTATGAAGCTACCCGGCCTTTTACAGACATGTGTACAAGTTCACATAAAAATACATCAACAGCTCAAACTGTTAAAAGGTTATGGAAAGCACCCAGTAAACATTTGTAAATTGACTTAGTAAATCAAGGCTCATGGACAAACTAATGGTAATTTCAAATATTATAACACATACCTGCCAAGAGACCGCACCCAGAACTGCCGTGGAAAATAGGCTGAAAAAGACCAACCGCTCAGAAATCAAGCAAAAATGACGCATTCCTTTGGATGCCATAACACAGTCTAGACTCTTATTATCTATTCTATGTGTATAGTAGATTCTTTGACAGTCATTGAGCTTAGTATGAAAACCCCAGAAAGTTATGAGAAAAATTATATGGCAGATCAACCAGAAGATCCCGAAGATAGAAAATCCTGGTATCATAAAATACCAACGGTCTAAGTTATTTAACTTTAATGCAGCAAGAATGAAGAATATCAGCTCAATAGCTGCTACAGGAAGAACAGAAATTCGTCTACATAGTGTCCGGCCATACAGGTAAGGTTTCCAACGTTCAGTAACAGATAAACCACAAAAGTAAAGATCCAGTAATGGGTCACAAATTAGACGGCTGAAATAACAAGCCAAGGCAAAGGGATTAGTACTAATTTTCAAAGATGGGAAAAACAACAGGGACGTAATCACTGCAAAGATTATCAAGTTTGGAACTGCCAGGAAGGACTTCATCCGTAAATCAACAATCAACATTGACAAAGCAAAAACAAGTAAAATAACACTCAAGCAGTTGGGCATCAACATGGCAGTGCTGGCTATAGCAAATCCAACCAGCTCCAGGCATTCTGCAGATGTTAAAAGGGCAGGTCGGTGTCGGACACATCCACACACTCGCTCCACTACTGACCACAAAATTCTAATCAAAATGCTGGTCAATAGTAAATATTTGGTGGCTTCTTCTTTTGCATCAGTTTTAAATTTAGAGTTATCTATAAAACAGAGAAGACCAAGTAAAAATCCAAACCAGAGATGCGACAGACTCAAACTTGCTGCTTCCATGGAGAAGTAATAGTACAATATACTAGCAATGCCAAGCACAAAAAGTCCCAGGATGAATATCACAAGCAATAATATATTTTCCGTTTTCTCCCATCGGACGTACAGGCCCATACAAATTGCCACTAGCAAACTTATATTTGCCAGGTAGCCAAGATATCGAATTGAGGAATGCATATTTGCTTCTCTGTTGAGTTCCTCCAGTTTAGTCATTACTGCATAAAGACAGTGGCTCACACAATAACGCAGTGATTTACACATGTAATTTGATTGAAAAGGCTTTGACAGCACTTCTGGTGATTCTGCACAGTGCAGATGCCGATGATCTTCTAAGGTGCCATTTGTTTCTGTAGAACCAGGCTCACACAAGTGGGAGGTCCTACGAAAAAAACAATAACACTGTTTAAATGTTTACATGCAGAAAGTGGATACGTGTAGATCAAAAGGTTGAAGCAAAACTCGTACCGTTAACTGATAACTGAGCTTCATTTTTTTTTTAAAATCTTGTATGATCACTTTCAGATATCCATTGCTAATTTACTAGGAGCGAATCCTTTCAGTTTGGAAATGAAATGGTGATTTGGCATTCTGCATTTTGTGCAATTATATATTTTGCATAAAACTATTCCTCAAGTTTATTTTATCATGTGATAGGATATAGCAGCACCCATCCTACTTGCTCAATTCATATTTCAACTTGACAGATGTAAAGTTAGGAATTGTAACAATGAATATGGAGAGAAGGGTGACAACATAAAAACTTACTAAGTTGGAATCAATGACACTGCAATATTAAGCTTTTTAAAAACCCAGCAATTTTCATAAATATTTAAATTGTCTTGATAAGGATGATTAATAGATGACAATCGTATTTGACCCAAGTGAACTAATGGAGAGAAGTTTATGATTTATATACCAATATAAAGACCAATTGTCAAAATAATGTAGATAGGTAGAAGAAATTTAAAGATTTGAGAGTACAAATGATGACAGAATACTGTTGATTAAAAAAATGGGTGATGCATCTAACAGAAAGGATATTTACAAAGGTAATTAAGAACTCCTATCCATGAAGTTGATTTCAATAACTATACGGATGTCCCATAACATTTAATAACAGCACAAAAAACAATTATTTGACATTAAAAACAAATTCTATTTTGACTGAATAAAAGCAGAAATTGCTTGAAAAACTCAGGTCTGGCAGAACTGAACTGAGGAAGGGTCACTGAACCCAAAACGTCAACTCTGATTTTTTTTTTCACTTATGCTGCCAAACGTGCTGAGCTTTTCCAGCAACTTCTGTTTTTGTTCCTGATTTACAGCTTTCGTAGTTCTTTCGGTTTCTATTTTGACTGATGTATTCTAATGTCTGCTAACTTAAATATAAAGTATTTTGCAGGAGATTATTCAACGCATACATTTTGGAATGTACCCTTAACACTTCAGATGCTGTACTGTTTCAACTTTGCGTATACTTAGATAATATATTTTTTTAAAAAAAAAGTATCAACACATTTCTGATCTATAAAGAACTTTTCCAATACCAGAACTTAAGCAGCTGCACCTAAAAAAATGTACAAAGGACATCCAACTGTTTTCAATTTGAGCAAACATTCTAACAAGTAACTGAGGAAGAGGCATACATAAACTTAAACTAATTGATAAAGGATCTAGAGGAGCAAGGAGGGAACAATGTGCTTCAGTTTAATATTCCATACACAAGGTGACAGTTAAATGACAACAATTTGGTAACCAGATAGTTTACACAACCAAAATACTATGACTGTTTGTTTCTATTATATGGCATTCATCTCAGGTGTATGAAATAAAACAAGCTAATGCATTGAATTAATGTTTACATTTTTGCTCAGCAAACACCAGCTGTAATTATAGTGATTCTCCCTTTTTTCAGTTCACTTCCCATAAATGACAAAAGTGTAGATCTGCAGTATGCACAGCAACTTTCTTTACGAAAGGAAACCTTTGCACCATTGTCTTAGCGTGCCTGAATCACACATTTGCCTTACACGGAATGTTGTATTGTATAGGAAATGAGTGACTGAAGAAATTTGGAAGGTACACTTTGTAACTCACTATAACTTTACTGTTCAAGTTATTTGTTTATATAACAAAATAACTAAATAGTTGTGAAGCAAGTTGGAATATGCCAAAGACTTGGAAGGCATTGTCTAAATACAAGGGATCTCCCTCAAGTGATACTGTCAAGACCTCCATGCTACTGATAGGGTCAACCATGGTGGCAAGGTCGGGGTGTTGTGCCAAGCAAAATGTAAAGCCTCAATGGCAAAACAGGTGAAGGGAGGCTGTGCATCTCACCAGCTATGAAGAAAGTAGATATGAGTTGGTGTCAATCATCATCACTGACACATCACTGAAATCAGACTGCCAATCCATCAAGATTATGTGAACAATGACAGCATTTCAAGATCTCCACTTTAAACACATTCACACACAGGGTTTGGCCAGTGTCCATTTTCCATGTATTCTAGAGAAGGAGCCAGGACTGCAAAGCTTGGGAGGCCCCAGTAAAAAACCTGCACAGGCAGCAGATGCATGATGGTTGTTGGACTGTTGTGTCGGGATTGAAATGTCCTTTGCTCACTCCAAACAGGGAACAGGCTTCAGAAGGTGCCCTAAAAATTGTCAATCCCACATTTTCCTGGCTGGGAAACCACAGCTTGCAGATCACCACTTTTCTGATCAAGGAAAGAAGACTCTTTAAATTTTGAGACTTGAAACGTTAGAATACTTATGGATAATCTCAAGAATGATCAAAAGGAGAGAAGAACTGAAATTGTAATCACAACAACTATTAATACACCAAATTAACATTGCTGCCCTCAGTGAGACCCAGCTGCCGGAAGAAGGGTAGCTGAAGCAAAAAGCAGAAGATATACCTGGTGGAAGGCCAGGACTTGACAACGACCCTTCTAAAATAGACCCATTCAAAATAGTTCTTGGATGCACTACCACAGCCCCATAATTTTACAAGTGAAAGGCCCATTACACAATACCCAGAGCTTAGCTGTAACCAACTTGCCACAGTCCTCAGCATTTATTCCCACCCATGATTACAAGTATCAGAAAATTGTTATGATGCAAAGAAGGCTATTCAGCCTGTCAATGATGACAACATCTGATGAAAATGTTCAGGGAAGATTTTATTACTCTGACCTCTATGAAGTTCTCATTGCCATCCCAAAAGGAAGAGAAGGTCATCCATCTAGGGGACTTGAATGCCAGGGCTGTCCTTGTGCTGCTGTCTGGAGAAGAACCATGACAGAAATGTTACGGGTAAAACCAGCCCAAATGGTGTCCTTCTGCTGACAGAAGTGCACTCAGTATGGTCTCATTATACAAACACCACGTTCTGCCAGTACGACAAATGCAGAAATGTATGGAGGCATTCTAGATCGAAGTACTGGCACCCAAAATGCCATTGTTCAAGTCAAAGATCTAAGTGATATCTGTATCACTTGATCCATGTCGGGGAAGATGTCTACTGAACGGATTATCAACTTGTTTGATTAGTAATAATGTCCAAATGAATGTCCAAGAGGAAAAATATCAACATCTCAGCCAGAAAGCAGCCTAACTGAAGAGGAATACCAAAAGTAGCTCATAACTAACATAGAAAGTTTTCACACACCCAGGTCAGTTTTACAACGAAGAAGTAAAATAAAGTCAGCTGTACCTAGACACCTTTCCACAAGTAACCTGTCAAGCTCCTAAAGTATCTTACATGTTTCAAAAAGGTCCCCTCTCATTCTTCTAAATTCCATTGGGTTATAACACTAACCTATTCAACCTCTGCTCATAAGAGTTGGCTCAGATTTTGTAGTTAACAGATTAATGTACAACCTGAAACATAAACAATTTTTCAAAGATAAAAAAATAGTTTTCATTTTAAAAAGCATGCTTTTTTTTTTTAGGGAAAGAGACTTGCATCCCTGGCTCGTAAAATTAGTTTTTCAGGAGTCAGAGGTTGTGACAGAGAGGTTTAGATGTGATTTTGAACCAGTATATCTTTAGAAAGTCAGTAATAGTCATTCAACAAAATTGGTGACGACTGACCCCACGAAACAGCAGTATATTTCCGACAGCAATTTCTGAGTTTGACAGTGTGCATGTCAATACTAGACACAGTTTCAGAGTGATGATGACGAGCACTCTTGTTTAGAGCAAGCTGACCTGGGTTTTGAGTGATCAATTTAATACTGCAAAATTATTGGAATTTACCAGGTGTATTTTTGATACCAGAGTCTGGGTTAAAAACTGCATATTTTAGATTTTAATACGTTTTCATTCCTAAATTTACTAGGCATTTTGTATGCTAAAAAATAGTGCAACGTAAATACATAAATTAACAAGCTCCGTCTCTTACTGAAGCCTTCACTGTAGATGGCTACTCTCTCCTTTCATCTTCTTGCACTGTTATCACAAATATCAAGTCTCTTTACAAAACTTATAACGCAAACTAGGCTCAACTTTACAAATATATTGAAAACCATGAAGTGCTCCACGTGGGAAGAAATTTTTCACTTAATTGTAGGCTTTTACTAGTCCAACCCTTTATTTCAATTAATTTTTTTCAAAGTTCCAAGTATTTTGAGCACTTTTCAGTTTAAAGATTGAATCATGCATTCAAGGAAAACAATGTTTTTCATATTATGGAAAGCAATGTTTCAGTAGTCCAAAACGTTTAAGTTGTTTTCGGTTTTTGAACATGATCGCAATACGGTCAGCTGAGAGTTATTTAAATGAGCAATTAATAAAATAATAAGAACCCATCAGGTTGATAATGAAAAGTTTTTTCCAATGTTGGTATTTTTCAGTTTGTTTTACAAAATGGATGCAAACCGTTATCAGGCATACATGGAAAATGCTATTCTTATGCAAAAAAAATTCTTAATTTGTTAGCTTCAGCTTGAAAGTCACATGGGTTCAGCACAAACATAATACATTAAATTTGGAAATGATGATATCTACAAAACCCAGATGTCTTGATGGGAGAACAGTTGTGTAACACTCGATTTGTTCCAGTGGAGCCAGTCTCAACCAAAACAATAGGGATGCTACAACTGGCCCTTCTGGGAAGTATATCAAATTTACAACTATAGATTATATTTAAGTGTATAACTGCTTGATGGGTGATTGTTGGAATTGAGAGAAACAATGTCCTATTTGACTGAATGAGCTTGGAGTATAACCAAAACAGGATTTTAATGATTAAGCTTTCTCTAACTATACTTTTCCTATCTCAATCCATTTTGCTGTATGATCTTGTCTGAGACCAACTTTGCATGTCTTGATTTGTCATTTGACTTGTAAATCAATGGATTCATACAGCGACCATCAATAAAACTAGAGGCCAACATGTGTGCTTTGAATATATTTTGAAATGTTGTTCAAAAATCTGAAGTGGAACTGCAGTGTGAACTCATGCACCATAGAACATTCTAAGACCTAAACAATAACACCTTTCATGCTTTCCATTGCTCAGCTATATGATAACACTAATTACATGATTTTCGCGGCATTATTTTGAAGCCCTAAATGACATTGTAGTAGCAGCTTTTCACAAAGTAATTCCATACTATTGAGCAGGTGACTATTCATTAACAATCCCTCAGCAATCATTTATTCTGTTCAGTGCAAGAGAAACAAAACCTCCATGGAATCACTATACATTTCTCCACATTCATGCAGCAATTAAACCTTCTGGTATTTAATATTATTCCTCATTTTATACAATTTTAAAGAAATATTTGCTGTTTATAAACACCTACATCTGATGTCTGCAGGATCTCCACGTCTTCCTTCACAACCAGAGATCACGAGATTTCAACAAGCCATCTTTATATCAGCACTTGCTGAGAAAAGATATGTAGCTAGTAATACAAGCAGGTACACAGAATTAGTAATCTACAACGTGAACTACATAATGTGGTAAACATCCCAAGACACATCACATGAGGATAATTAAACCAAAAAAAGACACATGTCAAAGGAGACACTGAACAGGTGATCAAGAACTTACTCAAAGCTGTAGGTTTTAAGCAGTGTCTTAAAGAAGCAGAGTCAGATGAAGTAGTAGATAGGTTTAGGTTTGGGAAGGGAACTCCAGAGCTTGAGATCTACTATACGGAAGACAGAATCAGCAATGGTAGGGTGAAGGTGGGAAATGTACAAAAGGCCAGAGTTACAGGAAGGTAGAGTTAGTGGGGAGTTGCTACTCTAAAGGTTACAAAGATTAGGAACTGGCAAGACCGCAGAGGAATCAGAATGAGGATAAAATTTTAAGAATGTTGTGTTCATGTATTAGAAGTCAGCAAACAAGATTTGGTGCAGGCTAGAATATCAGCAGCATAGATTTGGTCGAATTTAAATTTATTCAGGGAGGTAGATGGGAGATGAAAAAGAACAGTAAAGAAATATGAGAGTTGGGAGGTAACAAAGCATTGATTGGGATGTCAGCAACAATGCCATGGAGATGGAAATTGGTGGATTTTTGTGCTGTAGACGAAATGATTTTGCAAGCTCGGCTCCAAGTAATTCAGAACATAGAGGGGGCAATCAATCTATTTGAACCTGCCATTGTGGCCAGGGAGGACTTGAAGCTATGGACGAGGAAGTTAGGGGTTTCTGGAGTAGGACAAAGACAGTGGCAAAGTTCTCAATTTCACAACAGCAAATAACTGATTCCAGCCATTCATTATACTTGGACTTTCCCAGAAAACGTTCATAGAATTTTACACAGTGCCCTCTACACATGATCAAGTACATGCCTGACTAGGCCAAGCAGACATGTACAACTTAACTATTTTGGTTGAAGAATTGGTAAGTTAGTTAGTTTCAATGTCAAACCAAGTAAAGAAAGCAAAATAAAGAGAAGATAGATGGGATTGAAAGAGAGAGTGAGAGGGAGAAAGAGATAAAAAGGAAAGGTTTAAAAAATTACATCTTTTAAAATGTCTGATAACAATTAAACATTAAGTGAATAGATGCTACACTTGCTAAAGATCCTTTTCAGTGCCAAAGAATTGTAAGGAAGTAATTAAAGACTTTGCTACATCAACAAGTAATTTACACTGGAGTAAACTGATTCATATACTAATATCCATACACTTATTTGGACAGCAAATAGATTTATGGTTACAAAGACAAGATGGTTTTATCGTAAATCTATTATTTAGCACAATTATCTGTTTCCAACTTTCCCTTTCCAGAAACTAAGCCTCTCTGGGGAGAACACAGCATATTTTTTAAAAAGAGGTGTCTCTTTGCTGGAATGGCTATTACATATTTTTGCTTTGAAATCACCATTCAGGCATTTTATGACATACCTCAGGAGTAAGTGGGATTTGTACCTGGGCCTTCTGGCCAAGAGCACAGCCCTTGACACTTTCTAAATCAATCTGCTCATAAATTTTATTAAACATGCATGGAGCAAATGGGACTTGAATCTAAGCCTCCTGGCCAAGAGATAGAGATGCTACCAAAGTGCCATAAGCACAC
Organism: Ginglymostoma cirratum; assembly: GCA_024137785.1. Classification (NCBI taxonomy): domain Eukaryota; kingdom Metazoa; phylum Chordata; class Chondrichthyes; order Orectolobiformes; family Ginglymostomatidae; genus Ginglymostoma; species Ginglymostoma cirratum. Next base: position 27,502,222 of record JAHRHZ010000021.1, on the reverse strand, counting down.
CCAGAACACAGCACGTGTAGATATTTTTAATCAACCTGTTGAGATATACACACACCTCTAGCAAGTGGGCCTTGAGAACCTGCACCTCCAGGATCAGAGGCAGAGACACTACCACTGCACCACAAGTAGCTCAGAGAGGACGATGGAGTTCAAGTCGCACATGTGCTGAACATGGTGATTACAAAATATTTAAGAACTCAGCTCTTTCAGTTTAAATTAGTATTTGTCTATATCAAATTACAATTTAGAACTGGAACTTCTGAAAGAACCAGTCTTTCCGGCCCTGTACCTTTCGTCAAACTTTATTTTGGTTTCATGCCTCAATGTTGGATCCCTAAAAACATTTTTATTCACAATGGTTTTATCCAGGGGAATGCCAGCAGAGTATCTCATTGGCATCAGGGGTTATGGCTGCGCACTTTCACAAAGGATTTGATCTTGGACCTTTTGGCCACCTTCTTGTTAATTTTGGAAATGACAATGTGGGTAACAATCCATACCAGCTATAAAAGCATGTCTGCAAGGTTTGTTAGAGGTCCCATCATCGATGTTCTTTACAATGACATCTGGGCGTCCAGTGTAGTATCCACCAGCACAAGAACCTCTTTCCAGCTTTCATAAACATCCCCATTTTTGGCTCGGAGTATCACCTGCTCTTAAGTTACACTTGAGCTGTCCTGTTTGATTGTTTAAAGAACCTAAGTTTCTAACTCTGACACAAACAAAAGCAGCAACTCGGACATCAAATTCTTAATTTCCACATTTAACCACCACCTGTAGCAGTAAGACTTTTCTGTCCAATTTACAATTTAATAACAGTGAGTGATAATAACAGTCTGTAAATGGAGAAACTTTATTTTCTACTCACAGCATGGATGACTTGCCTTAAAAAGAGCATTTCGCATTCAGCTAAAATCAATGCTGCTGATGATACATCTTTAATTAGTCTTTTGGGAGTACAGAACTTGAATACGACCGAGGAGAAATATTTTGTTGCTTTTTATCATGCACTCATCAATTTTCAAGAATACTAATTCAAGGGAAAAGCAAGATTTGTACTATACATGAAGAGAGTGTGCATTATTTGGCAAGTGGACTCTGACTGGTCAAGGTGCTTCCATGGAAAATGCACCAAGTATAGGTTGCCACTTGCCCACCAGAGTCTATTTGCCAACCAATAAGCATTCCCCTTTCATAAGTATACATATTGTCTTTTCCCTTGAATTGTTATTTTAGCAAATTATCCTGACAAGTGCAAGCCAAAAAGCTTTGAAAAAAATGTATCTTTTTTAAACACTACATCTTTAATTCACAGTTGACAGCTGTGAATGTATAAAATCTGGCTCTCAAAGCTAGCATTCATGATAGGCATACTCCCATAGATAGACAGGCATGCACAGTTTAGTTTGCTTTGATGAGTTTACTTAAGCTTCTCCCCATTTTGGAGGGACCAGATACAAGTAAAGTGATAGCCTTATATATTCAGTGCAGTCACTGAAAGTTGCACATGGAAATTTATAAGTAACAATCTAATTCTGTTCTTCAGGACCAATAATCTATTAATTACTGCAACGAATTACAGGAAGAGTCGAAACATTAAGATAACTGTTTCACATATATACGTTATTAAAAAGCAAACATTCAGAATAATTACAGAGATAGTAGGAACTGCCGATGCTGGAGAATCTGAGATAAAACGTTGTGGAGCTGGATGAACACAGCAGGCCAAGCAGCATCAGAGGAGCAGGAAAGTTGACGTTTCGGGTCGAGACCCTTCTCGACCCGAAACGTCAACTCAGAATAATTATTTTGGTTCCAGTGAAGGAAGGGTCAATGGACTCAAAATACTAACTCTGCTTTCTCTCCACAGATGCTGCCAGACCTGCTGAGTTTCTCCAGTTTCTGTTTTTGTTTCAGATTTCTAGCATCTGCAGTTCTTTGTTTTATTATAGAAAAGAAGGATAACCTGTTTTAGTGAGAGATAAAAGGTACTGCAGATGCTGGAGAATCCGAGATAACAAGGTGTGGGGCTGGATGAACACAGCAGGCCAAGCAGCATCTTAGGAGCAGGACCTGTTTTAGTGATGTCACTTCATGGAATGCGCTCTGCACACTGATAGAGCTCCTCCGCTCACCTCTGAATGGTACTGCAGAATTTTTATTATCCGTGAGTAAGCACACAGAATCTCAATTGAATATCCAATAATGCAGCACTCCTTCAGTAATGCACGAAAGAGTTTAGATCATGTTCAAATACTACAGTAAGCATTAAACATAAAACTATTCTGATCTGGTGAAAAGGGTTACCACCAAACCACAATGCTAAGTATGTACTTATGAAAACAGTGCCAGATTGCCACATGTATAGCAAAACAGTGGAAACTTCCACAAATGTGAATAGAAGCCTGAATCTCAAAGTCTTGGCAGATGTACAGCCACTCAGACAGAGGAAATCTGTACAATTAATCACCCATTAACACACCATAACGTCTACAGTTCAGAAGGGCCTGATACAAGTAGAAAGTATCCTTAACATCAGGCAATAGAAACAGAAAATGTTACAAATACTTAGCAGTCAGGAATCATCAGTAGAGAAACAAAGTTAGTTAATGCTTGATGATAGTCAGAACGTCAAAAAATCAGAGATAACGTATTTTAAGCAAAGAGAGAGGGGAGGAAATGGGGGACAATGGGGAAGAACAAAAGGGATGGTCTGTGATCAGGTTAATTGCAAGAGACTTTTAATGAATAAAGGGATGATGGCTGAAGGAAACAACTGATGTCCCAAAAAAAATCAGTGGCAAAAGTTTTGATTTGACATTGATGGATTTTATGTTGAATTCAGAAGATAGTAAATTGCATAACTGACAGATATTGTGCTTCAAATTTACATCAAGCATCCCTAGAACATACTGGGAGCAGCAGTCATGACCAAAACAGCTGGAGTTGGATTGGGATGGAGAATAAAAGGTAGCCAGATCATTCTTGTGGATTACAATTCAAAGTGGTTGCCAACTGTCAACACCAGAGCAAACCTTTCATTTATTTGAAACACCGGAAGTCAAGTTTTAATTGGCCTGTACAGAGGTAATATTGCTTCAGTCCACACAGCTGCTCCCTGACAATGCTGCTGGTCTCAGAGCAGAGATGTCAGGGTACAATCTAAACACTCAACGTAGGGCTGCACTGTTACAGCGCTTCTTTTTTTGCAGACAAGATGGATCTTTTGAAATAAAAAGACGTCAAACAGAGTTCCTACTTGCCCTCTGAAATCTACCTGACACTGATGAAGCAGAGGAGGGTTCTCCCTGACAAACTGGTCGATATTTAACCGTCATATAACATCACAACAAACAGTTTACGAGCTATTTTGGGACCTTGTGGCCTTTTGGCATTTTCCACATTACAACAGCGGCTGTACTCCGAGTGGTACCGTCAAACACTTCGGGAGAGGAGAAGCGCTTCCGGACTGCGTGTTTTGGTTTGCAGACTTAGAGCCGTGGTTGGAATCACATTTCCTGTCTCCAGCTTAAAAAATTAAATTCCGGGGATGGTGGCTGGAGGTGGGGGAGGAAGATGCCTGAATATACAGAGAGTTGGTGGGAGGCCTGGAGGGAGGGGAGACAGCCCGAGGGGAACACTCGGCCCGGCTCAGCCGGTCGCTCGGGTAAATATTACCCACCAGGACTGGGAAGCCGAGCAGGCCCAGCCCCAGCGCTACAGCCCCCACCCCGCCGCGGTTACCTGCCGGGGCTGGAGCAGCTCTCTCTCTGTCGAAGAATGGTGTCGGTAACCCCCCACCCCC
>JAHRHZ010000021.1:27448340-27488417 GCA_024137785.1 Ginglymostoma cirratum | reverse complement strand
ACACACACACACAGCATCACCCTGCACACCCAACACATACGCACACAGCCTCATCCTTCATCCCCGCCACGCACACAGCCTCACCCTGCACCCCCCCACACACACACATCCTCACCCTGCACACCCCACAACACACACACACACACACAGCCTCACAAACACACACAAACCACCCCACACCCTCATCCAAACTATCCCCACAGCAATCAACACCACTTACCTGAAAATGATTAAACACTCAGCACCGGGGAACAAATGTCCAATACAGTCGGGAATCTCAAACAAGAACGGGCAAACGGACTTTCAATCATCATGGCTGCAGCAGCAATGTTTTAACATTGATCACTCAGGGGAAGGGTTCCACTGACAGGGTACACATTGACATGGTAATGAGGTTAGCCAAGTGGACCTTTTCTAATCAATAAATGTGGAGCTGGAAAAGCACAGCAGTTTAGACAGCATCCGAGGAGCAGGGAAGTCAACGTTTTGGGCCGAAACATTGACTTCCCTGCTGCTCGGATGCTATCTGATATGCTGTGCTTTTCCAGCTCCACGTTTATTGACTCTAGCTTCCAGTGTCTGCAGTCCTTACTGTCTCCAAGTTACTGGATCTCATAGAATATGAGTTCCCTGATTGGGGCTGTTAATCCTGTCTAATCAGGAAGTCCTGACTGACAGAGTTCTGTTCACTCTAGGCGTTGGCTCTGAACTAGCTGGACCAGTGCCATGCACTATGCACATGTCAATAAAGGGTGACTTGGTGACAGGATACTGGCCTCTGTGGAATTCTTTCAGACTGGAGTTGACAGGTTTTCAATATAAACCATTCAGATATGTTGTCCAGCACGATTGACTGAAAGGCTGTTAGCCCAGGAATTAAAATTTGATTTGAGTTTTCTTCAAACGTTCGGGTTTTGTTGGGTTTATTAAATACGTACCTTTAATCTTTTAATTGACAATTCTCAATCAAGATTTAAAAGCATACTTCACTGGTGGTTATATGGGAACTCGAGGAAAAGGTCCTAAGGTAAAGTCATGGGAAGAAACTCAACATTGCTGGACTTCATTTTAGATCTAAATCAGATATCCTTACTCTCATTTTCTCCCCAACTCCACAGCCATGTAATCTCATTGAAAAGCAAAGAATACTCAGGGCAATGAGAGGCAGAATGCTCAGCAAAATAAATGAAGTACTTTAGAACTGCTGTTCCTGTTTGTGTATAGACAATTCAGCTATCAGCATGTGCATGGCAACCAATATATAAGTAATTCCTGCTACTACAAATAATCAGTTAAGAAACAAAACGGAGGACAGAGCTCATGGTTGGAAGTTGTTGCACTCAATGTTGTGTCCAGAGGCTATAAAGTGCCTAAATGGTAAACAAGATGCTTTTCCTTCATTTTGCATTGAGCTTCACTGGAACACTGCAGCAAACCTAGGACAGAAATGAGAGCCCAAGAATAAATATTAAATGGCAAGTGACCTGAAGATTGGGGTCATTGCTCTGGTTTCAGTAGAGCTGACATATATTCAGCTATTAACACGTACTCTGGGCCAACTCGTTTCAACAAAAGTATTGCCACTTCCTTTGCCATTTTTACTATGACACCTGTGATTTTTAATCTCTGTTATCCTCTGGCATTCCCGAACCTCCCTCTGTTCCATTTGCTCCTCCCCCATCTTTTCCCACAGTATAAAACCTAGCAATTTGCCACCTCTCTCTTCAGTTCCAAAGTTGAATCACATTGGACTAAAAATACTAATAGGGTAAAAGGACACGCTTTCGTCTGTTCTGTTATATCTATTCAATTGCACTCTGTTTTGACTTCTACAATGTACCTTGTGGAGGAACACGGAATTCCAAACAGCAACATCTGCATTTCCATCTTTCATTGCATTCACTGCAGACACTGATACCAGTTTCAGAGGAATAATAATGGTGAACACCAACAGTTTCACTGGAATTACTAATGCAAAGTCTAGAATGTTCATTCGCTTCATGTATAAGAGTAATAGCTCCAGGATTGTCACAACATTGGATTAGTGCTCATCTGTTTCATAAAACACAGTCAAGTGCCAGGTTTGTGGCAGCAAGTTACATAAATTCTATGGTCAAAACAAAGCTCGTAGACACTTCAATGTCTGACACTCGTACAATGTCTTTCTCCCACAAGTTGTTTCAATCGCCAAGACAGTTGCCACCCATAACTAGTTGTAAATCATGGTTATTACTGCTGAATGATCAGGAATGTTCTGGGTAGAGCAAAACCGAGTATCAAATGAACAAAAAGCGCTGATGAAAGGTTTGAAGTATTGAACAAGATTGAAGCACATGAGCTAAAAAATCAATTTTCCATCTTAGTGGGATCTTGTAGAATGATCTTTGACCCCAACATCCCAAAAAATGTATCTGGTTATGAACATATTGTTATCTACATTTATAATAAAATTAAATTTGGTGGAGTAGAGATGTCAATCTGTAGTGTTGCAAAGTCCACACGGCTAAGGCAGAAGTGGTCTGTGTAAGTACTTTATTTATCTGTATTAAATCTACATTTAAACCACTATTCAACTGTCAAATATTCAAATTAAGTTATTATCAAGAAAGGGTAAACTGAAAAATTAAGGTATAAAATTTGCTCTTGAACAATATAGCATGTACCTCATTTATCACACCATTGACAAAGTCAAGGTTTTATTAAAACATTTCAAATGCCATTATAGATATGCAAAATGAATATCTATGTATGTAATGGAATGACTCTAATAAAGCTAATGATGTTGTTATAATCTAATGATAATGTACCCAATTTAAACTATAACAATTTATAGGTGTATGGTGCTTTTAACATATGGAAATGTTCCACAAGTCTTCAATGTTACAAATGTGGCACTTTTTAATAAACTTATGTTTTGAAATATGCCTTTTAATTTACTTTTTCAGGAGACCTTTTCTTGATGTGTTTCTTGATAGGACAACCACTCATTTTAGGCTGTGCCACTGCACATGCCTCTCAGCAAGGCTCATGGACGACAACTCACTTTGGCATGCATTATTGTCCACCCTGGCTCTCACACATGGCATCCTCACAAACTGCTAACCCTTAATCTCTTCCTACTCACTGGGGATACCTGACAATCTCTCCTGCTCCTGTATTTACCACTAACTGCTCTTCTACCTACTTCTATCATACTTAATACCTTCTTTTGGAAGGTTGTAAAATGGCTCCAGCAGCATGAACAATGTGGTGAACACTTCTGCATCTTATGTCATGGCATTCCATAAAACACCGAAGAGCCTAGATGCATCACTAATGAGGTGAAGAGTGGAAGATTGCATGACACCAGGAATCTCACTCAAAAAAACACTTGGACATTGAAACTAGGAAAATTCAGCCCATGGAAACGTTTAAATTTAAAAGTGATCATGAACTTAAACAGGGTGAAGTGAACACAGTTATGATGCTGGACAATTTGGATATTTGGCTGATGGAAGCTTCAGTCATAGCCAGAATCTGTAGATGAGGAAGTAAGTGAAGATCAGGAAATAAATACTGTTTCAGAAAGGCTCTGAATCTGTTTTACAAAGTGACAACCCTGGTGACAATTTAATGTCTGGCTGTAGAGAAGAATAAAACAAATCACTAAATCCAGAGACTAGGAAGTGTTAGGTCAGGGCTTTTCTCTTTGGATTCCCGTTCATAGTCAAAAGACCACAATCCAGTTGGCCTGCCAGCAATGCTTTTCTCAATGAAGTTAACCAGACCAAACAGACTCTGATATGTTTGGGACCCACCACAAATGTTCTCAGGGACCATACTCTCTCCAAATTTAAATAGCAAAACCATAATATACTGTTTTAATCAAATACATGGAAATCATGGACATTCATGAGGTAGTGTGGGCCAGCAGAATTGTACTCCAGCACAACCTATAACTTCATGGCACGGCACATCCCTCACTCAACCATTACCATCAAGCCAGGGGATCAACCCTGGTTCAACGGAGAGTGCAGTAGGGCATGTCAGGAGCAGCAGCAGTCATACCTGAAGACGAGGTATCAACCTGGTGAAGCCACCAAACAGGACCACTTCCACACCAAACAGCGAAAGCAGCCAGTGATAGACAGAGCTAAGCGATCCCACAATCAACGGATCAGATCTAAATTTTGCAGTCCTGCTCCATCCAGTCGTGAATGGTGGCGGACAATTACACAACTTACCAGAGGAGGCGGCTCCACAAATATCCCCTCCCTCAATGATGGAAGAGCCCAGCACATCAGTGCAAAAGATGAGGCTGAAGGATTTTCAGCAATTTTCAGCCAGAAGTGCTGAGCGGATGATCCATCTCAGCCTCCTTCAGTGGTTCCCAGCATTACAGATGCCAGACTTCAGCCTACTCGATTCACTCCACGTGATATCGAGAAACGGTTGGAGATGCTGGATACTGCAAAGGCTTTCGGCCCTGACAACATTCTGGCAATAATACTGAAGACTAATGCTCCAGAACTTGCCGTTCCCCTAGCCAAGCTGTTCCAGTACAGTTACAACACTGGTATCAACCCAAAAGCGTGGAAAATTGCCCAAGTATGTCCTATACACGAAAAGCAGGACAAATCCAACCCGACCAATTACCACCCCATCAGTCTACTCTCCATCATCAGTAAAGTGATGGAAGGTGTCATCAACAGTGCTATCAAGCAGCACCTGCTCAGAAATAACCTGCTCAGTGACGCCCAGTTTGGGGTCCGCCAGGGCCTCTCAGCTCCTAATCTCATCACTGCCTTAGTTCAAACATGGACAAAAAAGCTGAATTCCAGAGGTAAGGGGAGAGTGACAGCCCTTGATATCAAGGCTGCATTCGACTGAGTGTGGCATCAAGGAGCCCTAGCAAAACTGGAATCAATGGGTATCAGGGGGCAAACGCTCCGGTGGTTGGAGTCATTACCTGACACGTAAGAAGATGGTCGTGGTTGTGGAAGGTCAATCATCTCGGCTCCAGGACATCTCTGCAGGAGTTCCTCAGGGTAGTGTCCTCAGCCCAACCATCTTCAGCTGCTTCATCAATGAACTTCCCTCCATCATGAGATCAGAAGTGGGGATGTTCGCAGATGTTTGCACAGTGTTCAGCACCATTCGTGACTCCCCAGATACTGAAGTAGTCCATGTCCACATGCAACAAGATCTGGACAATATCCAGGCTTGGGCTGACACGTGGGAAGTGACAGGCTATGACCATCACCAATAAGAGAAAATCCAGCCACTGTCCCTTGACATTCAATGGTGTTACCGTCACTGAATCCCCCGCTACCAACATTCTAGGGGTTACCATTGACCAGAAATTCAACTGGACTCATCATATTAACAGAGTGGCTACAAGAACAGGCCAGAAGCTAGGAATACTGCGGCAAGTAACTCACCTCCTGACTCCTCAAAACCTGTTTGCCATCTACAAGGCACAAGTCAGGAGTGTGATGGAATACTCCCCACTTGCCTGGGTGAGTGCAGCCCCATCAACACTCCAGAAGCTTGACACCATTCAGGAAAGAGCAGCCTGCTTGATTGGCACTACATCCACAAGCATCCACTCCCTCCACCACCAACACTCAGTAGCAGCAGTGTGTACTATCTACAAGATGCACTGCAGAAATTCACCAAAGATCCTCAGACAGCACCTTCCAAACCCACGACCACTTCCATCAAGTAGGACAAGGGCAGCAGACATATGGGAGCACCACCACGTCCAAGTCACTCACCATCCTAATTTGAAAATATATCGCCGTTCCTTCACTGTCGCTAGGTCAAAATCCTGGAATTCCCTCCCTAATAGCATTGTGCGTCAACACACAGTGGGAGGACTGCAGCAGTTCAAAAAAGCAGCTCACCACCACCTTCTCATGGGCAACTAAGATGGACAAGAAATGCTGGCCAACCAGCGATGCCCACATCCCACAAATGAACAGAAAAAAAAAATGCTGCAACAAGGCAAATATATTTATGTTCATCAACTGTAGCAGTTGTTTGAACTGTGGACTTCTGATAAAGGGCACGAACTCATGCCAACTAGATTGGGGTGAATCAAAAAATTTTGGAAATAATGAGAAGGACCAAATAACAGGCTTCTAGTAATGTGCAAATTACAGAATGTTGTTTTTCAATTTACTGAATTGTAAAAAGATGAAGTTGCCATAGTTTTATGAGACAATACTACTGCTCTCTCATTAGAGATATAACTGGCTGTGGTTTAACCTGAGGGTCACTGAGTCAGTCAAAGGGAGAGGTTGAGAAGGAAAGTCCTTCATGGTAACCTCAGTCACTGCAGGAATTAAATTCACTCTACTGACATCATTCACCAGCCATCTAGCCAACTGAACTAACTGATCCTCAATTAATTGTATACATACAGAATTGAATGAAGCTATGCTAAAAGAAATGGGGTATGGATTTAGGAAGCCCAAGGGATGAAAATCTGGTGAATTTACAAAGAGCTGAGGGCAAAGCCATGGTACAAACTACCCGAATAGCTGTAAATTGGGAGAGGGGAATGTGCAGCAGGAGCTGGGCATCGTTGTGCACCAGTTGCTGAAGGTAAGCATGCAGGTGCAGCAGGCAGTAAAGAAGGCAAATGGTACATTGGCCTTCATTGCAAGAGGTTTAGAGTACAGGGGCAGGGATATGTTCCTGCAGTTGTACAGTGCCTTGGTGAGACCACATCTGGAATACTGTGTGTAACTTTAGTATCCTTTTCTGAGGAAGGATGCTCTTGCTCTAGAGGGAGTGCAGCAAAGGTTTACCAGGCTGATTCTGGGGATGGCGGGTATGACATATGAGGAGAGATTGACTAGGTTGGGATTGTTTTTTCTAATGAATGAGGCGGTGATATCATAGGGACTTATAAAATTCTAACAGACCCGGACAGGGTAGACGCAGGGAGGATGTTCTCAATGGTGGGTCTGTCCAGATCAAGGGGTCACAGTTTGAGGATTCGGGGTAGATGATTTAGGACAGAGATGAGGAGACATTTCTTCACCCAAAGTGTGGAATTCATTACCACAAGTAGTAGTTGATGTCAAAACATTGAACGTATTCAAGAGGTGACTAGATATAGCACTTGGGGTGAATGGGATCAAAGGTTATAAAGAAAAAGCAGGATTAGGCTACTGAGTTGGACGATCAGCTAGGATTGTGAAGAATGGCGGAGCAGGTTCAAAGGGCCAAATGGCCTCCTTCTGCTCCTATGTCCTATGTTTCTGTGTTTCACCAAGCACGTGGGAATGCTGCACAACCTTTGCAAAATGAAAATGTCACATTTTGCACAGGGTTGGAAGAATTGAAAGTAGTAAAATAACTTCTAATTTTCAAGTGAGTTGGGACTCAAGTTACTCTGACAAGCCAGACATAAAAATTTAAATCACACATTTAAGGGTAAGCCATATAATGCTGCCAAGACAAATATTTAATAGTGAACTCTCACAGAAGGGAAAAGTACCTGTACTGCATGTAGTAAATTAATTATTAAAATGTTTACAATTTTAATTGTGTTGTAGAAAAATTATTACTGTGGTGCAGAATGTTCTGAATGGGGAGTGATGTGGCTGGAGACAGAACACAAGAAATAGGAGTAGATCAAGTGGCCCATCAAATCTGCTCAGTCATTCATGGCTGATTGTGAGGTTCAACTGCACTTTCCTGTGCCCCCACCATATCTCTAGATTCTCTGAGACACAAAACAATCTATTGCTCCCAGTTCTAATTTTATTCAACATATGTGCATCCATAACCCCTTGGAACATAGAATTCTAGGACTGACAACACAATGAATGAAATAATTTCTCCCCATCTCATTCCCAAGTGATCAACCCCTTAACTTGAGAATGTAGCTCTATGTTTTATGTTCTCTGATCACCAGAGTTAATCTCTTAATGTCTAGGCTATGAAACCACTTCAAAATCACATACTTTTCAATGACATTCCCTCTCATACTCCTAAATTCAAGGGAACAGAGGCTTAAATTACATAGCCTCTCGTCACAGGCCCATGTAATTCCGAAATGGAACTTTTGGAGAATTAAGTAACCAGTTTTCACATTTTGCCTCAAAACAGGAGCATCTGTTTTTTCTAAGTAATCACGCACAAATTGGAACCAATCAGAGGGTGATGGAAACAGCTGCTCCTATGAAAAGTAGAAGACAAGATTTTTTTTAATGATAGCAGTGAACAGATGAAAATGGGAACTGGTTGTCTTTTTGAAGAGATGGAACTTGTGCATTTATGGGGCTTGCCGCCAGAAGTCAGTGTGGAAATACTCAGAAGACCAAGTGGAATGATGTTCAAATAACACAGAAAGACTTGCCTTGGTAGTAGGAAAGCTCCTGAAATGAGGATACTCTTTGAATTGAATCTTCATGGCTACATATCTGTTGGGATTGCCGCATAAAATATTTTGGTTGAGCTTATTACTCAATGGGGAATTACTTTTCCTGTAGTTTGGTATATTACTTGTCTATTAAGTAATATTAAATATATGTTCACTTTAGTTTGTTTCAGTAAAAGTCTCAAAATGTGAAATTGTGCACTATTGTTTCCATTTGTCACTGGTTGCTGGGAAATGAACTTTTTTCTGAAAAGTTGTTGTTCTCTATGGGGATCATAGCATTATAAAATAAGATGATGAAAGTGAGCTCAAAGGAATAGATTTTTAAGGACTGTCATTAAGGAGGTAGCAGAGTGGTAGAAAAGTGTAGGTAGCACATTCCAGAGCTTTGGGGCCCTCTCATTCAGGTGTCTGATAACTCCACCTGCCCACAGACCCCACCCCCACTGAGGCCTTTAGCCCTATTCTAACTTCAATTCTGAGCCACAACCCGGCCTCAGTCTGCAGCCTCCTTTGGATTTCTCCTGTCTGACTGGAAGCTGTCAGTCCAGCTTCTGGGTAAAGTGCTTACTTGTGATGTCACACTGTGGAGGTAAAATTGCATAGCACGTGGGACAACCCCAGCTTCCAGTTTTCTCATGCTTTCACAAGCTCCCTACTCCTGGCACATTAGGCAAGGTAAAATTCAGTCACATAGGCCAAAATTACTTAATGGCAGTAAGATATTTAGGAGTACCTTTATTTTGTGAAAGGTGCTATAAAAATGAAATATTGCAGAACCATTTCTGACAAGCAAATTCTGAACTAAATAATACCATTGGAAAATGTTTCAAGGTGAGCAGGAAAGAAACGATGCAGTTTTCAGGGCAAGTTCCAAAAGACTCTAGCAGAGAACTTTCTATTTGAATAGTGATATCCTTTTTTGTTTCAAAATTGAAACAATTTTCTCAAACTAAGATTGGCACATTAAAAATGATTTCTGACAGAGATTCATCACATCCTTTCAAAGCCTGATTAAATTTTCATATTTCACTTTTACTGAGTTACAACAGCTGTCATGAAAACTGTATATTTTGACACGTTTCTAAAGACAAAATCATCAATTCTCAGCTCGTCAGAATAGTCAGTATATGTAGTTTGCAATGCTAAAAAGGAGTACTACATACTGTAACATTATATTTCAGTCAGAAAAATGCACAATAATGTACCTTGAAAATTTATTGCCTTAGCAACTACACAGCTGACACTCAGAAAACTATACAGATATATTACAATGCAGTTTCACCATATTAAGTGACCATTGTCAACAGGTATAATTTGAAGCACTTCCAGTAAGAAAAACGAATTTTACATACAGTAGAAAAGGTCACATTCATTTTAGTAAGATCTGATACTGATGTAATAACTAAAAAGGTACCATTTGGCATAAGTTGAATTTTTCATCACTTTGTCCAACCGATATAGATATACAGACGTAGAAATATGCAAATACTTAAAGAAATGATAAACTCAGTAAACAAGTTTAAGGTTGTTATATCTATTAGTATCAACCATACCTTTCAACAAATCAACACTTGGGCATTAATGCCAAGGCAGGAGGTTAGTGTCAAATTACAATTTATAGTTTCTTTTTTTTTTAATGAGACACATTAAACAATATTAGGTGGCATGAATGGAGCTTACATTTGATCATATTATATCAGACTCTCAGTTTGGTTATTGATACAATCTTAACCTGCCAACTTTTCAGAAATCACAACTTGAATATTGTCTTCATATTTTAAACGCTATTATAAGAAGGTTAACTAAAAAGTTGTCATTGGTAAATTCAGATGAAGATTTTTATAACCGCTTGTTAGATAGCCTAGTTATATTTCTCAAGTCAATAGATAAAATGAAAATTCAACAATTCCAATTCTAATAGGTTAGCTGTTGCTGCAATGCAAAATCTAAGGAGAACAAAAATTTACAAGGTTTATGGTTACTTGCAATTCCTTTCTGAAAATGTGGATTTCTTTGAAACAAAAAACTTTCAGATTACTGTTTTCGAAATAAATTAAGGTGTATTTTTTTCTGTCCAAGTTAGAAAGGTATTAATAGAATTTGACACTTTTCAAATTGTTAAGTTCCTAGCTAATCACACTATAATGGCCCCCAAGCAAAATGCCATTTCAGTCTTTGGCGTCTACAATGGTGAATATTCACATCATGAACAGTTTAAAAATAAGTAAACCAACTCAAATAAATCTGAATGGCAAACAAAAAAGCTGTTGAAATCTTCACTGGAACACCAAGTTTCAGTTCTAACACTATAGAAATTAACTAGAACAAAACCAATTTAAGCTATTAAAGTCTAAATCAGAGCAGATAGAATATCAGCTGAAATGTAAAGCAAAATAGTTGTAACCCAGATGACAAGGTTTAAGTGCAAAACCTCATTATGAGGTAAAACTCTTCACAAAATGCAACATTGAAACACAATTCTACACAGTGGCATTTCTGAAATGCCATTTTACCTGCTAACCTTTGGCTGGTGAACAGGATACTTGTGCATATTGAAATACCGAGCAAAGTAACGTCCTTTTAAGTTTCAATAATATATTCATCTTTTTTGCACATCTATACTACAAAAATTGTTATACAGAATTGTGCTGTGAAAGATTTGAATAAAAAAGGCTTTTTTAGTTTGTCATATAAAAACATCAAACCTACATTTAACCCACACACTTGTCTTATTAACTATTCGTTTAGTGTTTCTTAAACTTAAAATTATATGTATACAAGAAATGCAAACTTTTGAAAATGAGATAAATCCTTGTATTTCAGTAGGATCAAAAATATAGCTCTGATCTACCACCAGATTGTACCCATGTAGCTGCAATGATCAAAGCCCCATATAAATGCTATGAACCTATTTTAAAATCTAGGCCAAAGGGAATCATGGCATTCTTCTGCATCTATAAATTTGCCACTGAAATATTTGTTTAAAAAAGTAAACACATAATCCTGTTCAATTTGTTCTCAACTGCTGGCTTTGATCATTTATAAAATTCATAAATGATTAATGAATGAAAACAGAAATTGAAACTGAGTGTGATATATTAAAACATATTTCAGCATCAATTAGTTATTGAATTATCTTTGCATTATTTATGAACTACAATATTTTAATTTCTTTACATACAGTGCACTTGTAAAAGCTGGAATGAATGGGTTTTGGGACTCGTTTAAGCTGATGGTAGAAGCAACAATACCTTATTCTTTTGAAAAAACAAACAGCATGCGAAATGCATACATCTATTATAGTTAGTGTTGTTAATGCGCTTCACAGTTGTGGAGATCAGTAGCTTGACACTTAGGAACATGCAAAGTGAAAAATATACTACATAATTCAAGGTCAATTTTCAGACAGGATATGTAAGTGATTGCATTTAATGATTACATACTGTTACTAAATGAACTAAATATATGTTACGTTACAAGTGAACCCTTCAAGAAAAATGATTTTAACTGCATCAATTCAAAATTTGCGTACGTTAGCTCAAAAGTAAGACCCAAATCATCACGGCAAAGCAGAGTGAGATTCCGTCCTTCAGGATGCTACACACTGCTTAGCCAGTCAACAGTTCAGCGTTAAGAAGTTAGAAAGAACTTTTAAAAATCGTTGTTTGATTCAGCCATTAAAGAAAGGGAGACTGTTTTCCTTGCTACTATCAGCATTGTGAAAATTGTCTTTTGAATGCTATTTGATTTTTTTTACCTCACACTTGGGGCAGCAAACTAGAAATTCTAGGAAAACATATTCTGTCTATAGCCTTTTTGACAATTGTCATCTCATTCGAACTCTATTTTAAAAGTACCAGCAGTTTATTGTACCTATTTAAATGTGATCTCGGAATACCTACTACAAAGGACAAGAATGTACTTCAATATTGAGCAGGTAACAGTCCTGGTTGCTGGCAGGACCTAAATGTAGCTGAGGAAATATTAGAATATGGCTAATGGGAAACTTTGCAAAAATTAATACAAAAGATTTGAATTACCACCAATAGAACTTTTTTGCCTCCATTGAGTCATTAGAGCATGGAATTTTTTTTTTATAAACGGCTTTTACAAAATGTATAAATCTTTTAAAGTAAACTGATTATATATTTGATATGATAAATGTAGGAGAATACAAGAAAAGGGCTGGAAAATGAGTTTTGAGTAAATTGTTCCAGTTGGAAAGGTTGTATATATAGACTCTATGCATCAAATGATTTTTTTTATGGTACCTCATACAGAAAAGGCAAACAAGCTATTCTGAAGCAGGAAACTATAATTTGGGAATGTGTATCCACTCCGTCATATATATGGTATATACGTAGATGATTCTTCGCATGCTGAGAAGGAAAGAGATATCCACAGCTAAAAACTACAATGTAAATTGAAGTTCCCTTGCATCGTAATGTCATAAGATCAATCTTCTTGAAGTGACAAAACTGTGCTTTTTTAAAATAAAAAATGGTTAGTTAAAAAGAGCATTGCATATATAAGTTTTAAATTTGAATGTAATCCATTTCAGCACAATTGCAATGATCGTTAAAAAAGCCATCACATTCTATAGGTTTCACTGGTAACTGTCAGCTTAAATGTTCAATTAATAACCCAATCAGGAAAAATAATCACACTTTTTGCTTCATTTCTTTTGACTGTATAAATGCAATTTTTTTTTCAGACAAGTATATCTGCTTATAACAGGATAATATGCATGCACTTACCTGTCTGTTCAACATGCTAGAAAAGAACACTAACAAGAAAAATCTACTGACTATGCACAGATGTATACAACACACAAATTTCAGGCAACCACTCTCTTTTGTGGCATATAATTTGCAAAGAGGCTCTTGTTTTGTTCCTCAATTTACTTACCACAGCTTTACAATAGATGCTGATTACTCTCCTCACTACAATGATTTTCCTTTCTTGAAAGATCATCAGCCAAAGATCACAAGGACAAGATGGCATGTACTTTTCAAAAAGACCGATGCCAGTTTGTTCAAAAACTGAACACAATGAGTTGCTTGTCAAGAAAATTTAACATTGAATTCTGAGAGACTAACTGCAAAGTTACAAATAGAATTAGTGTGAATTATAGCCTAACTATAGGCTGCCAGCAGAAATGTAACTTCTTAAAAGAAGTCTGTCTTGCCTTTTCCTTTCAAATTTGTCAAGCAACAAAATTAGGGGTAAACAACACTTGTTTCAGAATTGATATCACATACAAGTCAAGGTCCTGGCTGCAAACAAGTTGGTAACATGCAACAATGCAATCATTTAAGTGAAATTTAGAAACACAGAAAGATAAAATACAGAAAATGCCCATTATGTCTGAAATCATAAATACATTTTTGCTTTGGCATACGTTTTCCTAATTTTTAATTCTATTAACTAATTGTTTAGTAAAAATTTTATTGTTTTCCCCTGCAATTATCAATAGAGTGGCATGGTCACTCGCAAAACCTTTGAATTTAAGGTACTAGGGTAACTTCCAATTCTTAAAGCTGACAGAAAGATACCGCAGAATCAGACATTTACTTTGACATTTAAGGAGTCAGCTTCTTTTGTTGATTTACACTGATGTTCTTGCTTTTGAAGTATATTACCAGGTGTATGTTTTGTTTATCCCTCAAACACTTCCATCTTCTAACAGATAATAGAAAGAGTATTCCACTTTGTAAACTTTTCACATTTTCTATGTGCAAACTGTATTGCATATTTTGCATACTATACAAGTTATATAATGCAGCAGAATTATTTTGGCAACACAGCAGCTCTGGTAGCAAATGACAAGTCCTAGGTTAGCTTAAAAGCAAAACTGGATCATCCATTTCATGGAATGGAATAGAGCTGGCTTGGCTCTCTCCAGAGTCTGAGTCATATGGGGCATCGGGTAGCTCCAAAAAACTGTAAGCTATCTGGTCATCTTCCATTTCTGATCTATCTTGGCGACTGGCATCTGGGTGTTCCTCTTCATCTACGTGATTGAAATCCTGCGGAATAAATAGCATCTCTGGATAATTTCTGCTGACTAAATCACTTGTCGTCTGCAGAGAAATTTTTCGAAAAGCTAAGAGATGCATGTGAGAGAACTTCACATATTTGTACCTTTTGAATCCTAATGATTCAATGGCAGTTTTCCAGCTCTTAATCATATAAGCATGGCGGTTTTGGTGAGAAGAATCAGGGGTGATAATAAGAAGCAGACCATGGAGTGCAAGAAGTTCATGAGCTTTTTTACAGCAGATCCAGCGTTGGTAAGGGGCAGGAAAGTAAGACAGCAAAAGTGAAAAAACAACAACATGAAACAGCTCTCCTGGAAGAGAATCAATTGGATTTTTTAGCTGCTTGAGAAAGGCATCTATTGCATCTTGAGCAAGCTGGAGGGGTTGTTGCAGCTGAAGGTTGAGGAAGTCACATTTATATACACTCTGAAAAACAAAAACAAAGATTATTATTTAGAAGGTTATTTCATGGCAACTTAGATGTTGTTCATAAAATCTTACCAAGGCATGGCACAATACTAGGTAACTCTCAGGTAATGAAGCATAGTGTGCAATATATATTTTACGCTAACATTTTAGTATAGTCCGACTGAATGGAGAAATTCAGGTCAGATGTTCACCTTGAAGGAGAATGTGCTGTGATGAAAATGCCAGAAGTTGGCAGTGCCAAGTCCCACCACAAACACCTCATCTCCCATTTTTGTGCGGGTGGTCCATAGTTCACACAAGTTTCTAGAGGCATTTAAATGTTCAGCTGCCTCCAATGAAATGAGTTTTTTTTCAGTCCCTGGAGTGTGGTACCCTGTTTATGGGGATTAGGCTAAGTAAAAGCAGGTTTGTTTTCAGTCCATTTCTTTTAGAAAGTCAAGGGTCTGAACAAATTTGACAGAGGTAAGCTTCCCTTTGGTGTGGGTAAGGCATTATCTTGGATCATGAACAGTAGCATGATCGTGCATATAAAGTGTATTTTTAAAATTCATTCATGGGGTATGCTTGTATATAGTTTCAAGTCAGTTCCATCTCCTGCTGGGGATGGTCATTGCCTGGCACTTATGCGCCACAAGATGCATATCAACTTCAGCCCCTGTTGTTGTCCAGGCCTTGCTGTGGAGTACTTCATCAACAATACATTCCTATGTTGTAGCAAATGGCCTACTTCCCATCCCTAGTTGCCCAAGTCACTCTAAATGGTCCAGGTGGGCAGATGGATTCGCTGAGTTGACACAGAGACTATAAGGAGCCGAGGGGTTGACTGGCAAGATAGCAGGTATGAGACATCATGGAGGATAGATGGGTATGGGTTGGCATGTACTATGTTGGTGTCATGGAGGGGTAGGTAGAGGGTATTCGACAGCATGGATGGGATGAGAAAAGTGAGGGGAGTGAGAAGGTGGAAGAAGGAAGAATATTTCATATTTTAGTCTTTATCTTTAAGCTTTGAACAGATTGCGGGAGTCTCTCGGAAGGCGTTTTGCCTAACCTGCTTCAAGAATTAGCAGCCTCCTTCATTCTTCCTGGATCATTCGGTCCAACTCCCAAATCAGCCTGCCACCTTGAAAACGCGAAGTGCAGGCTGTCATTTTTAAAGGGTGGGTTTCATCTGCCTCTCTGTAGGCATGAGAGTTGTGGGGAAGAGGCAAAGAGGCTTCAAGGATATTTCTGCAGCGTGAGATGATGGGCAAGTGCATAGCAGATGTATTGCATTGTGAATAAGTCTGACATTATCCACTTTGGTAGGAAGCTAGCGTGCTGGTTCTGCAAGCAATTCAGAAGGCAAAGAGCATGTTAGCTTTTATCGTGAAAGGATTTGAGTACAGCAGCAAATAAATTTTGCTTCAATTGTATAGAATACTGGTGAAACCACAACCGGGTTATTATGTGCAGTGCTGGTTCCTTTGTCTAATAAAGGACATACTTGCTATTGAAAGAGTAGAGGTTCATGAGATTGAATCCTGGTATGGTGGGACTGATTGAGGACACTTTTTTTTGTATTTATTTGTTCATGCAATGTGGGGATGATTGGCTAGCATTTTTTAAAATTTGATTTCAGGGATGAGCGCTTCACTGGTTCGACCAGCACTTATTGCAAACACTTAATTGTCCTTAAGAAGATGAGCTGTCTTCTTGAACTGCTACAAGCATTTGGTGTCAACAAGTATCAAAAATTCCCAGCATTTCTTCATATCACCCAATGAATACACTCTGAAGTCAACAAGACAACAAAGCATTTCCAGGGTGAAATTCCATTAAGAAGCTTGTGTTTTTCTTGGAGTTGCTATTCTAATTGCAACAGCACAATGCATGAATATTTTAATATTCTGGATATAATCTCTGCAGTATGTATTATCAAGTATGTTGATAAGCAGACTTGAAGTTCTTGAAATTCTGATTCTTCAAAAGGATAATATGTAGGAAATCATTTTCTTGTGAACAAAGATATCAAGGATCCACACCATCAACATAGAACATGGAGATCATGCAGTTGTGAAAAGATAAACCAAGAGGGTATTGCACAATTTGTCAAAAGGTGCCAAGTATTATGACACTTTAAATATATACGGTGAAACATCAAACTTTATTTGGCCGAGTATTCCGAACCACTGGGAAATGCACATGCAAATAAAAGAAATAATATGCTCAAGTTTAAGATTGAAGAATGAAAATTTTGGAATAGTAACAATCTAAAAACATTTGGAGCTAGCTTTTGCCCCTGAGAATGGTGCAGTGTCAGCCTGAAAGTACCAAAATAAATTGGTAATCATGTTTGTCTACTCTTTACAAAGTACAGAAAATCCCATAGCATATTTGATAAAAATTCAGTAAAATGGAAATAGCCATTTCAATGGATTATGTTTACCACTGTTTAATTATCTGACGGTTCGAGGACACTTAATTTTTTGTTTGTGCACCACAATTCAAAAAAATTGCCTGCTTCAGTTTCACTGTCCTCTACTCCTTCCAAGTTCATCTCCTTTACTATCCCAGTTCTAATTCTAAATACGGCCATGTCAACAAAGACAAGAGACATTTACTTCATGTTTTCTTTCTTCAGTATCATGGTGTGAAACATGTTTGATATTTATCTTGATGCACCTTCTGTCTCAAATTATGTTAGTAATGAGGTAAAGCTCTATCCTTGTTTACAAGTTGCCCAAAATCTTTCACACTACTGCTGACATGCTACCTGAGAAACAAGAAATAGATTAAGAATCGGATTTATGTCAATTTAAACTTAATTAAATTTAAGACACCAAATTTGGTGACATAGTCAAGGAAGGTTTTAATTGTAAGGTGATGGCTGCATTTTAACAGTAAATAAACTCCGGGAATCAAGTGTGAAACCAAAATGGTATTCTGAAGAAGGGTCACCGGACCTGAAACGTTAGCTCTAATTTCTCTCTACAGATGCTGCCGTCCCTGCTGAGCTTTTCTAGAAATTTCTGTTTTTGTCTTAGGTTTCTTAGGTATCCATATGGATACAGTGGCAATATATTGGCATTTTTCTTATAACAGTCCACAGCAGTGGTTCCTAAACCTTTTTTGGTACTGAATCCATATTCAAATTTGCTAACATTTTTTTGTATTCTTACTGAACCCTTCTAAAGATAACACATTTGCAAATCATTACAATTACACATTGCAGCTCCTCTCCCTAATTCCCCTCAGAACCCACTCACTCAGCAGCCTTCTTCCCAAAACTCCTACCCCGACTCACTCCTTCGTGCATCTGTGAGATACATCTATTAGGTTACTGGCCTCAACCAAACACAATGTCCAACCAGCAGTCTGCTGGCCTGAGGATCAATCAACGACATCTCCCAATCAGACCCAGGCTCATGTGCCATTGCTCACCTTCCCAAAACTTCCCCAATCACAGGTTATCTCTCCCTGCACTTTCTGTTAATACACTTAACATATATCTCACTGCTGTGCCCATTAGCAACAAGCTCTGGAAAGAAACAACCTGTGACCAGAGGAGCAGTGGGAAGGTAAGTGGTACCATGTGAATTTGAGCACCAAAGCCACTTGCCTTTCAGAGTCCCAAGATTACAGAGAGGGAGAGATAAAGGTCAGTAAATCCTAACCCTGAAAATCTACCATTACTCAACTATGAGAAAAATACAATCAAGAGAGACATCCGCTGAACCCCACTTTGATAAAAACTGTTCTATAATGTTTAAACAAAAGAGGCATCAGATGTGTTTCCGATGCTTTCTCAGCTTGAAGGTTCAGAATGTTAACTTGGATTTCTGAGCTCCCCTTCTCTGCCCTTTTTATAACATACAGACTGCATGAAAGAGCACAATTACTCTTCAGGCAGACAGCAAAATAATTTCTCATTTTTGTATTCCAACTCCCTTCAGAATAAGGCTAACATTCTATTAGTCCTTATTTTTGAACATCTTTCTAAAGTGTGCTATAGTTTTTACTGATTACATTTGGAAAATGCAAATCCCTTATATGTTTCTCTATTTGCTGAGTTTAAGTGATTGGTCTGTCATTTAATCTGTAGAAGGGACATTCGTCAGTCATTTACAGTATTTTTTGTGTCTCTCCACAAGTGCATAAGGATTTAGTGACAGAGGTTGTTTATGCAGAGACCCTGTCTTGTCCTGAACCTGTTACAAAGGACCACTCACCATGGCAGTTCAAAGCCCAACACTCGACAGCATTTGTCATTTGTTAATGAATTCCTTGATCAAAACAATGCTGGGCACGCTGAGTATTTCTAAAAATGTTTTTATAGAATGCCGAAGTCGCTGGCTAGGTCATCATTTATTGGGGCAGGTAAGAATCAACCACATTGTTGTGGATCTGGGGGCACATGTCGGCTGGACCAGGTAAAGACAGCAGATTTTTTTTCCTCTAAAGGTGATTACTGAACCAGATGGATTTTTCCAACAATGGACAGTGTTGACATTGGGCAAGCTTTTTATACCATATATTTATTGAATTAAAATTTCACCATCTGCTGCAGTGGGAATCAAATCCCTGTCTGAGAATGTTAACCTGAATTACTAGTCTAGAGACAATAGTCTAGGCCCGAAATGTCAAGCTTTCCTGCTCCTATGATGCTGCTTGGCCTGCTGTGTTCATCCAGCTCCACACCTTGTTATCTCGCTGCCACATTACTGCTTCCCCTTAGGAAATAGGTGAGACGCAGCATTGATAGTTTCAACCAGTTTGTGGGTTTTTACTCAGTCAGTAGGTATATTCAGGAGTGATGTTTGTGAGGACAGGAAACCAGGGAAGATGTGTTTAGTGCAGAGTTCCAATGTGATGCACATTCTTACATTCAAGTGAGTATCAACAAGATACAAGTGGTGACTTTTGCCAGATAGATGCACAGTTTTCTGCTATGGATTATGAAGGACAAGAGCTGAGGTTCAGATTATGGTAGCGGCAACACCCCACATAGATCCAGCAAATCGCAATAGTTTGTTTCTGTTTTTTACTTTTGCTTCTGTTTTCTAAAGACATTCCCAAAGGGACAAAGTCCGATCTAGCGTCACATCCTCGAATGATGCATCAGGATTATGCTTTAGTTTCTGACCATCTACACGGTTATGCAATGCTTTTGCGGCACTAATATTGTTGAGGTGGAAGTGGTATGCACTGGCTATAGTTGTAGAGGGATTCAATAGGAGATGTCTTGTGCTGCAGACATCCGACAACTTTGTAATATCTTTGGTAAGGATCTTGTCCACGCTGCAGAGGGATGAGGTTGGGTAGATGTTGTCAACATAATATTTTGTGATTCGTGGATATAGATATTCAAATCTTTTTGTTCTTCTGCAGCTCCTATTCTCTCACCATTAAGAAATCTTCCTTTATCATTCCCTACTCTTATCTACGTAATTTACAGTACATCATAAATTCAGATGAACTATAAACTTACATATATCCCAATTCATTAGTCTCCATTAACATATGTGGTAAAAATCTGAGTTTCTCGGGGAACTTATTACATCCCTCCGATCAGAGAACACTTCCATTATACCTAAATCCTGTCTTTTACCTCCAAACCAATTACTAACCTGTGTCATAAAATTACATTTAATTCTTAGAGATGTAGCGTTGTCACTAATATTTTGTGTGAAGTGAACCAACCTTCTCAAAATTAATGATGAACTGATGGGCCCCTTACCCAATTTTTCGATTGCCCTTCGTGTTAACCAAATGGAGTTAAATTTTCAAACTTCCAACCTCAAATTACTATTTCTGAATCAGGAGAAAACTGGAAAATTCCGGTTGACACTGGTGCAACTTCCCTACCTACTTCTTTTAATATTCTGAGGTGCAAATTATCACATTCTGGAGATTATTTCACAGCATCATTGCTCTTCTTAGCTTACATCTATTAAGTTCATTGTCTTAATGGATGTTTAAGCTTCCTCTTATTGCTGGTATTTTGCCCTGTACCTCCATTATGCAACACATACAAAGTGCTCTTTAACAAGTCTACCATTTACTTCTATTATTACAGTCTCGAATACATGAGTCTTTAATGAGGGCCGATAAATCCCCAGGGCTTGATAACGTTCATCCCACAGCACTTAAAGAGGTGACCCTAGAAATGGTGGATATATTGGTGGTCATCTTTCAAGACACTGGAACAGTTCGTATGGATTGGAAGGTAGCTAATGTAACCCCATTATTTAAAAAGGGAGGTAGAGAGAAAACAAGAAATTATGGACTAATTAGTTTGACTACTGTGTAGTTGGGAAAATGCTAGAGTCTATTAGAAAAGATTTAACAGCAGAGCACTCCGAAAATAGTGACAGGATTGGATAGAGTCAGCATGGGTATATGAAAGGGAAATCATGCTAGACAAATCTACTGCAACTTTTTGAGGACGTAACTAGTCGAGTTGACAAAGGGGAACCAGTAGATGTGATTTACTTGGACTTTCAGAAGGCATTTGATAAGGCCCCACATAAGAGATAGAACATTACATTGCAGCACAGTACAGGCCCTTGATGTAAAATTAAAAGGTATGGGATTAGGGGCAGAATACTTACATGGATAGAAAACTAATTGGCAGAGAGGAAACTGACATTAGAAATAAACAGGTTATTTTCTGAGTGTAGCCAGAGACCGATAGGGTACCGCAGGGATCAAAGCTTGGACCCCAGCTAGTCACAATATATATTAATGATTTAGATAGGGGAATTAAATGTAATACAGAACCTCCAAGTTTGTGGATGCAAAGCTGGGTGGGGAAGGTGAAATGTGAGGAAGTTTCATTGATGTTTTACAAAGATTACACCAAATGGAAGGCTCCAAAGCCAAGATGTCAAACCTCTGTCTTTTCTTAAAAAGAGAATCTGACCCAGAAGCAAGCATTTGAAATGATCAATGCCCAGCTATAAGGATGTTTCAAAGCCATGATGCTGTTTTCTGACTTTGACTATCAAAATGTCTGGATCCAACTAAAAAAATTGTAAAAGAATGTTTCTGCCAGGATGCACGTTCGATACCATCCAAATCAGTATGAAAGGAGTGACAAACTTCAAACTCAAATTGTCGAACTTCAAACTCAAATTGTATCCAGCAGAAACTACATTTTTAAAAAAATCTTTTAGCCCTACTTTAAAAACATTTCACTTGTAGCTGGCCCTGCCCACAAAGCTGGCTGCATTCCTGGACTGAATTGACTCCCATGGTCCTTTCCACTAATTGCATTCATTTAAAGACCTTCTTGAAGTCTCTTAAAAATGGCACCCTTTCTTTTTACTGCATGGATGCTGTAGGCATTTTTAACATTTTTAAGTAGTTTTACAAGATAATCTACTAAGAAAGAGTTACTATCCATCAACTAAATTACTAAACGGGTAACTAAAGTTCAATAAAATTATTTTCAGTTGTTTAAAATGGGACTCGTGATAGTAAGGATTAAAAATGCAGATTTATTGTATTAATAAAATTGCAAAAGATTACCACGCTTCAACATAAAGGAAAATTTTCAACTGTAGGATATGTTTATAACACTGCTCTGTGATGGTACAAAGAAGATCTTGTGTTTAGTAACAGGCATACGAGTTTGAATGGAAACTTGGGCAAAAAACCTTTAGAAAATTATTACAGTTATGAGAGCAATTTGATTATAGCCAAAGCAGAAACTCTGCCAAAATACTTCTTTGGATTATAGGCTTTACCTTTGTGTCTGAACATCAACCAAAACCACTGCTCATTGACCTAGCACGTCATTTGGATTATTCTGCATTGATTAATTAGTATTATTTGCGACTGCACTCATTTTGCACTCATCTACTAATTTAAACCTCTTGGATCAGATCCTATCCTCTCTGTGATTCCCAAAGTTTATAAACAAGATTAATTACGACTCTAATCTGTATGGAACTTCACAGTCAGCACTTCCATTTTGAAAATTATCTGCACACCAGTCTTGGCTGTGTACTTTTCAGCCTATAAATTTAGCTTAATGCTTGACCACTATCCTCTGAGCACTCTTGTAGTGCATTAGGTTATTTAGGACAGGGTCAAATATCTTTCTGAAATCCAGCTAATGAACATCCACTGTCTTATCCCTATCAATCAAATCTGCAGAAAAGACAACTAGTTGATCAAAATCAATCCCTATCTTCTGAACATCTATGTTAGTCTGCTCCAATCAAGTCCTGTTCTTCCAAACAATTGCTTGTGTCTAACCCACGTTCATTTCTAAAATACTGTTTATATGTATATTTATATAACGTACCTCCACTGCAG
This sequence comes from Ginglymostoma cirratum, assembly GCA_024137785.1. Taxonomy (NCBI): domain Eukaryota; kingdom Metazoa; phylum Chordata; class Chondrichthyes; order Orectolobiformes; family Ginglymostomatidae; genus Ginglymostoma; species Ginglymostoma cirratum. The sequence continues at coordinate 27,465,266 of JAHRHZ010000021.1, read as the reverse complement.
GCACAATGTCAATGCCAACAGCTAGAAATTCATCAAACTTCAAAAATGGATTAAAGCAGCTTCCGACATCCAGTAATCTGATCTTTCCTGAAAAACATAACAACCTGGGAAAGAAAATGGTTACAATCAAATGATTAAAGCCAATAAGACTGCACGTCATTATGTTAGGCTACATCAAGTCACATGGACACACTAATTGAATGGGTTATCAAAAAGAAAGTACAAACTGAGACATAAAGTATTTTATAAACAGATTTTAAATATATTTTCTTCGTCCATCAATATAAAATTCAAAATCGGAGCTCTATATTTGCGAGAAAGCCTCAGGTTTCTAAAGAAGTGCATTATTCTGTGTGTATGATGCTAGGCATTGTCAATTGGTTAACTAAAACAAAACAGAAAATGCTGGAAATACTCAGCAGGTCAGACATCATTTATGGAGAGACAAACTAAGCTAATGGATGGAATCTTCTGTTTTGGATCCTAATTCTGGCCTCGAGTGTATTAGGTATTGTCACTTCCATGATCTCATGATTTTCCACTTATTATTTACACACGTGAGTGGAATGGTGAATCTTACGGGATTGGCACGTAGGACATTTCAACTGCAGTAGGACCTTCTGGATTTGAAGGTCTGAGCATGATACGTAGAGGTCTGCTAGACAGCATTTTACTTGCTGTAAGCGTACAGTTGGTTGCCCTGTGTCCTGGAGATGTCCCAGCTCAGTGAGCAGCTGGCCCCAGAGTTCAGAAATACCTGGCTAAACATTCTGATCCAGACCATGAAAGAAGGAAAATCCTCTTCCGCAGGAATGGCAGCAGCAAACTTTCCCATCAGACCTGGCAAGTAGGGAATCAGTTCACAGTACAGGTCAATGGCAGTGTCCTGCTTGAAAGACCCCAGTTCACTGCAAGATGACGATAAACGATTTTCTGTTCATTGCAAGGGCAAAGGCACCGCTTTCTCATTGCAAACAGACACTCACAGTGATAGTTGGAATGAGTGGGATGGGGATTGGCAATAAATGTTGGCCTGGCCAGCAACACCCACATCCAGTAAATAAATGGAAGAAACACCACTGCATATGAAAAACAAGAACTGATTTTGTTATAATAAAAACAGAAAGTGTTGGAGAAACTTAACAGGTCTGACAACATCTGTGGAAAGTGAAGCAATTAAAATTTTGAGTCCGATATGACTCCTCCCTGGAACTGTTCTAAAGATGATCTCCAGCGTCTGCTAGGGCTCCTTGTTGGCACGCTCAGTCAAATGCAGCTATGCTGTCAGGGGCTGACACTCTCACCTCATCCCTGGACTTCAGCTCTTTTGTTCATATTTAAACCAAAATCGCAATGAGGTCAGGAGCCATGTGGCCCCAGCGAAACCCAAACTGAGCGTCACTCAGCAGCTTATTGCTGCTTGATAGCACTATTGATGACACCTTCCATCACTTTAATGATGACAGAGAGTACACTATGGACTGGCATTTGGCCAGGTTATATTGACCTGCCTTTTGGTGACAAAGCTGAGCCAGTTTCCACATTGGCAGGTAGATCCAAGTGTAGTAGCTGTGCTGGAGCAGCTTGGCAAAGGGTCAAGTTCTGAAGTACGTGCTTTCGGTAATATTGCCAGAATGATGTCAGGATGCAAAACTTTGCATTATCCAGTTCTTCCAGCTGTTTCTCACTGTCACACGGAGTGAATTGAACTGGCTGAAGACTGGCATTTGTGATGTTGGGGTTCACTGGAGGAGGCAGAAATGGATCATTCACTCGACACTTCTGTCGGAAGGTTGTTGTGAGTGCTTCAGGCTTAGCTTTTGCACTGATGTTTTAGGCACCCCCATTATTAACGATTGGGATGTTTGTGGAGCTGCCTCCTCCTCTTGCGAGTTGTTCAATTGTCCATGATCATTCATGACTAGATATGGCAAGACTGCATAGCTTAGATATGATTCATTGGTTGTGGATTCGCTTAGCTGTCTATCACCTCCTGTTTATATGCTTCTTATACAAACTAGGCTTGTATTCCTTGCATTATAGGAGATTGAGGGATGACATGATTTTGATTTCTGCATTTTGGAAGGAATTGATGTAGGATAGCTTTTTTCCTACTGGAAGGAGTATAAAACAAGGAGACATTACCTCCGGCTCTGATTTTAAGGTTAAGTGATAGATTTCTTTACACAAAACTGGCAAAAGTATGGAACTCACACAAAAGGCAGTATAAAGCTGGGATTGATGGATTTTTGTTAGCAATGGTAAGAATATGGATGAATTTAGAATACAGATCAGTCGTAATTTTACTGAATGTTGAATTAGCTCAAGTGGTTGTATGGCTTTTTCCTGTTGTTATGTTGCTTCTTGCAAGAAATTGGTGATCTTTTCAAAAAAGGATTTTTGGCAAACTGGTGATATACACGTGGTATAACATTGTGGTGAATAAAACAATTAGGCAGTTTATTAATTAAAGATCAGGGCAACTTTAAAGTAGAATCATCATCAGAGAAGCTTGAGGAGTAGTATTAACAATCAGTATGCAGAACACAGATTGCAAACTCAAAATGGACATATGGATCAATGTTAACATTTTAAAATTAAATGTGTCATTTTGTGAATTGAAATGAATAACCAGTTACTACATTAAGAGACCACTAAGCCGAATGAGTGAAATTTGGTGGATTTTTGTTTTGAACACTCTCAGTTGCTGTTGATCAAATACTATCAGAACAACAGATGAAATAACTGTGTTAATATTGGTATTACAATATAATGAAGACTGTTCTTTATACAGGTGTAGATTTTCCAAAACCATATATTCTTTGTTTACAATAACATCTTGCAATTACAATTCTTAAAATCAGAAGCAAATGTGATAATCCTCATTTGCCACAGCTACAATTGGAAAGCAATTCTACCCTTCCCCTGCTACAAGTTCATTCTTTCCATAAAGTATATATTTCGGCTGAACAATATTTGAAGCCTTGGTTAGGAGATGTTTTATGCATCTGTTTGCATTTTGCACTGCCAAAGTAATAACAATCTGTTTCTAAACCAAGCAAATGTATTACAAGATTAAAACTGCATATTGAAGTTTGAGAATTTATAAAAATGTCTCTATGAGCTCGCACATTTTCAACTTTGTTGAACAGGTTGACAGTAATAGTGTACTGTACAATAAATGGATGAAGAATCAGTGTGAATTTCAAGCTACTCGTAACATCAATGAGCCAGAAAAAAAACAAGGTAATTAACTTTGTGAAATTTGTTCGCAAGGGAACAAACTGATGCAAAGAAAAGGATAATTAAAGTTAGCTACAAACTACAGTACGTGACAAAGTTGTGGAAACAGCTGTCACTGAAGAGCAACACTACTATTAGCCTTTTATTTGACTAGATTAATTGAATGCTGCATTTCAATTGCTTGTCTTTCAGCAGTAATTGTAACAAACAGTTGCATGTAAAATTTAATATATCATGCACACATGCTATAGTACAATATGCTAGAAAATTGTGTTCAAAATAAATTAACAGAAAAGAGGATAGAAAGACAGCTTTGGGGGGAACAAAATTAACCTATTGCTCTCATTGTAATAGCTATGCTTTCCAATGGCAATCCATTTTTAGTGAAATATCCTTTTATTGGTCCACCATTAAGCTCAATACCTTCTGAAAATAATTACAGAATCATGGACATTGTTAAAAGGGACTGATAATACTATAATTAAGACTGATACTTCAGAATGTTTGCAACTGAAATGAGAAAACTTATTTTGCTCTCCTTCCTTTAGCAACTACAACACTTTGATTAATCATGTAATGCAGGTTCTGAAGAAAAATGCAACACTATGGCATAATTTAAAATGTTTCACATAGTGCTTGGCACTTGTTCTTCTTTTCAGGCTGTATTAAATAATTGTAATATATTTTCAGGAACCATTTCATCAGTTCACAGTCAAGACATGTGTCAACACTCGCAGCTCTGGGTCAGAGAAAATTGTGAGGTCTAGTACAGTCAGTTCTGCTATCCGGCAATGCAGATTGGCTATAATGCGACTGATGAATAGGGGAATGCGATTTCCAAAACGCACACTTGTGTTGGCTATAACGCAATTCCATTGGTGCATGGAGGAGTATGCGTCGACACCACATGATCAATTCGCAGGCTTTGTCTTGAGCATGCGCAATGTATTCTTCAATTTTGGAAGAGCTTTAACATCAAGAATGCAACTGATTATTGTGGAGGCCTGGGGTGATGTCAGTAAGGACTGCTTCCATGCAGTTTGGCGGGAGCTTCTCCCAGATCTTTTTCAAGATTTTAAAGGCTTCGACCTGTCAGAGGAGCTCCCAAGAATCAAAGAACGTTGTGTTGATCTTGCAAAGCAAGTTGGATTTGAACAAGTGCAGAGTGAGGATGTTGAAGACCTGCTCGAGTTCCCACTGTGAAGACCTCTCTACAGCTGATCTACAACAACTTTTTGCTGAGGGGGAAGTGGAAGCTGGAGATGAAGAAGATGAAGTCCAGGATGCAGCACCATGAGAGCTTTCCACTTCTGTTTTGTCTTCTATCCTGAGGGAAATCGAGAAGCAGTTGCAGCTGTTAAAGGACAACGATTACAATGCAGAACACAGCAGGGTAGCAGTTCGTAGAAGAAGATCTTATTTGGCACCCAATGAACAGTTTCTTCATGAAAGAAGAAAAAGGACAAAGCAGTAAAAAACTGAATGTTTCTTGGGGGTTAGCCTAAGAAAGACAATCAGAAGAGAATGAACCACAGCCATCCAACAATCATGGACGACTTCAATCTGCATATGGACAGGTTAAACCAAATGCGTATGAAATTTGAGGAGCAGACGTTTCTGGTGTGTATTAGGGAAGGCGTCCTAGAACAGTATGTTGAGCTGATTAGAGGATAGGCTACTTTATATCTAGCATTATACAATGAAAATGTTTAATTAATAATTTTGTTATAAAAGAACAATTAGGGATAAGTGACCACAATGTGGTAGAAATATATATTCTGTTTGAAAGTGAAGTAGTTTAATCTGAAGCAAATATATTCCAATTTGAAAAGGGAAACTACCAAGGTATAAGGCATAAATTGGCTGAGCTGCTTTGGGAAACTACATTAAAAGGCTCGGCATGTAGAAAAGCAATAGATAATCTTCAAAAGAATGACCACGTGGCTTACAGCAACTGTGCATTCGCTAAGCTACAAAAACTCAAAAAAGGTCAGTCAACTACGGCTGACAAAAGTAAGTGAAGGGCTGTGTAAGATTAAAGAAAAGGCTAATAAAATGATGAGAAAAAGTAATAATTGGGAGGATTGTGACGCTTTTAAGAATATGGTCAAGAAAATATTAAGGAAATGAGAAATGGAATATGAATATGAACGGAATCTAGCAATGAAATATAAAAGTGGACTGTAAAAGCTTCTACAGGTACATAAAAAGAAAACTTTGGATAAGACAAATGTGGGTCCATTATAGGCAGTGTCAGCAGAATTTGTGATTGGGAATTAAAAAATGGCAAAGAAGCTAAATGATTCCCTTGGGAAGATACAAGTAATCTCCTAAAATTAGAGATCCAAATGACTAGGGAGAATTAAGAGTTGAAAAAAAACGTGCATAAGTAAGAAGGCTCATACTGGAGAAATTAATAGGCCTGAAAGTTGATAAGACCAGGACCTGATCTACATCCCAAAGTGTTGAAGAACATGGTGACAGAGATAGTAACTGCATAGGTGATGATCTTTCAAAAGAGCATAGATTCTGGAAACATTCCTGTGGATTTGAAGAAAATGTCACTCACTATTTAAGAAAGGAGCAAGACAGAAACCTTGTTAACCTTATATCAGCAGTACAGAAAATGCTGTAATCTATTATAACGGACGTTATAGATGAACACTCAGTTAAAAATCAGGCATTAAACAAAAAACTGAAAGAACTGCAAATGCTGTAAATCAGAAAAAGCAGAAATGGCTAGAAAACATTCAGCAGGTCTGTCAGTATCTGTGGAGAGAAATTAGAGTTAAAGTTTCGAGTCCAGTGACCCTTCTTCACGGGGCCAACGTCTCTGTCTCGGGCTTGCCGCAGTGTTCAGCATAAGGTTTCCACCAGGGAATTCTGCAGCCTTCTGGACTTAACATCAAGTTCAACAATCTTAAGGCTTGAGGCACCTTATCCCATGTCCTTACCCCAACTCCCACACATCAGAAATCATTATCACATGGGCTGCAACTATACACAAGCTTTTGTCAGCTACTAACAGTCCCCATTAGCAGTTATTCGTTTTTCCCAGACTGAACTTTACTCACTCCTTTAACACAAACAGAAGTTGCTGCAAGAGGTTAGCAAGTCTGGCAGTATCTGTGAAAAGACATCAGAGTTAACGTTTCGGTGACCCTTCAAGGGACTGAACCCAAAATGGTAACTCTGATGTCTCTTCACAGATGCTGCCAGAATGCTGAGCTTTTCCAGCAATTTCTGTTTTTGTTCTGATTTACAGCATCTGCCTTTCTTTCAGTGTTTACTCATTCCTTTGTCTGTCCAACTGTTTTTCACTTTCTTTGGGTTCTATCTCCACCTATTGTTTACTGTCTCCCTCTCCTCCTTCTGCATAAATACCAACCTTTTCCTAGTTACAGAGATAGTGGGAACTGCCGATGCTGGAGAATCCGAGATAACAAGGTGTACAGCTGGATGAACGCAGCAGGCCATGCAGCATTGGAGGAGCAGGAAAGCTGACGTCTCGGGTCTATACCCTTCTTCAAAAAGGATCTTTCTTTTCGTTCTTTTCTGAAGAAGGGTCTAGACCCGAAACGTTAGCTTTCCTGCTCCTCTGATGCTGCTTGGCCTGCTGTGTTCATCCACCTCTACGCCTTGTTATCTCCTTTCCTAGCTACCCTTAGTTCCAAAGAAGTGTCACTGGACTTAAAACATTAACTTTGATTTCTCTCCACAGATACTGACAGACCTGCTGAGTTTTTCCAGCAATTTCTGTTTTTGTATCTGATTTGTCAGCATGAATTTGCAAATGGGAAACTGTGTATGATGAACTTCGAGTTTTCTGATGATATTGCTAACAAATTGATAAAGCGTAGTTGGACGCAGTATCCTTGGATTTTCAAAAAGCTTTTGATGAGGTTTCCCCACAAGAGGTTTGTTAACAAAATTAAAACACATGGGATAGACAGAAACTGAGAGTAGGAGTGAATGATTCATTCTGGCATTGGCAGCATGTGACCACAAGGCCCGGTGCTTGGGCCCCAGCTGTTCACAATATATATCGACAATTTAGATGTGGGTCCAAATGTAAGATTTCCAAATTTGCAAATGATAGAAAACTAAGCAGGAACATGTGTTGTGAGGAAGATGTTAAGCGGCTTGAGAAGGATTTGGACAGGCTTAGTGAGTGGGCAAAAACATGGTAGATGGAATATAATGTTGGGTTATCATTTTGGTTAGAGTAACAGATACGCAAAGCATCTCTTGAAGGGTATGTGGATGGATAATATGAATGTTGAAAAGGATTTGAGTGGCCTTGTGGGCAAAGGACTGGAGGCTAACATAAAAGAGGATGAGAATACAGGAATAGTGAAGTCTTGCTTTAACTGTATAGAAATTTGGTTAAACTGCACCTGCAGTTTTGGTCTCTTGACCTCAGGAAAGATATTATTACGATCGAGGAAATGCAACAAAGGTTCATCAGACTTGTTCCCAGGATGGCAGGACTGTTCTCTGAACAGAGCTTGGACAAACTGGGCTAAGAGTTTCTCTATGTGGCCTATTCTCTTGAGTTTCAAAGTATGAGTGGTGATCTCATGGAAACCCGCAAAATATGTAAAGGGATAGACGTGGTATGTATATAGATAAGATGTTTCCCCAAAATTGGGGAGTCTAGAATGTTTGGGACTTGCTACCCCAGAGAGGTGTGAAAGTTCAGTCTTTGAGAATGTTTAAAGCAGAGTTTGACACGTTCATTATTACCAATAGCAGAAAGGGATACGGGCACAGTATGGATGAGAGGCATTGAAGTGTTTGATTAGCCATATTAAATGTGGAGACAGGATGAATGGCCTTCTCCCATTCTTAAGTTCCTGAAGATGAAAATAAGGAGCTGTAAATACATAAAGAAACTGCAGGCCTGCTGAAGGTGTAACTGAAAAGATGATATAGCGATCCTTTATTGGCACCATTGATCAGATACTAATTCTAAATCTGATTATGAAAACTGCACAAACACAAGTACTGGTTTAATACTTCAAAATAAATAAAACCACGTCAAATTTTGCACTAGTCTGACAAATAAGCAGTATGACAGAATTAAAAGCTCTTTCAGAAACTGAGTACAGGGAATCGTGATCACCTCCACGTATTTTGCATTCAGGGCTATTCATTTTGCTTGGAACAGATGTGCAGATCTCAACCCTTTTTGTTCCTACGTATATTTGTACAATTATTGCTAGATACATTAACGTGCACAAGTTTGGAGGCGTGGAATGCTTACCGAGCTCTACGAGATGATGGAGGTGAATTAACACACATAGCAGATACTAAATCACTTGCAGTCTGCTAAAATATCCATTTAACTTTCCCCAACAGTATCGAGTTAGTGACTTTTTTTGAGTAATGCCTCCAATGATACCACCGGCATTCAGGCTAAAATGAACAAAAAAACTGCATTTGCAACAATAAGATGTTGATATTTTCATAAAAAATTATAACTTGCATTTAAAAGCAAAATTTTTTTGTTTAAAGAAAATTGTTTGTTTGCCCAAAGCAAGTTAACTTATTTCTAGGGAAACAATGGGCTGGTTGTTGCAACTGTACTGAAAGCAAAACTGTTAAAACTTGCCATCTTTGCAATATGAAGGGGTGGCATGGTGCGCTCAGTAGTTAGCACTGCTGCCTAAACAGTGCCTGGGACCGAGGTTCAATTCCACCCTTGGATATCTGTCTGTGTGGAGTTTGCATATTCTCCCCATGTGTATGGGTTTCCTCCCGATGCTGGGAGTTCCAAAAGATGCGCTGGTTAAATGCAATTGCCACGATAAATTGCCCAAAGTGCTGACTAGGTGGGTTTGCCATGAGAGATGCAGGGTTACAAGAATAGGGTGGGGGAGGCAGGGTGGATCCGGGTGGTATGCTCTTTGGAGGTTCAGTGTGGATTCAATGGGCTGAATGGCCTGCTTCTGCATGGTAGAGATTCTATGAAATTCTTTGAAACTCATGTACAGTTAAATTCAAAATCCAGATGCTGCTGTTCGTGATTCCCCACTCCTCCCCACTGGATGCATTGATGAAGTCCTCACAAAAGGAAACCTTAGAAAACACAATGTAATGAGAAAGTCACTTTTCATGCTGCTAGGTTCCTTGTACAAATAAATTGAAAAAAACTTATGTCTCACTGAATAAAGTGTAAGAGACTTTTTAATGGTCTAAGTCATAACACATGTGAAACAACCTCTCCAATTTGGAAAAAAATTCTGTAATTGTAGTATGTCAAATTTCTCCACATTGATAAAAAAATTCTGAGGATTTTCTAAATAAGTTTATGATATTTCAGCCTTTGCCTCCATTCCATGTATGATTTTTTTTTAAAAAAGTGTAAACTGTAAAGTAATTACTAAAGGATAATCACCTTGTTTACGGTCAGAGATTTCTTTAATGTGGTGATACCACTTTTGCTGGACGATGGATAACTTCTGTTGTTGACATCAGAATGAAATGATCAAGAAAGGTGAAATCCTCACGAAAGAGATCACTCAATCTTGATGGACATTTTTTGAAGTTAGCATTTAGCATTGTCACATTGCAGCTAACCACAAGACCTGAGCCAGTGAGTGGCCTCATAATAATAGTTGGTTAACAAGACTTCGTGTAAACAAATTTGTCATCTCAAAGTACTTCACAGCAAACTAAATTAGATTGCTGAAGCCTAGCCACTGTTATTAGATTGGAAAGCTTGGCAGAACTTTCTCAAAACAAAATGCAACAAGTGGCAATGCAGTTGGTAAAAAAAAAATCAGTGACTTTCAGATCATAGAATCCCTAGTGTGGAAACAGGTTCTTTGCCCAACAAGTCCACAGTGACCCACTCCCTTATAGCACACATCCCTGGACACTATGGGCAATTTAGCATGGCCAATTCACCTAGCCTGCACATCTTTCGACTGTGGGAGGAAACTGGAGCACTCAGAGGAAACCCACGCAGACACGGGGAGAATGCGCAAACTCCACACAGACAGTCACCCGGCAGTGGAATTGAACCCAGGTCCCTGGCGCCAGGAGGCAGCAGTGCTAACCATTGAGCCACCATGCTGCCCTATGTCCTCTACCTGTTCCCTTTTCACCATTTATATAGAGCACCTATATAAAGCATATTAGGAATGGAGCATTACTAAGCAGTGCTTATTCAGTTCCTGTGAGAGTTTATGTAACGGTCATGCTTAGACCATTTAGAAGTCAGTAAATTGTTTCTAAATTCAAAGGATCAGGTTAATCATGAATTTTCTTTCTTAAATAAAATAATTGTATCTGTAACAAAATACAAGGAATTTCTGATGTGTGACTTTTGTGTTTAACAGAAAAATCCCAGTTTCAAAATTTAGATGATATTTTCTGGTGTTACTTAAGTGAATTGGTGAATACATCACATCTACAGTACATCAAAACCACTAACTGACCATGCCTGAAAGGGAACAGGTATAGGACATTTGCCCCTTTGAGGCTGCCCTGCCATTCAATATGATCATGGCTGATTATCCAACTCAATGGCCTGTTCCCGCATTCTAGCCATACCCTATGATCCCTTTAGCCCCAAGAATGATATCTAAGTCCTTCTCAAAAACAGAGTGTTTTGGCCTCAACTGTTTTCTGTAGCAGAGAATTCCATAGACTCACCAGCGTCTGGGTGAAGAAATTTCTCTTCACCTCAGTCTTGAATGACCTAGCCTGCATCCTTAAACTGTGACCTTTGGTTCTGAACTCTGGCGCCATCTAGTACTGTTAGAGGTTTCTACAAGATCATCCCCCACACCCCCCTACCCCAATTCTTCTAGACAATCCAGTATCTCTTCATACTCATCTCGTCCTGCCATCCATGGAATCAGTCTGGTAAACTTAAATAGGTCAAATTATATTCTAATGACAGGAAATTCTAAGAATGCCAATGGCTCTTTCAAGCTCTTTGTTGGAATTTTATCTGGCATCTGAAAATTACCTGTGCAATTTTGTCTCCTACCTTTCTTGCAGAAGTACAGAAAACAAAGGAATATTTCTGGGAACATGTTCCAAATACTTGTGACGGATATGGCAGGAAATGCATGGAACAAGTGGAAAAAAAGTTGGTAGAACCACATAAAAAAGTAGTTTGAGGACAGTTTTTTAGAAGTTTTAAAGACAAAGCTCAACGATTCCACAACCAACAGATCATATCTAAGCTCTGCAATCCTGCCACATCCAGCCATGAATGGTGGTGGATAGTTAAACACTGACAGATAAATATAGCTTCACTGAAGGAGAAGCTTCCACAAATATCCCCATCTTCAATGATAGAGGAGCCGAGCACATCAGTGTAAAAGATAAGACTGAAGCATTTACATCAATCTTCAGCCAGAAGTGCCGAGTGGATGATCCATTTCGGCCTCCTCCAATGGTCCCCAGCATTACAGATACCAGTCTTCAGCCAACTCAATTCACTCCACATGATATCAAGAAATGGTTGGAGATACTGAATACTGAAAAGGCAATGGGTCCTGACAACTTTCTGGCAATAATAACGGGACTCAAGCTCCAGAACTTGTCATTCCTCTAGCCAAGCTGTTCCAACACTGGCATACACCCAACAATGTGGAAAATTGCCCAGATACATTCAGCACATAAAAAGCAGGACAAATCTAACCCGGCCAATTACCGCCCCATCAGTCCACTCTCGATCATCAGTAAAGTGATGGAAGGTGTCATCAATAGCGCTAACAAGTGGCAGCTGCTCTGCCTGTTCATTGACATCCAGCTTGGGTTCTGCCTGGGCCATCAGTTCTGGACCTCATCACAGCTTTGGTTCAAAAAATGGAAAAACAGCTGAATTCCAGAGGGGAGGTGAGAGTGACAGCCCTTGACATCAAGGCTGCATTCGACCGACAGTGGCACCGAGGAGCCCTGGCAAAACTGGAATCAATGGGTATCAGGGTGCAAACTCTCCAGTGGTTGGAGTCACACCTAGAACATAGGAAGATGGTCATAGTCGTTGGTCAACCATCTCTGCTCCAGGATATCTCTGCAGGAGTTCCTCAGGTTAGTGTCCTTGACCCAACCATCTCAGCTGCTTCATCAATGACCTTCCCTCCATCATAAGGTCAGAAGTGGGGATGTTCGCCGATGATTGCACAATGTTCACAATTCGTGACTCCTCAGATACTGAAGCAGTCCATGTTCTCATGCAACAAAATCTGGAGAATATCCAGGCTTGGGATGGTAAGTGGCAAGTAATATTCATGCCACACAAATGCCAGGCTATGGCCATCACCAAGAGACAATCTAACCACCACTCTTGACATTCAATGGTGTCATCCTGGGGGTTATCATTGACGAAAAACTCAAATGGACTCGCCACATAAACACAGTGGCCACAAGAGCAGATCAGAGGTTAGGAATACTGTGGTGAGTAACTCATCTCCTGATGAACCTGTCCACCATCTACAAGGCACAAGTCAGGAGTGTGATGGAACACTCCCCATTTGCCTGGTTGAGTGTAGCTCCAACAACACTCAATCAGCTTGAAACCATGCAGGACAAAGCAGCAAGCTCGATTAGCATTACATCCACAAGCATCTGGTCTCTTCACCACTGAATCTCAGTAGCAGCAGTGTGCACTATCTACAAGGTACACTGCAGAAATTCACCAAAGATCCTCAGACCTTCCAAACCTCGAACAAAAGCAGAAGTTGCTGGAAAAGCTCAGCAGGTCTGTCAGCATCCGTTTAAAAAAAAACATCGGAGTTAACATTTCAGGTCCGGTGACTATTTTGATCTGGAAGGACAAGGACAGCAAATACATGGGAACCTGCAAGTTCCCCTCCAGGTAATTCACCATTCTGACTTGGAAATACATCGCTGTTCCTTCACTGTCACTGGGTTAAAATCCAGGAATTCTCTCCCTAATGGTATCGTGGGTCAACCCACAGCAGGTGGACTGCAGCAGTTCAAGAAGGCAGCTCACCACTACTTTCTCAAGGGCAACTAGGAACAGGCATTAAATGCTGGCTAGCCAGTGACGCCCACATCCCACAAACAAATAAAACAAAGAATCATGGAGTTTGGGAGAATTTGAAGGGGGATGCTGGTGTGCAGGAGAATAGAGTAGGGCATAGACAAATGTTACAGATGTTGGAGGAGGGGCTGTGGTCATTGTGATAGACTACTGGATTTTGTTAAAAATCCAGGAGACTGAGAAAATTTTCAGTGGCATTTTAGTTTACACCAAGGTGAGGGATGTTCGTACAGGGCAGTGGAACAGCCTTCTTTTGTATCTAGAATTATTATTTAACACCCCTGGGTCAGGACTTTGAATTGTTCCAATATTGTACTTTTGCCTCCAACTTCAGAAGGGCAACACTTATATGCTACATTGACACCTGCAGCATGTTATGTTTATGGCTCTTTCAACAAGATTTCCTGAGTACTAAATTATGAACTGCTTTGTGCTACTGATGAAAGTCCCTGAAGAAAATTAATTGATGTTGTCTAAACTCAATTTACGTCTAAACTTTAGAGCTTGCAGATGAGAACTTTTATTCTAAATTCAATTCCACATTCTGCGCCTTTTGGCAATCAATCAGCCATAAGGGTATTTGCAAGAATCATGCTTCACACCATGCACTTTGCCATTTTGGGCACAGATACCAAGTGAAAGGAAAGTGAGTAGCCCAGCTTAATTAGATGTGTAAAGTCAATATTAATTTAAAGAAAGGTAAAATTAAGCTTAGAGGAAATTACACATTTCTTTTATTAAAAAAAAGACTTTACAAAAATTGCACTTAATCAATTTAAGCTTCGCCAGCACTTGCATAAGTAACACCAGATGCTTTCTCAAAATGGTTCCCTGTAACTTACACATCATTGGAAAGCTCATGTGTTACAACAATGATTGTGTGGCATTGTAAAGTTTAAATAGTACATTTCCCTAATGCAAGGAAACAAGTGTGAATAATTGATTTCTGAATAGAAGTCAGAAGGGCAGATATCAATGTAGTTTGAACATCTTGAATAGACAACAGTCATTTTCACTGACAACCCAAAACAATGTAACTACTTGACAATTTACGCTGCATTTTCTCACCCAACCTTATCTTTTTCTCGCCTTGGCTCAAAGTAATTTTAATTTAAAAATGCATATAAATCATAATTTATTTTGGCAATTTAGATCAAAACCAATGAACCTAGACTTCCACACAGCTGTCAGCAGAGTACATCAGCTGACTTTGTATCAATTGTGCAAGTCATGTCCTTCAGAGCTGCAATGAAAAAACTAACTTTGGAACTTAGCAATAAAATATAATTTGGTTGTTTCTGGTTGTCCTTGCCCTATTTGAAATTAACTTTAAACTGGAGAGTGCAGTACATCACCAGCTTTTAAATCTCCCTTACACACCTTCTTGAATAACCAACTCAGCAAAAGAACATTTACAAAGGAATAATACTAGCTATAAGTGCACAAAGCAGGTCAATGTCATTTAGTGAAATGTGTGTCATTAAATGTAAAATGCTACTGATTCGTTTTCAGATTTTCATAAACAAAAGAAGACATTTCTAATGAAGACAGTTCTGAGGAAGGGTCACCAGACCCAAAACATTAACTTTGATTTTTTCTTCACAGATGCTGCCAGACCTGCTGAGCTTTTCCAGCAACTTCTGTTTTTGTTCCTGATTTATAGCATCCGCAGTTCTTTTGGCTTTTATTAAGACATTTCTAATATTTATTTTAGCCATTGAAACATAGAATGGAGAAGTAATTATATAGTTAGTAAGTACTTCGACTAAGAGATATCCATACACAAGTATCAATCAGATTTATAAGCAATAACTGAACTGTGCCTTTAATGCCATTTTTAATTCTGGTTACAAAACAGCTTGTACATAACTCTTTTCCTTAGAAATAAACTACACATAAGCTGGATCAAAAGGAATTGCTCGCAATGGTTCCACTACAATAGCTCTGTAGTATCAGTAACACAGCAGGTGACAAAAGATAAAAATAAAATTTCATAGGGATTCAAAGATTTCTGAACAGTGGCATTGCCACCTCTTTGTCTGTACGTAGAATGTGAGATTATTAGCAATAACATACTTCATTTCTAGGTAAATGGTTTTGTTTCAAAGGTACAGAAGTCGCTACTGGTAACAAGGCAATGTTTTTAGGAGGTTATTAAAGCTCGTCAGCTGATTTAATCAACACACAATTCCTAATAAATCAAACACATTATATAAAAGACAAGTTTATTTCCTCCTTATTAAATTAAACGAGTTTATTGACCTTGTTATGAACATTTAGGCATATTCATAATGTGTTTTGTGTACAACGGCGAACAGAAAATTAATCTAAAATTTACTTAAAACTTTGATAATGAGTTGAGAGTTTAGAATTTGCTGATTTGTCTTCAATGTTGAACTCTTTACAGAAAGACTGCACCATTTCAGCTGAGTATTAAGGGATTATTTTCCTCTCCAATAATTGAGAGCTTAGCCCTAGTACAGATTCAAAGGTGGTGGTGGAGTAGGATTCTTCAGCTGGAGATCATCCGCTCCATCCGTTTCTTTTCTTTTTTTCCACTCTTTTTCTTGTGTTTTCTTTTCCTTCTTTCTTCTCAGCGATATTCTGAAATCCCGGCCTCAGAGTGGACTCGGACTCATGGCCTTGGTGTGGCATCCTCTTGGCCAGTTGTGACAGACTCTCGGCCCAGTGTGTTTGTCTCCCGGCCCAGTGGTCTATTGATGGCCTGGTGTTGCAGCTTCTCAGCAGCCCAGCATGGCTCTCCAGCCTTGAGATGATTCCAGAATGGTATCCTGGCCTTGACAGCCTTGAGGTGAAGCCCATCGTGGTCTGGAGTCCTGTGGTGGACTAGAGGTTAGGTGCCGGCACGGACTGGATCGGAAAGACGGTTATCCTGACCTTTTTAATTTCTTTATTTTCTAATCATTCCTATCATCTGCAATACTGGACTTTTTATTTCTTTAATTTTCTAATTTTTTACCCTTAAGTATTTGCTCTTAAGAATCTGTAGCTAAGATGATGCCATAAGTGGCGACTTATAAACTTTTCACTGTAGTCATTTTAGTACATGTGACAATATAGTGAATTCTAATTTTTCCATGTGGGTTGAATCAGATTATTCATCTGTATTTAGCACTGAATTGAAAATTAACATCTCTCCAAATGGGAAAAAGAATTGATAAGAAAAGCAAAATTTCACTTGTTGTCAAGGCATTACTGATAATCCTATACAACATTTGCAGCTGCAGTCAAATTTAAAAGAGAACATTTTACTCTGATTTAAAATTACTACAATGAATTTAAACATGTACATATCAAACTGTATAAATAAATAGTAAACTACAGGATTCTTTTTGTCAGAGAGCAATGCCAAAGTTATTAGTAAGTATATTGCTGTGGAAGAGGAAAAGGAAGACAGGTAGATGTAACTAAAGAGGATATAAGACATAACAATATTTCTATGAAGTACTATAAAAGGCATCAATTCCACCACAATATAGATCAGCTTTATGTAGGGGACAACAATATTTCTTTCCATTCTTTCGCAGTTTATGGATATTAGTTGCAAGGCCAGCATCTGTTGGCCATCTCTAAATGCCCTTGAGAAGGTGGTAATGAGATTGCCTGGAGTCTCAGATGTGATAACAGAACAT
>JAHRHZ010000021.1:27423475-27448330 GCA_024137785.1 Ginglymostoma cirratum | reverse complement strand
AGGTGGTAATGAGATTGCCTGGAGTCTCAGATGTGATAACAGAACATCTGGAAAACATTAAAAAGATCAGTCAAAGTCAGCATGGGTTTTTGAAAAGCAAATCATGCTGAACAAACTGGAATTTTTTTGATGACGTAACTATTGTAATAGGTAAGAGGCTTCTGAAGATTTCTTCTCACTGATCTCCAAGTACCTCTGGACTCCTCCTCTGACATGACTGCTTGACATGACACCTCTGCTGTTATGGCCCTTTCCCCTGCATGAAGTCATTTGTGGCTCAGTAAATAAAAACTCAATTCAGCAATTGTCTCCCCATGTGGCTTGCTGGTCACATAGCTGAAAATCACATGACTTTTTGTATCTGCTATTCAAACTCATGTTCAAAGTGACTTTCTGACCTTTAAAACAAAATGTCAGACCTTCACAGGACTCAAATTAAAATCCATTTTCCCTTCACTTTAAAATCTATGTTCTCAAATATCTCAGAAAATTGAGACACAGTCACCTTGCCCAAAACAAAAATAAGATTCCCAAACAAGAGCTATCCTCCAGGAGAGAATGGATTAGAACTCAAGTTTGCTGAATTTGTTTTATTTTTTAAAAAGATGCAAAATGTATTGTTAGGTCTTTCAGTTAGAACACTACGTTTCTGTACCAGGTCTGGCAGGTTTCATTTCATTATGCTTTGCCTATATAAGTTGGGGTTATAACCATGGCCTGTTTTCAACCTTCATTGACTTGTTCAAATATTCTATTTATATTCAAGAGGAGAAATATGCTGTATCACTCTGATAAACTGACTGTACACCTGAAAAATTGGCCTATTTCACCAGGAGAATTGGGGGTGTAGATGAAAATTAATTTAATTAACAAGGTAATATGTAGGTTATCACCAAGGGATAAAAAATTTCTAATGAAAGCTGTCCAATTGTTGCAAAAAGATAAATTTTGCAGATTTAGCTGACATGTGTCTCCAGGCCCACTTTGTGTAATTCACAACTAATGTTTTCAGCGCAACTGAAGATGTTAAATGAGTGCTGCCTTGCCGACATCCTAAGAACAAATTTATAGAAAAACATATTCAATGATGACTCCGCAATAGAGAAAGGGATTAAATTACAATGCCTTGAATGTATTTTACTCAAGGAAACAAGCCTGCTGCAACTGGTATACCATGCAATATTTCGTATCCACAAAGCAGTGAACTATTCTGAACTGCATCTTCAGCACCTATTTCAGTCTGTAGACCATTCAGATATCTTTTTCAATACTTTCTCTGCAGCAAACAGAATTTGGCTCAGTGTATTAAATTAAATATAGGTAGTTATTTCGATACTGGGACATGTTAAATTCCAGTTCTGCTAATTCTTTTTGTTAACCTTTACTGTTGTCTTAGGAATACAGTTCTCCCTGGCAATGCAACTAAACTTTTTATCTCAGACAGATGCCAAATACAAAACATAACAAAATGCATGTAATTGTTGTCCAAAATCCAATAAATTTTCAAGAACTATTCTTAGTCCCTTATTTTTCTTCTTTGGCCAAGTTATTTACTGCTGAAGAGCAACTCTCACTCTGAGGGACTGGATGGTACCAGGTGACGCTTTATCCCAAACTGCAGTTAGTACTTCCTTTATAAAAACCAAAAGAACTGCAGGTGCTGTAAATCAGAAACAAAGAAAAACGAGAAGTTCTGAGGAAGGCTCACCTGACTCAAAACGTTAACTCTGATTTCTCTTCACAGATGCTGCCAGACCTACTGAGCTTTTCAAGCAACTTCTGTTTTTAGTACTTCCTTCAGTTTGGCAGGTAGGAGGCATTCTGACAGGAGCTGTGTCAAACTTATTGGTTAATTATTTGCATAATGAGTCCACCTGCTTGAAAATTCTTCTTTAATGGACAGTAAATTGAACCAATCATAATCCTTTCAAGTTACTCTGAACAGAAGTATGACCATCTTTAGGGCAAAACTCTAATTTCAATTGCAGAACTAACCTGTGACTTCTGAACTACCTTGCTGCTGCTCTACTGCGGAACATTTTCACCACTTGTGGTTAGTGTGCAGAAAAGATTTTTAAAAAACTCACTACTCCGGTTGCAGGTGTTCAATTGTGATGTGACTGCCAAGAAGGTGAGATAAAAATGCTGCTAATTGCCAGCTTGACAATGATTAGCACAATGCTTCAAAAAGGGTTGAGAAAGCATTCGCCATTCATAGCTTTGGGCTTGTTTTATTATTGTAAAACAGGTGCCTAAGCACCAAGGGCCAACAAGGTGTAGAGCTGGATGAACACAGCAGGCCAAGCAGCATCAGAGGAGCAGGAAGGCTGACGTTTCGGGCCTAGACCCTTCACCAGAAATGGGGGAGGGGAAGGGGGTTCTGAAATAAAGAGAGAGAGAGGGGGAGGTGAATAGAAGATGGATAGAGGAGAAGATAGGTGGAGAGGAGACAGACAGGTCAAAGAGGTGGGGATGGAGCCAGTAAAGGTGAGTGTAGGTGGAGAGTTAGGGGGGAGGTAGGTCAGTCCAGGGAGGACGGACAGGTCAAGGGGGCGGGATGAGGTTAGTAGGTAGGAGATGGGGGTGGGGCTTGAGATGGGAAGAAGGACAGGTTATGGAGGTGGGGACAAACTGGGCTGGTTTTGGGATGCCGTAGTGGGAAGGGAAATTTAGAAGCTTGTGAAGTCCACAATGATACCATTGGGCTGCAGGGTTCCCAAGTGGAATATGAGTTGCTGTTCCTGCAACCTTCGGGTGGCAGCGTTGTGGCACTGCAGGACGCCCAGGATGGACATGTTGTCTGAGGAATGGGAGTGGGAGTTGAAATGGTTCGTGACTGGGAGGTGCTGTTGTTCAGTGCGAACCGAGCGTAGGTGTTCCGCAAAGCAGTCCCCAAGCCTCCGCTTGGTTTCCCCGATGTAGAGGAGGCCACAACGGGAACAGCGGATGCAGTATACCACATTAGCAGATGTCCAGGTGAACATCTGCTTGATGTGGAAAGTCTTCTTGGGGCCTGGGATGGGGGTGAGGGGGAGGTGTAGGGGCAGGTGTAGCACTTCCTGCGGTTGCAGAGAAAAGTGCCGGGTGTAGTGGGGCTGGAGGGGAGTGTGGAGTGGACAAGGGAGTCACGGAGAGAGTGGTCCCTCCGGAAAGCAGATAAAGGTGGGGAAGGAAAAATGTCTTTTTGTGGTGGGGTCGGATTGCAGATGGCAGAAGTGTCGGAGGATGATGCATTGGATCCGGAGGTTGATGAGGTGGTACGTGAGGACAAGGGGGATTCTGTTTTGGTTGGTATTGCCGGGAGAAGGCGTGATGGATGAGTTGCGGGAAATGCAGGAGACACGGTCGAGGGCGTTCTCGACCACTGAGGGGGGGAAGTTGCGGTCCTTGAAAAACGAGGACATCTGAGATGTACGGGAGTGGAATGCCTCATCCTGGGAGCAGATGTAGTGGAGGCGAAGGAATTGGGAATAGGGGATGGCATTTTTGCAGAAAGATGGGTGGGAGGAGGCGTATTCTAGGTAGCTGTGGGAGTTGGTAGGCTTGAAATGGATATCGGTTTCTAGGTGGTTGACAGAGATGGAAACAGAGAGGTCCAAGAAGGAGAGAGAGGTATTAGAGATGGTCCAGGTGAAATTAAGGTTGGGGTGGAAGGTGTTGATGAAGTAGATGAACTGTTCGAGCTCCTCGTGGAAGCACGAGGCGGCGCCAATACAGTCATCAACGTAACGGAGGAAGAGCTGGGGGTTAGGGCCAGTGTAGCTACGGAAGAGGGATTGTTCCACGTAACCTACAAAGCGGCAGGCCTGGCTTGGGCCCATGCGGGTACCCATGACCACCCCCTTTGTCTGTAGGAAGTGGGAGGAATTAAAAGAGAAGTTGTTGAGGGTGAGGACGAGTTCGGCTAAGCGGATGAGGGGGTCAGTGGAGGGGGACTGGTCGGGCCTGCGGGACAGGCTAGAAGCGGAGGGCCTTTAGGCCTTCTGTATGGGGAATGCAGGTGTATAAGGACTGGACGTCCATGGTAAAGATGAGGTGTTGGGACTGGGGAATTGGAAGTTCTGGAGGTGGTGGAGGTCATGGGTGGTGTCAGATTTAGGTAGGGAGTTCCTGGACCAAGGGGGAGAAAATGGAGTTGAGATAGGTGGAGATAAGTTCGGTGGGGCAGGAGCAGGCGGAGACAATGGGTCGACCAGGGCAGTCAGGTTTGTGGATTTTGGGAAGGAGATAGAAGCGGGTGGTGCGGGGTTGGAGAACGATGAGGTTGGAGGCTGTGGGTGGGAGGTCACCTGAGGTGATGAGGTTGTGGATGGTTTGGGAGATGATGGTTTGGTGGTCGGGGGTGGGGTCATGATCAAGGGGGCGGTAGGTGGTGGTGTCGGAGAGTTGGCGCCTGGCCTCGGCGATGTAGAGGTCAGTGCGCCATACTACAACTGTGCCTCCCTTGTCCGCGGAGATTATGGTGAGGTTGGGATTGGAATGGAGGGCTTCACGTTCTGCGGGGGAGAGGCTGGAGTGGGTGAGAGGGGTGGAGAGGTTGAGGCGATTGATGTCTCAACGGCAGTTGCAGATGAAGAGGTCGAGGGAGGGTAGGAGGCCTTGGGGTGGTGTCCAGGAGGACAGGTGCGTCGGAGGCTGGAGAAAGGGTCAGTAGAGGGAGGGTTAGGCTCACGGTTGAAGAAGCGAGCGCAGAGGCAGAGGCGGCGGCAGCGGAAAAGCTGTTCAACGTCCAAGCATGACCGGTATTCATTGATGTGTGGATGGAGGGGGACAAAGGCGAGCCCTTTACTGAGGGCTGACTGTTTGCCCTCAGTAAGGGGGAGGTCTGGGGGGATAGTGAAGACTCAGCAGGGCTGGATGCTACTGTCTCCTCTGGAGCTGCTGGCTGTGGAGGCAGTTGGCGTCGGCTGTGGGCGGAGTTGCGTCAGCGTTGGCAGTAGGCAGACTTGGCGTTGGTGGTGGGCAGAGTGGGGTAGGCGGCGGCAGCAGCGGTGATGGTAGGTGTGTCTTCAGTGTCTGTGTGTTGACCTCGGAAATGGAGGCGGTGGCATCAGCAACGGTGTCGATGGCGTTCGCTGTCCCGGAAGTGGTGTACCCGGTGGCGGAGGATGTGATGTCATCCATGGGTTCTCCGACAGTGGCCACATGGCCAACGGCGGGGGGGCACATTGTGGGGAAGGTCCTGGGTAGGGTTGGGGATTTGGGAGGTGGAGGAAGCCAGTTTTGGGTGGTAGGCACCAGTAAGTTTACTGTACTTACGGTTTTTAGTGTCCAATAAAGCTGAGTAGAATTGAGAGTTCAGGTTGTGGATCCTATGAAGAATAAAAAACAGGAGAAGTCCTTTGCAGATCTGGGAGAGGGAGGCTCTGAGCTGGGGTAGGCTTGATTGTAGTGCAAGGAGATGGCTGCGCATTGCTGCGTGTGTGTGTTTCAGGAATCGCAGGGAGAATCAGATTATCAGTTATCTCAGATTCTCCAGCATCTGCAGTTCCTACTATCTCTGAGTCAAATTCATTGTATCCTGCTTTGTAAAACTAAAAAAAAAGTTTGGAATAGATAGCATTACAGCACATTGGCAAAATTGAGGTTTTTTTTTATTAAAAAAAAAGTTGTTGATTCTGTGTGTAAAGATTAAGTCTAGTTCAGTTACTTCATCTCCACTCACTTTGATGGTGACCTGGTAATTGACATGACAAGCGAGGATATAAATCATACCGAGCAGTAGCTCAAAGAGTTTGAAACCAAAGCCTACATCCAAGGCAGAACAAATAAACTTGTCACATTAGAATCTGGCAGCTCTCGAGAAGAAAACACAATCAATCACTTGATGAAGGAAGTTGGAAAGCGTGTGACTGGCATCCCAATGAGAAACCCTTCTGATAGAACCAAGTTGACACAGACTACTCAACAAACATGACATTACCAAGTTTTGATCATTAGAAAACCTGTTATTGGAACCAACTGTCACCGAACAAATTCTACTTTGTCAGTTCCAAATAATGGAAAAGGCAACAATCTTGTTGGACCTTACTTTTAATAGAAACAACAATGTTATTTTTCTGGAAATTGGGCAGCAGTTAAACATGGAAATCCAGACGTTACTGTCCACGATGCCCCGTTCCTCCAAAAAAAAAGCACGACGATAATATCATCATCGGACTCACCAACCAGATGCATTGACGAGTGCCAAGTTGCTGAACATTCAAGATGTATTTGGACTAAACACATCAAACCAAGGGCTTGTCCACTTCAGTGTTTAAGTACTTTTTCTACTTCATGGCAAGTCTTATTAACAGGTCCATTGTGCATCAGAGTCACATTTTGTATGATAATTCTCTTGTGATATGGTTTAGGATATTTCACTTTGTTAAAGGTATTATTTAGATATAAATTGTTGTTATTATGGCTGTTGTCCATTCTCTCTGAAAATAAAACTTTATAAAGGAATCTCATTCTTCCAAATTTAAATTAGTTTTGGAGATTATGCACCAAAATTTTCTAATTTCATGGTTTGTACATTTTAGTGGCATATTTATTTTTACGTGGCAGAAATATTTAAATTTAAGATATATAAGAGAAGATGGCAGACAGACAGAAGATAATTGTCATTCAAAAGTTTTTTTTAAGTTAATGAGGTCAGCAGCAGAAATGCGAAAACACTAAACAAAAGGTCAGCTCCTTTGAGTGACTTGGTGAAGACGAAATAGCTACAGCTGCCTCCATAAAGGATTTAACTTATTCACATGAGTCCCAGAGTCAAAGGAGTAAAATTAATTGATTTGGATCAATTTCTGGAACATTCCATTGCTATCGAAGTACGATATGCAGGGAAGTACCTACTGGTTTTAGGTTTATCTGTGAATATTCACACTCAAAACTCATAGTCAGCTTTGAACTGTGCAATTTAGAGCCAGCGAATCTGTTAGATGCTGTAAAGGATGCATGACTGAGGAGTGATATCAAAAACAAGGGGTATTTCTGAAACGAGTCTGCAGTGAGGCCCATGTTTGAGCTGGGCATGAAGCCCAGTTATGGAGTGTTTAAGAAAAGTTCAAGGATCTTTTAGCTGAATGTTAGTGAAAGGATCCCAAGAAATGTCATAATTTATACAATCGTGAGAATACAGATTAGAGTCAAAGTGAATTCCTGAAAGCTGTGACACCCTTTGATTTGGCTCAAGGAGAATTTTGGGTTCAGAGTATTTATTCATGAGATACAATGATAATTCATTAAACCTGTTTTATTCAACTCTTGTACAGTAACGTATTTGTTTAAACTGCTAAATCTTGCAGTGTCTTTATTGTACCTAATCCAATTTATTTTGAAAATTAATGGTCTCCCTTCAGAGCAGAATTGAAAATGTTAAACTTTTTAAATCTTTTTCCTTTTCCTTCCGATTCCTTTTTCTCTCTCTGAATCCAATTTTTTTTGCCTGTCAATCATGTTTTCTGTACACAATTTGACAATGACGTCAGTACTTTAGCTTACATTTTCTCATTCAAACTGTGCTACTTATCAAAGATTCTTCATGCTAAATGGCTGAGAAGATACACAGTTGCTTGGCCAATTCACATAGGTCTCAGATACGCAGTAGATAATATGCACTTTTTGGATTTTGAATTTATAGAAAATTCCTGTTCAAATCACCCACAAATAGTAAGTCCAATTGTAATAAGTACTACCACTCACAGCAAATACAAGCCTGTTGTGTTTAAAAGCAAGGGGGAAGTTTCTTCCTAACTGGCTAAAATCGTAGTTCAGTGTACAAAGACAGAAATGAGGAAAAATGGCACCGGAGTAATTCCCCAAAACCCTAATTATTGAAATAGAAAAGTGCTTTTCAAGGTGACTTACAACTCATACGGAATTAACCAAATTGATTAATTAGGGAGAAGACAAGGTTATGGGCTAGGGTTAGAAGTGAGCAAATAAGTGAAGAGAGAGCACAGAGACAAACAGAGAGACGTGACTGGGATAGGCAGATGAGAGGATTATTGATCGCAGACCAGGGCAGAAGTAAAGCTGAACAAGTGATAATGACAGAAGAGAAGCTAAACAAGTCATAATGAGAGCTATAAG
Source organism: Ginglymostoma cirratum (assembly GCA_024137785.1). Taxonomy (NCBI): domain Eukaryota; kingdom Metazoa; phylum Chordata; class Chondrichthyes; order Orectolobiformes; family Ginglymostomatidae; genus Ginglymostoma; species Ginglymostoma cirratum. Next base: position 27,440,251 of record JAHRHZ010000021.1, on the reverse strand, counting down.
CATAGTCGTTGCAGCATTTTTGTCATACACAAGCCTACTTGAAGGTTAGTGATTAAAATCTCTTTGCCAAAGTCATAGCTTAACAGCTGCTTTGGGTTCCTATTTGGCAAAATGGCACAATAAACTTGAAGCACAACAACCCAATGCCTTGCTTTATTCATAGTAACATGGCCTCTTGTTAAATTAATATCAACTTTCCAGGATATATGAACATTAAAAAAAAATCAACAACTTTTTTTGTAACTCTAGCAACAGCTCGCTATTCAATAGGAAATCTCTCAACGCTAGCTTCAATCAACTTTCTCGGTGATAAATGTTCTTGACTCCATTTGAAATCAATATTCATGTAGGCAGTACTAATCCAGATGTTCTTTCTTTCATCTCCGTTCCAAATATGGCATTGTATAATCATTCCTTTTCCCTGCACCCTCAAACTTGTGGGACTACTTAATTTGTCATTTTGGTATTAAATCTGCTCTTCAATTTACTTCCAAAATTACTCTGAAATACTTCTTCATCACACAAGTCAATATAATAGCAAACCTAAAAATCTCCTACTAGCCAAGCTACATTATGGGCACAGTGCAGCATTCTTCATCCTGTGGACAAATGTTTTAAAAAAATTCATTTTCCAGATATCAGTTGAGTTCTACTACACAAGTAGAAATCACGACGTACATCTTTTCCACTTTCAATCTAATTGCCATTAACATACAACTCAAAAATGTAAACATTTTTGGCTTTGTTGTGACAAACCCTTCAGATCAGATTATAATGGCAACCTAAATATAAAAGACAACATGCACACTGTTTTCCTGGCAAAACATCAATCATGCGGCTGCTGTTAACCAGAAGCCATTTGAAATACGTTTCGGTGTGTGTATAGTACCCAAAATGTTCAATAGCTGAACAATCAGATGGCCTTCTTCTTAAAACTGCAAGAAGTCACACTCTTTTTCTTAATATTTTCATATTTCAATTATATCATGAAAAGTTATAAAGCATTATCAAACACCAGATGCTATTGTCCATACCCCACCAGTAAAGCACAACGATTTGCTTGCCTATTCTCTTAGACAAGGGATTGTTCAGGCAACCAATGCCAATGCTCAATCATCAAATGACACGAAATGCACTTGTAAAAAACTTAGATGATTAGCCCTTCCCATCTCTCTCTTTCCTTAAGATGGGATATTCCAGTTTCATAAGACATTTTAGCCAGCACTGTAGCAGAGTACTGAAACATTCATTACACTCCCTGACAGCCTTAGGATTCTAAATCATAATAACCTATGTATGAAGCTGCCCTTTTTAAAGCAAGCTTCCGTGACAAGCACTGCATCAAAGCTGTCAAAATTTTGTATGGCAACAAGTGAAGATCATTTTCTAAGTGTCTAATCAAGGGCACAGGAGATCTAAGTGACTCATGCAGGATGAAAATATTCACTGAATTAATCCGTTTGAAACCTATCATAAACCATGTGTTTGTCTATATTAAGCCTATGTATCAACTAAACTGAACAAACTTTTGAATCAAAACATGCAGTAAACTAGATTGAATGGAGGTACACTGCTGTTTCACCTGGAAGGTGTGTCTGGGGCTTGGTTTAGTGTGGAGGAGGTGAGGTAAATAGGCAGGTGTTGCACCTTTTGTGATTGCATGGGAAGATGCTGTGATGGTGAGAGAGGGGACTGGGAGTAGAGGAGGTGTGAACCAGGAGGTCTCAGATGGAATGGTCCCTGCAGAATGCTGACAGGGGAGAGGAGGGGGAATGTGCATCAGGTAGAGGCATCTTGCTGGAGATGGTAAAAATGGTGGCTTATGAGCCTTTGGAGGCTGGTGGGGCATACACGAGGACCAGGGGAATCTGCACTTCCTCAATCTAGTTTACAGTACTCCCTGCTAAAAATGTGGTCTCTTCTACACAAAGTTGGGGGGGGGGGGGGGGTTGCGGTTGCGGAGGGAGACGAAACACAGTCTGAAAGATTGCTTTGCAGAGCCTCATGCTCTGTCAGCAAAAAATGACCTGAGCTTCCAGTTGCCTGCCACTTCAACATGTAACTATGTTCCCATGCTAACATTTCTCTCTCAGGCTTGCTGCAGTGCTCGAGCAAATCTCACTGGAAGATGGAGGAACAACACTCCATTTTCAGACTAAGTACCTTACAGCCTTCAGGACTCAGCATTGAGTTTAACAATTTCACAATGTGAACGTGTTTTTTGTCTTCCCCCCACCCCCCCAACACCTGTTTTGAATGGGTATTTTCCAGCAAACCCTTTTTCAAACATTCACACTTCTCAATAGCACCCTACTTAGCATTTATCTCCCTCTCAATTTATCAGCAATCTCTTCATTGTCTCTCCATTTTTTATTTCTCATACTATCTCAATGTATTCTATTCACTCCTTACCACGACTAATCAGTAAATCCCCAACCCAAACCCCATCATCAGCATAAGTACAATCCTTTCCCAGCTGCTTTCATTTCTGACTAAGGGTCGCTGATCTCAAAACATGAACTCTGTTTTTCTCTTTACAGAGGCTGCCAAACCTGCTCAGTTTCTTCATCACTTTCAGGGTGGGGGTGTTACCATTGACCAGCCATCTAAGTATGGTGACTAGAAGAGTACATGAGACAATGTCGATGGGTATTCTGTGGTGAAGAGCTCACCTCCAGCCTCTCCAAAGCCAGCCTGCCATCTACAAAGCAAAAATCAGGAGTGTCATGGAATACTCTTCACTTTCCTGGATGACTGAAAATCTACTACCTCTCAAGGAACTTTGCATCAACAGAATGAAGTAATCTTCTCGATTAGCATCTCATTCACTACTTTAAACATACAGTCCTTCCACCGGCAAAGCACAGTGGCACCAATGTGTGCCATCCACAAGATGCACTGCACCAACTCATCAAGGCCCCTCAGATATTGCATTCCAAACCAATCCTTCTATCAAAAGGGTAACGGATGCCATAGGAACAGCATCACCTGCAAGTTCTTTGCCAAGCTACATTCCATCCTGAATTGAAACTATATAGGGAGCTGTTCCTTCACTATCAATGGGTCAAAATTCTACAATTTCCTTCCTAGAAGCACTTCAGACGTACCTATAGCATTTGGACTGCAACGGTTCAAGGCAAACAGGAATGGTACCAAATGTTGGTCTGGCAAATAATTTACACATCCCATGAATTAATAAATGAAGTAGCAAATTTTAACACTGTACTGACCATATTCAAATAAAAATTACAAAGATAATGTACACGTATGTGAATAAGAAAAAAATCTAGCACATTCAATATTTACCTCTGGTACTCCATTTCCAACTCTATTTCAATTTAAGCAATACCAATTAACACCAATCAACCTTCGATCCACTGTGTGACATTTCCTCTAACACCAAACTCCGGACTTTGTCGCAAGTCTCCTGTTTAGCAAAAATCTTCTGAAAATTTATACACGTTACATAATTGCCTTCCAAAACAAACATGATTACATTTGCCAAACTTTGCAAAACCATTAAAAGTCTCTAGTTATTCTTCAACATCTGACACATACCCAAATACACACTAATATAATTTTGTGGTATGCATTATAAAGGATGTCTAAGTCTGCAGATGTTGGAGTCAGAGTCAATACAGTGTGGAGCTGGAGGAACACTGCAGGTCAGGCAGCATCAGAGGAATGGAAAAGTCGACATTTTGGGTCGGGACCCTTCATCAGAAGCTTTGCACTGTTTGCCATTAATCAAAAAAATTATAGATTTGCATTTATAAAATTACTTAAAATTTAATCACAGTCTCTGTTAGCTTCTCCAAATTCTTTCAAAATCCTATAGTTCATTTAATTACAGCCCAGCACAAAATCACCTGGAAATCTAATATTTTCATAACCAATTTCCCCTCTATGTTATTTTTATCCATCTTTTGTTGTCTTCTATTATTCATTGATTTTCACTTCCACTATGCTTTTATTTAAACAATTATCAGAGAAGACTTAATTGAAATCTCTATTATGCCTTTATCCTGGTTTTCCATCTTTGAAAAGTATTCCTTTGGATAGATTGTCATTTAATTTTAATCTATGAAAACCGTTACTAATTCCCCCTATATTGCTTACCATTTATTCTATATTCCTTCTTGGCCCTTCCAAGCCCCCTTTTCACCTCATTTTGTACATTCCTTACAATTTTCTTTCATACTGTTCATGTAGTTATACAAGTAGCCTCCTTTTCAAGTTTCACTTTATTTGTAACCTATTTATCTGGGAAAAGGCTAGATATTTTATTAAATTATCTATTGCATATTCATAGAGTTGGAGAGGTCACAGCACAGAAAAATACTGTGCCAGTCAAAAGCAACCACCTAATTATGCTAATCCCATTCTCCAACACTCCTTAATAGCCTTGTACATCTTGGCATTGCAAGTGTTAATTTACATACCTCAAACGTTATGAAAGTTTCTACCTTTAACAACCACACAGGCAGCGAATTTCAGATTCCCTCTACTCTCCAATTTAAAAAAGTTTCCTCACATCCTCTCTAAACCTGCTGCTCCTTACCTTAAATCTATTACCCCAGACTTTGATCCCTCCACTAGGAGGGTCTACCCTATCTATGCCCCTCATAATTTTGTACACCTCAATCATATATATCTCCTTCAGTCTTCCCTGCTCCAAGGAAAACAACTTCAGTGTATCCACCTCTCTTCATAACTAAGACTCTCCAGCCCAGGCAACATTCTGGTAAATCTCCCCTGCACCTTCTCCAGTGCAATCACATCCCTACTGTAATGTGAATTCCAGAACTGCACACAATACTCTAGTTGTGGCCAAACCAACTTTTTCTACATTTCTAGCATAGTCGCCCTGCTCTTAAGCTCCGTGCCTCAGTTAATAAAGGTAAGTGTCCCATATGCCTTTTTAAACACTTTATCTGCGTGTCCCACCAATTTAAGGGTGGTTTGCCACAGTTGTTCATCTATCTTTTTACTAAGTTTCTAACCAAGTTAATTTGAAGGCATTTTTTCTTTTTCCCTAAGCCATGTTTTTTTTTTCCCCAGTCCAGCTCACCTACCTATGAATCTTAATTCCCCTTATATATTTTCACATTCAGACTATGTTGCCCTCACTCTTACCAATGTGTTACTACTTCCTCACAGTTAGTTGCTCCACTCTATTTCTCCAAACCATATTGTATGTACCCAATAGTCATGACTTATTTGAAAATCAATGATTTTTAACATGGTTTTTATTCTAATTAGAGGGGGTGCCGCTAATGAGGACGTTGAAAAAAGAACAATACTGACAGTAAACGATGACCTAAGATAGCTGTGCAATAGATAACATTTGTAGAAGCGATATGCAAGGAAAAGTAAATACTACCAAAATGCCAACTAAATAGTTTTGAGACAGTGTGGATAACAGCGCAGTGCTCACGATTTAACAGAACCCTGGAATAATAATAGCACAGAAGATGGTTACTTAGCGATTGTTGTCTTCTTTGGTACAGCAAACTATTTAATCCCACTACCTTTCTCTTTGAACACAGCCATATATTCTTTTCTCTCAAAGTAGTTATCTAGTTCCCTTTTAAAAGATCTGTTGAATCTGCTTCCATTGCCCTCTTATGCTTTGCATTCTAATTCATAACATTGTACATAGACAAGAAACTCATCATGTGGTTTCTAGTTTTTTTTGTCAATCATATCTAGTTTAGCTGACAAACAGTGCAGTGGTTCAATCTTGCAATCTTTCTGTGATTCAGCATGTTATTAGAATCTCAACTGACTACTCTCTGAAACTTTATTATCACTATCTTAGCAAGCTATTCATCATTTTGACTTAGACCAATTTTTGGATTTTGTACTTGTCAGTGAATTCCACTTCTCAGAAATAAACAAAGTTACATTCCTACAGAGCACTTAATGTACACAATTACCAGTACATCAGTATGGTGCGCCATCATATTTGGGCTGATAAATAGCATTCATATTCTGGCAGCTCCTTTCAGTGTGTCTTATTACAATGTCTCTCTGCCTGTCATGCCGAGTTACCACTCAAGATTATTCATACCAACGTTTAAGTGCCAACACAGCAAGCTGCATTGTAGTTAGCTTTCAGAGGTAGACTGGTTCTTGATTAGAAAAGGGATCAAAGGTTACGGGGAGAAAACAGAGAATGGGTTTGAGAAACATATCAGCCACGATAGACTGGTACAGCAGACTCGATGGGCCGAATAGGTTAATTCTGCTCCTATACATTATGATCTTATGATCTAACTTTCTTGTCTCATATTGACAGTGAATATATTGAGGCAAGGGAAACAAAAGGGTCAGAGATGATTGCTAAAAGTTACACATATACAACAAATATCACAATATTTATATCTGCTCAATGAAACCTTTAAGAGCCACAAGCCTGCAGTCAACCAATTTGAAATTTCATGTCAATAATTCTATTAAATTGTCTGTTTCGTGGCTTAGAAAATTTTCAGGTTGGAGCCACCAAAACCTCAACCCCTTGAAACATGTTGGTTAATTGCACTGGCGAGTCAGGAAATGTTTCTCTATTCTTTAAGCTTTCTCTCTCTGCTTCTCCTCTCAATCTTTATTCCTTCGTATTTTTGCTCCCTTTTTCGTACTGTTTACCTTTGCTACATTTGTGTTTTTCTCTTCCATTTCTGAATCTCTAACACAGTGCGTCTCTTCCATTTTTGCCTACTCCCTCATTCTCATGTCTCTGCTCCCTTACTTTATTTTCTATTCACTTTTGTCCCTTGTCTTTCTGATTTTTGTCTGTTCAGCAGTTTTCTCTTTCTGTGTAGCAGTGAAGGTGTTGCATTGAGTGCAACATAAAATAGATCTTATGCAGATCAAAAAAACATTAGAGCTGCAAACTGATTAAGTACAACCATGATGAAAGGTTACCATTGAACTCATTCAGCTTAAAATATATCATAATGGAGTTATAGACCTTGCTCATTTAAAACAAAAATAAGAAAATGATTTTTTTTAAAAAAGGTGGGTTCCATTTAGACAAAGAATGTTTGGATATATTTTATTTGTATCTAAAAAGCTAATCACTATTTATTCCTGTAATTTCTTCCAAACTCTTTCTCTCCAAAGTCAATTCTCCGAAAATACATTGCAATGGTCTTGTGGCAAAAAAAAATATAAATATACAAAAAAAATCTCTCTCTCTAGTCCCACCTCTCCCAGAGGTGTGTCATACCATGTTCAAACAGGTTTATTAAAAATAATTTTTAAAAAAGGTTTTAGTTTGCACTTGTGTGGCTATATGGAATGTGTTCACATGCAAAATCATAATCAAGTCACTCTCAACTTACAATATAAGCAAACAGAGAATGCCAGATCAATTCAAACCATCTGCCTTCACTTCACAAATTACTAAAGCTCACACATTCCCCTCCTCAATGAGACATATGTTTGAAGCATTTATAACAGTTTGACTGAATAAAATATTTGTACAAACAATTCATATATGTAGATTGAGTTTGTACATGTAGATCAAGTAAGTAAAGAATAACGGGTTTAATTGCTTTAATTATTAGACTTTCCTGCTATCAAGCATAGTTCAAACTAGATATACAAAGCATCCAAACTACATACTCCTTTTCTGGCATGGTTCTGTGCACTTAATTCAAAAATAAAATTGACCGAAATTAAGGTCAATCATTCAAAATAAATTGCCAATTTCAGTTTTCAAAATTCCAACGATCCCATGAAATGCTTCTATAGATATGTATTTTATGTCCTACATGGATACCCTGAGCAAATGTTTCTAATAAACTGAAATTATTGCAATTCATATTTGTACTTTTTAATTCGCTCATGGGAAGTGGGCATTGCTGGCTAGGCCATCTTGAATTGCCCAGAGGGCGGTCAAGACCAAGTATTGTGGTTCTAGAGTTAATTGTAAGGATGGCAGATTTCCTTCCGTAAAGGACATCAGTGAACCAGATGAGATTTTATGACAACCAACAGTGGTTACAAGGTTAGCATTAGGCTAACATTTTATTCCAGTTTTTTTTTACTAAATTCAGATCTCACCATTTGCCCTGGTGGCATTAGAACGCATGACTCCAGAACATTAGCCTGAGGTTCTGGATGGATTGTCTGGTGATATTACCACTAGGATACAAATATTTGCTAGGAATTGGTTTAGCCAAACATGGAGGGTTTAGTGATCTTAGTACTGAAACAAACATAAAATAGTATTAATCGTTATTATATTATACTTACTAAATGGAACAATCCAATAGTTGGGTAATTTTGATACTCTTCAAAAAGAAAAAAAAAGAAAAAGATGGAATAAATATCTTCCACACTGTCTATTTAAATCGCATCTTTTTCTTTTTACTTTTTCTTCTTGAAAAGCAGCATCAATTTGATTCAAAATAACAATAACTTTGGATTTAAAGTACGTCATTGTGCATGAATATTTTATCCAATTATGAACATATCATTCAAATATTTTAGAGGCAACCTCCCTCATTGCGGGATCTTATTTCACATCATTTCACTTTATTTGTTAATTTTTGCAAAATTGCAGATGAATTGGATTGCATAGCACCCTTCTTTGTTCTCAATTCTACATTGTCATAATATAGAAAATATACCCCCTAATTATTGTACTATCCAAAATCAACGATTACGCTCATGGTCAACAACTGCATTCTGAAGGATTTCAATTTTACCTTAAAAAACACTATTGTACACTTATGGCCCATCTGTAACACAAATTACATGTGAATATAGATCCAAGTGATGTTTAATCCATTTTATTACAGCAATGTTCCAAAATACCAGAAGCTTAGCATAATATCACTGCATTTTGAATAAATGAAGACTGCTTATGTTACCTACTTTGAAATGGAAGCATCCAGATTCATTAATATACCATTTGATGCAGAATAATCATCTCTCTTTTCAGATGTTTGCACATTGAAGGCTGGAGTAGCCATGACAAGCACAAGCCTGGCTCTTTTCTCATCTTTTTCAAGTACCCTCTTCATTCCACCATTCAGAAAATATTCTTGACAAACACTATAAAAAAGGAAGAATAATTGGTCAGCCTTAAATAACAAAATAGAAACATTGACACATAGATGCTATTTCTCTTTGTCTGTAAACAAAATGCTGTCAATGTTTATTGAGACTAACTAACGATCCAACATTTTGCAATTGTCGTCTATGCTCCTGGTAATTAATGCCAATCTCATGCCTATTTTGACTGCTGGTAGTTCCAGGTGGATGTACTACTACATTTTTAAGGGCGAAAATGTGGATGTTATTCTGGGATTTGAAGTGAGTGAAAGTTCCCTATTATTCATTGCTAATAGTTATGCCTTCATATCACTGTTACTTGACTTCCTTCACCTTTAATGAGATAAAAAGTTGTAAATGTGATACTGTGAAAATTAAAAGAGAAACAAAAGTCTGTGCCTAAAGCATACATCTATGCCACTCCAAGCGCTGCAATGTTATCCATATTTTCCAAATGTATAGATACATTTCCAATTTGTTGCCAAATTTGGAATAATAATTCCTGTTCTTAAAATATCACCTCTTTTTGGACAGCTCAATAACGTTCAATAAGTCAAGTCATATTCCTCCAGGTACCAATTTGATTTAATTCAAGACTCAATTCTAACTGTATTCTGTACCTGTATGTGGTGTGTAATTGTTCTAGTGCTGTTATAAGCTCACAAATGTTGGAACCAAAAGTGAGGGGCGTGTCCACAAAGATTAAACAATGCCAAAAGGCATAACGTTAAAATTATAATACTGTAATCAGCAAGCACCTTTTTTCACATAAAGGTAATTGGAATAGGTGACTCTTTTCCCTAAAAAAGCAGTGGGTGCTACGTCAAAAGTCCTATTTGAGATTTATCTAAATATGTTTTTTCATATAATCACAGCCGTTTACAAATTACTCGGGTCAATCAGGCGCCTCCCAGTCAACATTTAGTTTTCTCATTATCCTTATTAAAAATGATTTTTAAATATGATGGCTTTGAATCTGTGCCAAGGACATGTGTGAACTGTGATAGATACATGGAAGACTTCTTTTGTTCATGGTAAATCATGAATATGGTTATGTTAAAACAATAGAGTGATATGCCCTATGATGAACAAAATATTAAGATTACTGATATATACTATATTGTGGTTGCAGCTAATAAATAACTTTGAAAAATTAATTAGAATATTTACAATTGAGCAAGCCAGCTGATATAATTGGTTTCTCAAATACAAGTATAGGTAACGTCATCAGCCATTTCTGTTGAAAAGTGTGAAAGTCTTCAATGTGCCTCAGAAATCAGCTCCTTAGGGAAACTAACAAAAAAAAACTTAACAATTATGTCTTTTGTTTTCCTATCAGGGGCAAATGAATGGAGTTTGCTGTCGTTCATGCCTACAGCTGTCCATAAATTTTTAATGGGTTCTGCAAGGCAACCAATGTAAACTGGAAAGCCATTTTCCAAAAGGCGATTGTACAAAGCATCTACAGCATATGTGAACAGGCTTGCAGCAGTATCTGCTTGCTGCAGACCAAAGTGCAGGATGGGTATCACAGAGTGGGGTTCACAGAAAGGGAAGTGAGGAACTTGAAGGCAAGGGCAGATTAGCATCAGCTATCTCCCCCCATCTCTTCTGTGCCAGGATCCTTGATTGGGAAGATAGTGCGGGATAATGAGGTACCCCACAGGAGGCCACTGGAAAAACTGATGGGGCTTGCTGGACACTCTTCGGAAGGTACTGAAAAGCCCTGTGGCTCCCATTTGGTCCCTGAGCCATCACTGAATTGTAGTGGGTTCAGGGATAAAAGTCAGTTGACAGATTAATAAACTCAACTGGCAGATCAACACTGACAACTAGAAATTCTGCATCAGCTCCTTCTTTCCTCTGATCAGAGTGACAGGGAGTGGATGAGTTGAGGAGGATGTGATGCCTTCTCTGGGTAAGTGACACAATTAAGTGACCTGGCTGCCTTGATTCTTGATGAGATGGGCTTGATTAAATTCTGCCCATGGATTCTAAACCAGGACATTTGTATAAAAGCATAGGATGAAAGAGAGGGGTTTGTATAAAACAGACAGGCAGAGATTATAGACAGAAGGAACAAAGTAAAGAAAATTGACAACATTTCCAACAATTAACATCTGAAAGAATGTGATTCCAAACTTTAAAGAAAAACATTTTTAGTGCTAGAGGTGTGATTTGGTAGCAATTAAACTTACTATAGAATTAACTATACTTGATTGGATGAGACTTTTTCTGGCAAGCTCAGTGGGTATTTGGTGAATGTGCACAGCAGTTTAACACCCTTCATAATGTTTTTAACAGTACAATGAAATGTGTGGAGGATCAGGGCCAATCAGTAGCCACTTCCTGACATCGGCATTTAATTCTATGTATGGACATAGGAAGTTAGTCTAATATACTCCCTAATAAATGGTGAGCATCAATACTATAGCCTCACTCTGACATCCACCACAAATTCTGGGTTGATGCTAAATTTATGCTTTTTTTCACTAATATCCAACATATTTTCCTGCATTTCAGCTGTGACTGAAGTTACAAAAGATATTTCGTTGGTTATCAAACACTTTGGGGCATCTTTGGTCATGAAATGTGCTGGGTCATCCAGCAGATGAGTCATCTTAGGCAGAGTTATATTAGGTTTCTAATGGATGAATAACTGAAGTTTGATCATTAAGGAAGATAGCTGAATCACTTTTCTTCTAGCTAGCTTTGTTGTTTCATTAGCATATAAATACAGCAATGTCAATGTGACTCAGCATTGAGGTGGGCTTGAACAGAGTGCTGGAGAGTTGAGGTGATTGGGGAAGTAGGTGCTCCTTTGCTTTTTCTAACTTGTTCAGCCCCTAGAAACAGAATTAACCTTTCTAGTCCAATATTTCTCATCTTATGTTCTGAAGTGTCACATTGGATTTGAAATAGTAACTCTCTTCCCCCAGATGGTAACACTCCTGTTGAGTATCTCTAGCATTTTATTTTTATTTCAGATTTCCAGCATCTGCAATATTTTGCTTTTATTTGAGGGAGAGGGCAGGTTTGATGAAATTATACTCAGAGGAAGTATAGGATAGAAGCACTTCAATTTACGAGTTACTTGACAAAGCACAACATACACAAGATATTGCAAATATATTATGTTGACTAGTTAAGCACTTCAGTAGACCTGAACATGTACAATTTTGCTAAAATTAACAGTGATAAATTTCTATCACAGGATCTTCACAGAAGAAAAAAAAATTCTGAAGACTCGTCCAGTACTCATCCCTAATTGGAACATGAAGTCTTCAATCCCATGCCAAAATGAAGTAAAGCCATTTACTGCATTATTTACATTGCAGTTCATTAAATTCCAGAATCAAATACGTATTTCTGCAAGATTACAATACTCACCAAATCATTGCCACATATTATGACTGTATACTTTGTAGACCTTTAGATATATGCTTTCATGAATGTTGTCGTATTTACTATCCTATGATAAGCTATCACTCAAATATATGGAGATGTGTATTGCTGGGGTCTTGTGGAACATGAACGTAGCTTCTATGAATTCTTTAAGTTACTATGCTAAATATATAGATGCAATATGAAGTATGCCCCAAAGTACAGCTATGTAAAATGAAATAATTGAGAAAAGAATTTTAAATGATGTTTAAAATTTCATGGAAGATTTGATTCAAATCATGGATGCTGATGGTCTGAGTACTTTCACACTTCTATTTGTCGGACTCTGATGTCACAAACTGGCTGTTCCGACATTATAGTAACCAACATTTCGAAAGTGTTTTATTGCCTGCAAAAAATTTCGAAACATTACTGACGTTGTGAAAGGTGCTGTGTAAATACAAGTCCTTCTTTCATATTACTGAGCTAACGACTTAAGCATTCATGGACAAGATGCCAGACTATAATAACAACAAATAAAATTTTAGCAGTGGTAGCAAATAAAACTATTCAACCAGCAAATGTTGGTAAATATTTCTCTCAGGAGATTGTTATTAGTATCTCCAATAATGCAGCCATATCAGAAACTAGTGTCCGTCAAGAGGGGGTTACCTTTATCAGTTCACCAAATATTCTATAGAGAAATAACAACTCAAACAGTACATGTCAACTTGGGTACTATTTTAAATTTTCATAACGGATAGTATTTTAGTTGCACATTCTTCAAGTGTGGTCAAATGAAAAGCCTAATTCTTGCAGTAGGTTTTTCAATCTCCGGAACATAATTCAGCAGAAATCAAGAATACTAAATGAGGGCCAACATTAGCCTTCCTGATTACCTGCTGCATTTATATGCCAGTTGTGTGTTTCATGCACAAGTATCCCCACATTCCTTTGCGTTGCAGCCTTCTGCAGTTTGTCTCAGTGTAAACAATATTCTATTGTTTTGTTCTCTCTTTCAAATGAAAAACTTTACATTTTCCCCACAATGTACTTCTGCCATGCCCCACAGCCCAGGCTCTGTCAGAACACGGGCTGCTTTCAGCACAATCCATTTACATATACTTACGGTCCCCATTATCAGTTTTTCGCCTCCCCTAGTAGACGATAATCCATCCCATAATTAATCGAACGGCTTTCTCTCCCACTGTCCTCCAGCTCTACTAATCCTCTCACTTCTTTACCCCTGACTCTCCTTCAGCATATATATCACCTTTTCCTCGCTACTACTAGTTCTGATGAAGGGTCACTGGGCCTGAAACATTGACTGTGCTTTCTCTCCACATATGCTGCCAGATCTGCTGAGATTTTCCAGCCATTTCTCTGCTTTAATTTTACATTCCCACCTAGTTCTGTGTCATCAGTATACTTGGAAATATTGCACTTAGTACCCAGATCCACACTACTCATTACAGCCTTTCAAACTGAGAATGACCAATTATTAGCATTCTCTGATAACCAGTTCTCAATCCATACTGTATTTAATCCTTATCCACTATTTAGTTTACTACCCTCTTGTGTGGGATGCTATCAAAAGCCTTCTGAAAACCAAAATTTGTCATTTTCATTAGTTTTCCCTTAACTACTATGCCTGTAATATCCTCACAACAAGCCTAACAGGTTTTTAAAACATGGATTTATGAAGAGGAAGCAATGTTGACTCTGACTGATCAGACCATTATTATCCACGTACACAATTATCACATTCTCTGTAAAAGATTGTAGTATTTTCCCATGGGATATTTATTTATTTGGAAGTACATCTCAGGTCAAATATGATATTAAATTTTCAAACTGTTTATTTCAGCCGCTGACAGCTGTTACAACTCTGAATTTTATAACATTTTATGCCCGCACTGTAGCTTTAGGGTATGGAGTCATGCGACCTGTTCTGAAGTTTGCCCGACAAATAAACTTGGATAGTTTGATAATGCAAGATCTAAAATACTGGTTAGGTTATAATTCTGAGAAGTTAATGCAAATTATTAACCCTTGAATAGCAGCAGGTCTGTGGTCTCCAAAACCCCCAGAAAGGTGTCGAACTTCCGGAGTTGTAAACAGTAAGGCTACAAACTATCCCTTTACTTCTAAAATGAAAAGGGACTAGGATAATAGCTCATTAGCATTGTGAAGTGGACAAAAGATCCATATGGCAGGGGGAAATATAGGAAGATGGCAGGAGAACTTAATTTTTGAGATGAGGTGGCAAACTTCCCTGCAAATCAATGAATGTCACAGTAATTCTGTTTCAATTTGTGAGATACCACAAACGAGTGCAGGAAGGAGATAGCCTCCAGTTAAAAAGACATATCATGCAGCCTTTAACAGGTTCTGGGAGATTTACTCTGTCATGGCCAGAGGAAGAATCATCATTGGAACAGATCTTAGCACTGATGATGGTTTTAAGAAACTCTCCAACATCTGAGAAAAGTGTCAGGAGACAGCTAATGAAGTTACTACTTCATAAAACTGATACACGAACTCTGGAAATTTGCAGCAACTGTGGACTATTTGACACATTGAATGCAATTTCATTTAAGAATGCGATGCATAATAAGATTAAACAGAGAATATTCCAGTCAGTAGTTAAAAATAGAAGTTACTAACAAAAAAAATTTTTAGTCAATAGTGCTTTTTAAAGCTTTAACAAATGACTAAAAGCGAAATTGTACGTAATGCTTTCAATCACCAAATGAACATTCAAATTTCTGTTTAAAAGTTCTCAGTGAGGATCATAGTGTAGTTACCAGGGAAAGGGATGAATTCAGCTAAGTATTAAAATTCATCCTGAAAACTAACGACAATGACTTAAGCCTGAGCAATTTAGCTGTTCATCCAGTCCTGAATATCCAATGACACTGATAATTCAGAGTGGAGGGGTCAGAAGAGTTGATAGTGAGGTAGAAGTGTGTGTCATTGGCATATATATGGAAACTGGTATTGCCAGATGACAACGTTAATGTGCAACATGTAGAGAAGAAAGAAGGGGGGGTTCAAGAAGAATCCTAGGGGAAACCAAAGGCAAATATATAGAAGTGGAAAGAGAAGCCATGACAGAATATCCTCTCACAACAGTTAGATAAATAAGTACAAAACTGGGAGTGTGCAGTCCAGGAGGAATCCAGGCTAGATGACAGTGGACAAGAATCAGAGGATGGTATGACTAGTTATACCAAATGCCAAAAGGATGCAGAGGGAAATGGAGAATGAACCTGCTGGAGTGGGAGCTGAAAAACTGACATATTCAACCTGTTTCTACTCTTCAGAGCTGATATGTGACATCACAGTGAAACAGGGTATTTCTACTGTCTCTCTTTCGATGGGTCAAGTGGTTTAAATCAGGAGAAGTACTATAGCTGAAGAGGAGAATTAAGAAAATTATGCACAAACAATTTGTTCGGACATGTTATGACACACCTCTGGAGAAGGTGAACGCAAGCCATCTGGCCCAGGGATAGGGACACTACCAATGCATCACAAGAGCTGACAGTTAAGAAATACACTTTTAAAATACTTCACATATATATTACTTTTAGAAGTAAAATAGAATGGATGGGCAGGTGGTGTTTTCCAGCTGCATGTGGGAACTGGTGGATGCAGGTCACTGCACCTACAGCAAATGTTGGCTGCTGAAGCAACTTCAGCTCAGGGCTGATGAGCTGGAGATTGCACGGTGGCTGCTGTGACACAACAAGGAGGGGTAAGAGTTACCTGACCACATTGTTTTAGAACATAGCCACATCCCTTAGATTAATTACATCAAATTTGGTCCATGGTCAAGGATAGGGTGTGACTGACAGCAAGGCAGGTATTGGTATGCAGAATTTAGCTATGACAGAGCATCAGCCTATGTCCTTGTCCAACAGGTATGGTGTTCTTGTTCCTGGTATGGCCGAGGATACAGACCACAGAAGGATGAGTGATCTGAAATGATCCAGAGCACCATTTAAATTGGGGCAAAAAACAGAGAAATGTAACAGTAGGATCCAGTTGTCGTGATTCATGTAGATACAAATGACACAGGTTGGACTTGGAAACAGGTTCTGCTGGGGTATTATAAGAAGCTCTGGCTAAATTAAAAAAGCAGGATGACAAGGATAATAATCTCCCAGTTACTAGCTGAGCCACATGCAAGTTGGCGTTAAGTAAAATAAGATTAAACATGTAAATGCATGGCTGAAAGATCGCTGTGGGAGAAATAGGTTCCGATTCATGGGAGATAACAAGGTGTAGAGCTGGATGAACACAGCAGGCCAAGCAGCATCA